>JAKSZT010053770.1:32741958-32875727 GCA_026826555.1 Tolypeutes matacus
AACTAGATAGAGAAGTGACAGGAAGAATACCAATGGCGGTGAACTGCATATCAATCAGGTCAATCAATCATTTTCACTGGGAGTGTTCCTTTCAACTTAATGTAAACCCCAAAGAACTGGGGTTAGAAAACTTAAATGTGAAAGGCTCTTCGTTAAAATATTTACAAGAAAACAGGGGATATAGCATACAAATAATTAAGGAAAAATGGGTAAAATACATGTCCATGCTTTCACACAAAGGAAACACAAATATTTTGTGTTTATTCTCACAATTGGTAAATTCATGAAATGACATGTGACACCTTTACTAATCTGGCAAATGCATGTCAAGCTGAGAGATAGTACCAGATTTCACAGTGAGGATATTTGATCAAGAGAATGGTTATCCTTGCTGGTGAAAGTCAAATCTAATGTAACCACTTTGGAAAACAATTGGCACTACCTGATGTAGTTGAACTTTTGCACAAATTACAACATGGCACTTCTGTTCCCACTTATATACCCTAGAGAAGGTCTTGCATTTAGAAGCAAGGGGAACACAAGAATGTTCATTACACCATTATACATAATAAGTGAAAAACAGGAGGAAATACAAATGTGTCAATAGGAATGATTATAGTCTCACAATGAAATATTATGGAATATAATGTAGCATTATACAGCAACAAAAAACAAATGAACACATACAACACAGAGATGACTTTAAGAAACATACCTTAAATTAAAAACTCAAGCCAAAGGAGACCACATATATTATGATGCCACTTTTTTTTAAAGCTCAAAAACTAAGCAAACTCAGCAGCAATGTCTAGTAATACATACATAGAAGATAAAAAGATAAAATTCCAAGGGAATGAAAACCAAAAAAATTCAGGATATTGACTACCTCTAGAGGACAAACAAGAGAATGAGGTATGAAAGCAGCACAGCTGTTAGTAATGTTCTAATTTTGAAATGGGGTGATGGGTTCAGAGGATGATTTTATTATTGTGCTTCATAATTTTGAATGTTAGTCATGCTACCTTGTAAATATTATTACATTAAAAATAACAATTTAAATATAATGGACTAATAAAAATATATTGGGGTGCTTTTGCAGGTCAGTGCTCATTAAAAAGAACTAACCTAATAAAATATCTGATTAGCAATACTGATTTAAAGAAATATTCAATTTTATGACTTTATTAACAAACTAAATATATTACACCAACTATTTTGGATTCATTAAATAGTTACTCATTGTTAAACATTAAAATTACATGGCTAGCACAATACACAGGTGAACAACACTTCTTAACGAATTAAGATGAATTTAGACATAACACCGACTAGTCTACTAGAGATTTATTCATTATTTTAACACAAAACACTGGATGTTTATTATAAATCTGAGTTTTGAGTGGCTGCTAATTTTTTTTTAAATCCCCGTAGAAGAAAACACATGCAAATGTATGATTATCTAAGGACAAATTAATTTTATTTTTAAAAGTTAGTATAATTATGCCCTTTGTCTAGTTGAATAACTCAAACATTGTTGGAAAGCCAAATACATGTTCTTCCTATGTTCTCCTAATAAATCTTTTATTCACTAAATACTAAAGTTGTGCCAGTTTCTCTCTCTCTCTTTCTTTTTTTACAAACTGGCTTCTATTCCTTGGCTGCTGTAACAAGATAAGAATGTTGCCATTTTACTAACCCTTTCTGAACTTAATTACCTTTGGAGAAAAATGTCATCATTATTTATTACACATTTGTTAGATCATTGGTTAACATATTTAATGAACACTGAATATGTTCCAGGCACTGGTTTAATAACAGAGGTTTTTCTTTCACTCTCTTATGAGGGAGACAGAGATTTGATCTCTGATGAGTGCTATAGAGGGAGAGTCCCCAGATTGCTGGAAGAATCCAGAGAGAAGCTGCTGACCCAGACAAGTGGGATGACAAATGCCAGGGAGGGCTTCCTAGAGGAAGTGATGTCTAAACAAATTGTGAAAAGTCATGCAAAAGTATGTGGGTAATGGAGGCACAAGATAGTTGGGAAACATTTTCTAGCAGTATGAACAGGGTGAACAGCAGGACGAAAGGGCAGAGCTTAATCACATATGATGACTCAATCATAGAGTGTTAGTCAGTGAATGATAAATGTATAAAGAGTTTGTACAAAATACTACCAGGGGCTAGGGCAGGAGTTCAATTGCAGTTTATTGAGTGTTAGGAAAATCCTTGTTACCTAATGTCTTATTCGTCCAGACCCCATGGGTTTCTTATCAACCAATGGGTCAGGTGAGCAACTTTTTATCATATCAATGTCCTGTCATTACCTACAAATCCTGGCTTGACACAATGCCTAATCCAATCCTGCCTATTCTGTTTGAAGATATGTGAATACAGCAACATGATAGTATTACTTGGGTCCTAAAAATGATTAAAAATAAAATCTAGATTTCCTGAATTGGAAAATTATTGAAACCATTTCATATTTTAGGATACAGTAATAATGAGTGCATATTTACTCTATTTTTATGCCATTTTCAATAGTTATTAAATATTTAATATATTTAGTCATGGAAATTATGGTAATTTCAACACATTCCCAAGGAACAGCCATTATTTTATCATAGAACCATTTGTTCCAGGAAATTTCTAACCTTCCTACATCAGCTCCCAAGAAAAAAATTGCATTCCAACGTTCATCTCATACTAGGTTATTTTGTTAGCAATTTAAGGTTCAGTTGAAAATACAGGAACAAATTCTGCCATCAGCTATTTGAACTACTGTAGTTCATTAAGAAGCTTATAATAATAAAAATAGTTTTTCTATCTAAGGTTAATCACAGGGCCACAATCAGTGAGCAATTTTAAAATACTTACTTTCAGTTCATTGTTTGTGAGGGTAAATGTTTCATTTGAAAAGGTATCCATAAGCAAACGATAAGTAATATTGTTATTGGGAGCAGTTCCATCCTTATCTGTACAAGTTAGAGAGACTAAAAGAGTTTCAACTGGGATGTTTTCAGGAAGTTCAATTCTGTAATGAGTAAAATATGAGAAAAAAATGTATTATAGCATGTTACTCTAGATTTAGATAATGATAATATTTTATTGAAAATATGTTTTAAAATGTGCTTATATTTTTAAAAAACCACTCCTGCCAGTAAGGAACTCATAGTGTTGGTGAAAATTGTGTAAGATTAGTATGACAGTTTTAAATTATTTTATGAATCCCCAAAAGAGAAAGACTGTGTTTGTGAACTAACCCCTTCCTGTTGGTGTGGGACCCTTTCAACTGGACTACATCAGCGTGGCTCAGGTTATCTGCCCTGATGCTGGATTTGATATAAATGGAGATACACAGAGAGAGACACAGATAAAGGAAGCCTCCATAGTTGATCCTGCAATGTGAGAGAAAGGACTTCAGTTTCGTCCACAGCTGAGCTGCAAGGAGAGAAGCCCTTGAGAGGCTTAAAGAGCTGAGGCTCAGGGAGAGAGGAGCTATATCCCTGATAGACAAGACAAGACAAGACAAACAAATATTTTATCATTGAACAAAATGCCAATTTATACCTCAAATTCACAATTTTATAGTTATATATCTTAGATTGAGAGTGAGATCCTGAAATTACTTGGCTTATGTTTCTTTTCTTTAGGCAGATAAGTTATCATTGTGTCCATTTCATAAGTAAGGAAACTGAAAACTAGAAATGATATATTGAAATTAAAAGAGCACAGACTAGTAATTAATTGAAAGAAGAATAATTCTTTCACCCTTTGCCTCCTTGTGCAGTATGATTTTCTTTGTTTTCTTGTTATATAAAATTGTCTTATTCTTAGGAAGTTCTTTAAAGTAATATTGGATTTGAACTAATTCATTGATCTGTTCTATACATATCTCAAGTTGGAGTAGTGTTACCACTTATTAACTGTCTGCTCAATTTATTTGGCAATTAGCTTGGATTGTTGATTCTTACCCAATATTTATATTTTTTTCCAAAGATCCCAGTCTCCCTACAACTCCTCCAGTTGGTCATGTGATGTGTGCTGGTCAATGGAATATAAGTGAAAAGGCCGTGTATCAGTTCTATGCAAGTTTATTCAAATATTTGGGGTACTTTCACATGCTCTTTCTCTCCTTTCCCCATGTGGCTGGAAGCAAAGCCAAGATCGCTGAGTCATAGCATAGAGTGAACACAGTAAAACCACCCAGACTGCATTACCCTTTGCAAACTGTTATTGGTTTTATGCAGTGATTTATTTATTTTTTGTTACAATAACTGGCAATAAATATCCTGACCCATATAATCACTTATGATTGTATTTTTTCTCAGTTTTAAAAGGGATTGCTAATGTTAATTAAAATATCTTATTAGATCTGAAAAAAATAGTGTAACAAAAGGCATGTTGTCTAATTTGTTAACAAAAAGAATGCTCCAGAAAACAAAATATCAAATATTACTCCAAGTATTTGTAGACTCCAAGCTTGAATAGAAAGTGAAAGCAAAATACTATTATAGAGGCTACAGAATTGCCCTTTAATATTCCTGGCTTTTGATTTTTGAGCATTAAAATGTCTATAGCAAAAATTACAAGCTAAAAGTTGTAGAGTGATGGTACTGATTTTATTTTATTTATTTTTATTTTTTTTAAAGATTTATTTATTTACTTTATCCATTTTAAACCCCCCTTCCCCATTTGCTGTTTTGTGTCCATTCATTGGGCAATTCTCTGTATCTGTTTCCTGCCATCTCTTCTCATCTTCCTCCTCCATTCTTCACCAGGATTCAATCCTGGAGACCTCCGATGTAGGAGAGAGGTGTTCTGCCACCTGTGCCACCTCAGTTCCTGGCTTTCAGTGCATCTCATCTTGTCTCTCCCCTGCATCTCTCTCCTGTTACATCATCATCTTGCTGCATGGCTCCCGAGGCCTGGCGGCTCACCGGCACACAGAGCCTGGCAGCCCATGTGCCTTCTCTCTCTCTATTTTTTTATTTACTGGGAGGTCCTGGGGATCGAACCCAGGTCCCTCTATATGGCAGACGGATGCCCAACCATTTGAGCCACATCCGCCCCCCATGGTACTAATTTTATATGTAGATTTTGAACCATGTTTTATGACTACAAAGTGATTAAATATATGCCTTCATCAATATGAATAAAATATAGTTTTAAGTGAGATATAAGCTATTCAAGGGCAGATGACCAAGAAAACTTTTATAATAGATTATGTAAGTGAAAATTCTGATTAAGCAGAACTTAATTGCTCAACTTGCAGGACTATAGAAGTTCTAATCCACATAGTTTATTTTGGTTCCATTTAGCTTGTCTTCTTTTGCTGGATGATATATGATAAACATTTCCACAGTTTTCTTCACGGGTTGCATAACCTGTTGGAATGAGGTATATTACCAGAATGTTCCCAGGCTTGGTTAATAATTTTCTGAGCAATCTGGTATTTCTGTAGAGAACAACATATTAAGGATCAGGAAATCTGGGTTTCACATTCTAGTCCTTTGCTTATTAACTTTGAAAATTTTATGAGTAAATGAATATTTAAAGACTCAGGTACTCCATCTGTATAATGGGAATAACATATCATACTTGCATTTTAAATCTCTGTGTAATTAAAAAGCCAGACCAAGGAATGTAATCTTGCATGTGGCTTTAGAACTATCTTTCAATTAATGTCAGTAAAATTTTAAAATGTATTTTAACTTTGATATATATATATATACATATACAAATTTATAATTTTAAAATATGATTATTGTTTTACTTTCCTGAAAACAAGGTACTAGACAAAATCATCCTTTGGAGTCCCTTTTAGCTTTAATTTTTTTATGATTTTTATTAACCAAATAAAGCAAGTCCACTTGTACCAGGGAGAAGTTGCATATGGTCTGAAAACACAGTAAGGAAGAAATGAAAGCTCTCTGCTTCATTCCTGGGGTGGAATGTTGCATAGCCATTTATTCTTTTCCTTTTTCCCTCTATGCCAAAATCTGAAGACCAAACCATTGCTATAGTAACTTACATATAAATATCCCTTGTGCATTGAGGTGAATTATCATTTACATCTTGTAGAATCACCGTGAGTGTCCCAGTTGTGGAATGCACTTGTTCATTGTCATAAGCTCTAACATATAATACCCAAGAATGTGGTGTGGCTGCGTCTTCATAATCCAAAGGGTAGGCAATTGTGAGGTCTCCTGTATCTAAAAGGCAGACAGATGCAAATTTGTTCACCATTCATAAGATGATTGAATTATGAATTTTTTAAAGTGCCATGGTTAAAATCATGCTAAGAAAAAGTTAAAGGATAAACCACAGTCACTGACGTTATGAAGCTCACAAACTAGTCACCATGGTTGAGGTATGGGGAATGGGAAGTGGAGACAAGGAAAAGGAAGCATCCTAAACTGAATAGATTAGAAACTATTTGGCAGGGAGGAGGTGGCAAAGCAAGGTACAGTGCGTGTTTAAGCCTAGGCTGAATGTTGAAAAATTAGCAAGGGGATGCAATCAGAACATACAGGGGGACATGGGGTGAGGAGGAGAGAGTTCTTGGAAAGGATAAGTCCAAAAAGAGAAAGAAATAAACAGACAGGCAGTTGGAATAGTACATTGAAAGGCAAAAATGCATGTGAAAACAAGGCATGTATGAACAGAGTAAGTTTCACTGCTAAAGATGGATGAGAGATTTTGAATTCCAATAGTGATGGAAAAGAAAGATTTCAAGCCATGTATAGTAGGCTGACTTGATAAACATACATGTTGGCTGTGTATCTGGTGGGGGGTAATAGAAGTGAGGGTGGGGGTAACAGAAATGGGGTGCAGGCAATGAGAGAACTTATTAATATCTTCAGTTTGTTTTGTCTACTTTTCAAATTATGTTATTTTAAAATATAACCTATCATTGCAATTAAAAATATCCATTATACTTCTCTTGTGATGAGGGGTATATTTTTCTGTGTAAAAATTTTATTATAAAACATTTCACACATATACTAAATCAGAAAGAATAGTACAATAAAACTTCACATACACATCACTAGCTTCAACAATTACAATGCATAAATAATTTTGTTTCATCTACACCCCCACCTACTTTATCTCTTTCATGGATTATTTTGAAGAAAAATTCCAAACCACAAGTCATTTTATTGTATATTTTCTTTTCTATCCATAAAAGAGATGTACTCTTCTTTTGAAATAAAACTATGATGCTATTAGCATAGCTAAAAACATCAAATTAAGTCCTTAGCATCATTATATATCCAGTATCCAATCAAACTTCCTGGAATACATTATGAAAATTTTTGTTTTTCAAATCATCATCCAAATAAAGTACATACTTTATAAATGATTGGTATGTCTCTTAAATTTCCTTTAATTTATAGTGTTCCACTAGCATTTTAAGAAGTTTATTCTATAATTGTGTGTTCTGTCCTCAAAAAGATAAATAAAACCTTATGCATATTTTCTTCACTTTTTTTTCTTACTATATCTTGTAGATCACTATGTAATAATATAAAGAGAAGTTCATAATTTCTTGTTCTAGGTCCATAATATTCCATTGTGTGGGTGTACCACATTTACAAAACCAGTCCCTTATGATTATTTACAATCTCACTATTACAAATAGCACTGTAGTGAATAGCCTGTGCATATGTATTTTTTTTTTCTCTATGCATATGTCTTTTTAAAATTTTTCCAATATATTTTGAGATAGATGTCTATATATGGGATTCCAGGGTCAAAAGGTAATTGCATATGCAATTTTTCTAGATTCTGTCAAAATACCATCAGTGAGTTGCAGCATTTTTTTATTCTTGCAGCAGTGTATGAGAAGGTCTGCTTTCCCACAACCTCACCAAAAGAGGATGTCAAACTTAAGAATATTTGCTGCTTTGATTGATTAAAAACAATAACTTAGTGCTGTTTTAATTTTCAATTTTATTATGAGGAAGATTGAGCATCTTCCCATATGCTTAAGAGTTATTTGAGATTTTCCTCCTCCAAACTGTTGGTTCTTCTCTTTAGTCCTTTTTATAAATGGTTATTAGCTATTCATCTTCTAAGTTGCAAATATTTTCCCAGTTTCTTATCTATATATATTTTTTGTTTATGGGGCTTTTTGTGTGCTTAATTGTTTGCCATAATAATGTTTTTGTTGTAATGATGATGATGATTATGACAATGATTATGTACTTGAATTTTTCAAAGTATTATTATATAGCTTCTGGATTTTGAGTCATAGTTATAAAAGTTTTCTCTCCTCCCAGGTTATAGAGTAATTGATTCATATTTTTCTTCTATAACCATATTCATTTATTCATTTAAGTACTTAATCTATTTGTAGTTTTTTTCTGGTGTACAATGAATATGTTTAATTTTTCCTAATGCTATCCAATTATTATAACACCATTTATTAGAAAGTCACTCTTTTCTGCATTTTTACTAAATACTACATTTCTATCATTTAGTACTCATCAGAATTGTATATTCACCTCTATTTTTCAGTCTGAATAACCATTTGTCAGTATGACGCTGTTTCAGATTCAGAGGCATTATGCTATATTTTAATATTAACTATCATTAATTTCCCCTCATTTCTCTACTGTTCCAATTTTTTTTTTCCTGCTAGTTATTATTTTTGTTGTTCTAGCTCCAGGCCACAGGAAGAGGGATGGGAGAAAAACAACAACAAATAAAAACTGATATTTTAATTGGGAGTTGCTTTTAAAATACTTTAATGGCATCTATATTTGAGACATGTCGCCATTATGTGTAATATACTCTCTCCTTTGTAAGCATTACTTATTTTTAGTTCTATACATAAATATATATTTATGCTTACCGTCATTTCTTACGATGCTGCCTATCTACTTATTTTGGTTGTCTGGAGTGCATATTTATTAGATTTGCAGGAGGAATGTGTGGAACAATATTTCCTGAGTGCTTGCATGTCCCTAAAATTTTATCTGTCATCTGTAGCTCTGAGGTCATTTAGCAAGATATAAATTTCTGACTCATTTTGTGTCCTTTAGTTTCCTAAATATATTATTCCAGTAACCTCTGGAAACAGTGTTGTTATAGATAAGTCCGTTTATTCTTTGATTATCACACTTTAGTAAGTGACATGGTCTTTTTGCCTAGGGTTCAAATATTTTTTTAAATTTTCTTTAACATTTAATATTTTACTGGAATATGCTTCAGATTCGGCTATTCTGAATTGCTTTTCCTAGGAACCTGGTCTGCTTTTTTCTACGTAACTTTAAATCTTCTTTAAATTTAGGAAATCTTTTTTGAATATACCTTTTACTAATTATTATGTTCCAGTGCCTTAGCTTTCTTCTTCATGAATTTCTGTTAAATGACTTAAAAATTTGGTTCTTGTCTGCCTATCTTCTATATCTATTAACTTTTTTTTCCTTTATTCATTTCTTTTTTAACCACTGTAATTATAATTTTTTAAAATAATCACAAATTTGTTGAAAATATTGTTCTTCTAAACAATTTCCTTATTGAGAGTAAGGTGCTGACCTGATGATGTTCCATCATCTCCAAAGATTTTAATATGAATTTCCTAAAAGCAAGGGTATTCTCTAACATAACCACAAAACAAACATAAAAAGTTCACAATAGATGAATATATATAACACTCAGACCCCACTGAAGTTTCACCAATTGTCTCAATAATATCTTTTTTAGCAAAAAGTTACAGTTCAAAATCACATTATCAAGTCTCTTTTGTCTTCTTCAATCAAGAACAGTTCTTCAATTTTTCCTTGAGTTTTATGACCTTGACCCTTTTGAAAATTACAAGTTAGTAATTTTGTAGAATGTTTCTCAAATATTTTGCCTCATTTTTGCTGGTGGTAAGATTCAGATTATGGATCTTTGGCTTAAATATCACATGATTAGGCTGTGTTCTCATTACATGCTGTCCGTTTGCCTCATTAACTGAGGGTGCCACTTTAATCAGTTGATTAAGAGGGTGTGTGGCAATTTTATTCACCCCAAAGTTGCTATTTTACCCTTTGCAGTTAATGAGTACTTTGTAGGGAGGACTTTTTAAAATCATGAAAACATATTATTCCCCATAAAATTGTCAATTTATTTATATATTTATATCTCTATGGACTCTTGGGGCCCTGTTTTATATAATGGGTTATAATCCACAACTACTATTATTTATTTTGTTGTTCAAATTGTCTTTGAATTGACTAGGAGGAGTCAATTCAAGATGTCTCTGTCTTTTTGCATATCCATGTCATTCTTTGAACATATTCTTGATTTCTATCACAACCAGATGTTTCAGGTTCAACTTGTACTTAAACTGCTGTTGTTTCAAAAAGGGCCTTTCTTCAAGAGCTGTTATAGGGAAAGTGGTATTTAGAAGTCAAGATATGGGTACTCATGCTCATATGGTGGTATCACTGTTCCTAAGCTCTTCACTCTTTTAGTAGACAGAAGTACAAAAGAGATGTATTTAGAGCATATATACATATATTTACATCAATATTTATTTATTTCACTATGTATGTATGTGTACATATATGTACAAATGTGTGTATAACTGTATAACTTTAATTTTAATTCAGCCCCTCAGGGTTCATTCAAGTTTTCTCATTATCTGCATTTGTAACTTACTTCTCTGACAGGAAAAAAAAAGGCTTCTTTTATTTATTTATTTATTTTTTATTTACCTTTTTTTTTTAAATTAATTTATTTTTATTTTATTTTTTTTTTATTTACCGGGAGGTACCAGGAATCGAACCCCGGTCTCTCCATATGGTAGAAGGACCCCGAACCTCTTGAGCCACATCCACTTCCCTTCATTTATTTTTAATGTAGTTACTAATATCATCAATTCCCCTGTATGTAACTAATCTTCCATTTCTGCTGACCATCCCCCTCCCTTAACTACTAGCTTTTGGTACCCTTCTCTGCCTGCCTAAGCTTTCGCTTGCCATTCCAAGTCTTCCCTCCAGCAGTCACCTTCCTCACCCCACTCAAATCCTGACTTCCTGCACGGGTTCTATCTACTGATATGATAGTGCATATTTTACCCTGCTCTCTACAGGTATAGAGATGTACATCACCTCATAAGAAGTGCAGAAACCGTTTTCCCCCTCCTCTTGCTTAATGCAAGATGTAGGAACGCTTAACTTCTGGTAATACAGAATGTACTTAGAGTTACAAGTGTTATAATCAGGCAGTCTGGATTCAAGTACAGGTTCTGCCACAAAAATTAACTATGTGCGCTTGGGTAAATTACATTTCATTTCTTCTCCAGGCATCATGTTAGATGGGGATAATGATACTATAAGCCCAAAAGGTATGGAAAATGCCTGTGAGAATGTGTGATACAGAATGAATATTCAATTTATGTTCACTGATATTCTGGTTTCCATGGGAAAGTTCACTTATTAGGGAAAATCCTTAGGATAAAAATCCCTGGGAACCTTCCTTCCATGAAGGAAGGGATGATCACTTTTTGCCTCATAAAAGCATGCTGAACATGCTGCTGAATATTTTAAAATTTTTTCATACTAATATCATGATAGACTATTTTTAACCCATGAAAAATACACTTTATGTTACATTTTATGAAATAATAAAGCACAAAAAATATTATTATACCTTCATTTATAGAAAATTCTTTTTGTGTACCTATAAATTCATAGTGTACTGAGTCCCCTATGTCTCTATCAGTTGCTGTCAACTTGACAAGCTGTGTTCCAACAGGCAGATTTTCATAAATATTTATAGGTGCATCTGGTATATATCTGTGGGACAAAAGAGATTTTTATCACTCAGTGTAAACAGATATATTTTTTCATCTGTCACACAACAAATATTTTAAATTTCATACAATTCATATTTTATAACTGTTTTAAGCCCCTGCCTTTAAAAAATCATTTATTATAGATTGTTACATATAATTAAGTATGTATATATATTATAAAGTGAAGTTAAAACTTTAATCTTATCCATACAGTTTCTAGTCCTTTACCTGGCAAGTAAGTCATGCTTCGTTCCAGAGCAAAATAATACAACCATTTTTGCGCTCAGCTTTTTATTTCATATATGTTTGGAAATATTTACATATCATTGAGTAGGTATTGGCTTAATTCTCTTTAATGGCTATGTTTATTTTGCAATATTACTGCATCAATGTACATTTTATATAATATATTCTGTTTATTTATTACTGATAACAGTAATATAGAAATATTTTAATTCTTATTCCAAAAATAAATGTATTCTTCTGCAGTTTAAAGCACAAAATTTGATTTAACTTCCACTATTTGATAAAAAGGACAATAATACTGAATGCATAGAGTTTTTGCCTTGTAGATCACTTTGAGTATTTGTAAGAAAACTGACAATGGAAATAAAGCAAAACTCTGATATTTACACTGTTATATAAATGTTTCACTGGTTAAATCTTAGCATTTAAATATTTAGATTACTCATTGCTTACATAAAAATAGGAGGCTCATCATTAACATTCAGGATGTTTATAGTTATGGTGCCAATACATGATTCCAGAGACAGGTTCTCTCTATTTCTCACAGCAATCACTATCTGGAAATGCTAAAACAAATAAAAGAAGACAGAATCTGGGTTTGTGTGTGAGTGCTCAATATATGCAACTTCTTCCACTTAAAAAAAAAACCTTAGAAATAAAATTGAAAGACACTTTGAAAAACTGGAAGCATGAAAATGTAGAACCATTCTGAAAGCATCTTAAGGTCTTTGTTGCAAAGAGATATCTTTTGTATTCTCATATAGATTTCTGCAATTAATGCTACCTTCCAAGTGTTATAAAACTTTGACCATATTTGAAAACATTGCTGTTTCGCATATTGGATCTAAACTTGTGAAATACTAGAAGTACAGAAACACGAAGAAGAAAAAAGAGGAAAGAAATGAAAAAAGAAAAAAACTCATAATACTTAGGACTATACTACATATTTGGTTTAAGAATTCCCAAGCTTTGAAATTAAATTAACATATAAACTTACCTGAAGCCAATGATACCCTAGGGATGCTAGGTAAAGTCCCTTTGGATGCTAGGTAAAGTCCCTTTGGACAATCCCTGAACTCTACCCACACAAAATTTCTATATGGATAGCCCTGATTAAACATGAGCTCACATTTGGGGAAAAAAAATGAGTAAACAAACTGCCATGAGCTTATGTCAGCAGAGGAAAAAAAAACAACAGGGTTTAAATCTGAAAAATTTTAAATAAAATATTAGCAAACTGAAATCAGCAATCTATATTTAAAACTTTCTCTTATTAGGCAGGTTTTATGCCAGAAACACAAGAATGGAATAATAATAGAAAATGTTTTAAAGTTATCCAGCACATTAAGAGATTAAAGAAAATGATATATATAATCATTTCAACAGATGGAAGAATATTTTATAAATTCAATGGCGAATTTCTTATAAAAACACAACAAACTAAGAGTAAAGGAAACCTTACTTCTTGATAAAGATTGCCTATGAACACCCTACAACAAACACCATTCTTAAACTGGAAACATTTATACTATGTCTTTGAAAGTCATGAACAGACTATTCTCATTTCTAGTAAACATTGTTCTAGAAGTCCTTATCAGAAAAATAAGGCACAATATATAAATTACAAGTTTTAAGGATTAGAGAGACAGAAATAACTGTCATTCTTCAAAGATATGTCATGACTGTTAACATAGAAAATTAAAGATCATCTAGAAATTATTAGAATCAGAATGAGAATTTAGCAAAGTTTCTGTTTTCAAAAACAAAATACACAAATTAATTGTTTCTTATATACTCATAAAGACCAATTAGTAAATTCATATTAGCAATAAAATTTAAGTTGCTTAAGAATGTCTTACAAATGATATATATGCTCTTTATGGGAAAATACAAAATATTATTTAAGGGCTTAAATGAAGTTCTAAATTAATGAATGAATTTGCCAGATATATGGATGATAAAGATGTCAATTCTCCCCAAAAGAATATATAAACTCAATGCCATTACAATCAAATGTTAGGGAGTGGATGTGGCTCCAGCAATTGGGCACCCACCTCCCACATGGGAGGTCCTGCGTTCGGTTCCCAGTGCCTCCTAAAGAAGATGAGCAGACATCGCAACCAGCAAGGTGCTGCAACCAGCAAAGACACCACAACCAGCAGACACTGCAACTGCCACAATGAGCAGACACTGCAATGAGCAGATACTGCAACCAGCAAAGATGCTGCAACCAGCAAAGATGTCAAAACCAGCAAGGACACCACAACCAGTAAGATGACACAACCAGCAGGACGCCACAACCAGTAGACGATGCAACTAGCAGGGAGTGAAAGTGGCTCAAGTGGGTGGGCACTTGCCCCCCGCATGGGAGGTCCGGGGTTTAGTTCCTGGTGCCAACTAAAAAGAAGATGAGCAGACAGATAAGGAAGTGAGGGAACCATCTGAAAGGGGGTGGGGGATGGGGAATATAAATAAATAATTAATTAATTAAATAATTTTAAAAAAATCAAATGTCAATGAGGCTTTTAAAAATTAAAAACCGACAAGTTAATCTTGAAAGTTATATGAAAAAATAAAGAAATGAAAAGAAACAGATCAATTTGTGCAGGAGTGAATGGAAAACAGCAAAGTTGAATAATGTGAGAAGTGATCCTATAATAGGATTATTTATCCTATAATAAAAAGTAAATACTGTAACCGAAGGTTAAGAAACATTATATAGATGCTTTTTATATTAGCCCAAAGAGTTAATATCTGAAATTCCTGAAACCTGCTAGACGGACTTCACCCTTTGTAAGTGGCCATTTCCAACTAAAGAACTGCCATTGTAATGATTACTCCAGACAGATCTTACCTTTGTATGCGAACATTTCTATTGAAAGGGTGACCACTCCACCTTCCTGACTGATATCTGTATGAAAAACCTTGTAGCTAATCTTTGTTATCTTTCTCTTGTATCTCCCTCTCCCAGATACCTTGATCTCTGATAATGGTTGTAACTTTGTAACTCACCCCTGGTTGGTACCCACCCCCATTCTGGTTTATTGTTTATTAATGAAAGTACCTGTGCAAACTCCACCCCAATTACACATTAACATCTTGATGTTATAAAATACTAGAAGTTCTGCAAATCAGGGAGGCAGTTTTGGGCCAGGAGGCCACTGTGTTCCATTGCTTGTGCAACCAATAAAAAACTCTTTCTCTCTTTGACACAGTGGTGTTTCAGGAATTGTCTTTAAAGATGCATCAGGAGAAAAGAACCTTCTTTTGCTTGATATCAATATCATAAGCCGCTAGCCAGATGTCCTGGAAAAATAGTTATTGCTTTATATTTCCTTTTTTTAATTCTCAAAGAGTGAGTGAAGTTTTGACCAAAATATTTGCAGTTGTTAGGCAGGTTCTAATTATGATGATGTTAAAAAGAAATGCCTGATATGTATATTACAAGACTGCAATTGGAAACATTAAGAAATGCTTAAAGAAACAGAGAAACATTTGAAATTTAAATTGTCCCACTACCCAGAACAATTTGGTAAGAAAAAGTGATTTGTTTTTTCCATCCCTCATACTTCTCTCTTCCTTCCAAACATTTGCAAATTTGAAATTTGACCAGGAAATTGAAGGAAAAAAGAAGCAAGATAATAATAATAATAATAACAATAATAATATAATAATACCAGGTCTCTACAGTTAAGTAAACCAAACCTAAGGGTAGAGATACATCTCCAAATAATTCAAGATTACAAATGTAATTTTATTTAATTACTGAAAACATTACTTCAGTTGTACACTTTTGAATATGGAGATAATCCCTTCTTCAACTTTTATATGCAGTGCAAGAAGCACACAAAAAAATGGAAATAATATCAATAGAAAGCCTCATGAAATAGTAAAATAAATCAAATAGCTTCTAAACTTATTTTCTTAAACTGAATTGTTCTTTGAACTAGAGGAATGTGAAAGTATACTTATATAAATTAGGTAAATTTTTGTTTCAAGTTTGGCCAGTTTTAAAAAATTGTTTTTATCTAAGGGTATTTAAATATATTCATCATTTTAATGTAAATTTTTATGTTAATTCTCACCTTAGGATTTGTTTCATAGTCCAAAAGAGGTTCATTGGTTTTAGAAAGGACACCATTGCGTGAATCCAAAGCAAAGTATGTCATGGCATTAACTGAAGAATTTAATATTAAAAACTTAAAAAAAAAATACACATAAAAATGGTTAATACATAGTTGAAAAAGCATGGATTTTGAACAGACAGTTTTGATGCAATTATTTGGCAAGACCTAAATCCAAATTAATTTCATGAAGACAGTATCCATAAAATAGAAGCTGAACCTTCTTTCAGTCCCACCCTTCAAAAACAAGCAGAACATTCTTTTGTATTGTTTCACTGTATTTTCTCCAAGGTTTTGTACTTAAATATTAGAGCTTTTTTGGTAAATAAAAATTAGTTGGTCATTGGTTTTAAAATTAGTATATTTTCTAGTGTTGCATTACAGATTTTTCCAAATAAAAAGTCATTCCCTCTTGTGTACTCAGGAAATATATCTAAAGGAGGCAAGTGCAATGTATTATGTAGAAGCAGCCATTTGATCTCATCTCTGTATTGATTTTCTATAGGGCAAAATAATATATTGCTTTGGACAAAAATATTATTTTATGGGCATCAACATGCTCTTCTTTGTTATCACCCATGCTTACAACTGCTTCCAGTTTCATAATGAACATTAAAGAATTTGAAAAGGATTTAGTAAAGAAATTAGATCATAAAAAATTTACATTCAGATTCTGGCTCAATGCAAGACAAAACCTGGGAGACGTGATATCCAATGTCATTTTCAAAATACATCACAACCACTTTGATGGGAATATTAATTTGCTTTTATTTTTCTGCCAGTGAACGACAAATTTGGCTTATGTCAGACTAAAATTCAGTCAAAGGTTCTCATGGAAAAATATTTTCTTTTTTCCTTTTCTTGTTATTATGGTTTTGGATTTTTAAAAAATGATCATTTTCCAAGTTTTGGTTTTGTTTTTCACCTCTTTTGACTTGTATAATACAATCCAGATATTAAAATAATTTTAGTTATGGAGAATATACATGTAAACTCATAATTATAACTGATATTTACATAGACACCCATACTCCACACACATACACACATCCTGGTCCAAAACCAAACACATACACTCACATACACCCAAATACACACATACCTCCCTTATCCTGACCCTGTCACCTCCATGCTCATGTAAGTGAGGTTTAAGAATTTACAAATAATTATGATTGCTAAATCATTACATCAATGCCTTTATATTATAAAATAGCAAAAAGTTAATACTTAAAATTACTAAGTTGGCTAGAGTAGTCCCACTCCTCTAGCCAGCTCACCAGACTTAACCTCACCCTTGTGTATGCTTATTATTGGGATGGTATTCTAGATGGAACTCACCCTTGTGTACGCTCACTATTGGGATGTAACCACTCCATCCTCCTCTGTTTAGTATGCATATGGAAAGCCTTATGACTGGCCTGTACTCTGTACTTTTCTTTCTCAGAAACTTGATCTCTGAAAATGATTGTAATTGTGTAATTCCCCCTGGTTTGGGGTCAATGCCTCACTATACTCAGGTCACTAGAAAAATTATATAGAGACTAAATTCTTTAGAGAGCTGCTCCCCAAACTTCAACTTCAACATACTCATGCTTTTTTTTCTTTAGAAATATAAGTAGAATGTAGGTTATATATAGATGATAAAATTTCTTGGAAAATACAGAGGAATGAATTATTTTGTATTTCTTCTTTTTTCTCCCTTCTTAATCAACAGCCGTTTTGTCATTTATTCCTCATTAATTCTCAGTTCTTTATTAATTGTTGCTGAAACCAGAAAAATATGAAGATCTAGAATACTCTTGACTAAATTATGTGTATAATAAAGAAAAAAACGCCTAATCTAGGATTAATAAAAGACCATGGAGCCATGAAACATGAAAATGTATTCTATCAGCACGTGTAAATGTCAACAAATAAATGCAAATAAATGTAAGCTGTAGTTTTCCAAAGTGCTTTCAGGCCACCTTAGAAGATGTATTTTCAAAACTTAGCATATGGTACTATATTCAAATATTTAATCTCTTCCTCTCACTTCAATGACTACCATAAGATATGAGTACTTTAATTCAAAGCCAGTTGAAATAATTTACTGTTCAGTGAATATGTAATCATTCTGGTTATTGTTTTTTGCTTTTGTTTTAAACAAAAGTTGGAATAAGATAAACAGATTACAATAAAACACTTACTTCAACTTCTTGTCCTGCATCTGGATCTCTTGCAAGGATCATGTATATAAAGGCAGATGCAGGCACATTTTCAGGAACAGACACTGAAACACCTATACAAATACATAAACCATGAATACTGATTTAAATTTAATTATTCTTCTGTCACCTCTTACTTCATATTGATGACATAAGTTTCCATTTCTCTCAAAAGCAGTTATCTTAACAATACTTTCAAAACAATGCATATCTATTCCATTAAAACTCATATTTTAAGAGTCAGTTTCATATTTCCATACTAAAATTGAAGCTAGTGTATAGAATGGGCTATAATTGCTCAGTGTCTGGCACAAAGTCTGTGGTATTTAAGATTATGATTTCATATTTTTATTCCTTTTTGTTATAACATTAAATTTTTTAATCTTTTCCTTCAATAATATACCAAAAAAGAAAAAAAAAAAAAAAAGCACAACCTGTGAAGTCAGGAAGAAGTGGGTTTGAATTCCTGCTTCATCAGTATTCTCATCTTGTATAATGGGAATAAAGCACATTTCCAACGTTAGAACAGTTCTGAGGATTTAATAAAATATCACATATAGAGCATCCCACATTGTGTCAGTATTACATTAAGTGCTCAATAAACTTTCCTTTCCTTTCTTCGACCACTGTTCTTTATTTTCCTTCCAATGTCACCAATTATTATTCCCTTTAACCTCAAAATGAAATAACACAAATGCACAGATATTTAGACTATTGGTAATTTCTTTACCTGCTATGTGATTCTCCAAATGTTACTTTTTAAAAAAGAAGAGCATTCTTGCTTTCTGTGCACTTGAATCTTGGATAGCAATGCCAGTGAAGATTGCATTATGATCTAGAGTAAGTAGTCCTGCATGCAAAAACCTCATATCATTTGACTATTTCTAATGCTATAGAATAGTTTTTGTATGAATGATCTTGCTTATGTCTAACCTCTATCACAACTTGAACCTGTGTGAAAAGATTCTCTGATTTAGTGATATGTTCTGGTTAATTAAAGCAACTGTATAATTAAACACATTGTGTGAAATTGAATATGTGTGTGTCATATCAGCCATCTGAAAATTTTATCAATGTTGTTTTTTGGGGGCCAAGGAGTGTTACCTCATAAAGACCCACAAAGTTACCCTGTTCTTGAAAGTGCTATTTTCATTGCTACTACTCGTCTGCCTGAGGGACCACGATGGAAGAGAAGGACATACTGATCTCCATGCTACCTTAGCAGGTTATGCTGGTTCAGACAAGTATGTGGTAGAAAGCAAGTCAGAATGACCTCTTTGGGAACCATTGTGTGTCTTTTAAAGCTTTCTACAATTTGGGGGAAACAGAGGGGAAATTATAAAGACCAAAGTGATCCAAAATATATTGTCTTCACAAAAACCACGCCTACAAGCTGGTTAATTGCCAAGGCTCATCTAGAAACTATTTTTTATTAAACTTAGCTTCTACAAGCAAGTGGATGAAATCCTAATTCTTATAATTGAATATTATGCATACCTGAAGACATGTTTTGGTTCAGAGTAAGAAGTATGTGTGTGTATGTATGTGTTTTCATCTTTGAAGTTTTGAAAAGAAAGTTTCTTAAAGATGAAGAAGAAAATATTATTATGGAGGGAAGTAGATGGAGAGCAGTAATGGGCACACATCTAGGTAAAAAGGGATTATTTGATTGAAACGACTTCTTTTTTTCTTATTGTTTATTTTAAGTACTTGATTTACTTAAGACATAGCACTCTTATTGAAAGAAATTAATTAATTAAAAATATTTATACTGTATCTGATAGAATATCTTCTGAATTACTTAAAAATACTGAGGGCATTTCTGAAGATAGATTATAAGTTTGTCAATAAAAGTGGAAGGTAAAGATTATGACGTTGATTGATATATGGATTATGGAAACTTTATGTATTAGTCTCCTTTGGCCGACTAAAGGAGTGCTGATGCAAAGTACCAGAACTTTGTTGGCTTTTATAAAGGGTATTTATTTGGGGTAGAAGCTTACAGTCATAAGGCCCTAAAGAGTCCAACTCAAGGTACCATAAGAGGTACTTTCTCACCCAAAGTCATTGGCCATGTGTTGGAACAAGATGGTGGGTAATGTTTGCAAGGGTTCAGCCTTCCATCTTCCTCTTAAGGATCCATGGTCCCAGCTTCTTCCAATATCTGCTGTAGGCTGGGATAAGTCTTATCTCTGCCCTGGGACTTGTTTCTTTCCAGGCTTAGCTGCTCAGGACTCAGGTCTTTTCAGCTGCAAACTATCGGGCAAACGGCTCATCTTTCTTCCAGGGCCACAGGATCCTATCTAATGAGCTGTCTCTCTTCCTCTGTGCTCTCCTTCTTTGTGCATTTACTTCCCGGGGCTCCAGTATCAAAAACTCCAACTTTCTCCTCTGCCTTGTAGTTTTCTCTGTGAGTCCCCGCCCCCTTGGGTCCTACTGATGTGGCCAAATCAAAGCCTTGATCATAATTTAATTAAGTAAAAGTGAAACCTCTGAATCTAATACAATCTAATATGCCCAGAGGAACAGACCAGTTACAAACATAATACAATATCTATAGTTTTGGAATTCATAAATAACATCAAACTGCTACACCTTAGTAAAGAACTTTTGAAAGATTAATAGTAAAAGTATCAGAAGATGGATATACTTTAAAGCTAGGTAGGTTGACAAATAGATGGAGAAATAATTGAGAACATATTAAATACTTGAGTATAAGTGAATATTATTTAAAATGTTCTTAAAACAGGTAAAAGGGACATTTGAAATAGATTATTGCCTACAAATGAACTGCTCTATTGCCTGCATTCTGAAGTCCTTGTAAACAGCGTCTTTTAAAAAAAAGTAGAAAAATAAATTAGTGAGACAGATGTAGCTACATTTAGAGTCCATTTATCCTCATCCTTATTTTCCTTTCATTATTTCTGGGTTAGTTAGGTAGTTTCCCTGAAAAGAAACAGGAATAAGAAATGTGGTGGCTTGGAGCTAGGTAACCCAGAAAAACATGTTCTTAAACTTAATCTATTCCTGTGGGTGTGAAACCATTGTAAATAGAACATTTTGATAAGGTAACTTCAGTTCATTCAGGGTTTGGTCCAACTGAGGCAGTGTGGGTTTTAACGTTATTTTTGAAGGTCTGAAAGGGAAATTCAAACAGAGAGAGAGCCAGAGGGAGGAGTCTGAAGATGAAGGGCAAAAAAACCTGGAAAGAGGAGGGAGAAGTCAGAAGAAGCTGTCATGTGCACTGCCATGTGGCAGAAAAGCCAAGGACCATGGATTGCCGGCAGCCAGTCCCAGAGTGCTACAGTCTTATGGGAGAAAACATCACCTTGATAGCACATTGATTTTGGACTTCTCCTAGTCTCAAAAGCCATGAGACAAAAATTCCCATTGTTTAACTGCATGGTATCTGCTTTAGCAATGAAGAAACTAAAACAGGAAACAAAGGTGTCAGAGAAGGTTGAAGTAGAAGAGAGAGTTTTATATGACATAAATAAGCAAGTAAGGATAGAAATAAAAGGATGCGAAAGAATGGAGAGACTTGCAAAACAGATACAATTGTTGAGCTCTAGATGACACTATGAAAAATTAAATTAAGCCAACCTTTGTTTCCTGAGATCCTACTATGTGTAAAGCTCCCAAGTATATTCAAATGTTAAAAAGTTTGTGTTTTCAGATCTTCACCACTCCCCTCCCTTCCACACACCTGGAAGGATGAGGTTGTGATTGAGAGTGGTATCAAGGAGAACAGCACACTTCATTATTTATACACAGATAACAATACAGCCATTCCAATTAATATCTTATGAATGTTTTCTTTTACAATGGAAGTAAAAAAAGTTAATTTACATAATTAAAAAATATACTGAAAAGTTCAGGAATGTGTTTGTTTTACTCATACTGAAGGATACCTACATATGTTTCTTCAAATATCTATTGTACTCCAGATTTATAACTGAAAACCAATTATAAGCAGGTAACTTTTAGGAGCAAGAATATTGGATAAAATGAGCACATACTATTATGAGTAAATATGATTCTTATTCAAGATACAGAATTTTTATAACTAAAGTTGGAGTTTTTACTTTAAAAAAGCATTTAAAAATAACAATAAAGAATATTTATTAAAAATATTAGGGGGGAGTGGATGTGCCTGGGTGCCAGTTTCCCACATATGAGGTCTTGAGTTCAATCCCCAGTATCTCAAAAAAACAAACAAACAAAAACAAAAACAAAAAAATAAAGAAGAATAATTTCTTGTAATCCTATAAAGAAATATAGATAACCTTTATTATATACCAAATGCTGTACATGTTTGTAATTATTTATATCACATACCATTAAATCCAACAAGTTTAGGGATACTGCATTTAGAGTTTTGTATCATGTATTCTCTTGTGCTTATTATTTCTTGAAAGATGATTTTTAATGCCTGAATAGTAATTCTTAAGGTGGATATACTGTCTTTTAACTAATTTACTACTGTTAGTCATTTTGGTTATTTCATTTATTGTTATTATAAACTTTGCACATAAATCTCAACCATATCTATAATAATTCTGTGAAAATGAACTTTAAGAAACACTGGGGTAAAGAAATGGGTATTTTAAGACTCTTTAACCATGTTAACCAAAATGGAATCATAGAATGGTGATTCAAAATCCCACTTTATACAAGTGCTAATTTCATTCTACCTTAGCCAACACTATCTTATTTCCCCCTATAACTTTTAAAGCTTGGCCAATTTGGTAAGTGAAAATTATATTTCATTGTTTTGATTTTTATGTCTGTGATAACTAGAGAGGCATATGGAATATAACACATGTATGTCACTTCACATATTACAGATAAACTTAGAACAATTTTGAAATTCCTCCTACCACTGTATCAGAATATTTATTTGTATTATACTAACGGTAATCATTATTTTTTCCTTACTTGAGCATGTTATATCTGTCACCTTATCTAGTTTTTTTAAAATCTATTCCTTTGTTTTAAAATTTTAAAAATAAGTTATAAATTCAGGTTTCATTTATAGTTTTTTATGATTGTTTTTCATGAATTTTATCAATAAAATTGGTGACATACCTGCTCCTGTTGAAAAACTTGAATCACAGACAACAGGATCATCTATATTCTCCACAAAAACTGTAAATCTATAGCTGCTTGTATTGTTTCCATTATCTCTGGCCTCAATTTCCAAAGAATAGATTTGGGAGTTATTTGGGTTATCAAGATTCAAAGACTGAAGAAGCGTGATTATACCTGTGCCTAATGAAAAGAAATAAAATTAAGAAAGATTACCAAACATGAATAATTAATCATATGTTAATATATTTATATTGAGGAGTCAATTTTTTTCATATGCCTTTGTGGTGTGTTTGAAAAATGTTTAGCAATTCTACATTCAATGAAAAGTCTTCTTTAAAAGCTTCTATTTGCTTTATACTTACACTTTAAATATGATTAAATATTAAAAATAATTATACCATGTTTCCCTCCAAATTTCTAAATACTATGAATATTTTTGAGCATGGAAAACTAGCCAAATCATATTAAAATCCTAATCATTCATTGCTTTTACTCAATCTCATTCTCTGCAATGTTGAAAATGAGTTTAAATCTCCAATTTAGGAAAACTTGTGAAAATGGAGATTACTGTCCATCCCTGGTACCACCACCAAGAATTTATTTTTGTTCTAGTATCATTTATTTTGATCCCACTGTAAATGTCTTCATTATTCTTACAAGACCTTGTTGTCTCCTAAACCATCTTTAGCTATTAAGTTGTTCTTTATTAATGTGCTTCTTCTCCATTGACATTTGCATTTTGATGTTAGATGCATAAGTTTTAAAGAACTTTCAGGATTCAAATAAACTGTCTTTCAATATAGATGTCCGGTAGGATGGCTTTGCAATGTCCCAACTTGGCTAAGCAAGAGTATATTTCCCAGAATTCTTTCTTGTGTCTTTATGGTCAGAGTAGGCCATAAGGGGGATTCTTGGTCAATGTGGGTGGTTGGAGAGTAGCAGCAGCTATTTTGTTTCTTACACACTTGCTGCTGGTCAGCTGTCTCACATGTTGAAGTGAAGTAGCAGTGGGTTCTGCAGCTGCTCTACCTATTTCTGAATCCTTTTTCAGCTTCTCTGACTCCTGGAACACATGTGTGTGTGTTTAGTCCTGTGATGAAATCCCCAACTTCTTCTTGATATCCACACACCAATAAAAGAAGCAAAAAACACAAACACAAACACAAAACAAAACAAAAACCTAATGTGGGGTTTCAGTCCTTCTTATTGGGGTTCCATCTTGGTCTGTGTCTTCCAGTCTGCCCTTAATCTTCCCCACTTTACCTTGATTGCCTGCCTTGTAGACTTCAAGCTCCAACTCAGACATTGAGACAACAGTCTGACCGCTCCCACCATTGTGTAAGGACAATTCCCTGCAACAATTTCTGTTCTACACTCACACACTATCTATCTATCTATTTAACCATCTATCCATCTATCATCTGATAACACTTTTAGTGGTTGTCCTTCTTTGGCTGAAACTTGACTAATAAAATCATGTACCATGGTGGTCTATAAAAGAGGAATATTTCAGAGAAGTAATTCTGGCCATATAAGCAGAAATCTATCCATAAAACTAATCAAATTCTGAAAGAAATTTTCAATTTCTACACAAAAAAAATATAAGAAATATGAATTGTTTGTCCGATAGTTTACAAGGGTTTCAAAAATATTTGCTTTAATTTCCTCTTAAAGACAATGGCCAGTTATTAAAGCAAGATATTGTGTCACTCATTATTTGACAAGGATGTAATTTTGACAGGCATGTTAAATGCCACATTTTAATTCTTCACATTTAACTTAATTTTGAAAAGGTAGTTTTATCAGTCCAAGTTCTAAAGAAGTGCAGAGATTAGATAGTGAATGCTTAACCAAAGTAGGCTAGAAGTATGTATTTAAGACTTACCAGGGTCCAAATCAAACATTTCCTGCTGAGTTTTAAAGGAATAAGTGATGCTGTTATCTTCATCTCGATCTGTTGCTTTTACTTTAGCTATAATTTCTCCAACAGGTTTCTTTTCAGTCACATTAACAAAATCCAAAGGAAATGGTCTAAAGAAAATAAAAGCATATGGTGATGAGAAAAATTAAAAAGGCAAACTCATATGCACATATTTGTCAAGTGATGAAAATCTATAGAGTTTTGGGGGGGATTTTTTATGATACCACCATCATTTGTCAAGAATTTAAGAGTTCTTCAAAAACTATTAAAATGTTGAGAAAATCCATTACTGTACTTAATATTTTGCTGAAGCATATTTTATTTTATATATTTTATATAATATTTTATAGAAATATAAATTCTTAATCATTTAATCTCTGGCATCATGCCAGACATCAAAGATATCATGACATCAAAGAGATGCAAACTGAAAAATAGAATGGAATAGTGAAACTATTTTTTTCATGTATCTAATGTATGGAGTAGTTGGCGATTGAACATAAGGAATTAATATATTCATTTTCACCTTGCTGTCTGGTATGATGAAATGATGTCTAAAGTCATAACTTATTAGAGCAAGCTATCAAGACAATTCTTATAAATTAGAATAAACTCTTCCTATTCTTGCCTCTTTAAGTCATACTTTATAAAAGGCCCCTGATAAATTTCTAGAACATTTCTAAAACTTGAATTCATTTCTTGTTGGGCCTTCTGTTCAGGCATCAGAAGTTTTATTGATAACATAATGTGTGCCAATCTAGTTTATACACATATGACTAAGTGTTAGTTCCTGTCCTTGAAGATCTTATTGTTATGCAGGGAACTCAGATATCAATAACTATAATGCAACGCGATAATGTCAAGACATTTCTACAGGCTAAAAGAGAAGGAAAGACTTACTCTAAAGACAGGGGAGAGGTTCAAGAAAGTCCTAAGAGAATAAAAAATCAAAGGAAAAGGGAGGTAAGTAGGCAACACCTCTCCTGTGAGCAATCTTTCTGGCTGCCACAATCGTTTATACTATAATATAATCTAACTCATAATATTTACATTCTGGACCACTTTAAATCATTTCCTTCTTTATTTAATTATTTGTTATTTAAGCTGCTATGTTTCTTAAAAGATTAAAAAATATTTTAAGGCAATGGTTTAATCATTTTGGTATTGCTTACCCTATCCAGTATTAAATTCTACAGAATAAGTGAAAGCAATAAATTCATACTTACCAAAGGCATGCATGTAAAAGAAAATTGTTCCTAAAATTTGATGGTGCCCCACTGCAAACTAGGGTGGGCATGTAGGGCAACTACCACTAGAAATAAGGGAGAATTAAAACTCCAATATATGCTTCAAATGAATTCTCAGATTATTTCAGCTCAAGTATATTTGGGGACTCAAACACTGAATTACTCCCCTTAGTCATCTTTTGAGATATAACTTATTGATATAAGGAAAGTTATTTGAACACCACTTTATTCTTCACCAATTTAAGAGAATTTCACTCTATTTGATTAAGACATTTTGATGTGTAGAAAAACAGCTAGTAGACATTCATTATCTGCGAACATTTTTGAATATTACAATTACACCTCAGAGATGAATGGTAATGTAATTGTTTAAATTAAATGTTTTAAACTACATTTTAAGGTCTACTTTCTCATTGCTTAATACTAATATATTTATTAAAAGACAATACAACAACTTACAAAATTTTGGGAAAGAAAACAAAGGAAAATAAAAGACACATCGAAATCCTTTCACCACAATGCTATTTTGGTCCCTTATGCAAATGCTTTCCAGTGTTTTCTTTTTTTTTATTATTATTTTTTTTTTATTTTTTTATTTTTTTTGTTTTGTTTTGTTTGTTTGTTACCGGGAGGTCCCAGGGATCGAACCCGGGTCCCTCCATGTGGGAGATGGACGCCCAACCAGTTGAACCACATCCGACCCCTCCAGTGTTTTCTAATACTTATTTTTTACTTACTATTAGCATATTCAATGATTATGGATACATTATCATATATATTTTAACATAACATCATAAAATATTTTCTATGTAGCTACATAATCATTATAATATACTTGAAAATATTTACTCAGCTATTCTGCTATGGTTAGATGTTGGAATATATATACTTACTCAAATTGAGGCTTTTCATCATTTATGTTTCTAATTGTGATAATTAATATCCCTTGACAGAACAGACCTGTTATATCTGTTGCTCTCAATGCAAGCTGGAAAACCTGGAAAAGAATTTTAGAGAACTTTACAATATACAATTTTGTAATGATTATGTATATATTTATATCTTTACAATGTATGTGCCATTAGGGTACTTTTTGTTGATTGATTTCTCATATCACAGATATCTTTAAAATTTTTCTTCTAGGGAGTTAAAAGAAATATAAGTCCTTTCTTATTTTGTCAGATTAGTCGTAAAATTCAAATAAGCTTAATGTGCTATTGCATTAAACTTTACTCAAATGTCTGTGTAGTTTGTTTGCATGCCTAAAGATAGATCAATTGAACAAAAAGAAACTGAATGAATTTCGGATTCAGACATGAACTCAATATATAATGCACTGAAACTAATGACAAAGTTACTCATTAAGATGATCTGCATGATATGATTTCCAGGGAGTTGAGAATGTCATCAGACCTCAAATATCTTCCTCATGAGTCTGTCACACATTCATCATTAAGGTACCATTTCTTCAGATCAATAAGTCTTCCTTATAATAAGGATATACTGCTGAAGTAGTAAGATGTCCACTTTTGTTGAGCAAATGTTCAATGAGTCCCTATCATGTAAGAGACTCCATGCTGAGTGAGTCACTGATATGAGATTATGTTGTAAGGAACATCAGTTTATTAGCTGGGTATCAGCATATCAAATGTCATAAAATAAATTGATCAGTAAGGTGGTGAAACTATAAAATAGACCTTAAAAGATTTTATAGACGTTTGGTTGAATGAGTGAAGGCAGTAGGGGAAGTGAGTCAGGCGAGGGTCAAAGTTATAGAATTCAACTGTTTAAATACATGGCTCATATGCTTAATTTCTTATTCTTTTCTATCTAATTGTCCCTCTCATTGTAGTCCAGCATGCAAATTCCTTAAAAAACATGTTTTCATTGGCCTCTTTACCATTGTCAAACATTCAGCACTGCAAATTGAAATTGATATAAAATTTACTGGTTTTCTTCAACCCCTTATGATTTTCCAGGCTAGAATATTGAGATTATCTTCAAATACTCACCCTTCTTCCTCCTAAATATCTAATCAGCACCAAAACCTATATATTTTTTTCATAAGTAATCTCTTGCATTTGCCTCTTTGTCTCTATTCTCTCAACCACCTTATTGAAAGAATAGATCATGGCATTTTTGAAAATGGCAATATTTTTACACTAATGACAACAACAAGAACAACAACAATTTAGGCCTTATACTTTATTTCTCAAGGTTCACATCTCATTTCTGTGTGGCCAAATAATCCCAATAGTCATCTAGCTGTCGTCTTTCCATTCAATCATTCATGAAGTATGAATACATATACTTCATTTTCCTCTCAGAAAAACCTTCCCAACAATGCTTTCATTATAATTTTTCTCATGGAAATACCAGAAATTATTCTTTCCTACCATATCAGTTTTAAATTCACCTATAAGGTTTATACCCTATTCTACTTTGGCTATCTTAAGTGTTTAACCACTCTATGTGGGGCAGGGTATGAATGAATGTTCAAATGGTTTCAAGTCAATGTTCAGAGAGTTTTAAATTTTAAACTTTTACTTATTTGATTTTCCCTGATTACAAAGATATTTTAAACCATTTTTTCTTAAATTTATTTAAATAAATCTAAAAAGTTAAGACATGCTCCTTATCCTTTGAATAACCACAAAGACTGAATCTAGACTTTTGGTTAACCATACTGTCTTATAAATGAATCATACAAAACATTGTTCTTCTTTTAAAATAGCTATTGTTTAATTTTTCAGGAAGAGTTTAAAGTTATAAAACTCCTTTTCACTTGATGTAGAATAATAAATAAATACATTAATTACATGATATCCAGCATCAAAGTCCAAGGATTCTCCTCCTCTCAAACTGACAACACCACTTAGAGAATCCACTCCAAATGAGTTCGCTCCTTTCTTTGGTCCAGATAACTGAGTTTCAATGGTGTACTAGAAAAATAAAATGCATGTTACCTACACCAAAATAAATGAGAAAGCATGAAAGAAAATTAAGATAAAACAATGGAGCAAATATGTGAAGTGTTCTCTATTTTCACACTGGTTTCTTTTATTATTTTATTATGATATCCAATTACTATTAAAACCACTGGCATATACTGATTTAGAACACAGGAAAAGCAATATAATTGTTTAGCTTATTAATGCAACCAAAATATTTGCTACTTTTTGTAGAGCTGCAAACTTTCTACACAGTTTTCTGAGTGAATCTACAAAAAGCATTTCTGATTCATCAAATGAATGAAACTCTTTAAGAATGTACAAAATAAATAGTCATTAAGTTTAAATTTTAAGAAAATAATTGAGTATTAAACAATTTCAAATATTAATACAGTTGAATAAATAGTTGGTGATTTATCTTACTTTCTTCATCCCACTTTTTATTTACTTGCCACCACCTCCAAGAAGAAGTGAAAGTAGATAAATCTATTCTCAAAAGTATCTGAAGCTAATTTTGTTTGAAATGAAGTAAAATTGTATTAAATTAAGGTTCAATGTTCTCTGTACTTTAAAAATCTGATGTGAATTCTAGCTTTTAACAATATAGCTATTTTCCAAAGCACTAAATTGTAAAACAGTCACCTGCTGGATCACTATCATGTTCTATAAAAGAGAGCACTGTTAATAATGATTTTCAGGTGTACCTCAGGTTATTTTTTCATCTATTGGAAAGACATATCATTTCCCATAACTAATGGGAAAAGTCTCATATTTCTTAACAATTTCACATTGACTGATCTACAACAAAACATTTTTAGACCATTCCACAAGGATTGTGAGTTTATCACTTGAAGGTTAAAGAAAGAAAAGAGCAACCTCTTCTTATAATTGTGGAGTAAGAGGGATTAAGTGACTTCCCCAGGATCACATTGCTAGTTAGAGGTAAAGCCAAAACTTAACCCAGGTCATCTGACAACTCCACCCCCATTCAGTGCTCCATTACTTCATACTGCAAGTTACTAAATTAGAAGTAGTAAACTATTTCAATACATGTTTAAAATGAACAGCTGCAGAGAAAGCATGCTGAGTTTTGTAGTCCAATGCATCGCTAAAATCTCCAGATAGAACTTTATAGGTTCTTTTTATTTTGCCAAATCTCTAAAGACTTTACTATCATGAGTCAATTATGGGAAAAGCGAGTCTCTTACAGTTAGATACTTAGTAATTAGGGTACCAAGACATCAAAAAATATATATAATCAAATTCATATGAGCCATTGAATCAGTTAGAAAAGTGAAACATTCTGAGTAGAATCCAGATGTTTCTACATTCAGTAGTTTTGCCTCAGCATTGAAATTTTCCTTTATACTATCCTACCTCCAAGAGGTCCTTGAACTATTTTCCTGTACACATCAAGAAAACAACTTCTAACAATGTCATCTCCAACATTGACATGAATATTCCACTATAGTAGTCAACTCCATTATACTCTAATAATCAAATGAAATATATTAATTACTCTTCAAAAATACTTCTGAAGCATATTGTCAAAGCAATATAGGTACCTCATACAATGATGCCCACCTACCATCAGCCTATCACCATGTGCAGAATCTTCATCTGTGGCCATTACTCTATAAATGGATTGAAATAATGGGTAGTCCTCATCAATTTCTACGGTAGCTATGAAACAAACAAACAAACAAAAAAAAAAACCCCAGCATTTTGTATCAAAATTTAAAGTGTACTATGTACATTTTATAAAATTTAACAATTCAAACTGAACATTTTACTTTTAGAAATTATATTGGATTGTGCAAATGGGATAATATTTTAAGATAAACTACTTTTTCACCCTTCTGTATTTTTTCCCATGGACTTCCTGTCATCATCCTTGCCCCTAACTCTAATTGAAAAGAGTGGCTCTTCCTTATTCCCTGGCACTGTCTGTGGCAACTAAAACTTAAAGAGAAAGAGCATGACATATTTGCAGACAAACTGTATCATGGGCAGCCAGCAAGGTAGTCTCACAAAAGATTCTTATCCCTGGGTTTCTAGACTTGATGGGGCCATGCAGGGATGAATTCTGGGTCTCACAGAGCACATTGTGGACAACAGATTGAAGTCCAACTCACACACATTTGATTCTGGAGTAAGACACACAAACTGCAATACAAGATAGATAGAGTGATATCAGGAAAGAGTCAGGTTAACTTGATAGTTTTGTTGGCTTCTGGTGTTTCATGAATTTGTGTGGGTATGGTTCATAATAGCCTATTAGAATATGAACTTGAAATAGAACTTGTCTAGATTAATTTTTAAAATGCTCAAATTTTATTTTCTTACACATATAAATTTGTGGACCAAATCATACATGACAATAAATTTCATTTTTAACAAGGTATCCTACAAAATCTAATGAATCTTTGTTTTGCTTTTTCTTTAGTAATAAATTTATTTCAAATTCACAAAAATAAAAGAAGAGAAAAAGGCAGTTCAACAAGTTATGGAAACATGACTCTTAAAACGTTCTTTTCCAGGTTCTTTTTTCCCATTTAATTCCAACTGCTAACTCAGTTGTTCCTATAGTGTTTAGAAAAGTACACAGATGAATACAAATTAGTTAAATGGCATAGTCAAGGCCTCCTTATTAATGAAAAAAATGAAGAAGAGAAAAAAATGCTTAATCATATTCATATCTCACACACTAAGCCCCATATTCTTTTTCTGTTTGTTTTTGTTTTTCTAAAGTAGTTACATTTAAAGTAGGTGACCATGAGATCTTTAGGTAGTTGAGGGTAACGACAGCTGCCGAGGACCCTAGCTCCCAATGTTTTCTACAAAAACAATGCAGAAAGGCATCTTAGACTGTAGCACACCCACACCTGTGTCTGGGGTTGTGTACTTTTTTCCTTTCTCTTGTTTCTCAATAAACTCTTTACTCCTTTGCAAAATAAAACAAACAAACAAACAAAAAACCAACAAAAAACAATACAGAAAAACAAGAAAGAAAAGTAAAGTCATACAAAAGCCATGCAATGCTTTCTCCCCAAAGACCAGCTGCCGGAGATCCTGGACTCCTCTGTCACATGGCAAGGCATGTGGTTGCATCTGCTGGTCCTTCCCTCCTCTTCCAGGTTTCATTGCCTTCAGCTTCTGGGTTTTTCACATTCTTCATGTCATGACTTTCTCTCAGTTCCTTGCTTTCATGGGCATTCTCTTTCAGCTTCTGTGGCTTTCTCTCCTTTTTGTCTGAATTTCATTCTCTTAATCCACTAAAAAGATTAAGTCTTACCTGGGGCCTCACCTTAGCTGAAGTAACCTAATCAGAAGGCCCTACTTACAATAGGTCTACACCCACAGGAATGGATTGGCTTTAAGAACACACTTTTCTAGGGCCCATATAGCTTCAAACCATCACAAAGACTAAAATGTTAAGTTGTCAATTCTACCCAAAGCAATTTACAGATTCAATGCAATTCTAAATAAAATTCCAACAGCCTTCTTTGCAGAAATGGAAAAATAAATCATCAAACTTACATGGAAGGGTAAGGGGCTCCAAACTCCAAAGCCTTTGTGAAAAGGAAGAATGAAGTGGGAAGATTCACACTTCCTGATCCTAAAATTTATTACAAGGCCTAGTAATAAAAATAGCATGGTACTAGCTCAAGACAGACATAAACCAATGGAAATAAATTAAGAACTGAGAAATCACATTTATGGCCAAATGATTTTTGACAAGGGGGCAAACACCACTCAATTGGGAAAGAATAGTCTCTTCAACAATTGGTGCTGGAAAAACTGTATTTCCATTTACAAAAAAATCCCTACCATATGGCATGTATAAAATTTAGCACAAAATGGATCAAAGACCTAAATATAAGAGAGCCAGAACTATCAAACTCCTAGAAGAAAACATAAGGAAGCAACTTTGGGCCCTCCTGTGGTTTCTTAGACTTTACCCCCAAAGCACGCAACAAAAGGAAAAAATAGAAACTTATGTGCTTCAAATGACTTTATCATGAAAATAAATGACAATTTACACAATGGGGGAAGACATTTGGAAACCACAAATCTGATAAGGGTTTAATATCCAGAATATATAAGGAAATCCTTCAACTTAACAACAAAAAGACAATCCAATTTCAAAAATTGGCAAAAGACTTGAATAGATATTTCTCCAAAGATACACAAATGGCCAAAAAGCACATGAAAAAATTTTCAACATCATTTGCCATTAGGGAAATACAAATCAAAACCACAATGGGAAACCATTTCTTATCTACTAGAATGACTGCTACTAAAAAATTAAAAATTACAAGTGTTGGAGAGGATATGGAGAAATAGAAAGACTCATCCATTGCTGATAAGAATGTAAAGTGATTCAGAAGCTGTTGAAAACAATTTGACAGTTCATTAAAAGTTCAATATAGAATTACTATATGATTTTGTGTGGCAGTTTCAGATTATTCTATGAATCCCCCAAAGAGAAAGATTATGTTTGTAAAGTAATCTCTTCCTCCGGTATGATACCCTTTGGTTGTATTAAATTCAGTTGAGGGGACTTTGATTAGATTACCTGCTAAGATTGCTGTAGGGCTTTTTATTGGACTAAATCAGTGAGGTGGGATATAAGTCAGCTATAAACAGACACTCACTCAGACAGACACAGGGAGAAAGAAGTTTGTCATTTTTGAATCCTGCCATGTGACAGAAAGAAGAAGACTCAAACAGCTGAGACCCTGGGGAGAGATGAGCTATTTTTCTGATAGCTTACAGCTGAGCTTGGGAAAAGAACAGAACAGCCCAGACTGTTATAGGAGGCCCAGAAAAGGGCAAGCCCTATGCCAGCTTGCAGCTGAACTCGGGAAGAAAGTGGAGCAGCTGAGCCTGAGAGAGGAAGCTGGGAGGGGAAGAAGGAACCTAGGCAGAGAGCTTGCTTCACCACGTTGCAACATGCCAGGACCAACTGTAGGCTGACTTTGGTGAGAATGCATCTCTGATGGTGCCTCGGTTTAGACTTTTCATAGCCTCGGAACTGTAAGCTTTTACCCTAAATAAATGCCATTTATAAAAGCCAGCAGATCTCTGGTACTTGGCATCAGCAGCCCTTTGGCAAATCAGACATCTTGCAATCCCATTTCTAGGTATATATCCAAAAGAATGAAAGTAGGGACTCGATCAATATTTCCACACCAATCTTCATAGGGGTATTATTCATAATTGCCAAAAGACGGAAGCCACCCAAGTGTCCATCAGCTGATGAAGAAATAATATTTGGTATATGCAAACAATGGAATATTATTCATTCATTAAAAGGAATGAAGTTCTAATACATGTGGCAAGATGTATGAACCTTGAAGACTCCTTGAGTGAAGTAAGCCCGACACAAAAGGACACATATTGTATGATCTCATTGATATGGAATAATTAGAATAAGTAAACTCAAAGAATTCAGAATCTAGAATATAGGTTTCTAGGGAATAGGAGTAGGTAGGGAATAGGGAGTTAAGGCTCAAAAAGTACAGAGTTTCTATTTGGGGCAATGGAAAAGTTTTGGTAAAGATGTTGGTGCTGGTACCACTACATTGTACATATAATAAACAGTACTGAATTATATATTTAGTTGTGGTTAAAAGGGGAAATTTTTGGCTGTATATATGTTTCTAGAATAAAAATTATAAAGTAAAATCCATGGAACTGCACAATACAAACAGTAAATCCTAAATTAAACCAAGGACTGTAGTTAATAGTGCAGATATAAAAATGTGCTTCATCAAATGTAACAAACGTACCACACCAATGTAAGGTGTTAATAATAGGGTGGTATGTGGGAATCTTGTATTTTATGCATGATTGTTCTGTAAACCCACAACTTCTCTAATTAAAAAAAAAGAAACCCTGTACCCTTGAACTATCACTTCCCAATCCAATCATGTCCCTCAATCTCCCACCTCTTCATCCCCTGGCAACTACAAATCTACTTTCTGTCTCTATGGATTTGATTATTCTAGATTTTAAAAGATAAAACAAAAGTAATTTTATGATATTTACCTATATGTCCTTAAACCATATAATTATTTCAAACCTTGCCATTTACCTCGAACCGTTTACTGCTTCTCTCTGTCTCACCGCTGTGGCACCAATAGGAACCATTAGACTAGTGATGTATCATCTTTCTCCCATAAAATGAACCAACCCACTTATACTGGCACCTTCTCTCCTCCTCTTATAGGAGGCATGGTCCTTCTCATCACTTCTCCTTTTTCAGAGACTTGATTAAATTTATCTCCTCTCTTCAATCACTTCCTCACTACCAGCTCCTTTTCATTATCATTTAAACATGCTCAAATTTCTTCCCTCAGAAAAAACACTCTTACATTACTGTGGTACATTTGTTAAAACTGATGAACCAATACTGAAACATTACTGCTAGCCCAAGTCCATAGTTTACATTATGGTTTATATTTTGCACTGTACAGTTTTATAGATTTTGACAAAATATGTAATGGCCTGTATTCACCATTGCAATATCATGCAGAACAATTGCAATGCCCTGAAATTGCCTGTGTTCCACCTATTCTGTAATTGAAAACTTCTCTAAAAAATAAAGTTTATAAAAACAACAACAAAACAAGCACCCTTGACCCCAGGCATGCTTTAACTACAACCCTATCTCTCTCGTACTCTTTAGGGCCAGATTTTTATGTATTTCTCCACTTTCCACTCAGGTTTCAGTACACTCTACTTTGGTAGAGTTCTGTCCCTGCAAACAGTTCTGTCCCTACAAATAATGAAATAACTACACTAAGTTATCAAATACCTTGCATTCTTCCAGACCCGCTGGACATTCAGTGCCCATCTTACTTAACTTTGCTTCAGCATTTACACAGTTGACTCTTTTTTCTACTCTTGGCAGGAAAAGAGCAATGCATATGCATAGAATCTCTCTGAAACTTCTGAATACCTCTGGAAAAAAAATTGCCAGAAAATATCAAAGTGGCAAGTTCCTTGAAAAGGCATTAAGTTCTCAGATCAGGCAAAATCCTAATTTCAGCTTTCCATGTCTTGACCAACATCTTCTTTATAATCTGTAGTCTCCTCTAGCTACTATTCTGTCATATTTGAAGACACATCTTTTACTACCATTCAATACCACATAGAATGGAAAAATGACCTGGAGTCTCACCCTTTGACCGATAGAGAAAGGGAAAAACCATAATGGGATTCCAGTTATTTCTTATTTACATCCAAAGCAAATATCATTATTGAACATGTGTGTCTTGGAGAGTGTTTGTGTATGTGTGCTTCGAAAAATAACTACACATGGTTATCAAGGAATGCTCCCTTTAACAGTGAAAATTAGAAAATGAATGTTTTTGTGTCAACTTAATAGAGTAACAGTATGTTTCTGAATGCATCCGATGTTCCTTCTACAATTTTAAAGGAAATTGATGTATAAGCATAATATAATAGAGATGCATATATTATAATCTTTGTTTAGTTTTCTAATCAATTCAAGGTGTATTTAATTTGACTCATTTAATTAAATGAATAATTAATTTTTGGTTTATATGGCTCAAACCTCAAAATGGTAAAATTTTTATTTCCTCTAAATTTTCAAAGGAAATTTATAATTATCATTCATTATTTTTTAAATCAAGAGATAATAAAACCTCTTTTCAGAGTATTCTACTTCAATGGCAACAATGAAAATTCCCTTTACCTGCATATTTAAATAAACTGTAAGTCACAATTTACTAGAACTGTTTTCAGAGATGGGAGTTGCAGATAAAATTTGAATGGAGAAAATTTAAAGTTTCAGACATTTTGAATTTATTGAAACATAAATATAAAAAATGCATATCTAGACATAAATGTTTAAGAGATAAATAGAAGGTAGATTAGACTGATTGATCTCATATGTGCTTTGATTCCATCTCTCCTACGTTCTCTTTCATGTGTCTTCTACCTTTCAGTCAAGTAGATTCTCCATGCATTTTTTTTTTAAAGATTTATTTATTTACTTTATCCATTTTAAACCCCCCCTTCCCCATTTGCTGTTTTGTGTCCATTCGCTGGGCAATTCTCTGTGTCTGTTTCCTGCCATCTCTTCTTATCCTCCTCCTCCAGTCTTCACCAGGATTCGATCCTGGAGAACTCTGACGTAGGAAAGAGGTGTTCTGCCACCTGTGCCACCTCAGTTCCTGGTTTTCAGAGCTTTCGGAGCAGCTCGTCTTGTCTCTCCCCTGCATCTCTCTCCTGTTACATCATCATCTTGCTGCATGGCTCCCAGGGCCTGGCGGTTCACCGGCACACAGAGCCTGGCAGCCCATGCGCCTTCTATATATATATTTTTTATTTTACTGGGAGGTCCCAGGGATCGAACCCAGGTCCCTCCATATGGCAGACGGATGCCCAACCATTTGAGCCACATCCGCCCCCTCTCCATGCATTTTTAAAAATACTCGTGTCTCCTTTAAAAAATGTATATATCAAAGAAAACTCTGCCAACCCATACAATTCTGCTACTACCTTCTCTCCAGTTTCATAACCAAATTTCTCAAACATGTTTCCTAATTTCACTATTTCTATTTACCTCTATCTTCTTCATTCTGGCTTCTACCCCTATAACTCTCCTAAAATATTTCTCATTAGGTTCACTAGTATCATTAGCTTCATGTCACTAACTAAAGAGGATATTTAAATTCCCCATTTTAGTTGACTGTGGAATTCAACTTTACTAAGCACTGGCACTCTCTGAAACACTCTCTTGCCTTACTTTTCATGGCATAATGCTCTCCATTTTCTATCACCACCTTAGCTGCCACTTCTTAGTCTCTTTGGCAGCCTGAGCTTGTTCCCCATGTCATTAAGTGTAGGAGTTCCTCAAAGTTTGGCCTCATGCCCATCTGTCTGGTATTTCTCTACTCTTGGGCTGAGTTATCTCATCTATGTCCATGGTTTCAATTACAAAACATTTATGACCCTAGGGATGAGCTCTCCTCTGAGCTCAACTGCCTACTTAAATCCCTCCTTTGATACAGCAAACAGTGCATTCAAAACTGAACTCATGATTTTTCTATTTGGTCAATTTCTGAGTTTTTCTATCTTAGTTGAGGATCTCTGGTCCAGTTATGGAAACCAGAAACCTCAGAGTCCCTGTTTCTACACCTTATATTTAATCCATTACCAGATTCATTTATTTTTTAAATAACTCAAGATTATCCTTTTCTCTTTGTCTCCATCATCTTCCTAGGTCAATCTATAATATTTTTTGTCTGTATTACTGAAATAGCCTGAAAACGTTTCCTCCTCTCTCTATTCTAGGGATCAGCAAACTCCAGCCCATGAGCCAAATCTGGCTCACCGTGTGTTTTTGTGTGGTATGAATGTTTATCACATGTTTAAATGATTAAAATGTCTGAAGAAGAAGATTTTGTGACAATTGAAATTTATCAGAAATTAAAATTTTAGTGTTCATAGAGAGTTAATGGAACATAGACATACACATTTATTTATGTATTGTCTATGGCTATGTTTGCACTACAACAGCAGGCTGAGTAGTTAAGGCAGGGATCATCTATGATCTCCTCATCATGTCACAAAGTGCAATAACACAGTCATAACTTGGCAGCATTCTGAGTGCCATATTATTTTTTATTACTGTCCTACTATCATGTTAAAACAAAAAGAGGAAAGCTGACTTTGAATGCCACATTTTTAGGGCAGGGTGCAGTGTGGATTATCTTATCGTATTATGTGGCAAAATATTGGGGTTTTTTCTCTATTATATTATAGCCATGCTAAAAGAACACATTAAACATTGGAATTACAAGACTAGGCACTCATCACAATATTCCAAGTTGACAGGAAATCAATGGTCAGAAAAATTAGAAAATATAAAACAAAATATTTCATCATGTCAGAATTTATTCAGAAAAAATTAAAAAACAAAAACAAAAATGAAATGGCAACCAAAGTAAGATTCTGAGTGCTAGTTTATTAATAAAATAAGGAAAGCTGCTTGTCAATAGTGAGCTATCAAATCTCATCTAATTAAGGAACTATACTATCCCCTTTCCATAAGAAAACTCCATTCTCCTCATTAGTAGACCTGTATTACAGACATTATACCTTATTATTTTTTTATTTTTTATTTTTGTCAAAAAATTATAAAATTCTTTTCTCCCTTGCTATATAAATACTACATAATATCCTTGATTTTTCCTTTTAGTCTGCAAAGCCTAAAATATTTGCTATCTGGCTTTAAATAACATTTGCTGATACCTCTTTTACATTTGTCTGCTAATCTTTCTCAACACTCAACCAGATGGATCTATTTGAAACATTTATCTAATCAAAATACTTCAAAGGATTCCCACTACTGTCAGGACAAAAACCAACATTCTTAAAGTGTCCCTTATTACCTTTCTAGAAGTAATATGCTGTAGTACTATATTACTAATGGTAATTGGTAATTTGTACATTTAATTCCCTCTGCATCAAAAATTGTTACCTCTCTTCTTATTTATTTGCTCATATTAGAGTTAGGTCTAAAGTAAATTGTCAATGTTTTAGTAAGAGTTTCCTTTATGTCTCTGTTTAGATTGATGCCCACATACAAACACACACATATGCTTTCATGATATGCATTTCTATTATTTACATCATTATTTAACAATTGTAATCTTACATTTCTTTTTTTTTTTTCTTTTTTTTTGCTACCATTTGGTTGATGGTTATGTCCCCACTAGATTATAAACTATTTTAGAATAAGGCTCTATTGTTTCTTCTCCACCTTTTTATCCCCTGAACCTAACATAGCTTCTGCTGCTTAAATTTGCTGTATAACTATTTTGTTGAATATCATCATTAAAATGATATATAAATCATGAAATTTAGTAGCTTTTCAGAAAATGTCAAACATAGAGTATGATGAAATTTGTTTTCATTCTGGTAAAACAATTCCTAGCAAGAAATAGAGAGCAACAATTTTATTACTTAAATTACTAAATATTGTGTATTATATCAGTGGGAGACATATTCTGGAAGTCTTTTATGTTGCTAAAGTTTCATTGAGAAAAACAGAAATTTATTCTTTATAAAATGAAAATACTGTTTGACCTTTTCAGGTGTTAAAACTAAGTTACTTTTTGAATACTTTGTTATCAAAGCATTTTATTTATTTTTCCTCTCTCCAGCCTCACTTCTCTTACAATAAGTCTCTATTGCTATAATTTAAAAATTTTCTCTCTAACCTCTTAATCATAGAATGAAAATTTCTACCTGATAAAACTTGTTTTCAAAATATTCCATAGAAAGGTTTTATGATTTCTATATGATTATATGATACATGAATGTATGAACATGTTTTTGTATATTTATATGAATACACATTATATACATAATAAAACTCACTGAGCATCTCTAATTGAAGAATTATTCCTGGATTCCTTCATTATAGATAGTCCTTGAAAGTAAACCATAGGAAAATGATATATCATACCTGTGCCTGATGAAAACCGGGGATCAGCAGTACAGTCTGGAGGTTCAGGGACATCAATGATATTTATGGTAAAACTACGTCTCCAGAGTCCTCCACTATCAACTATCAATAGAAATCTTCTTGGATCAGTTTCATAATTAAAAATTTTGGTAGAAGTGACTACACCAGAACCTAGTAAAGAGAAAAATCCATAAATTATAATTACCATCAATACATAGAAACATATATTTTGAGTCTTGGAAGAATCTAGAATCACATATTTTAAGCCCTTATAGAAGATAACATGGAAATGACATGACATCCCCAAAGTCACAAAATTATCAAACCTTAAATGAATCTTTAGTTAAGGGAAAAAATAAAAAGAAATAAACCAGTCCCAATTTTTACTTTTTGTCCACCTTGTAAGGAAAACATTCAAAATATGCAAATGACAGTAAATTTTAATAGTTTAATTCTTTTTCAGTATATTTCAGAAATTCTATTTTTGGTAAACCAACTTTTATCTCAAATATTTTCACTGAAAATACTTTTGAAAGATTATAGGGACCATCAGAAACAAAGATCATGTTGTCATTACAATAAACTGTCTACTTTTTGTTAGTAGAGAAAAAACAGTTGCGTGTTTGTTTACATCCAATCTCAGTTATGATGATGTCCTAAAATCTTAAAAATAAGATTGACCTATTTTTGAGGCTTTTTCATCAAGAATTATCTATGTTCAATGGAAGTGTATTGACTCAGGAAAGCACTTATATAACCCTCTTATTGCAATTAATTCCCTGCTGGATTAAGCTAAGACCTGAATGTAAAATAATCAGTTGTTTTTTGGGGAAGACAAGAAAAAGATAGTATAGACAAATGGAACTAAAACATAAACTCTAATAAAAACAATGTTTTTTATATTGTTATCATTATTGGCAAGATTAGTTCCACTAAACCTGGACATATTTAGAAATTATCATCATTCTAGCAAAGAAAACCTTTTAAAAGTAATGAACTATTTCCAATACTCTAGAAAAAACTGGGTTACAAAAGCTATTGAATTAAGTGATAAAAGATTATTCTTTATTCTGGGAAGTCACAATTATCAACAGACACATCTTTTAAAAATATATGCGAACTAATCTTAGCTTTTGGATATAAAAAAGACAAAAAGTGAGTCTCTCTGGACTAAATGAGGAAGTGTTGGTGCAGAAGTTACACACATTTTCTACAAGTTTTTGCAGTTACTTTTTTCAACTTTATGGAATAATAACAGTCAAGTGAAATCATAACAAAAACAAGAATAACACAATGCAGAACTGCTTTCGAGTAGAAGTAGAACTTATATATCCCTTTTAAATAGACAAGAAACAATCTCAGAGTGTGGTGTCACATCAAGCCCATGGAAATATTAATTACTTCAAGCATTAGGTTGTGGATTATGGTGTCTCCTAATGGGTGTCATCCAGTCAGATTAATTGAATTAAAACTTGACTGAACGTTCATGTGTGTCTCTCTTGACTAGAGCAGTCTAGGCAAGATGTTTTACCCTTTATCTTTGGTGTCAAGAGTAAAATAGAGGAAGAGTCTCAGTACTAGTATTGAAAATGTACCCAACAGCATGAGGATCAATAGAAATAGCTGCATTCCTCTGGCAGCTAGAGGCACTGGCTATCAAAAGAAGCATTTTTGATAATTTGATATTTACCAGAACCTGTCTTTCCAGGGCTCATGTAGCCCCAAGTTTTTGTAGGTGAGTCACCAGGCATAGCATCAGAAGGCTTTGGTACCTCAGAGAAGACAAACACAGGGTTTGCTTAAATTAGAGGGCATTGTTAGGTTTCAGAGGGTAATATGGACTAGACCAAAGTTTTGGATGCAGCCTCATGAGTGAGCCTAGGTAAGAATGGTAGAACCACTAAGCCAACCCAGAGAACTGTGAGAAGTTAAAAAAAGAAATACAATCAAGGATCTATTAGAATAGGGACATATAAAATCAAGAGGGAAAATAAATAACCAGGCATAGCCTTTGTGCTCAAGAGATGCAATTGGTAAAATATAAAATAAAAAATAAAATAAAATTAGTAAAGAAAGGATGGTTTTAAATTACATACCAGGAGAATTTTACCTAATGTTGGGAGCAGGGTAAATGCTAATATTACTTCCCAGGGGAAATTATTTCTGAACTCACACATGAAAGATGTGAAGGTGTTTGTCAGGTGAAGGGTATGGTGAATGCAAATATATTTTTGGTAGAAGGAAATATGGGTACAAATGCCTAGATGCAAAGCAAAGTTTTTCAGTAGAGTACTATATTTTGATAGATGTATAGAACATGTAGTGACGATTGGTATCTTTTGCTCCTGGAAAGAGAAAAAAAGAACCACATTTTTAAAAGAATTGTATGTAATTTTAAAGACTTTAGATTTTATCTTGAAGGTAATAGGGAGCTACCAAAAGAGTTCATAGGTGTGTGTGTGGAGGGGGGTGGGACATGATCATTTCTTAGCTTTAATAAAATTAGCAAGTCAGACTAGAGATAATTGTGGAAGCCTGGAAATGAGAAGACAAATTAGGAGGTTGGCAGCAATATTCTAGAAGGTAGATGCTGGTAAAGTAAACTGTGAGAGTGATAAGGGAGATGAGAAATATACCAAGCATTTAGAATCCATTGCATTTGGTAACTGAACAGAGGTGGAAGGAAAGGATGCAGGCAGGAGTCAGTAATGCATTCATGTCACACAGTTTTCTGAAGGTTAGATGGCAGCAAAGCTACCACACATGATTGTGTTTGTGACGTCCTACAAAAGCACAGTAATGATGAGGGTGCACTGAGGATGAAGTGCCCTAGGTTTGACTCCATCTGCCCCTGAGAGGATTTCTTTACAACTCACACAAAGGAAGAAGTAGGAACAGGTTTTGAAAGAAGATTCAAATCAGTACAGAATTGAATAATATGACTGTGATAATATATTGATGAATTAGATATATCAGTCTGGAGTTCAGTCAAGGTGTTTGCACTTTGTATATATATTTGGGATTCTTCAGAATATATGTTGTAGTTCAAGTCAAGGGAGTAGATGAGATTAATCAGGTAGAATGTGTGAAGAGAAGGGAACAGAAAGAGCCCTGAATAATACAAACATGTAGAGAATAGACAGAGGAAGAGTGTTTGTCAAAAAGAAGAAGGAAAAAAAGGAGGAGGAAGAGGAAAAGGGAGGGTGGGGGAAACAATCAGAGTAAACTGTCCTCAGAATCCAAAGAAGAGAGTATTTTAAAAAGTACTCAATTCTAAATGCTGTAGAGAGAATTATATGAGATGAAGATCTGAAATATGTCATCATATTTTCAGTAAATAAAATTGTACATATAATGAAAAGCTTGGTGGAATGACCCATCAGAAGCTGTACTGAACTTTGTTAAGGAAAAAAATGGAAGGTGTAGGAGTGGAAAAAGTGGCTTAGAGAACTCATTAAAGATGTTTGGCAAGTAAAGGAGAAAAAGAGTAAATGGGGAGGGATGTGGGAGCAAGAATGGATTTTATTAAGTTGGAAGAGGTTTAAAAGACTATTTTCAAGTTCATGGAAGAGAACCAGCATAGTGGGGGAAAATACATGGAAAAGGACATTATCAGTGCAGCTAGATAAGGAGAGAAAATGAAATAGAATTCAGAACAAAGTTGAAAGGGATTGAGGTAGACAAAAGAAATTATACATCTTCATTTGAAAGGAGAGCAGAAAGAAGGGATAGATTGCAAAAAACCAAACTGTCCATATGTGACAATAGATTGCTTATGTTTTTTGTGAGACATGTAAACTGAGTTCATCTGATAAGAGAAAAGGTTTTAAATGAGTCAGAGACTTGAGATGATACTAGAGAAAATTTAAAATGAGTCAAGTTGGGGAATGGAGGAGAGTTCTGACTAGAGAAAATCTGAAAAATCACAAGTATATTGGACCAAGTAAAATTTAGACACTCTGAATATGTTATATGCTGGTACATGTGATTTTTTTTTTCAACAATATTCATAAGCTGAGGCATAGCATGACATTCAAAAGTTAGATTTATCTCAGGTTGGAATTTTCCTGGGGAAAAGTTACAGAAGATATACAAGGCAAGTTATCTGAAAATATTGTCAAGGAGAGATTGAAAGATGGATCACTATGGCAGATAGGGAAGCAAAGAGAAGCAGTGAGTGAAAGAAAGTAAATCCATGGATAGGTAACCTTGGCAATGTTGACAAACAGCATAGTAGGAATAACTGAATAAGAAAGCTGAAAAGAGAGTATCTTTGCTTAGAGTGAGATGTCTGAGATTAAGAGGGCAGAGGTTGATGATGAAGGACTGCCTGTGGCCTTGGAATTATGTATATTTTAAAGTCATTGGAGTTAAGGTAAAACAATTGAGTATTTTGGGGTGGGTGGGGGGTGGATGGGCTGAATATTGAAGTAACTCAAGAGATGGTGGCAGAACTTGAGATAGGGAGAAAAAACTGTGAGCCATATATGCAAGTCCTCAGGGTTTGAGGGCAAGTGATTAGTAAATTTGGTAAAGAGCCAAATATCCCGAGCTCCAAACAAGCACGGAGTTTCCAAAGAATATTCGAGTAATGGTCAGTTATTAGCTTTGAGGAGTGAGAAGAATGCTGACTCCCCACTTCCTGACCAGAGATATGAGATGTGTGGGAGAATGAGTAACACTCGCTTGAGGCATGCGGTGGTTGTCCTCATGGGACAGCAAATTTCAGTTAAGGTAGGAGGTCATGAAATAGGTTGAGACACTGAGGGGTTTTATTTACTTATTTATTTGCCATATGATGGGGATTTCAGAGCACATAACTGTAAGGTATGAGAATCAAGAAAAATTTTAATCTTAGGTTATGGGAGAGGAAGCATGGAGTAGTATGGGAGTGAGAATAGAGAAGAGGATAAATACTTATCTGGAGGAGTTTTCTTCTTAGGCAACAACCAAAGATAAGAGGGATATGAGAGAGAGTGAGTTTGGAGGGATACAACAAGTTTTCCATACAATTAGATTCCGGTATTTCCATAGGATTAGGTAAGTAGAATGCATGGAGGGTGAGGGATTCAGGTCAAGATTTGTGCTATCACTCCTAGCAGAGATCAAACAGAAAAGAAATAAATGTCTTGGGTACAAATTGCAGTCAGTCAGGAAGTCTGAGGAGGTGGGCATGATGGCAGTGTGTCTGCAGGAACCAGAAATTCCCATAAAGGAAGGGTTTCCAGTATCATGGCCCTAGTTGAGAGGAAACAGAGGGTCTAGCATCGTTCACATTTCATTTGGAATTTGGAGGCTTAAAGCATGGTCCTAGTTACTGAGAGGAAAGTGAGTCAATAAAGATTAGAGAGAAATGACTCAGAATTCACTTCTGTGGGAAAGGAGTTGGGCTTGTTCTCTTGTGGAGCTGGGCTGAACCACAAGGGAAGTGTTCAGTGAACTGACACGGGGTTTTCACAACATATTCTTAAATTTTTAAGAGTCATGTCAGGTAATATTTCCTGAACACGATACAAAACATATGCATTTGGACAGCTATCTGAAATGTGAACGACAGCCACGCTGAGTTCTCAGTTTAGAATTAACATATAGTTAATTTTATGTATCTTGAAATCCTATACTGAGTATAGAGCATCCCCTTTAAGAAAATAGATTGATGCCATTTCAGAGGACTTCAGAAACACCATTTGCATTTGTAACTGAATGTTGATTGTGGAAACAGAAGGTTTTTGTTAATTTTAACTGAGAAAATCTGTTCCATATATATATTTTTTATTCCATTGAATCTACTGAGGACTTACTGTGCAAACTGCCTGGTAAAGTAGTGGTGCTGCAGGGAGAACAAAGCAGGACACATGCCCCTGCCTTAACTTACTAATTTATTAATACTTCCTTTTCAGAAAAAAATTTTAATCCACTGGATAGAATAACTTTTCAATTTTTCCATTGTTCTTGACATTAGGATAAAAATATATATTGTGGATCATCTATTCTGTTATCCAAAGGATTTTTTTCTCCCTCAGAGAAGAATGAGGTGAATCCCATCCCTATAAAATGAACAAAGTGCTTTATTTTTTCAGGAAACAACAGAAAGTAGTAGCAAAGTTAGGATATCACAAATGTGGGTCAGGGTAGCAATGGGAAGCTTCTTTAAAAGTTAAGTGTTTAATTTTTGTAAATCTGCAGCTGGTTTTGACAAAGAAATCCAATATACTTCTCGAGTTTAAATAATTTTCTTTAAAGTCTAAACTTCACACAGTAATAGGTATAAAATAAATACAATTATAAATGCTAAAATCTATTTACTTGCATCAATGATAAAATCCTTTGTTTTATTCAGAAAGTGGTAGACATCTGCTTTTCCAGCCACGTCTTTATCATAAGCCCGACTTAATTGTGTCCCAGGAAGCATGTTTTCAGGCAAATTCACTGGGTTAATTAACATCTGAACATCTGCTGCAATGTGGGAAAACACTAGAAGAGATTCCAGAAGGACTTCTTAAGTAACACGAAAAACAAAAAATAAAAAGAAACAACTTTATTAGTAATCATTCTGAATATAGTTTGTCCCCAGTGAATTAGATCCATTGCTAAAGCTGTTATAGAGGAAAATTTCATCAACAACTGAGTCCATGCTTGTTTTTTTTTCTTTAAGTCACATTACAATATTGTTTTTCTGTTTTGTGCTATGCAGAACATAGGTGTGGGGAAAGAAGAAGTTGAAATTCCAGCTTTACTATATCTTTAGTTCATGCCTTTGTTTAACAAGTATATTTAACTACTACTATGTAGATAGCTATTTGAGTTTGACTGATTTCCTCCTTTAGTAAATTGATCATTTCAGTCAAATCATTGTGTATATTAGTATAGGATATTTGTTCAAAATAAAAGTTTGTTGCATTGTAATTAAAATGCTAGATGAAAAACTCAGGGAAACAATCCTTTCTGCATTAATTTTCTTATTTTCACTGCTTTTTTTTTTATTAGAAAGTAAAGAGACTATGTTTTTGGTTTAGTTGTGATTCATTGTAAATTGTGTTATGCTATACCTCTAGAGCAGGGGTTCTTAACCAGGGGTCCATGGTTAAGATTTCAGGGGGTCTATGAGCTTGAATTGAAAATTCAAAAGACATTATTCTTGTGGGGACATGTTGGTACAGGTGTGATATATTTATTAAATAATGCACAGTATAGTGTGGACTTATATGATTTTTATTTTGATGTAGCGTGTTCTGAATGCAGTGGATAAACTGCCTGCAAAAAAGTTGGTCAAGATGGCAGAGATGGTTTTATGACACTGTTGGGAAAACTCGAATTTCTAAATGTTTGCCAAAAATGACCGTTTGAATAGATGTTGAACCATGTTAGGTTATCAGGTATTGAAATTATGGGAAAGTTGTAAAATGTAATTTTGAATAATCCTAGAATTTAATTTAAAGACATGCCGATGTTGAGTGTCATAAAACAATCTGCCGCTACATTCTGAGAAGGGGTCCGTGGTTTTCTCCTGATTGGCAGAGGGGTCCGTGGAGCAAAAATGGTTAAAAGCAGAAATATGTGTGTCTTGAAACTCACATCCAGGGTATCACTATGACAAAAAGGGAATATAAATAATATAAATAATCTCCAGAGAAAAAAAAGCCCAATGTTAAAAGACTTATAAATTAATATAGACTATTTCATGACTTCTTATACATAATAAAAAATTTATATAGCAAATTACTTTATGAAGGAGGATCCTAAAGTAAAAAAAACTGCAAAAAGTACAGTCATGTTTGAAATAATCTGAATGTTGAGTTTTGTATCCTTATTCAAGCATGCACACATTAGCACAATCATGAGGAAAGTGAGTAAGAACAAGAAAGGAAGAGAGATACTCAAGGAACTGAAAGGCTCTGAGCACAGATTCAAATTCCTTAATAATAACACTTAAACAATAGTATCTTAAAAGCAAAGGAAATATCAAAACTTAAACAAACCTGTACATTTTAAGAAAATTGTAAAGATGTTCATATTTAGACCAGCTCCTCTAAGGTACATAGCAATGTCTACCAACAAATGCTTGGGTATTTATATAGAGCTCTGTCTTACTCAATTTAAGCCAACAAGTCAATAAATTGTCACTCAATGGTGAACTAATCACCAGTCTGTTTGATTGAGTGATTAGGTACATAGGTCATATTTCAGCCTCTGTGTCTTTTTCATATCTATATCTATATAGAGAGATATGAGGGTGGGGGGAGATTATCAGCAAAACCAAGAACATTAAATAGCATCAATTTAAATGATAAGTATTTAAGCTGATGTGGAGTGTACAATGGACAATTATAGCCAAGTAGTCAAGGTGATTTGCTCTTTAATCCTTGTTTATCTAACAGAAGGTGTTCTGTAAGTAGAATAAAGGGTTATTTATATTGTGACTCCATACATATTTGCATACCCTAAGACAAGTCAGTCAACATATTTCTGAGTACCACCAGTTGTGCTTACCAGTCTGTTGGGAAGAGTTCCAAAGGTGACCAGGAACCACTCTGGTAGTTTGTAACCCAGCAAAGATAACAGGTGGATTAAAAATAACTATGCTACAGCAGAGTAGACGACATGTTTCAGGAAAATGATATGAAACTTCAGGAGAGGAAAGAATTGCTTCCAAAGAGGGGAAACAGAGAAAACTTCAAGGAGAAGGTTGCTTTTAAAAAGGGGCTTTAAAGCAGCAAAGTTCCATGTCTTTTGATAATACCACCCTATTCGTAAAAAAATATTTCAGTGTGTGTCTCAAATATGTACAAGTAAACATGCTTAGTAAAAAAGATGCACAATATTATTTTCCATCTCTACAAAATAGTACATTTCTTAACAATAGGCTTCCTCATCTCACCTCCAATTCAGTCACTTTGATGACCAATTAATTTGCACTTCTAGCTTCAACTTCTGCACATTTTCTATAAACTATGGCCTATAAATAATGAAGTGAATGCATTTCTGTAAACTAATTCTTCAACCTTTGTTTGTTTTAATTCTGGTCAAAATAGCCACTCTATCAGAGGTTACATTTAAATTTCTTTTTCCCCATACATTTTATATTTTTAGAGTGATCATTTATGTAAGAGCATTTTTCTGCAGTGCATTATTTCTTTAACTGTTAAAAAAAAATCATTCCTCAAGTTTTTCATTTTTGAAACAAAATCTAGCAAGTTCATAAACTGAGATATTTTAAAAACATGTGCACTTTCAACCAACTATAGAGCAAACTTTTCACCCTGAATGATTAGTTCTAATCATGCTTTCTTAAATCTTTAACATTTTTTTTACGTCTTCCAAAAATATTTGATAGCAAAGCAATGCATTTTAGTTTGCTTTTTATTTCACATAGGCTCTTTAAGCCATTTCTCCAATGTATGTAGAGCAATTATTACCTCAAACAAATACAGACTTTTGTATTTTGCTCTTGTATATTCATTGCTGAATTGGTAACATTGTGGCAGGTTAATAATGTACCCCTAACTTAAAACATTGCTAAAAACATAGCATAATTTTGACTTCCTCTTTTAGATGTTAAGTTTTAAACATTTTGCTGTGGTGACTTCAAACTATCGTGAGAAAATATTTTGAAGCAAAATATGCACTTAAATTCACCATTAATAATAGTACATGTAAATCCACACTGTAACTATTCTTGTAGATAAGTTTTGTTTTTTGACTGACTTTTTTGTAGACCTAAACTTTACCTCCTAATACTAGTGGCAAGCATATTCTTAATGCTTTTTTCTTGTACATCTCCACTCACCCCCTCCCATATTTTCCGATTGTTCTTGTTTTTTTTGAAACTTTTTATTTAATGAAGAGCTATTTAGTTTAAACAGGGTGATATAATACATAAATCCACTTCAACTGCATTTATATGAAGTGCAAATGATTGCAATGTTCTGAAAGTGAACAAGCATGGAGACAGCCTGGGTATGTATATCAGGACTCCAACGCTGCCCTCCACTGGCATGTGGCCATTTGACATGATGATCCAGTAAGAAGGTCACTGCCAAGTTGCATACTAAAGCTTAATTTCCTTTTTATATTTCAGATAAAAATAAGTGTTAAGAGGAATTCTATTATTTCCTTCCATCACTAAGGTAGATCATTTTCTACATTCGCTCATGCATGAGAGTAACACTTTGGAGATGCTACCTTAATTTATGTGAAATATTTCACCAGTAAATCTTAGCTCATTCATTCATTAATTTATCCATTTATGTAGTAAAGAGAAAAGGGGACATTGGTTGAGGGAGAAGAATATTTTTTGTTTAATAAAATACACAGCAGTTCCCCATTATTTGCTTTTCAGTAAGGTTGTGAGTTGAACACAAATTCATTTTAGAACAATTCACCTGAAAGGATGATCAGCAAGTGAAAAACTGAATGAGGGGAGAAGGGTGAAAAGATTTTTATAATATTCTATGTGAGAGGTACCCAAAAGAGGGTATTGTCAGGAACATGGAGAGATAGGTTATTTCTGATGAAACTTTACCCTTTCGATTTTTTGAGAAAATTTTACCCAAGCTAATTCATACCTGTGGAAGAATTTCTGGTGTATATAATACATATTTATATTATTAACAATCAATATATGTATAAATGCAGTCCTTGCATTGCACAATAAGGCAGAACTATAAAAATAACTGCTAGCTGAAATCATGGAATGCAATCTTAATCAATGAGTAAAATGACCACTGTTCTAGTACTTTTAAAATTTTGTTAAAGCAATTAAAAATATCTTATTATAGGTTAGAAATGTATAGGGAAATGAAAAAATAACAGAAAAAAACAACATTTACTTTGCACACTGTAAATTAAATGTTTATATCTTTGTAAAAAAAAGCTTATCAAGAATAGTTTGAACAGTGCTTGCCTACTTCTAGCTGTATAACACATGATATGGTGCCTTGGTGAATTGTCCTCATCCTTTGAAAGTTTGGATTAGTTTCCAACATTTTATCTTTTGCACTTTCAATATTGTGAAATATCTTCAAAATTCCCTTTAATGGGAAGATTTTTGCTGATGTCACTTCCTCTGGGACATCTTCCTCCTTTCTGTCACAACCACTCTTCGTTTATGTTGATGAGTCACCTTCACTAATTCCTCTGGCAACAAATATAGAGTTTCTCTAATGGTGTCAGTGTCAACATTCCCACAATCAGCAATTTCGCTATAACTCCATTTGTAGTCCATTGGAATCCTGCAAAGTTATTTGCATAACAGGGTAAAAGTTCCTACCACATTGCACACATACTACTTGTTACTTCTAACCTTGATGCTCTTATGGTTTCAAATGAATTTTGTATGTCATATTTTATCCAAACTTCAGCTAAAGAAATTACATGACTTACAGTTGTGAAATCAATGGTCCTTCTGAAAATCCACTTAAGATTATAGGCTTTAAAAACTGAAATAATTCCTAGGTCAATTGGCTTTGACTGATGAAGTATGTTAGTGGTAAAACAGAATAATAAAAAAACAAAAAACCTACAATTTTCACATTTTCATCCCAACCTCTAAGAGAATCAGGCTGACTTGGAACGTTATCCTGTTCCAAGGCTTTAAAGATTAAATTATACAATAGCAAGCAAGGCTTTAAAGGCTAAATTATTTTAATAGTAGTAGTAGTGCTTTAAAGATTAAAGTATATTTCCAACACTATCTCTTCCACTAAGATGATCAATGAATGATATATATGATTTGACCAGTCAGTATCAGAAAAATACTTTGACTTTAAATGCTTTTAATGATGCATCTAAATATACCAAGGTGTGATGATTTTATGTAATTTGATAAAAAATAACTTCTGTACACATTTATCAAACATTTAAAGAAATCTTCAAGCTACTACCTAACTCTGGCAGTGGAATAGAATTTGGCTTAGATTTCTCAAGTCAGGTTCTAGGATTTGTTTGCATTTCAAGGCTGCCATGGGATTTCAGGTATGTAAGGTAGCAGTGATAGTTGGTTAAATTTCCTAACATATCTCCTATCACAGGTGCACTTTGGGTGAAATGCTAGGAGACAATTCTCCATATGTCTCTTTCCTTTCTATAGTTCTTACGAACTTAGGACTGACTTTCTTTGTCCCGGGCTGTTGTTTCAAAGATTTTGTATCATGAACAGTTTTGAAAGATAGAAATTGTGTACCCTTCTGGAAAAAACTGAATTGTTTACTGTTTAGTGTAATAAAGATAATGTCTCAGCCCAAGGCCAATATTGGGCACACTTATTGCTCTTTATAAAAGATTCAGTTTCCCTTAATTCAAAGTTCTTCTCTAAATCAACCCACTGCATGTCATGTACACGCATCACCTGGCCCTCTTCACATCACTCTGTGGGATATAGCACTCAAGAAACCAGTGTGAGTGCTGACAATCTGACTTCAGCAATTCCTATCAGTAATAATGTCCTTTGTCTCTGATCCAAGATTCTCATGTCTTCTACCAGCTTCCATTTAACAGTAAGATGCTAACATCACAGCTTACATGTAAGGTAAAATCTCATACTCTTCACAGTTCTTGTCATGAGAAACCTCCAGTCACTAAAACAGATCTTCTCTGTACATAAAACAGAACAAGGTCAAAATCTGTAGAAGAAAAGACATTTCACATGTGTCCTGTGCCTTCGTAGCAAAATAACAATTATGTGCCAAATCCTCAGGGAAGTAGTATATTATAGCACTTGCAATCAAAGTTGCCTGAATCCAAACCTGATTCCAATAAAAATTGTTTCTTCTATGGATGTTTTTTAACTTCCCTATGCATCATTTTCCTCATTTATAATATGTGGAAAATAATAGTCACTACCTCTGAGTTGTTGTGAAGAATATATGAGGTAATGCATAAAATGAACTAGTATAGTACAGGATATACGACAAGAACTCAAAAAACATTTTATATTGTTTTTAAAGTTACTTTAGAATACTTCATTAAATAACTCAAAGTGTAGAATGGAATTTTGTAGAACTTCATATTATACAACCCATGGGATTGTGATTTGAATATTTTCAGAAATATCTTATTCTATATTCTGTTCTGCATCAACACTAGCAGTAAGATTCCTATGTAATGTTATCAAGCCTTCCCTGAAAAATCAAATCATCTTCATACCTGTAACAACAGGGATCTCTTAAGAACAACTGGCAGCTGTGGATGATTGCATGATGCAATCCATCCTCCATATCCATCTTCAAATAGTTCTTATATACAAACCTGATTATGTCGCTTTTCTATTAAAAAATTTCTCCCTGCAAAATGAAGTGCAAACTACTTAGCATGCAATATTTAGCATTTGATTAATTTGTCATCTTCCTCCTCATGTATCAGCCATCCAATAAAAACAAATTTTTCACTCTTCTCTTCAATATCTCTATTCCTTTACAGATATGGTTCTACGTCCAGAAGTGCTTCCCTTTCTTTTCCTTCTTGTGAACGCTAACTCATTCTTCAGGAACTGTATCCAAACATCACTTCTTCAGGGGAGTCATTCATGACTTCCCCAGGACAGCTAGTCATCCCCTCTATTCTCATCCCAACATGTTCTGTGCACACTTTATTATGGTGATTGAAATATGGAGTGTAATGATTTCTTTTCCTGAGTCTTTTCTTATTGCCTAACTCATGTCTGTGTGTCCAGTGCTCAAGATAATGATAGGTTTACTATTTATCTGTTTATCTTCAAATGAATGAATGAACATCATGTCTACCATGATATTATGGATTAAAGTCTATGATTAGAATGTAATTCTTTTGAATCTTAAGGATGCCTATTTTCATAGAATTTTGCATTAAAATTCAAAACTCTCCCTGACACACTGCTGCTACAGACCCTTTGTGGGTTTTTTTTGTTTGTTTTTTTTAAAGATTTTATTTATTTATTCATTTATCCCCCCCTTGCTGCTTGTGCTCGCCGGGTCAGCTAACCACGCCGTGCGGGCCTGCCCTCACCAGGAGGCCTCCCATATGGTAAACGGGAGCCCCACTGATTGAGCCACAGCCGCTTCCCTGCTACAGGCCCTTTGAATTGACTGTTCCCTCTGCCGGGAACATTGTTCCACTGAATATCCACATGTCTCAGCTCATCATCTCCCTCATACCTCATTATCCTCATCCACTTTTCCCTGCCTTATTTTTTCCGATGGTATTAATTAGCCTTTAACATGCTATGCAATTTTTTACATTATTATACCTGCTGTCTATTTCCACTCACAACAATATAAACTACATGAGGGCAGGTATTTTTTTTTTTTCTTTTCTTTAATGAGGCATCTTCTCCAGTAACTGGAAGAATGCCAGGTTCAATGATAATTTGAGGAAATTATAAGGGACAAACTATGGCAAAGATTTTCACATTGCATTCTTTCTGAATTCAGGCCCTATAAAAACTGATTTAGAGAAAGGTGCAAGGATTTGATTTATGTTATTACAACTGCTTTGGGTATGTCTCAAAATATAGATACTGTGGTTGTGTCCATGATATATATATATAATATATATATAACACTATATAATACATGTAACAGGGTAAGATTGCACTGACATTCTAGTCACTCTATATATACCTACACACACATGCAAAGAAACATATGTGAATGCAAATATATATATATATATATATTCTGAAATATTTGTATATTTTAACCAAGTAAAGCAAATATTAACATTTATATTTAACATGAAAAATGAAATATTTTTAAGTAAATGAAATTACCAAGTCAAATATTAGGTCATTAGAAAAAGTCTTTTTTTTCCTCATTGATTATCTGTTAGTCAACTCCTTCTAGAAAATAGTTCAATGTATGAAATAACTATAGATTTTTTGAGCATCTTTGAAAGTCAGAACTAAGATAAGCAACAGAAGGGCATGCTGAAAACAATCAATTAATTTGAGTTCTGGCACAGCAGAGAAGAGCAGAGGAGTGGGGGAAGGAGACAAGAGGGCTGGCTCTGTTACTCATCCTGTGAGTCACGGTTCTATGTCTGAAAAAACACAGATCTTTCATGAGTAACCTAAGCTCTTTTGAACCAAAAGCTTAAGTAACTTGTGGAGAAAATAGGCATTAAGGATCAGTTTCTGAATTATTATTTAATCTTCATAACTGGAACAAAACAATTAATATATGAATTCCCTCATTTATCAGACATCAAACCAACAGATTTGGGTATAAATGTAATAAATAGTATCTTCCCTCCCCACTTGGCTATATTTATTTAATATCACATAATTCATTTTGGTAGAACTATAAGATCCTTCAGTCTTTTGCTTGTCATTAGGTGGGTCAATGGATTTTTAATTACTTTTATTCTGAAATCTCCCAAAATTCTCCAAAGAATCCAAATTAAAAAATAGTTGCTGCAGAGTTACCTTTGATATAAAAGGTATATAGTTGAAAGATAATCTGTTTGTTTATTTCTTGAATATAGTGCTTATATGGACAAATGGAGAATGAAGGGGAAAAAGCAAAGAAAAAGTGAATTTTTTTCTTTTTTCTTTTCTAAAATGTTCTTTTGAAAATGTCATTATTTAGGCAGCTTGGAGAAGTATTAAGGGCTTGAACTCTTTAAAGTTATGGACCAATAAATGGGTCATACCCAATTAATCTGTCACAAAATGAAAATTCAAAAAGATTTTGCTGGGTTTGACATTGCAATCCTAAAGAGTCAAAGTTAGTTACACGAGTCCCTCAACTTTCTGAGATATTGATAACTTGAGAATTCATTAGTTCGATTATATATATGAACTGAATGCATTAATACAGCCTTGGTGAATTTGGTTTCATATGAATAGGAGAAGAGTCTAGAAGACGAATATGAGGTAATGGGGTGCTGTTTGGAGCTGGAGAGAATTGTAGTTGTTACTTGCAGCATTCTCTTTTGCACATCTCCGGGGGTACATTGAATAAGCCTCATTGTAATTCTTATTGTGTCATTAATTTTAAAAGGTATGTCACAGTTGTTCTTAAAATCATTCAAATGTTCTATTCTTTAGGCTGCTCATCACCAAACCTGATTATTTTATAGGTGATATAATCTCAACCATCCCCCCAAATAAAATCATTTTTCAAAGGCATAGCTACAGATTTCTGAGATGCACTGTCCTGAACTGCACTGAGTATCTACCTGCAAGTGAAGGTAGATTGGCTCAGAATAGAGTTCAACTATTTTGAGATGTGAGTTAAACTTGCATTATAACAGGGTAAGATTGCATTGACGTTATTCTCTAGAAACCTTTGTTTATATCCTTCTATATTTGAGAATGAAATGACTGTTAATAACCAGATTCAGAGAGACTTAGGTTTGAATCCTAGCTTCCTAGCCACATAGCCGCAGAGACTATAACGTGTCCCATAATATCTATTAGATTATTTTGGGAAATGACATTGTCTAAGTATCATTGTTCTTCTTTGTAAAATAAGGATAACAATATCTATCTCCTAGGTTGTGTTGAGTATGGTGCCTGGCCCATGGCATGCATTCATTAATTAGAAATTATATTAGCAGAAAATTATCAGGTCATAATTTTATTTTTATCATCATCATTATACAGCATACTCTATAAACCCTGTGTCTTTAGACTACTTTGTCCTTTTCCTTCTTAAAATGGTCTAATCCTCAGAACTATAGTTTTGAAATGCTCCCTCTCCTCTTCAGTCATGATAATTTTAAACTGTGAAGACTTTTCCTTGAACTTTGGGAAATCCATACTTCTCATATACAGGAGACATGTGTAAACATACTTAGTATTTTCTGCCTTGACATCACATACATTAAGATGACATGGGAAAAATACAAAAAGGAGAAAAATAAGAAATAAAAAAATAAAGATGACATGGCCCCTTTACCCCAAATAATATCAATGATACTTAATCCTTGTTATTTCAAATTTAAATCCAAAGTAGCAGTTGGTGTAGTTACTTCCTTTACCTCCTTCAGAGAAAAAATAGAAATAGAAGAAATAGCCTCCGAGCAATTTAAAACACCAGTGCTCTTCTGTAGTTAATTAAAATTAATATTTTGCTATCTGAATTATCAGATTCCCACATCACAAATGTTTCTTGCCTGTGACTCAGTTTTGTGATCCATATCTTTGATATATCATTCACCTTCCCCTTCAACACATCCTTACATTGTGTTTTAAATGACCAATGCATTTGCACTAATACCATGCAGCCAATGGATATTCCTTTCACCTTCTTAGATTTTTACCATGAGTTTTCCCCATCTTCCTATGGATTTTTATATATCTGGATATTTTTCTTGAGACAAAATATAATTAAATCTGCTTCTTTTAAGAAAAGTATGCCTTTTCTTTGAAATATTCCAGGTATGAGCCCACTACGACCAGTATTAGCAATTTCTGATTTCCCATTTTTCAAACATTTGTTTACAGATGCACATAGATATCTGTAACATGTTTCTGGTTAATTACTCTGTGGATTATTGCTAAAATGTTTATCCACCTTAGTTGGCCTGGGATGGCACTGGGTTTTCACCTGCTGCCTTGCCATAATTAACAATTTCCCTTTCACTCTCAAAATTCTGCCATTTTGTAGGAAAAATTATATAGTCCTCTTATTGGGAGTATCAATCTGCTTTTAAAAATTTGTGTGATATTGGATGTCTTTTATACTATCAAAAACTCAATCAAATGAGAAATTTTCAGTGAAGTTAGAGTCTCAACAAGAAAATACAAAATTTGGAGGCTACTTATCTACATTGTCTTTGGAATATACATTTTATTTTTATTTGAGTTGCCTATCTATCCTGATTTTAAAAAAGAGTAAATTCTCTTATTCATTTTAACACATTCTAAAGTATGCAGCCATCATACTCATTCACTAATACCTTCATTCAACAAATATTAAATGAGTGTTTCTATATACTATGACACTTTGACAGCTCTCATGGTATAAAAGGATGATTATTATAGAGTCTATGAATTCTAATACGTACTTGAGGAGAATAGCCAAATACACACATATAAAATAATGTGCTAATCAAAATAAGTGTGATAATATGGCCAATTTTGTGACAAGTATGATAAGTGCTCTATCAGGTTTTGTTTATTCCCACAAATCTATAGCTTTTGGTTTCCTCTACTCTCAATAGTATCTACTGCTGAACGCATATGGAACTAGTTAAGTTCTTCCAACTGTACTATGCTGTTTTAAACCACCTACATTTTGAATATACTGTGCTTTCTATCTTTTCTCCCCTGTTATCATTAAATACCATCTCTAAATAGTTATTTATTCCATTATTATTGCACTAATCAAAAAACCTTGTAAATTATTTTGTTTTGTCTCTTTCTTATATCAAAATTGAGCACCTTGAAGGCAGGGATCATTTATTTTTTATTCCCAGAATTTGTACAGTGCCTTGGACACAATATGGAATTCAGTGAGTGATAAAATAACCAATAAATGCATAAATTACATAAATGAATGAATGAATGAATGAATGAAGTGAATAAGTGAGTGAGCCACTGGAATTAGAACACAACCAACCATGGAGAATGGAACATTTTGCATTTCCCATCCATAAAAATAACTAAGGGGGTCAAATGGACCTCCTTCAGGAATTGCACATTAGAAAACTATTTTGTTTATTTTTATTAATAGTGACTAAAATGCCAATACTAAAAGTCCAGAAGGTGTGAATAAAAATCCAAAATTCTAGTGTCCTTTGGATTATCACAAGATTTGGAAACACATGCTGTGTATTCTTCCATGACAACTGTTTGCTCAACTTAGTAGCTGCTCCCTTTAGACTGGTACACACACAATTCCCATTCCTATTTTCTTTTACACAGAATGTCTCATTCATCAATAGCACATGAATTAGACCCTGGGATTCAGTGTGTTTTAATAGAGCACTACCATGTGATTGCTTTAGGTTAACACTACTATTCTCAGTGCAATGGGACAGAAAGATATTTTAGAGAGGAGAGAGGGAATGAAGAAGTGTATTAAGAAGAGGCATAAAATGGAAAGAATGTAGAAGGTCTTGTCTGAATCTTAAAAGAAGCAATATAGTAGTGCAAAGAGAGCTGGCCTGGATATTGCTAGATTGGACAAACTGTTAATTTCTCAGGGGTTAATTTTCCTCATCTGAGACTTAGGGGTAATAATAACTATAATAGTTTAAGCCTTCCCCTTAGATTTGAGGATTTAATATGAAAATTCCTATATAGACTTGGTGAGCCTAAAGGATTTATACATGCCTAGACATATGCAGATATTTTTAATAGCCTAAGACCAGTACCCGAGCCTTACAGAGAGAGGCTATGGCTGCTGGCAGAAGGTGAAGGAAGTGTCTTGCAAGGGTCTCTGAGAAATAAGGGGGAATGCCATTAACAATGCCTGGATATAACTCTTACAGCGTTTTCCCCATTTTGCAACATAACGTTGAATAGATTTGACATCTCAGAGTTATGCTGCCTTGCCTTCAAATGTGCACAGTGTATTTCAGATACAGCAATACCTAGAAGGAGATTGTCTATGAGGAGATGTTGATGGGTGGAATAGGAGGTAGTACGTGATGACTGGAAATAGTGGTACCCAGCGGCAAAAGGAGTGCCACTTGCAGGTTTTTTCATGAGTGCATGCGGGACACATTTTCAGAAGGATATCTGAGGGTTACTTTGCAAGTAGCTGATATCCTTTCTGAAGAGGTGAGGCAAAAGCCAGTGACATTTATTATAAAATGATTTACTATTACCCCATCTGAAATTTCCATTATATATATAATAAAATAAAAAACATTTTATATATTATTCAGACTCTCTCATGACCAATGGTCTCTGAGCCTGCGCAATGGGGGAAAACACAACACTGAAAGAAACTGGATCCCTGAATGACAATGTGGAAAAGTGCCCACCAACCAGAAACATCTGCATTAGGCTTGAGGGAAAAGGGAGCTTCTATTGTGTTAAGCCACTTAAATGTGGAAGGGTGGGAGGTGGGGTTACTTATCCTAACAAATAAACCTAGTCAACACAATATTCAGAAATTCTATCTCTTCACATCTTTTTGTTTGATTATCTCTCTCAGTCTGTATAAATAAGAAAAAATTACAACCAGAACTGGCTGAAACCAGAAACCACAGGCAGTCTTTGTTCACAAGTAGCTATTTGATCTGTCCCATAACCATCATTATTTCAAGCTTTGCATTGTCTACCTGACAACTGTCAAAAAAAACCTGTCATATTCTATTATGTGTCTGGAAGAAAGTAGACTTTTTCAAACTTCCATAGCTATTCCAGCAGTATTGTTAAAAAATCACTACTCACTCAGAAATCTGTACTTTTCCTCCTAAAATAAAGAGTTGACCTCAAACAAAAACAGGTTTAGGCTACATCTACATGGGTGACCATGTGTGGCATAAAATAGATTTTCCAGCATGCGTTTATTTGGCAATGACTTAAAAGTGCAACCAGATGTTTTCATAGAGAACAGCACTTTTAGCCACAAATGTTTCTAATTTAAATACATTTGTTTTGACTCTATTTTGCAGCAGATGGAAAACATCCATTTTCTTTCTTTCCAGCGGGGATAGACAGTAAATGTTAGCAAATCTCATAGAGAATGATTACCAGTGTAGACAAAACTTCAGTGAAAGCCATGTTTCCATAGGAGAATTTTTAAAAGAAAATTTTGCATTTTAAACAGTTTGGCTCATTTAAGACCACATTTTAAACTCTAATATGTACCATAAGTCTTAAACATCTGTATGTGTTTGATCCTAGGGAACTACCTTACTTTCAAGTAATAAGTCAGATGGACCTATTCAGAATGACAGCAATAGCTTCTGGGTGTCCCATCGATAGCTACTGCACATAGATATTTAAATTTTTCTTATCAAAATGTGTGTATTATGTAGAAGCTCTTTTTCAAATTCACTTGTAATTGGCAAGATGGAAAATAACAGAAATTTTTAAATGTCAATATAAAAAACAGAAAATATTTTCTTATTTTTTCAAGAGCAAACTAATATGTACATGATGGTGTATAAAATGAACTTGGCAAGAATACCAATTACTGTTTTAAGAACTCAGGAGTTATATATTAACTCATAAATGAAATGTTTTCTTTAACCAGATTATCTTTAACATTAGTTGTTTCAGTATAATTCTCCAGTTTGTGTGGAGCTCCTTGAAAGAAAAAATAAAAAAATTTTATACCATATTTTATTTTATTTATAAAAATAAAAAAAATTATATACCAGTTTTAGATATTTAAATGAATAAAAAATCTCAATATTGTTTTGAGCAGTAAAATTATAATTATTATTTTTCTCCTGAAAGAGTATAATCTCTGTCATCCAGAATACAATATAGACTGAAGCTGTGATATACAAATGTTATTTTAAAAATATAGGCCCTTTAAAAAGGAAGCAAAAATGTTAAAATGTATATTGATTTCTATGTTAGTCATTAGATTTAAGCAAGAAACTTTGCCTGCTTTTTCCCCTATGTCTTCCCACTTTCAAATGTTTTCATTTAAGGTGTCATTCTTTGTGGAAAGTATTCATATCTATGTTATTCAATTTATCCTTCCAGATAAGCGCTAATCTTTACTTATTAGATATCATTTATTACTCTCTTCTGGAAAAGATTTTCCAGTGAACTTTCAGCAAATCCATGGTCATGCTCTTAAAGAAAAAGACAAAGGTTATGGTCTTAAAAATGACTTCACCCACTATTCCTCCTTTGTTAACTATTTAAAATTTTGCCATCCAGTACATGGTTACTTCAGTTTCATTTAAAGGATATTGGTCTCACAAATGGCTACCTATTAGGGAAATTTGAGTTTCTCCTTGTTCCAAGTTGAGATCTCAGTTGACAACTTGATCCTGCTCCCAAACCTCTCTAGTGGCTCTCTCAGTTTGATATCTCTGGAGAAAACTTATTTTGCCAGACCGCAGAGCTGGATGGGACTGTGAGAAAGTGGAGTAGTCATAGATTGTTTAAATGATCCTTTGGGATGGCGGTTGGCTGGGGGAAATATGAATTAAAAGTCACATTTTAGCAGCTGAGTGAAACAGATATTCAAGATATTACCTGGTGTTGTTAGGAAAAAAAAAAGCAACACGTGTCCATTTATATTTTTCTTAATAGCAATATTCCATTTATTTGGAAATTATGGTCATAAATAGCAAATATTTTCACTCTGCTGTTACTTCAATATGACCTACTATATATGACAGTAGTTTCTAATGGGAGGTAAAAAGAGAAGAACATTCTTTTCTTTTACCCTGGGTAAATATATGATTCTATGTTACTTTTAATTAAGAAGTCCTATAGCTTTAAATTTTCTAGAAAATTTACTATTTTAATATTAGTATAAAGCACTATTAATAGAAACAAAATTATATTATCATAAAATTTAATTCTTCCTTTTAATCTGTTGATAATTGTTGGAACATCTCTTTTGGTTTCATAGTTTTTTGTTTGTTCATTTATTTGTTAATTTGTTTGTATAGTAAAATTCTTTTAATACTTTACTTATTTTCAAATGTTCTTTGAAACATTTTCTGATACAAGAAAAATTCTTTCTCCTAAGCATAATCAGCCTGAAACTTAGTTTTTACCTTAGTATATGAGAAGAATGTAAATGACACCAAAATAATTAACATAAAATTCCATTATTTTACATTTTTTGAAAATAAAATCAAATTCATAAAATTATAGATAATTTAAATGCATCATAACTACAAATTATTTTTCAGATAGCATAAGAATTAGCGTAAAAACTGAATCTACAGAATTTCCTTCTTATCTGTTATGATTTATAAATCAATTTCCAGAAGAGAAGTAATGTGAATTTTCTCATATGACCACTGTTTTGTTACCATTAGTCAAACCTTATCCTGAAAATTAATTTTGTATCCACTAATTAAAGTTCTTCAAAAGTAGCATATTTATATGAAAGTGTCTTGAAAAATTGCCAGGTCAGCGAAATTTGTGAAGATACTGTTACTCTCTTGAGAATTAAAATTTCCTACAAGATTTGTTTTTCCTATTTCATGCACATTTAAGAATAAATTGGGGTGGGTTTTAAGATTTCTGAACCTATACATATAGTTTCCACTTATTTTCATAAATGTATTTGTGTCTCTTTTCAGAAATTAAAAGGGATAAAATTGATACTTTATAGTTACAAATGTAGGCAGAATGTAGGTAAATGATATTTTAATGATTATTTCCAGTATAATAATCTCCAAAGAGCACAGATGTTGAAAATCAATGTGTCATGCTCTGTGAAAATGAAAATAACTTAATTTTAGAAACTCCAAATGAATGAATTTGTGACTTCATTTTCTTTTAAACTAAATTTAGAAAGCTGTTGTTGAAATATATGTCGCAATAAAGACTAAGATGATGAATGTAGTAAACAATAGTTTCCTTTCTTAAATGACCTCATGGACCTATGGGGAATTACTAGGCTCTACATCTGGTATATGGTGACTAATAATGAGCAATCAAATTAGAAGACCTTAATTCAGTAAAATTGAGTAACCAAAATGAATTTAAAACTTCCTATAGCAACTAAATGTTAGTCCATGTAAAGCATGGTCCTATAAAATCAGAACACTTGTCTGAAAAACCATAAAATCCTGACATTTCACCTGACATTAGATGTTAATGAAGGTAGTAATATAGAAGCTCATTTTATTTTTCCCTATATGTAGGTAGCTTCTACTGAACATCAAAGCACATGGCTAGAAATAAAAATTTAATCCATAAATTGCTGAGGTGTGGCTACAAAATCAGAAAGCCTGGATTCCAATCCTGCTCTAATATTTCCATCCTAATTCTGTGTTTTTGGTAAATTACTTAATTTTTCTAAGCCTTTGTTTCTTGTATAAAGCAGGAATAACAAAAATCTCTACCTCAAAGTATTGCCTGGATTAAATGAGAGAATTTACATGAAGTTTTTAATGCAGAATTGGGCACAAAATAAACATTTAACAAAGGCTAGGTATTATTCTTTTTTATAATAGTAATGATGATATTTAAATAATTCGGTTGAGTACATAGTTTTGTATTGTATAGACATGTCATAAGAAGATAGAGAACACATGGATCCAATAACAATATTTGTTTTTAGATTAATGTATATAATTAGATGATGGATTAAGTATGCAGATTGGTGTTTATCACCCAAAATCTGCAAACGTAGGCACACATATCCTGGATTTTTTGAATGACCAATTATAAGCAAGCATAACAACTTCAGTGTCTGTGCTTTCATTTATGCTTATTATCTTGTTAATGCGCTATTATCATTGAAAATTATAGCACTGAATGTTTTTATATGACAGAAAGCAACTAAGATATCTCATTGAAGTCACATTTAACATTCCTCTAAGTACAAAAAACAAAACTTTTTTTTACAGTGATTATTCATAGTTTAAAGGGCTTTAATTTGGTTTCATGAAAATGACATCATGGAGAAATAATGTACTTTTTAAATGAAAAAATAAGAAAGGAAGACAAAATGTACTAAATATAATGAAGTAAAAAATGTTTTGTGACTTCTGTGATTTCTTTCAAAGGGAAGGAAAACTGTTGGTAGAATGTATTTATCACATTGTATACTGAATTCATGTTTTCAGTAGCAATTCATTTTCAGAAAATATAATTTATCGAACAATATTTATTTGAATTTCCTTAATTTTATCATTTTATATGTAAATATAGTTTGTGCTTATAATTATATCTAGCAGCAAACATTGCAAGTTTATTCTATTTGGGTTATAAAGCATTCCAAACTTAGTGGTGTGTTTCAAAACTTTCCAGACCTAATGGTGAAGATGAGTTAACATTTTATTTTGCTCATGGACCCTGCAGATCAGGAACTTAACCCAGAATGGGTAGGAAGTTTGGTTCCAGAATATCTGGAGTCTAAGCTAAGAAATACAAATGGCTGGAGGTGACTCTTGGTTGGATGATGGCTAGAACCATCTGGAGGCTTCCTTAACTCACATGTCTAGTACCTGGGTAGGATGACACTAAGTATGGCTCAGCTGGAACTCTCAAACAAAGTGTGAACATGTGACCTCTCAATGTGGTTTGGCCTTCCTCAGACTTGGTGGCTTCAAGGAAGCCAGACTTCTTACATGATGGTTCAGGATTACAAAAGAAAAGTTTTCTGGGAAACAAGGCAGAAGTTGCCAGATCTTCTATAACTAAGCCTTGAAAGTCACAAAACCTTACTTCTGCCTTATTTTGTTGGTCAAAAGCAGTGAATAGTGGAGGCAGATTCACAGGAAGAGAGCCATAGATCCCCACCTCTTGATTGAAGAAGTGTCAAAGAATTTGTTGCTATTTTATAACTTTGCCAGTATGCTCTCTGACCACAAATTATTTATGTACCACTCATGAACATAATGTACTTACCCCTTCTAAGCCTTTCCAAAAATCTTATCCAATGTCGGCATAGGATCAGGGGACTTATCAACTAAATTAGGTCCAGATGCTGGTGAGGCTTGTTAGGTGCAGTTCTTTGGTTACAATTTCTCTTCATCTGCCACACCTCCTGCCACCACCAGCATGCCCAACATTCAATGGTGAGAATGGCATAGAATTACCTCAACAGACATTTCTTCTAAAGAAGGAGGAAAATAGAAGGTATGCAGCAGCTATTAGAAGCATATCTGTAAACCAGCCAGGCACAATGCCAGTTATACGTCCTGCAGTTTCATCCATGCTGCCATATGTCATATGACCTTATTTCTTCTTACAGCTGAATAATATTCCATCTTGTGTATATAGCACAATTTGTTTCTCCATTCATCAGTTGATGGACACCCGGGTTGTTTCCATCTTTTGGCAATTACAAATAAAATCACTATAGACTTTGGTGTTCATATATTTGTTTGTGTCACTGCTCCCAGTTCTTCTGGGTATATACCTAGTAGTAATATTGCCAGGTAACATGGTAGATCTATATCTAACTTCCTTAGGAACCGCCAAACAGACTTCCACAGTGGCTGTATCATTCTATATTCTCACCAATAATGAATAAGCATTCCTATCCTTCCACATCTTCTCAAACACTTGTAGTTTTTTGTTTTTGTATAGTGGCCATTCTAGTGGATGTGAAATGATATCTCATTGTAGATTTGATTTGCATTTCCCTAGTAGCTAGTGGTGTTGAACATTTTTTCATGTGTTACTTCACCATTTGTATTTCTTCTTTAGAAAAATGTCTATTCAGGTCCTTTGCCCGTTTTTGAGTCTGGTCATTTGTCTTTTTATTGTTGAGTTGTAAGATCTCTTTAAAGATCATGGATATTAGGCAATTGTTGAATGCATGATTTCAAAATATTTTCTCCCATTGAGCAGGCTGCCTTTTTACCCTCTTCACAAAGTTCTTTCAGGCACAAACGTGGTAAATCGTTAGGAGGTCCCATTTATCTATTTTTCCTTTTGTTGCTTGTGCTTTGGGTGTAAGGTTTAAGAGACCCCCACCTACTACAAGCTCTTGTAGATGTTTCCCTACCTTATCTTAAAAAGAGTTTTATGGTCCTGGCTTTTATGTTTAGAACTTTGATTCATTTTGAGTTGATTTCTGTATAGGTAGCAAGATAAGAGTCCTCTTTCATTCTTTTGGTTATGGATATCCAGTTCTCACAGCACAATTTGTTGAAGAGATTGTTCTGTCCCAGAAAAGTGTACTTTGTAGGCTGATCAAAAATCAGTTGACCATAGAGATGAAGGTCTATTTCTGAACTCTCAATTCAGTCCTATTGATCAATGTATCTATCTTTATGGCAATACCATGCTGTTTTGACCACTGTAGCTTTATAATATACTTCAAGTTCAGAAAACATGAGTCCTTCGACTTCACTCTCCTTTTTTAGGATGTTTTTGGCTATTCAGGACCCCTTTCACTTCCAAATAAATTTGGTAATTGACTTCTCTATTTTTTTAAAGTAGGCTGTTGGAATTTTGATTGATGTTACATTGAATCTATAAATTAATTGGGTAGAATTGACATCTTCACAATGTTTAGTCTTCCAATCCATGAAAATGGAATGTCCTTCCATTTGTTTAGGACTTCTTTGATTTCTTTTAGCAGTGTTTTGTAGTTTTCTGAATACAGGTCCTTTACATTCCTGGATAAATTAATTCTTAGATGCTTGATTCTACTTGTTGCTATTGTAAATGGGATATTTTTCTTGATTTTCTCCTCAGCTTGTCCATTGCTAGTGTATAGAAACACTACTGATGTTTGATCATGTATACTGCTACTTTACTGAACTCATTTATTAGCTCTAGCAGCTTTGGTGCATATATGCCAGAATTTTCTAAATATATGATCATGTTATCTGTGAAATGTTAGCAATTTACTTCCTGTGTTCTTATTTGGATGCCTTTTTTTTTACTTGACTAATTGCTCTACCTAGAACTTCTAGCATAATGTTGAATAACAGTGGTGACAGGGAGCACCCTTGTCGTGTTCCCAATCTTGGAGGAAATGCTTTCAACCTCTCCCCATTGAGGATGATGGTGGTTGTGGGATTCTCATATAAGAACTTTATTATGTTGAGGAAATTTCCTTCTATACCTAGCTTTTGAAGTATTTTTATCAAGAAAGAATGTTGGATTTTGCTAAATGCCTTCTCTGCATCAATCAGGATGATCATGTGTTTTTTTTTCCTTCGATTTGTTAATGTGTTGTATTACGTTAATTGATTTTCTTATGTTGATTACCCTTACACGCCAGGAATAAAACCCACTTGATTGTGATGTATAACTCTTTTAAAATCCTTTGGATTTGATTGGCAAGTATTTTGTTGAGAATTTTTGCATCTATGTTCATTAGAGAGATTGTGATGTAATTTTCTTTTCTTCTAATATCTTCATCTGGCTTTGGTATTAGGATGATGTTGGCTTCATAAAATATGTTGGATAATTTTCCTTCCTTTTCAATGTTTTGGAAGAGTGTAAATGGGATTGGTATTAATTCTTCTTGAAATATTCAGAATTCACCTATGAAATCACCTGGTCCTGGACTTTTCTTTGTTGTAGATTATTGATGACCAATTCAATTTTTTTGCTTGTGATTGGTTTGTTGAGTTCCTATATTTCTTGTAAAGTCAATGTAGGCTGTTTGTGCATTTCTAGGAATTTGTCCATTTCATCTAGTTGTCTAATTTTTTGGCATACACTTTTTCATAATATCCTCTTATGATCTTTTTATTTCTATGGAGTTAGTCATAATTTCTCCCTTTTCGTTCCTGATTTTATTTATTTATTTGCACCTCCTCTCTTTTTTCTTTGATAGTCTCGCTAATCATTTGTAGATTTTATTGATCTTCTCAAATAACCAGCTTTTGGTTTTGTTGATTTTGTCTATTGTGCTTTTGTTCTCAATTTCATTTATTTCTGCTCTAATCTTTATTATTTCTTTCTTTCTGCTTGCTTTGGGATTGGTTTGCTGTTCTTTTTCTAGTTTCTCCAGGAGTTCAGTTAGGCCTTTGATTTTAGCACTTTCTTCTGTTTAAATATAGACATTTAGGGCTATAAATTTCCCTCTCAGCACTGCCTTTACTATATCCCATTAGTTTTGATAAGTTCTGTTCTCATTTTCATTTGTCTAGAGATATTTACTGATTTCTCTTGCAATTTCTTCTTTCACTCACTCATTATTTAAGACTGTGTTGTTTAATCCTCATAGATCTGTGAATTTTCCCTTTTTCCATACATTATTAATTTCCAGCTTCATTCCATTATAATCAGAAAATTGCCTTGTATAATTTCAATCTTTTTAAATTTATTAAGACATTCATGACACAGAAATTGTCAATCCTGGAAAAGGTTCAATGAATACTTGAGAAGAGTATATATCCTGGTGGTTTGGAGTGTAATATTCTATAAATGTCTGTTAGGTCTAGTTCATTTATAATATTACTCAACTCTCTGTTTCTTTATTTATACTCTGTCCTGATGTTCTATGCAATACTGAGAGTGGTGTCTTAAAATCTTCAAGTATTATTGTAGAGATGTCTATTTCTCCCTTCATTTTTGCCATTGTGTGCCTCATGAATCTTGGTGCACCCAGGTTAGGTGTATAAATATTTATTATAGTTATTTATTCTTGGTGAATTGCCCCATTTATTAATATATCATGATGTCCATCACCTCTTATAACAGTTATGAATTTAAAATCTTTTTTGTCCAATATCAGTATTGTTACTTCAGCTCTTTTTTGGTTACTTTTTGTGTGGAATATCTTTTTTAGCCTTTCACTTTCACTCTGATTATTTCCTTATGTCTAAGTTGAGTCTTTTGTAACCATCATATAGATGGCTCATTTTTTTTTATCCATGCTGTCAGTCTACGTCTTTTGATTAGAGAGTTCAATCTATTAACATTCAATGTTATTACTGTAAAGGCACTTCTTATTTTGTCCATTTTATCCTTTGGTTTACTTTTATCATATATTATTGCCTGTTTTTACCCTTTAAGTTACCCTTACTAATAATTTTCATGTCTACTCTCTTCTCCAAGTCTCTTGCCCTTATCTTTTCCTTTCAGACTGTAACACTCCCTTTAGCATCTCTTGTAAATCTGGTCTTTTGGTAAGATAGTCACTCAGTTTTTTTTTGTCTGTGAAGACTTTAAACTCACTTTCATTTTGGAAAGACAGTTTGCCAGATTGTTCTGCTAAGGAAGAGGCAAAAATTTTAAATGCTATGCAAAGGCAGTTTTATTCAATCAGATGATTTTGTGACTATATCAAATGATTATAACAATTGAGCAATCACAAAAGAAACTGATCAATTAAAGACATAGAAAAGAATGAAAGTATATGCAATCACTCGCCAAATTGGGGGAAAACACAACATCTGAACTTTCACGTGGCCGGGGAGGCCCTTTGCAGCCAATCAGAGTCCTGATTGGGTAAACGATCCCAGGAAGAGTGTCCCCTCCTGGGTGAGGCTCTGACTAACAGCTTAGAGGCTCTCTCTTTTAAGGGGTTCCAAACCTCAGAACTCCAATGAGTCTCACAACTCTTGTGGAATGACCTCATCAAAAGTAACTGAATCCATCCAGTGGGGGGTGGCCAGCCTTCCACAGTAGAGACTCGGTGTCTTGAGAGGTCTTTGTTCTATTCTATTTATGGTACACTGAGCAGGAACATAAAGGTTTTTTGCTTTTAGTTTTACAGGGGATACAAACAGGATGCATAAATATCACGTCTGGTGACTTGCTCCTTTTAAACATTTGTTTATGGGTAATAGATGATGGGGCTGCCTGCATAGCAGCATTATAACATTCCAAAGGACAAAGGACAAGTTAAGCATTCAGAATTCTAGGCTAAAACAGCAGAGACTATTGGTTAGAAAGCTTATGAATTCACAGTTCTTAATAATAATTTTCTTATAGTACATCCCAGATAAAGAATTCTTGACTGGCATGTTTTCTCTTTCAGTTCCTTAAATACATCATATCACTGCTTCTCAACTCCATGGTTCCTGATAAGAGATGGGCACTTAGTCTTATTAAGCTTCACTTGTATGTGATACATTGCTTTTCTCTTGTTGCTTCCAAAATCCTCTCTTTATCTCTGGTATTTGTCATTCTGAATAGTAAGTGTCTTGAAGTAGTTCTATTTGGATTTATTCTGTTCGGGGTGCTTTGTCTTTCTTGGGTATTGATATGCTTGTCTTTCATAAGGTTTGGGAAATTTTCATTCAGTATTTCCTCAAATAATCTTTCTGTCCCTTTTTTGTTCTTTTCTCTTCTAGGACACCTATAATGCATATGTTTGTGCATTTCATGTTGCCCTTTAATTCCCTGAGACCCTGTTCAATTTTTTCCATTATTTTTTGTCTGTTCTCCTGTCTTTTCAAGTTCATATGTTCTGTCTTTGATATCACTTATCATTTCAAATCTGCTGTTATGTGCCTCTAATGTATTTTTAATCTCATCTATTATGTCTTTCCTTCCTGTAAGCTCTGTTACTTTTCTTTGTAGTCTTTAAAATTGTTCTTTATGCAGACCCAGTGTTTTCTTAATAGCCTTTATCTCATTAGCTATATTTTCTTTCAACTTGAATCGATTTAGGAGATTTGTGTGATTGTCATTGATTAGTTGTCTTAAATCCTGTGTCTTGTCAGGATTTTTGGTTTGTTCCTTTGGCTGGCCATCTCTTCCTGTTTCTTAGTAAAGCTTGTAAGTTTTTGTTGTTGTCTAAGCATCTGATTACATTGGTGAATTTACTCTGACAGTCACTCTTCTTTCTTGCTTAGTGGTTTTGTTTTACAGCTCTTCTTTGATTCTCTAAATTTTCCCAGCCTAATGACCCACTAATGGGACGCAGGTTAGATCCAAGGGGTCTGGGACATGAAATACTCCAAAAAGCAGTTTTCATTCCTGCAGTTTCCAGGCTTGTCAGCAGATGGTGCTCTTCAGAGAAACTTTCCATGGAGATATCTCTTTCAATCTCCACTTGCCCATGATTCTGGTCTGGCTAGAGCTGAGATTCAAAGCAGGCTTTGCTGGCCAGTCTCACTGAAGAAAAACCACTCTCTGCCCTCTGCCAACCAAGAATTTTATATCCAGCAAGACTTTCTTTCAAAAATGAAAGAGAAATTAATACATTACCAGATAAACAAAAGCTGAGGTAGTTCATAACCACTAGACCTGCCTTACAAGCAACACTAAAAGGTGCTTTTCAGACTGAAAGAAAAGGACATTAGACAGTGTTTCAAATGGCATAAAGAAATAAACACCTGAGGTAAAGATAACCATTTCTGTAATTATAAGTGTCAGTGTTATTGTAGTATATTATTTCATTATAACTTCACTTTTTACTTCATACAGGTACTAAAATGCAAAAGCATAAAAAGCAATTATAAATGTATAGTTTTGGAAATACAATGTACAAAGATAAAAATGGTAACAAGTGAAAAAATGGTGGAGATTCGGGGGGAATAGAAAAAGTATATGTGTATGCTATTGAAGTTAAGTTGGTATCAAACCAAATATGGTTGTTATATATTTAGGCCTGCCATGAGAGTGTGTGATGATGCCAGTAGCTGTCACAGGGGGAGAGCAATTTAGTGTTCTTGGCCATAATTTATCAGCCTCTTCCTCCCAATCTTCATTGGGTGCTATCGAATGTTCTTCTGGCCTCTGAAGTTTCAAAATAATTGTTTCAGACAGTTCCTGCCAGTTTACCAGTTGTTTAAATAGAAAGACTGAGTTCTGGAGCTTCTTACTCTGCCATCTTACCACAATCCTCCCTTAACAAAGGGTCTTATTCTCCAACATTGTCTTCATCTTTATACTGAGGCCATGCTTCCTGACAGTGTACTGGATTAGATCTTTTTCCTTAAGTGTTTCTTGTTTTGAGAATCCTTTCCTAACTAGAAAGAATTTTCTGGGTTCTCTCTATGTTCTCTGAATTCTACTTTAAAAATGGAACAGTTTGTTCTTTAGTCTATGGCGGCTATAGACTTATGAAATGTATTTATTCAATAATAAGACTTGAAGCCAAAATGACTCTTTGATCTATGGACTGCAGAATGAATGTAGTGTTAGCAAGCATGAAAACATTAATCTCATTGTACATCCCCATCCGATGTCTTAGGTGACCAGGTGCATTATCAATGAGCAGTAACATTTTGAAAGGAATCTTTTTTCTGAGCAGAAGGTCTCAACAGTAGGCTTAAAATAATCAATAAACCATGTTTTAAGCAGATGTGCTGTCATTCAGGCTTTTTTTTTTCCATTCATAGAACATAGGCAGAATAGATATAGCATAATTCTAAGGGGCCTTAGGATTTTTGGAATGGTAAATGAGCACTGGCTTCAATTTAAAGTCACCAGCTGCATTAGCTATTAACAAGTGTGTCATCTGTCCTTTTAAGCTTTGAAGCCAAGCATTGACTTCTCTCTAGCTATGGAAATCCTAGCTGACATCTTCTTCCAATAGAAGATTGGAAGTTTCTAACTTTTTTACTGCAGCTTCCTGGCCTTTCTCAGCCATCATATAGTTGAGGAGATTTAAGACCTTGATCTACAATAGGATTTGGTTTAAGGGAACATTGTGGCTGATTTGATCTTCTATCCATACCACTAGACTTTTCTCCATATGAGCAATAAGACTGTTTCATTTTCTTACCATTTATGTGTTCACTGTGGTAGCACTTTTAATTTCCTTCAAGAACTTTTCCTTCACATTCACAACTTGGCTGTCTGGTACAAGAAGCCTAGCTTTCAACCTATCTTTGCTTTCAACATGCCTTCCTCACTAAACTTTATCATTTCTCACTTTTTATTTAAAGTGAGAGACGTGTGACTCTTCCTTTCACTTCTCTATACTTAGTAGCCATTGTAGGCTATTTATTGGCCTAATTTCAATATTTTTGTGCCTCAGGGAATAGAGAAGCCTGAGGAAAGGGAGAAATAAGTGGGAACAGCCAGTTGGTGAAACAGTCAGAACACACATCACATTTGTCTACTAAGTTCACTGTCTTAAATGGTCATGGTTTGTGGAACCTCAAAACAATTACAACAGTTACATCAAAGATTACTGACCATAGAACACCATAACAGATATAATAATAATGAAAAAGTTTGAAATATTTTGAAAATTACCAAAATGTGACACAGTGACATGAATTGTTCACATTCTGTTAGCACAGTGGTACCAATAGACGCTCAACCCAGATTTGCCACAAAATAACTGCATTATCTATGAAGCACAAGAAAATGAAGCACAATAAACTAGGTTTGCTGCATAAGCAGCTAGAGGTGGTAAGATTGCACCTTCAACACTGCTTAGAAACATCCTTAGCTATACCACTGACTCATCTGGTATATTTCCTATATATTTTTTAATGTTACTACATGTTCAATGATGCCAAATTTTCTGCTACTACATAGCAACAGTCCCCTTTCCTCCAGCTTCAAATAACATTTTTCTCAATTTCCTTCAACTCATCACAGGCAGGTCTAGGGCTGGCAGGCTTCCATTTACCACTTGGTCACAAACCAGCATGTTTTAGGCTTTTTATGAAACTCTCAAGATTTTGGTTACACTCCCAAATTATACTTTGGTTTTCTATTTTTGCAAAACAAATGACCCAACATAATGGCAAAAAAAACCACAATCATTTTATTTTGTTTATGAGTTCTGTTGGTCAAGATTTTAAAATAATATTTAGAATCTCAGCTGGACAGACTGGAACAGCTAGGGGTGATTTAAATGGTTGGAGGTTTGAATGACCTGGAGACTTTTTATTCATATGTCTAGCACCTGGACTGGGATCACTCAAATCTGAATTTCAGCTCAAATTGTTGAACAAAACAGATTCACAAGGTTTCTTCTTTAGCTTGGGCTTCCCCTGGCCTGGGATTCTTACGATAGTCTTGAGTTCTTATATCATAGCCCAGGTCTCTAAAATTGAGTGAAAACTATGTATCTTTTTATTACCAAACTCAAAGTCACAAAGAGAAATTTCTTTTATATGGTTTTTGGTTGCAGTAGTCATGAGCCTGGTCATATCCAAAAGCAAGAGATACAAAACCCACCTTTCCCTGAGAGAAGTGCCCAAATATATGGGGCCAGGTTCTAAAACTGCTACGACTTAACATACAAATAACAAGCAAATAGTAATTACTATTATGATTGAGAATATAAAATAAATGTTTTTAAGATATCCATGTATTTATTCTTCAAGTATGTTATCCATATATTTATTCTTGAAAGACTCTGATCTAGATCTTTTATATGAACATCTGTCCTCAGAAGTTAAATACCGGATGAGAATTATACATTACTTTATTTTGTTTACATTGAGTTTGAATGGGCTAATGAAACATGCTCCAGAAATAAATTGATTAAAATGTGAATATCTGGAGTAAAACAATTGAAATACAATTAAGGGTTATATTATATATAGATTAGCAAATTTATCAGAAAGTAAATTAACTTAAAAATTTCAAAAGTTTACAAAATACATTGCATTTTCTTTTTAATAATCTTTCCAATTAAGAAAAGCAGTCTAAGACTTCCGGGAAGATGGCGGACCAGTAAGACACGGGAATCTCTTCTCCAGAAAAATAGCTAGAGGACAAGCTGAAACAGCCCTGAAAAAGATCTTCTAGGGTTTAGGTCAGCAGGTGAAGGCTGCACACCACCCAGAGGAGAGAGGGACAGAAGAGGGAAATCGCGACTACAGAACTGTGAGTTGCAAATAGCAGCTTCTGCTGCTGCCGGCACCCTCCCCCACACTCTTCAGAATTCTCAGGCCCCTGGGCCTGCAACCACAGACAAAGGGGGCTTCAGGGATCTGCCACTCCCGGAAAGGGGAGAGAGAGGAACACAGCCTTAAGCTGACTCAGGTTCTGACCTGAAATTTGGGCTGTGGAGCCCCACGGACGCTTCCAGATGGCGGTTTGCCCTGGGAGCCTAGAAAGGACTGGAGAAATCCGACCCTCGCAACCTCCCTCTCTTCTAGCCTGGACTAATTGTTGAGGACACCATGGGAGAGGGGAGAGAGGGCCTGGGGCTGACCCTGCTTTGGACTCCCAGGTTTGGTTTGCCCTGTCCCGAGAGCCCTTCCAGGCTGGGTGGGGCTGCGCCATTGTTTGCCTTGGAGCCTGCAAGGGGCTAAAGATATACAAACCTCCCAATCTCATCCTCTACTAACAGGGACTGATTGTTGAGGATACAGAAGGGAGTGGAAATATTTCCTAGCTGGGAAAAGGGGGGCGCTACGAGAGAAGTATGGAGAAATGTCTCAGAAAGTTTGAATCACGGGACTCCTAGGCCCCAGACAGGAAGCTCTATCACATTGATCTGGTCTGTGTCACAACAAATACACTCCGACCAGGCATTGAATTGAGAGCAGCCAACAAGCGCCATCTCCTGGCAGACCAATGAAGTACACATAAGAAAATTAATAACTAAGAGAGTCTTTTCCTGGCCTCTATAGCCTCCCTGCCCAAGGCCTTAGGAAACGACTCTACAACCAATTACTGGGTCCAGTGCCGAGTTTTGAGCAACCAGCAGAACAATCCTAACAATCAAGGTTGAGCCAAAAATCAAAGAGCGGTGATAACGCACAGCCTCCTGCCACTAAAACCCCATATAAGAGAAGGAGATAGAGCATCTAAGTAAAATACAAACTAACCAGATGCCTAAGCACCAACAAAAAATTACAGGCCATACTAAGAAAATAGAAGACATGGCCCAAGAAAAGGAATACAGCAAAGTCCCAGAAGAGATGCAGAATTTGAGAGAACTAATCAGTGAGATGAGCACACATTTCCAAAATCAAATTAATGAGATGAAAGAGAATATAGTTAAAGAGATCAAGGACATCAAGAAGTCATTGCGCGAACGTAAAGAAGAATGTGAAATCATGAACAGAAAAGTAACGGAGTTCATGGGAATGAAAGACACAATAGGTGAAGTCAAAAATACATTTGAAGCATACAACAGCAGACTCAAAATGATAGAAGAAAGAATAAGTGATACTGAAGACAGAGCAGCTAAAATTGAAGAGAGAAAAGAATGGAAAAAATTGAGCAAGGGCTCAGAGAGTTGAATGACAACACAAAACACAAGAACATACGTGTCATTGGAGTTCCAGAAGGAGAAGAGAAAGGAAAAGGGGCAGAAAGAGTATTTGAGGAAATAATAGCTGAAAATTTCCCAACTCTCGCCAAAGAAATGAACTTTCATGTCCAAGAAGCACTCCGTACCCCAATAAGAATAAATCCAAATAGACCTATGCCAAGACACATTATTCAGAGTGTCAAATGTAAAAGATAAAGAGAAAATTCTCAGAGCAGCAAGAGAAAAGCAAACGATTACGTACAAAGGACGTCTAGTAAGACTTTGTGCAGATTTCTCTTCAGAAACCATGGAGGCGAGAAGACAGTGGTATGATACAATTAGGAAACTGAAAGAGAAAAACTGCCAGCCGAGAATTCTTTATCCAGCAAAACTGTCCTTCAAATATGAAGGTGAATATAAAGTATTCACAAACAAACAGAAACTAAGAGAGTTTGCAAAAAAGAATCCACCTTTGCAGGAAATATTAAAGGAAGCCTTAGAACCTGAAAGAAAAAGACAGGAGAGAGAGGCTTGGAGGAGAGTATAGAAGAAAGAAAAGCAGAAAGGATAACCAAAAGAGTAAAAAGAAAGAAAAAAATAAGATGACATATGAAAACCAAAGAATAAAATGGAGGAAATAAATAGTGCATTTTCAGTAATATCATTGAATGTGAATGGATTAAATTCCCCAATCAAAAGATACAGGCTGACAGAATGGATAAAAAAACATAAGCCATCCATATGCTGCTTACAAGAAACTCACCTCAGACACAAGGATACAAGCCGGCTGAAAGTAAAAGGTTGGAAAAAGATGCTCCATGCGAATAGTAAACAGAAAAGAGCAGGGGTAGCTATACTAATATCAGACAAAACAGACTTCAAATGCAAAAAAGTGATAAAAGATGTGGAAGGCCATTATATATTAATAAAAGGGACAATCCTCCAGGAAGATATAACAGTCATAAATATCTACGCACCTAACCAGGGTGCCCCAAAATATATGAGACAAACTCTGGCAAAACTGAAGGGAGAAATAGACATTTCTACAATAATTGTCGGGGATTTCAACACCCCTCTCACATCATTAGATAGAACAACTAGACAGAAGATCAACAAGGAAACAGAGAACTTGAACAATATGATAAACAAGTTAGACCTAACAGACATATACAGAACACTGCATCCAAACTCAGCAGATTATACATTCTTCTCAAGTGCCCATGGATCTTTCTCCAGGATAGACCACATGTTAGGTCACAATACAGCTCTCAATAAATATAAAAAGATTGAAATTATACAAAGCACCTTCTCAGATCATAATGGAATGAAACTAGAAATCAATAACAGACAGGAAAAAAGGAAATTTGCGAATGTGTGGAGACTGAGCAAAACACTCCTAAATATTCAGTGGGTCAAAGAAGAAATTGCAAGTGAAATCAGTAAATATATTGAGACAAATGAAAATGAGAACACAACATATCAAAACTTATGGGATACAGCAAAGGCAGTCTTGAGAGGGAAATTTATAGCCCTAAATGCCTATATTAAGAAACAAGAAAGAGCTAAACTCAAAGATTTAACTGAACAATTTGAGAAAATAGAAAAAGAACAGCAAACCAATCCCAAAGCAAAAAGAAGGAAAGAAATAATAAAGATTAGAGCAGAAATAAATGAAAATGAGAACAAAAAAGCAATAGAGAAAATCAACAAAACCAAAAGCTGGTTCTTTGAGAAGATCAATAAGATTGACAAACCCCTTGCTAGACTAACAAAGAAAAAAAGAGAGAAGATGCAAATAAATACAATCAGAAATGAAAGGGGGGAAATTACAAATGACCTCACAGAAATAAAAAGAATCATAAGAGTATATTATGAGAAACTATATGCCAACAAAATAGACAACCTGGATGAAATGGACAAATTTCTAGAAACTCATAACCAACCTACACTGACACAACAAGAAATACAAGAACTTAACAAACCAATCACAACTAAGGAGATTGAATCCGTCATCAAAAATCTCCCAGCAAAGAAAAGTCCAGGACCAGATGGCTTCACAGGTGAGTTCTACCAAGCATTTCTAAAAGAATTAACACCAATCCTGTTTAAACTCTTCCAAAAAATTGAAGAGGAAGGAAAATTACCCAACACATTTTATGAAGCCAACATCACCCTAATACCAAAGCCAGATAAAGATTCCACAAGAAAAGAAAATTACAGACCAATCTCTCTCATGAACATAGATGCAAAAATTCTCAACAAAATACTTGCAAATCGAATCCAACAGCATATCAAAAGACTTATACATCACGACCAAGTGGGATTTATTCCGGGTATGCAAGGCTGGTTCAACATAAGAAAATCAATCAATGTAATACACCACATTAACAAATTGAAGGAAAAAAAACCACATGATCATCTCAATAGATGCAGAAAAGGCATTCGACAAAATCCAACATCCTTTTTTGATAAAAATACTTCAAAAGATAGGAATAAAAGGAAAATTCCTCAATATGATAAAAGGCATATATGAAAAACCCACAGCCAACATCATACTCAATGGGGAAAGGTTGAAAGCTTTCCCCCTAAGATCAGGAACCAGACAAGGATGCCCACTGTCACCATTGTTATTCAACATTGTACTAGAAGTTCTAGCTAGGGCAATTAGACAAGACAAAAAAATTAAAGGCGTCCAAATAGGAAAAGAAGAAGTAAAACTCTCACTGTTTGTGGATGACATGATCCTGTATTTAGAAAATCCTGAAGTATCCACAACAAAGCTACTTGAACTAATAAATGAGTTCAGCAAAGTGGCAGGATATAAGATCAACACACAAAAATCAGTAATGTTTTTGTACACTAGTACTGAACAATCAGGAAGAAAATTCCATTTTCAATAGCAACGAAAAGACTCAAATACCTAGGAGTTAATTTAACCAAGGAAGTGCAGGACCTATATGCAGAAAACTACAAAACAATGCTAAAAGAAATTTAAAAAGACCTAAACAAATGGAAAGGCCTTCCGTGTTCATGGATTGGAAGAATAAATATCGTGAAGATGTCAATCTTGCCCAAACTGATTTATAGATTCAATGCAATACCAATCAAAATCCCAACAGCTTACTTTACAGAATTAGAGAAGGCAATTACCAAATTCATCTGGAAGGGTAAGTGCACCCGAATAGCCAAAAGTATTCTAAAAAAGAAGAGCAATGTGGGAGGAATTTCACTGCCTGACCTTGAAATATATTACAAAGCTACAGTGGTCAAAACAGCATGGTACTGGCATAAAGATAGACATATCGATCAGTGGAATAGAATTGAGAATCCAGAAATAAACCCTCACCTATACAGTCAACTGGTTTTTGACAAACCTACCAAACCCGCGCTGATGGGAAAAAACAGTCTCTTCAACAAATGGTGTTGGGAGAACTGGATATCTATAACCAAAAGAATGAAAGAGGACCCCTATCTCACCCCCTATACAAGAATCAACTCAAAATGGATCAAAGATCTAAATATAAAAGACAGGACCATAAAACTACTAGAAGAAAATGTAGGGAAACATCTTTAAGACCTTGTAGTAGGTGGTGGTTTCTTGGACTTCACACCCAAAGCACGTGCAACAAAAGAAAAATTAGATAAATGGGACCTTCTCAAAATTCAACACTTTTGCACCTCACAGGACTTTGTCAGAAGGGTGAAAAGGCAGCCAACTCAATGAGAAAAAATATTTGGAAATCACATATCTGATAAGGGTTTAATATCCAGGATATATAAAGAGATGTTACAACTCAACAATAAAAAGACAAATGACCCAATTAAAAAATGGGCCAAAGACTTGAATAGACATTTCTCCAAAGAAGAAATACAAATGGCAAAAAAACACATGAAGAAATGCTCAACATCACTCATGATTAGGGAAATGCAAATCAAAACTACAATGAGATATCATTTCACACCTATCAGAATGGCCACTATTAAAAAGACAGAGAACTACAAGTGTTGGAGAGGATGTGGAGAGATAGGAACACTTCTTCACTGTTGGTGGGAATGCAGGATGGTACAACCACTATGGAGGACTGTTTGGCAGTTCCTAAAGAAGTTGAATATAGACTTGCCACATGACCCTGCAATACCACTACTGGGTATACACCCAGAAGAACTGAGAGCAGTGACACAAACAGACATCTGCACACCGATGTTCATAGCCACATTATTCACCATTGCCAAAAGTTGGAAACAACCCAGGTGTCCATCAACAGAAGAATGGATAAACAAACTGTGGTCTATTCACTTGATGGAATATTATGCAGCTGTAAGAAGAAATGAAGTCATAAAGCAAATGGCAACATGGATGAAACTGGAGGACATTATGTTGAGTGAAGCAAGCCAGACACAAAAGGACAAATACTGTATGAATGCATTACTATGAACCAAATATATTGTGTAATATATTGTTTGATTCACACACACAAAAAAAAACAAAAAAACAAACAAAAAACAAAACAACAGAAAAATTTACATGTATCCATTACATTTAATTGAGAAATGTATATATTTATTCATCTGTGTTTACTTTTTAGTTTTTAATTGCTTATGTTTTCAATTATTAAATGTACAAAATAAAGTTAAAAAAAAAAAAAAAGAATGCCAGCTCATCAGTACATTCAGCACGTTGTCTTTCGTGGGGATCAAGACTACATGAGAAATGGGAATTAATCTCAAGGGGGAAAAGTTTTGTTGCCTTTGTAGATTACTCCTCATTTATTATTTTTAAAATAAATTTTATTGATATTTAATTTATATACAGTGAAATGCTTTCAATTTAAGTGTACAGTTCAATGAAATTTGACAAATACATACACTTGTGTAACCAGCACTACAATCAAGAAATAAAACATTTTCATCACCCCCCCCAAAAAAAAAAAAAGAAAAGCAGTCTTCTCTCCTAACATCCCCTAATGTATGCAACCATCCCAGATCTTTTTATATCCATAATTGAAAAAAAAATCTGAAAATTCAAAATGAAATTTTGGGCTAAAGTAAACTAGGCTGTTCTCAACCAATTTTTAAATTGAAAAATCCCATTGAAGGCATCAGTAAATTAAAATTTTCAGGGCCAAATATATTAGGAGTGGAAAGAAGTGTGGGTTGACTAGAATTTTCCTCTCCATTTAAAGCAAATTTTAATTCTGAGAGCTAAAGTTGAGAAACTGAGGAATTAAACAAATATGTCATCAGAATAAAGTTCTGCTAAGAAATAGTGCTCCTAATAAATCCAATTTATTTTCAGATGAGACTCTTATGGGCTGTAGCATAGGAATGAGAGTATAATACATATTTACCAAGGATGCAGAGCAGCTGGAACTCTCACATATTATGTGGGAGTATAGAATAATAAAACAAATTTGAGAAAAAGATTATCAGTTTCTTATAAGGTTAAGCATATATTTCCTCATGTCCCAACATTCCATTCCTGGATCTTTACCAAGGAAAATATAATGCCCAGAAAAAGACCTGCACAAGAATGTTCATAGTCATTTTATTCATAATAGCCATAACTTGGAAACAAACCATATGTGCATTACCAGGAGAATGGATACATTTGATATATTCATACAATATAATACTACTAAGCAATAAAATGTAATAAACAACATAGACGATCTCAAAAATATTTTACTGAGAGAAAGAAGACAACAGAAAAGATACATACTCTACAATTCCACTTTTTGAAGTCTAAAAACAGGTGAAATTAATCTAAGGTGATAAAAAGCAGAAATTTGTTTAACAGGGTGTTCAGGTGTTAGCTAGGAAAGGACGTGAAGGAATATAAAGTTGGGAATGAAAATTGTTAAAAGTCAAGGAACTTGAGTGTGAAATCATCAACATAACAACAGAAGAAATCCCCTGGAAAAGTCTCTCCTCTGAATGAGCTAGTAAAAGGACAAATTTCATTTGCCTGGAACTCTGGAGAATGATAGAAACTGGAGAAGGACTTCACAAATGCTGAATCAGAGAAAAAGAAACGTAATATGCACAATCAGGTAGGTGACATTCTCCCTGGACATGCCAGTCTGGATCCCTCCTCCTCACTTGGTCCTACACAACTTGGTAGTCAGGCAGGGGCAGCTTGGCTTGTATCCTTCCTGCTGTGGGTGCAGACTATAGACCTACTCATAGGAGAAAGTTAGAACCGCATGCATGTTAAGGCACAAAGATTCAAGTCCACAGAGAACCAGGGCTGGAAGCAAACCACTGAAGAATGCCATATACCAAAAGGCTCCCAGGGGGGAAAAAAGGTGAGAAAGAGAGATGGGGAGAGAGAGAGAGACAGACAGACAGACATAGCAGAACTGTTGGCAAGAGGTATGCGTGCTTGTGTTAGTCAGTCAAAGGGGTGCTGATGCAAAATACCAGAAATTGGTCTTTATACAGGGTATTTATTTGGGGTAGAAGCTTACAGTTACCAGGCCATAAAGCAGAAGTTTTTCCCTTCACCAGAGTCTGTTGCAAAGTGTTGGAGCAAGACAGCTGCTGACGTTTGCCAGGGTTCAGGCTTCTTGGGTTCTTCTCTTCCCAGGGCTCCATTTCTCTCATGGCTCAGCAACTGTTTCCTCCACAAGGTCGGCTGTGGACAATGAGGCTCTCTAGGCTTTGCCTCTCTCCACAAAGCCAGCTGTGAACTGTCAGGTGAACTGCTTGTCTCTTTTCCTGGGGCCTTCTCCCTTTCTCATGACCAAGAAGATCCTCTGTATGCTTACTTCCACAGGCTCCAGCTTTAAAACTCCGCATCAGAATTCCAACGTCAAAACTCCAACTCTGTCCTTTGCCATGTCTTTTATTTTTGATTCCCCACCCAGCAAGAGGCGGGGCTGAATGTCTTACTGACATGGTCCAGTCAAAGCCCTAATCATAACTTAATCATGCCCAGATGAACAGACCAGTCTACAAGCACAAACCAATATTTATTTTTGGAATTCATAACTATATCAAACTGCCAAACTGCTACAATGCTCAATCCAGTTTTTGTTGGCTGAACCACATAAATGCAAAACAGATTTTTTTCTGAATTGACCCACCTTTCTGGATTGACCCTATCTTGGTCCCCAGGGTGAGATACCCTAACAGGGAGGAAAACAGAGACAGAAAAGCTTAACAGAAAAAAAGAAAAAAAGAAGGGTAATAACTGAACCATTATAAGACAAGATGGGTCCAAGAACTGAAAAGTCTAAAGTAAAGGCAGCACTGAGTAAGGGAGAGAATTTAAGCAAATCATACGAGCTGGGAAGGCAATTCTGCAGAAAAGATCAAGATTCCCAGGGAAGGAACAGAAGGAAAGAAATGTTCTTATTTCTCAAAGATCACATATTCAAAGACTGTGATCTTAAAAATTGTACCATATATCCAGGGCAAGAATCAGATGAAGAAGGTGAGAAAATCAGAATCATTAAATATGACCTACTGTAAAGGTCCAGAATACATTGGAACAAGCATCAAAAGAGGAACCTTAACACAAAGGCAGTCAACAATAAAACCCTAGACAAGAGGGAGAACTGGAACTTTAGACTTAACTTATAAGATAATCAGATGCCCAGACATAAGCAAAAAGAGAGAGAGAGAGGAAAAAAAAGCAAGCCATATTAAGAAACAGGAAGATATGGTTCAGTCAAGGGAACAAATTCAAACTTCAGAAGACAAAGATTTTGGAACAATAATCAAAGAAGTTCAAACAAATCTCCTAAGTTAATTCAAGGAGAGGAAGGAAAATATGTATATAAAGCTAAAGGATACTATGCAGACAATGTATTAGCATAAAGAAGAATTTGAAAGTTTAAAAAGAAATGTAACAAAAACTATGGGGATGAAATGCACAATGATGGAGTTTAAAAGTACACTAGAGTCATATAACAGCAGATTTGAACAGGCAGACAAAATAACCAGCAAACTAGAAGATAAGGCAATCAAAATCATACAGTCAGAAGAACAGATGGAGAATACAAAATGAATTAAGCAGTGTCACAGGGACTTGAGTGACAGCATGAAGCCCACAAACATATGTATCCCAGAAGAAGAAGAGAAAGGAAAAAGAACAGAAGGAATATTTGAGAAAATAATGCCAAAAATTTCCCAACTCTTATGAAAGACATAAATATACAAGTCCAAGAAGTACAACAAACTCCAAGCAGAATAAATCCTAATGGATCTACTCTGAGACACATACTAATCAGAATGTCAAATGCTAAAGATAGCAAATTCTGAAAGCAGCAGGAGAAAAACAAGTTATCAAATGCAAGGGATCCTCAGTAAGACTAAGTGCTGATTGCTTATCAGAAACCATGGAGGGAAGAAGGTAGCGGTACAAGATATTTTGTATACTAAAAGAGAAAACTGCCAGACAAAAATTATTTATCTGGCAACACTGAACTTCCAAAATGAGAAAGATTTTAAAATATTCACAGAGAAGCAGAAACTGGGAGAGTTTGTCAATAAAACACGTGCTCTACAATAATTAATAAAGGGAGTTCTTCAGGTTGAAAGGAAAATACAAGAGAAAGTGGCTTGGAGTAGTATGAAGAAAGGAAGGTCTTCATTAAGGGTAACTGCAAAACCCAATAGCACAATTTCCTCAATATAAAACTCTACTTTAAATTTCTATAAGAGTCAGAATAAAATTGAGCAAGAAAAAGGAATATTTCTTGATAATAGACATGCAAAACATAAAGAGGTAATGAGGAACAAAAAAACAATATAAAGTGGGAAAACAGAGGGATATGGAAGCAGAGAGCATGTATGCTATTGATGCTAAGTTGGTATCATTTCATATTACTAGATTATAGGTGTAAATGTGTTATACAAACTCTAAGGTAACCACAAAGTATTTAAAATATATACAGAAACAGAAATGAACAGAAATCTGCCAGATACATCAAAAAAATATCAAACAAGAGGTTGCATAAAGGAAAAGAATGACCAAAAATTAAGATTTGAAACATAAAAACCAAAGGACAAAAGGGATGAAGTAAGTACTTCCTTTACAGTAACACTGAACATTAAAGGATTAAACTCCACAATCACATGACAGAGATTGGCAGAATGAATTAAAAAAAGAATGATCGAATTATATGTTGTTTACCATAGACCCAAAGACAGAAATAACTTGAAAGTGAAAGGATGGAAAAAGATATTCCATGCAAATAGTAACCAACAAAGAGCTGGGAGTAGCTACACTAATATCAGACAAAATAGACTTTAAATAAAAAGCTTTTACAAGAGACAAAGAAGGACACTATGTATTAATAAAAGGGGCAATCCACCAGGAAAAAATAACAACCATAAATATTTATGCAGTTAATTACAGTACCCAAAAAACGTGAGGCAAACACTGGCAAAACTGAAGGAAGAAATAGACAACTCAATAATAAGAGTTGAAAACTTCAATACACCACTGTCATCAAGAGGTAGAACTTCTAGATAGAAGATTAATAAGGAAACAGAGAACTTGAATAATATGATAAATGAACTAGACCTAAAATTGCACATTGAAACAGCAGGATATACATTTGTCTCAAGTACACATGGTTCATTCTCCAAATAGAGCACATAATGGGTCACAAAACAAGTCTTAATAAATTTTAAAATATTGAAATTATACAAAACACTTTTTCTGATCATAATGGAAAGAGACTGGAAATCAATAACAGGTGGAAATGTGAAAATTCACAAATATAGGGAAGTTAAATAACACTCTTAAAACAGTCAGTGGGTCAAAGGAGAAATTACAAAGTAAATCAATAAATACCTTGAGATGAATGAAAATGAGAATACATCTCGAAACTTATGGGATGCAGTGAAGGCAGTGTTGAGAAGGAAATTTATAGCCTAAAACACTTATAAAAAGAAGAAAGAGTTAAAATCAAAACCTTAAGTGAACACCTGGAGGAACTAGTAAAAGAACAGCAAACTAAACTCAAAACAAACAGAAGGAAAGAAATTTCAATGATTAGAGCAGAAATAAGTGAAATATAAAATTAAAAAATCAATAGAAAGCATTAATAAAACAAAAATTTGATTCTTTGAAAAGGTCAATAAAATTGACAAACCCTTAGCTAGACTGATAGAGAGAGAGAGAGAGAAAGAGAGAGAGAGAGAGAGAGAGAGAAACGACAAATAAATAAAATTAGAAATGAGGGGGGTGGGTCATTACTTCTGACCCCACAGAAATAAAAAGTATCATAAGAGAATAATGAACAACTCTATAACAACAGATTAGATAACCTAGATCAAATGGACAAATTTCATGGCTTCACTTGTGAATTCAATCATTCTAAAAATTAATACCAATCCTGCTCGAACTCTTCCAAAAAATTGAACAACATGGAACACTGCCCAATTCATTCTATGAGACCAACTTTAATACAAAAGCCAGATAAAAATACTATAAGAAAATAAAATTAATAGATCAAATCCTCTTATGAATATAAATGCAAAATCTTCAACAAAATACTTGCAAATTAAATTCAATAGCACACTAAAAGAATTATACACCATGATCAAGTGGGTTTTATCTCAGGTATGCAAGAGTGGTTCAATACAAGAAAAGCAATTAATGTAATACACCACATTAACAGAACAAAGGGAAAAAAACAAATGATGGTCTCAATTGATGCAAAAAAGGCGTTTGACATAATCCAGCATCCTTTCTTGATAAAAAACACTTAGAATAATAATAACAGAAGGAAACTTCCTCAATATGATAAAGGGCACATATGAAAGCCCACAGCTAACATCATACTCAATGGTGAAAGACTGAGAACTTTCCCTCTAAGATAAGGAAATATCACCACTATTATTCAATGTTGTACTGGAAGTTCTAGCCAGAACAATAAGCAAGAAAAAGATATAAAAGGCAGCCAAATTGGAAAGGAAGAAGTAAAATTTCGCTATTTTCAGATGACACGATCCTACATAGAGAAAGTCCCCCAAAATCTATAACATATCTACTAGAGCTAATAAACGAATTCAGCAATGTGGTGGTGTACAAGATCAACACACAAAAATCAGTAGTGTTTCTATATACTAGTAATGAGCAATCTGAGGAGGAAATCTAGAAAAAAAATACCACTTACAATAGCAATGGAGAGAATCAAATATCTAAGAATAAATTTAATCAAGGATGTAAAAAACTTATAGAGGGAAAAGTACAAAACTTTCCTAAAAGAAATCAAATAAGACCTTAATAAATGGAAGGATCTTTCATGCTAATGGATTGGAAGACTAAATACTGTTAAGATGTCAGTTTTACACAAAATTATTTGAAGAATCAGTGCAATCGCAATAAAATTTCAACAGCCTACATTGCAGAAATGGAAAAGCCATTTATCAGATTTATTTGGAAGGTTGAGGGGCTCAAAATAGCCAAAACCATCTTGAAAAAGAATGATGTTGAAAGACTCATGCTTCCTGACTTTAAAGCTTATTAGAAAGCTGCAGTTTATGAAACAGCACAGTACTGGTACAAGGATAATTATATAGATCAATACAGTAGAGAGTTCAGAAAAAGGCCCTCATATCTATGGCCAATTGATTTTGCCAACCCTGCCAAGTTCTCTCAATTGGCAAAAAATATTCACAAAAATTTACCAGATATCCATATGCAAAAGAATGAAGGAGGACCCCAATCTCACACCATATACAAAAATTAATTCAAAATGGGTCAATGATCTAAATTTAAGAACCAGGACTATAAAACTCCTAAGAAAATGACGGGAAGCGTCTGGTCAGCAATAGTTTCTTAGACTTTACATCAAACGCACGAGCAACAAAAGAAAAAACAGATTCATGGAACCTCATCAAAATTAAAAACTTTTGTGCATCAAAGAACTTTATTACAAAGTGAAAGACAGCCTACTCAAAGGAAATATTTGGAACCCTCATATCCAATAAGGATTTAATATCCAGAATATATAGAGAAATCTTTCAACTCAACAATGAAAGGACAAAAGAACCACTTTAAAAATGGGGAAAGGACTTAAATAGACATTTCTCCAAAGATGATATACAAATGGCTACAAAGCCCATGAAAAGATGGTAAACATCATTAGCTATTAGGGAACTGCAAATTCAAATCACAAGATACAATTTTCGCAACCATTAAAATGGCTACTATTAAAAAAAAAAACACGGAAAATTACAAATGTTGGAGAGGATGTGGTGAAATAGGAACATTCATTCATTCCTGGTGGGAATGTAAAATGGTGCAGCCACTGGGGAAGATGGTTTGGCTGTTCCTCAGAAAGCCATATATAGAATTACCATATGACCCAGAAATTCCTCTACTAGGTATATACCCAAAAGAATTGAAAGCAGGGACTCAAATATTTGGATACCAATGTTCATAGTGGCATTATTCACAATTGCCAAAATATGGAAACAACCCAAGTGTCCATCAATAGATGAATGAATAAATAAAATGCATTGTATACATATAATGGAATATTATTCAGTCATAAAAAGGAATGAAGACCTGATATGAAACAACATGGATGGACCTTAAAGATATCATGTTGAGAGAAATAAGATAGATAGTAAAGGACACATAGTTTATGATCTCACTGATTTGAAACAATTAGAATAAGCAAACTCATAGAACCAGAATCTAGAATATAGCTCCCTGGGGGCTGAATTGGATGTAAGGAATGGAACATTAACACTAATTTGTCCAGAATTTTTATTAGGTTGATTGTAAAGTTTTGGAGATGGATGGTGATAATGGTGGCACAATATTTTGAGTGTAATTAACAGCAATGAATTACATATGTTAATATGGTTTAAAAGAGAAGTTTTAGGTTGTATATATGCTATTAGAATAAAAATTAAAAGATAAAACATAAAACAGTACAACTCAGTGAACCCACTTGTAAACAATGGACTATATAGTTAATGGTACAATTATAAAAGTGTTATTTCATGAATTATAACAAATGTACCACACTAATGCAAGATGTTAATAATAGGATGACATATGAAAAAATATATATAACCTGAAGGGAACTATGGCCTGTAGTTAAAAGTGTAATTTTAACATTCTTTCATCAGTTGTATTTTTTACATGATTTTTTTCTATAAACCTACAACTTCTCTAATTAAAAAAACTTAAAAAATAAGTCAAGGAACTCAATGTTTAAGAAATAGACATTTTATGGTGTGTATGTTATACTTCAGTTAATTAAGAAAAATATATAAACTGGTATGTTTAGTCATTAATGACATTGAACTAGCAATAAAACAAACCTCCTCAACAAAGAAAATTTCTGGTAGTGCAATAAAGCACCAAAAGAAATAATAATAATAATAATAATAAATAAATAATATATTTCATTATTTCGGATGACATGGGTTTGCAGAAGAAAAAAACTACAGTAACTGTTCAAAATAATAAGTTAGCAAATTCACAATTTAAAGAAACTAGTAGTATTCCCATATACAAATGCAATTAGAAAATGAAAATTTAAATTAAAAGGGCCTTATTACCCATTGCATCAATAAATTTAAGATACCCAGGAATGAATTGATCCAAGGTTTTGAAAGACTCCACAGAGAAAATCATAAATCATTATAGATATTTTTAAAGACCCACATGAATGGAGACATAAACCATGTTTATCAATTGAGGGGCTGAAAATTGTAAATATATGAATTTTTCCCCAATTGATATACAGATTAACTGCAATTTCTATCAGAATCCCTGTTGGTTTGTATGTGTTAGTACATTTATAAGTGCATAGGGTAATTCTAAAATTTATAATGGGAATGCAAATACAAGAGAAGAAAAATATTAAAGGATAAGAACATTGGAGGATTTAGTCTATTGGATATCAAGTATTATTATAATGCTCTACCAATTTGTTTCTGTTGGATTGGCACAGGTTAGACAACTAAAACCATGCAGTATTTTAGAATTCAGAAAGAGATGTATACATGACAAAAGTTCATCACAGGGGAACGGGTGTAACTCAGCAGATCAGCGCCTGCTTTACATGTAGGCGATCCCAGGTTCAATCCCCCGTAAATCCTCAAAAAAAAAAAAACAAAACACTGCAAAACAGTTGGGGAAAGATCGATCTTTTCATTAAACTCAAATGTCCATTATCAATAGAATGGATAAATGGTGTAGTTACACAATACTATACAATAGTGTTTCTCCAAAGGTGGTCGGGGGATGCCTCCTGGGCGTCCCTAAGGTCTTCCGGATGGTCTGAAGTCAAAACTATTGTAAAAATACTACTAAGATGTTATTTGCCTCATTCTCGCTCTCTCACGAGTATTAAGAGTAAGAAAGCTAGTTAATAAAACAATTTCAGATTCCAAATGCTAACACCTTTAAGAAACTACTACTTTGTGAGGTTTTTTTGTAGTGTCAAAGAAGAATATGCAAAATAATCGGTAAAAAGATTTTATAACAATCTTTTCTTTTCCAACTACATAGCTATGTAAGCCTGCATTTTCTTCAAGGTATTCAACCAAAGAACATTTAGGAACAGATTCAATGCAGAAGGTGATATAAAAATCCAACTCTCTTCCATTACAGATATTAAAGAGATTTGTAAAATTGTAAAATAAATGCCACTCTTCTCACATTTTTGTTTTGTAAACTATGGTTGTTTTTCATAAGAATGTCATTTACATTAATATATAGTGGTTTTAATATTACAATATTAATTTAATAAATATTAAAAATTGTTTTGTCTACTACATTCAATATTGACAAATATATTTACATGTCCATTGTGTGATAATTAATTAGTCTGTCCACTTATGAAATGTGCACTTTTATTTGTGTATATTATACTTCAATTTTAAAAGTATATTATAAATATAAAAATATTTCATTTTAAAGACATGATTTTTTGTCATAATGGAGAATTTTCTGTCTCTTTTCTGTTAAAATATCACCCACTTTCAGATTGTAATTTTTTTTTATATTATTGATTACCATTCTCAGGAAATGAGCAGAGTCTTTACCTCTAGGATTAGAAACATCAACCATATTCCCTCTTCATTACAAACCTTTTCTGTTTTTTCCATTTTGAATCAGGGGCAGAGTTTAAAAAGTATTATTAAAGCTCTCCTGATTTTTAATGAGATAATTATTTGCTGTCCTTTAACCATTCTGTTATCTGAATTAATAAAGTTAAGCAATCAAATGTATTTTTTTTTTTATCAATTTCTGTTTCAGAATGAAACAGAACCAGCAGTGGAGATACTGTTTCAGAACAAAGATTACAGTGAAATACATGAGAATAGCCTCCCAGGTTTCCAGACCCTTATCCAAAGACTTCAAGCAGAATGAGTCTAGAGAAAAAGAAAAGATGAACTGTTACTGAGAAGTGTAGAATAAACATTCGTTATCTCCTATTATATACTAAGAAGTGTCCATAGTTAACGTAATGCTGTCAATAATTTTATGAAATAGGTGATATTTTTCTTGCTAAAATTAAACATCAAAGAAGCTGTCACATAACTATTGATGATATTGAATAAAGACAGTCTTCTCCAAACCCAAGGTTGGTGGCTTTACAGTCCATTATAAATACATCAGTCACCAGAAGTGATTTTATTTATTTATTCATTTATCCCCCCCTTTGCTGCTTGTGCTCGCTGGGTCAGCTAACCACGCCGTGCGGGCGGGCTTGTCTTCACCAGGAGGCCCCGGGAACCGAACCCGGGGCCTCCCATATGGTAAACGGGAGCCCTACTGATTGAGCCACAGCCGCTTCCCCCCAGAAGTGATTTTAAAGATGGAAAATCTCCATTCATAGCACCAGTATTATTCTGGTGTCATTGGTGTAATAGGCTTCGAAAAGTAGCAACCAGGTTGACTCGGCCTAAAGAAAAGTCTTCAATAAGTAGGTTTTAAAAATCTTTAACATTGAGAACTTTTGTGCACCCAAAATGATCTATAGACTAAAACATATGAGAACTAATGTTCTAGAAAACATTTTTTAGCCAAAATCCTGTCTACTTCCATATAATCACATTTTAGCAAATTTATCCTTTGGATGAAATAATTCCCTCTAGATGTAAATAACTCTTCATTTGGGTCTCCTGATTTGGACACACTTATAAAGGTCATACAACATATTTCATTTTTAACTAATAGAAACTTGAGCATTCAGATTAAAGGACTAGAGGTAGAAAATTAAAACAGAAAGGCTTTTCTCTTTTATTTTTCTTTAATTTACTTTTTTTAACTTTCAAAATTTTCTCTCAGGATCTAGTATTAACTTTCAGTTCACAACAATCTCAAAAGAATGTCTCTTAGTCAGTTCCCTAGAGAAAATGGCAAAGCAACAAAAACACAGAGAGTACAATCACTTTTGGCACAAAAGCGTAACTTATTTTTATACACCAGGAAGCATCGATAAAATATACTGATGCACAGCATAAATGGAAATGTGATACACTATAGGGTTACAGATTAAAGAGAGTATCTTCTAATACACATGTCATCTAATAGGAAGAAAGTCTAAAACCCTCTGGTGCCTATCAGGCACTGGGGTCATCATGGGAGGATAAAGTGTAGATCATGTAGAGATACATTAATGGAACACTGAAAACAAACAGAGGGATTTTTGCCGTTATGGATTTCAAGAGATAATGTTTCAGTTGAAGAATTATAATGTTTAGCCTTGTGGAATGTCACAGTTCCCAGATTTTAAAAAGTATTTCAGTTGAAGTAGTTATTTATGAAATACCTAGTTCTTTGATGAAGGAAACAGAGAGAAAGAGAGAGAAAGGGAGGGAGGGAGGGAGGGAGGGAGGGAGAGGAGATGGACACAGAGAGAGAAACTACTTTCTTTGCTCACCATAAGAAACAACTCCTCATTCATTAAGGTTTTATCATGAGACTGCAACAATTCAGTGACATCTTAAAACTCTACTTCTAATTCAAGTTCTCTTGCTATTCCCACCACATCTGCAGTTACGTCCTCCACTGAAGTCTTGAACCCCTCAAAGTCATCCTTGAAGGTTGGAACTAAATTCTTCCAAACTCCTGTTAATGTTGATGTTTTGCCCTCCTCCCATGAATCATGAAAGTTCTTAATAGCATCTAGAATGGCAAGTTCTTTCCAGAAGCGTTTCAATTGATTTGCCTAGATTCATCAGAGGAATCATTATCTATGAAATGTATTTGTTCAATAATTAGACTTGAAAGTAAAAATGACTTCTTGAACCGTGGACTGCACAATGGATGTTGTGTTGGCAGGCATGAAAACATTAATTTTGTGGTACATCTATATCAGAGCTCTTACATGACCAGGTGCATTGTTAATGAGCAGTGATATTTTGAAAGGAATCTTTTTTTTCTGAGCAGTAGGTCTCAACTGCACAAATATTTAAGTGGGCTTAAAATATTAATTAAATCATGTTGTAAGGCAGATGTGCTATCATGCAGGCTTGTTGTTCCATTTGTAGAGCACAGGCAGAATAGATTTAGCATAATTCTAAAGGGCCCTAGGATTTCAGAATGTTTATTGAATATTGGCTTTAACTTAAAGTCACCAGCTGCATTAGCCCCTAACAAGCAAGTCAGTATGTCCTTTGAAGCTTTGAAGCCAGGCATTGACTTCTCCTATCTAGCTATGGAAAGTCCTATATGTCATCTTCTTCCAATACAAGTCTGTTTAATCTTCATTGAAAATCTGTTGTTTAGTGGTGCCACCTTCATCAATTATCTTGGCTACATCTTCTGAATAACTTGATGCAGCTTCTACATCCCCACTTGCTGCTTTACCTTCCACATTTTTTTTTTTTTGCCTTTTACAAAATTTTATTTATTTGTTTATTTATTTAATATACTTAAAAAAATTTTAAAGATACTTAGACTACATAAATGTTACATAAAAAATGTAGAGGATTCCCACAGGTCACACTGCCTCCCCCTCCCACACTTTCTCATATTAACAACATCCTTCATTAGTGTGGTATATTTGTTAAAACAATTGATGAACCCATATTGAAGCATTGCCACTAAATGTGGATTATAGTTTAAACTCTCTCCCTCACAATTTTGTAAGTTATGACAAGATATATTATGGCCTGTATCTGTCATTGCAACATCATTCAGGACGATTTCAATGTCCCGAAAATGCCCCCATATTACACTTATTTTTCCCTCTCTCTCCCCTCATTATCTCCGGTGACCACTGCTTCTACATCAATGATAAAAGTTCCTCCATTGTTATAATAACAATAAGTCTATAGTAGAATAACAGTAAGTCTACTCTAATCCATTGTTCATTCTCCAATCCTGAGGATTTCTGGGACAGTAATGCCACTCTGTCTCTAATTGAGAGGGGGCTTAGATCCCATGGGGCAGATGGATGGGACCATCTTGCTTGCAGTTGTAGACTCTCTCTGATCCTTGGGATGGTCGCTGTCCAGCAACATCTCCTTGTTAGTTGCCCTGGGTGAGTCCAGTGAACTGGAGAGTAGGTGTTGCAACTCTGTTGAGATTCAGGGGCCAACTGGCACATGGAACGCCCAAAGGTTTAAGTCTCTGGGACATAAACCCTATGCTTTGGAGATGGCTTCTTTCCTTGAACCTCATGAACCAACTACAGCATGCTCACCTCTCTCAGCCTTCATAGAATTGAAGAGAGTTAGGGCCTTGCTTTAGATTAGGCTTTGGCTTTAAGGCAGGGGTTCTTACCCTTTTTTGTTCCATGGACCCCTTTGCCAGTTAGGTGAAAACCATGGACCCCTTATAAGTCCACACTATACTGTCTATTATTTAATATATATATCACACCCGCACCAACACATCCCCACAAGAATAATGATTTTTTTGAATTTCATTTCAAGCTCACGGACCCCTGGTTAAGAATCCCTGGCTTAAGGGAATGTTGTAGCTGGTTTGGTCTTCTTTACAGACCACTAAACTGTTCTCCATATCAGCAATAAGACTTTCATTTTGTTACACTTTTAATTTCGTTCAAGAACTTTTCCTTTATATTCACAACTTGACTCAGTAAGCTTAATCATTTCTAGCTTTTGATTTAAAGTGAGGTAGGTGTGACTCTGACTTTCACTTGAACACTTAGAGTCCATTGTATGGTTAATAATTGGCCTAATTTCAATATTGCTGTTCTTAGGGAACAGGGATGCCCAAGGAAGGGGAGAGAGACATGAGAGTAGCTGGTTGGTGGAGCTGTCAGAACACACACAATATTTATCTATTAATTTCACCATCTTATTTGGATGCAATTTGTGGCATCCAACACAATTACAAGGGTAGCAAGAATTACCAAAACGTGATAGAGACACAAAATGAGCACATGCTGTTGGAAGAAATGATGCCACTTTACTTGTTCAATGCAGGGTTGCCACAAATCATCACTTTGTAAAAAACACAGTATCTGTGAACTACAAGAAAGTGAACTACAATAAAACAAGGTATGTCTGTATAAGTATCAAGATTATTCTATATATCACACTATTTAACAAAATCTAAGCCTGAAAATACTTCAGCTATACATCTTCCCTGAGTCAGTATATTTTATACTTGTTTGTTCAGTTTAAAATGTAAAACCTTATTAAGGACCCATTATCTACCCCACTACCGAACTAGATATTTCTAGCGATTGGTTATAGAAGGATGAATAAGACACCATCTCTGTCCTTGGGGATCTTACAGTTTTATGGGGAAATGGAGAGGTAAAAATGATTTAAATTTAGTATGTTAATTTAGGTAGGAGAGATTTGCATTGAAGAGATGTACTTAATTAAATGTAAGTGCATCCACAAAACTCTTCCCTGAGGAAATAATACATAAACTGAATCTAAACACATTATATGAATTAGGCAATGAAAGGAATGAAAGGATGTCCCTTCCTGGAAGAGCAAACAGTATGAGCAAAAGCACAGAAGTGTGAAACAGCATAGTGCATGGCCACTGCCTGAGAGAGAAAGAATCCAAGTAGTGACTGAAGTGTGAGGAAGGGATTGACAAGTGATTATGGATCATCATGTTTATTTTTTTTTAAAGAATGGAAAAATCAGATTTATGTTACACTCTTTGTTTGAGTGTGTTGCAAAGTTTCGGGAAATACAAGTGATGCAGGAACTCTGTTGCAGTTACTGAGGTGATACAGGGTAAGGATCCAAGCTAAGGCAATATAAATACAACTGGAGAAAAGGGGATAGCTTTTTAAATAATACTGAGGTGATGGAAGAAGAAAATACTTAATTAGATGTTTAAGAGTCGGGAGCAGCCTGGGTGGCTTCCCAAGTCTCTATCTCGAGTATTTTTACAGATGAAGGTGTCACTAATTGAGGTAGGAAATGCAGGAAGAATAATGGGACTTGTGATTGAGTAAAAGGAGAGAGCACTGAATGATTTGAATACGTGTTATCTGTGAGACATCCAAGTGATTATTTATATTAGTGTAAAAGTCAGAGTAGATATCAAGTCAGGAAGTAAATATCTGGCATAAAAATCTGCATAGCAATGTTATACAAAATCCTCAGTGTAAGTAAGATGGTTCAAGGGACAAGGAAACACTTTCTTTAAAAAACAACACTATTTAAGAGGCAGGCCTAAGAAGATATACCACAACAGAGAATAAGAAAATATGGTAAGAAATATAAGTAGGAATAAGGAAAGAGAGTGTTAAAAATCTGAGGAAGTAGATAAGAGTTCTGCCATTGACTTTGACTTCATGGAGATCATTGGTTAACATTCCTTTGCCAAAATAGTTTGATGGGTTTGGAAACAGCCATTGGTGCAAATTTGTTAAGAGGTGAGGAACCAGGCAGAATGAATGTGGGGTCTCTCAAAAACTCATCTAAAAATTAACAAAAAAAGGTAAAAAGATAATAGTACTTAGAATTGGAGAGTAGAAAGAAGTTATTTAGAACAGGAGAAAATTACTGAAAGAGGGAAAAGAGCAGAAAAGCAACAGTGCAAACTGTTTAAGACTAAAGCAGGTGGAATCGAGAGATTCTGAGCAGAAGTTGGCTTCTGGGGGAAGGGCTCTCAGGTCCAGAGTGTAGAGGGGAAAACTTTAGTAAAGGTTAGCCTAGATAAATTGGTCTGTGGGACAGGAGCAAAATTGTGGTTGTTCATGACTGTGCATCTCAATTTCTTAAAAAACAAACAAACAGGAACAGAGACTGGAGAGATTGAAGAGAATAGGTTTGAGCAGGGGGCTTAAAGTAAACAATGAAACCTATGGCAAAGGATCAAGCAGAAAATAAGAAAGTTAAAGAAACACAGAGGCTGTAGTGGAAGTTAAATTCTCTATTATACAATTTTAGTTGGGATTTTTTATTCAGCGTACATGTTAATATTCTCCCCAGCTGAAGGATAATTTGATATGCCTGAAAAAATATGTAAACAAATGAAATAAAAGATAGTGGTGTTAAGGGAAAAAAAAAAAAGGAACCCAAGGCAGCCAGGAAATTATGAGAAAATCCTGGAGGCTATAAAACAAATGGAATTGAATTATGAGAGAAATGAAAGAAGGAATATTGCAGCTAAAGCCTAAGCTAAGAGCAAAAGGGACCTGAAGAAGAGTCAAGCTTGGAGTAAACAAAAAAGTCTTGAGGAGGCCTTGGGTTAATTATCAGGATAATTAAAGGGAACTCATTCAGAACAGCTGAACCAGATGGGCCCACTGGGTTTTGCCCTCAGGATATAATCCAAGAACTGCTCTGGAAGGAAAAGAAGCCATCTGCCAGGAGAGCTATCCAAACATGGGTGTTGCAGACTGAGGAATCTGCAAAGCAGACCTTAAATTAGCTCTACAGTCTAGACCCCTATGCGGGGTCCAATGAAGCTCTCATTTTACACAATGTACAAGATTTACTATGTTTTACAGTTTGGATTTGAACACAGGATATTTAATAATTTGAGGCCCCTAACCTATATTCTTATCACATCCTTTAAATAAAAACAGGCTCCTGTGGCAAAAAAAAATGTGTCAAATAGCCAGAAATATTACTGGAAATTCAAAGTATGACTGCTAAAATTAAAATAAGAGGAAACAATGATGAATTGTATTACAGAGTGAATCAAGGCTTTGAGAAACAAGATGCATTCTAGTAATCCTGCCCTTCATAGATCAGAAAGACAAAGCACAGAATATATCCATGAAAATTTGGAAAGGCCAGAGGACAGATCAAGGAATCTCAATAGTTCAGAGTCAATGTAGGGGAGAAAATATTCAAAAAGTACTCCAAGAAATTTTCCTTATGAAATTGATTTACTAATCACTCTGCAAAAATGATTCACAGTGTAATTAGTAAAATGAATGAAAATAGCCCACACCAGACAATTATAAAAGTATTTTTCCCAGTCCCCACTTCTGACATCTCCACTCTTTTTCTCCAGAACTGTTTCTTTTGGGTTTCCTTCCAAATCCAATTTATCTATGAAGTGATCACTTTAAGTGTGAATAGTCAAACATTTTGTTAAAGATATTTAATTTAGCCATTAAGTTGAATAAAAGATTGTGTTGAACATATAGAAAAATCCAAGGAAGCATAGCAATAACTTCTTTACCAATATACAAGTTAGCCCCAAAATAAAGGCAATTTAATTTTTAAATTCAGGGAACAATTAGTAGCAGCCACAGAAGAAAGAGGAGCATGAGTGAGCATCTCATTATGCAAGATTTTATTTATATAAAGATGGCATAACTTCCTGGAGTGCCTTTTTTTTCCCCAATACCTAGGTGACAATGCTGTCTATTTTAGCAATACTATGATTTTTTCTGTTATAGCTCATCAAAAGGCACATAATATCAGGTTGTTTCACTTTTAATAATGTTATGATTGATCAGGGAAGCTGTGAAAAATCTTGCCACACAGATTGCAACCCATACGAGTTAATCTGTGTGTCTGATGTTTGGAACCAGGCATAATAATTTTTAAAGCTCCCAGGTGATGTCAATGTGAAGCAACATTTGGGAACCGTGGGGTTAGGTTAATACTTGTAATTCCACACTAGCCTCTCAGTTAACAGTATTAGTAGCTATTAATGGTCATTGCTTAGATCTATTATTTCATTAGAGAATGCAAATGGTGATTCATAATTCTACCATTATTTATGAGTTCATTAGCTGGAATTCTCTAAAGAAATTTTGATCATCAACTATTTTGACCATTCTAAAGGCATAGCATATATAGTGAATCCAGTATAAATTTGTCTAACTTATAAGTACTGTGCGTTAACTGCAGCCCACAGGCCATATATGTTCCAGGGTCTTTTGTTTGTACAGCCCATAAGCTTTTACAGTTTGTAAAGGGTTGTAATAAAAACAAAGAATATGCAACAGAGACAGTAGGTGGAAACAAAGAAAGAAAGAGCATGTAAAAGACAAACAAACAAAGAAAAATATGCAACAGAGACCACATGTGAACCATAAAGCCTAAAATATTCACTAAGTGACCTTTTACAGAAATAGTTTGGTTTAGAATAAAGATTCTGTGTCCTAGGAAATCTCCTAAGGCAATGGTAAGCAATACCCTCCCCCCCCCCTTTTTTAATGCACTCAGGATTGTAACAAAATTTATAGCTTCACTCATAGCAGTTATTTTCTATTGATGCCTAAACTCTCCCATATTTTAGGCTATTGGAAACACTTTCAAGTAGTTTCCTGTGTTTGTTTTTTAGTAGGAGCCCAATGATATTTGATAGTTTCCATTTTTTTTTCATGCAAGGGGTTCCAGGATCATTTTACATTTTCTTGCCCCAGACCTCAAACCAGCCATTTCTTCAAGGATTCTTGTTTCTTTTTATTGGAAAATGGTATTTAGAGACCAAAATTTGGGTGCCAGAAGTGCTAATTGCTACTAAGTTGTCTTTGCTTCTGAACTGTCTTGTCATTGTTTTTCTGCCTTTTCAATGAATGGAGCTAGAGAATACAAATTTATTTTAGACATGTGTAAATAAAATATGAGATCTTACTGACATTTCCAAATCACATTAAATATTGTAGAGTTTTTCTTAACTCATTTGATTTTATATTATATCTCTTTTCTCTTACACTGAAATCTTGATTCCTAACAACATTAAATGGCTTACTATTTGTTTTACTCTATATTACAGTTTAAAATGACATAATAATACTATTAATGCATGCACTTTAAAATTATTTTGCTTTTTTGTTTTTAAGATTTTAAGATTTTAATACAAAATTAGGTATAAATGTTTCATTTTGTATTCAATTTTAGTAAATTGCTTTTGTTTCCTTTTTTACTTAATCTTGTTTTATAATTATATAAAACAGTTTTTAGGTCTCCAAACCAAAAATAGGCTAAAATATATTCTGAGAATGTTTTTCCTTCTATCTCTGCTTCCTCTACTACCTCCTATAGTTTATCATTTTTAAGTTTTTATATAAGCAAATACTTAAATATTTGCATTTCAGTACTCCTTTATTTTATGGTAATATAAGTAGAGAAAATATTTTCAATAAATATGTCCATTTTTAAGTAAGTAAGAAAAGACTGGGGGAAATGCATGAGTATATTTCTGGCATATGCTAAAGTAATTGGAGAATATGTTCTCAATAAGGCACAGTGTCTTATAGTGAAGATAGTATTTATTGATAAAAATGTATAGATATGAAAAATTATCGTCAAATTCTTATCAGATAAAACATCTCAAGTGAAAGCAATCCTTAGGGTCTCTTTCCATTGTAAAAAATCAAAAACCACCATCTTTCAACTAGCACATTTCACCTCAAAGAATCTCTCTCTTCACTTATAATATATTCACTTATAATATATTAAAACAAAACAGCTGTCATAATAAAGGGTCAAAATCTTGAAAACAAAATATAATTATGCTTGTTTTCCATGGTGAAGACCAAATGGCAAATGCATTTTATTTCAGAAATATTTTCAAAACTGAATGAGCATTCTCAATGAGCAAAAGCTAGGTAAATCAGTGAGTGAATGTGATGGTTAAGCTAATATGTCAACTCAGCCAGGCAATGGTGCCCAACTGTTTGGTCAATCAAGCACTGGGCTAATTGTAATACAAGGGCATTTCCTGGACTTTAATCATCAGTGAGTTGATTGCGTAGACAAATGGTTACATCTACAAACTGGGGAGACTTCCATCGGCAATTAGTGACGTCTCATCCAATCAGCTGAAGGCCTTAAAAGGAGATGTTATTTCAGCATTCAGAGTGAGAATTCCTATCTCTACTTCAGATAGCCAGTGTCTCCTGGAGAACTCATCAAGGACCTTCATCGGAGCCTCCAGCTTGCAGTCTGCCCTATGGAATTTGGACCTGTGCATCTCCACGGTCACATGAGACAATTTTGTAAAATCTTATACTATTTACAGATATTACCTATTGATTATGCTTCCCTGACTTATACAGTGAATTTTCTGTACATAATGAGATTGCTGCAATAAAAACAAAAGTATTACAAGTAGAAAACATATCATGGAGCCTATGAGTTAATTTAGGGTTCTTGATACAGTTAATTTTAATAAAAATGACAGTTTTAATAGAAAACAAAGCAACAGGTTGCCACTTATCTTTACGGGGACAATATTTCCCGTTATCTAAAAATGACTGTTCCTTTTAGTAAGAACGTACACTTATAAAAATTCCCACTAATGAAAGAATTAGTGCATTTCCATATCTTTTGCAGCATTCTAGTTGTCTGTCTTTATTTATTACCCTGAGATAGCTCCATCACATCATGGGCAAAGTTTCCTATATTTTTCACATATTTAGGAAATTCTGACCTTTCAAAGTAGTGTGCCAACAAGTTAGAAAAGAGAAATTAGTCAGTCATGGAACCTGCTATAAGTTATCATTACTCTTTGAATATTTGAATAACTGTGCAGAAAGCATTATTTTGTCACTGACTAATGAACAATATCAGGATATGTTTTATAACTAGGTGTAATTCAAAATGTCAATTTTATATTAAAATACACATGGCTATATTTTGATGAAGTAATTTTAAATTTTCCATAATTTTTAGATAATTTATGAAATTCCAAGACATTATAATTGAGCTTTTTAGAGTTTTTGGCCATGAAGAAGTTAGCTGTTGTCTGACAACTGGGGAAGTTTAATATAACATTTGAAAAGTACTGTTCTAGGTTATACCCAGCTCTATCAGAGGTGAAAGATTATAGGGATATAGAAGTGTTTGTTGTCCTCATTATTTGTCACTAATCATGACAAGCAGAGCTTCCTGGAAACCTTCAAATGCCTCTATTCCTTGGCTTCCTTTTACTAACACTCAAATGGATGCCATATTAATGAGGAAAATGGGGACAAAACTAGTATTTTTTTTTTCTTATTCCACAAATCAGAAGGAAGAATTAAAATAAAATAAATACATGGCTAGATAATATTTTAGCTTAATATTATTTTAATTACTCTCTGATGTTCTTTTTTTACTTTCCTCCAATGTCGGGGTGGGGGTGGGATGTATGAGGCAAGATGTATAGCTGAAATAGCCTGAAATCATTTTATCCTTCATTTTCTAAATCCAAAACCTTAAGAAAAAAGAAAAAACTTTTTTTTTTTTTCCCTCAGAGAGATGGTAGGTAAGAGAATGGAGTTTCAGGGTTGAAGCAAAATAGTTTAGGAGAATTGGCAGTGGCCTATGCAGAGGTTTGCTGGGTCTAAAATAATACTGAGACAAATTCTTTCTTCCACACCCATACACACAGTTACCCAAGCTGGAAAGAGGAGAGAAGTAACTCTAGGTCCCAAAAAGGTGAGGATGAGCATTGGTCCTGGCATTGCTCTAAGGAAAATGGCAAGACCTCAGTTAATAATGGCAGTGGTATGAGAGACCCTAAGAGGGGAATTCTAGACCTCAAAAATCCCTAAGCTGCAAGCATGGTAGGAAAGCCCTCAAACACTGAGGGGCTTGAAGGGACCATGAAGGCAAGGACCAGAAGCATCTCAGCATCTTGCACAAAGGATCCATGTTCAAAGCCCCTCATGTTATATCTTCATACTTGTAAATAACCAGAACAATAACACAATTCCAGTTTTTTGGGGGTGGTGCTCAAAGTGTAAGTGAATTTATTAAATAGAAAATTTACATGTACTTTGACACGTCTGATCAAGACCTGGGTTTCATATGTCTATATTCAAGTTAGAGAATCTATTACAGAAAGCAATAGAGAAAAGAAACATTAAAAATGGATTAGTGGGGTGTAGATGTAGCTCAAGTGGTTGAGCGCTTGCTTCCCATGTATGAGAGCCCAGGTTCTATTCCCAGTAACTCCTAAAAACAAGACAAACAAATGAAAAAAAAAAAAAGGAAGGGGGATTAGTCATCCAGAATTAATGGTCACAAATGACTAGTAGGTCAAATTTTAATTGAAAACTAATAGATATATTCCAACTATATAAGGACATCTTAACATCTCTCAAACTCTAACTATTATTTAGGTTAATTGAAGAGGATAAAAAGTAAACAGTTGCATTAGTAACTCTTAAAAAAAATTGCAGAGCAGTGGAGACAGAGTGGAAGCCCTATCTGAAACTGGAAATTAATGGTTTAATGTGGGAATGATTTGACAATTTAAAGTCAAAGACTTCTATTCAGATTTACTAGAAATGGGGTTAGAAATTTGGCCTCAGCCTCAGCCAGCCACCATATTACCCTGATATAATCTTAGCAGAAGTAGTGTAGTGTGTGGTTTATAAGAGTGGCCTGTGGAATTCAACTGCTAATGTCAAAAATCTTGGCTCAACGATTGACTGTCTCTGTGATCTTGGGAAAATTATAACCTCTCTATGCCTCATTTTTATCATGTGCATAATAATGGTAATAACAGGACATATATCATAGAGTTATTTTGAGGATTATATGACTTAATCACTCTGAAGTGCCTAGAAGAGCTCCTTACACATAGAGAGCATTTAATAAACTCTGCCATCCATTACACACATTACTACTCTTATTACTGCTACAGAGATAGAGCTGATGAGCATAAATTGGAACAAACATTTTGCCTCAGATCCTCACCCTCACCCCTACCTATTTGTGAAACCAAATAAGTGGGTCTATTAGTCAGCCAAAGGGGTGCTGAGGCAAAATACCAGAAATCTGTTGGATTTTAAAAAGAGTATTTATTTGGGGTAGACACTTACAATTACCGGGCCATAAAGCATAATTTACTTCCCTCACCAAAGTCTTTTGGAACGTGTTGGGGCAAGATGGCTGCCGATGTCTGCCAAGAGTTCAGACTTCTTGGGTTCCTTTCTTCCTGGGGCTCCATTTGTCTCTGGGCTCAGCTGCTGTGCTCTCCCCACAAGGCGAGAGCTGTAGACTCTCAGGTGAACAGCTCTGTCTCTCTCCTGGGGCTTCTGCAGTGTCTAAGGAGCAGTCTCTATTCCTCTGTGTTCTTCTCCTGTGTGTTGACTTCCTAGGCTCCAACTCAAAGCTCAACATCAAAACTCCAACTCACTCCTCTGTTCTGCTGTGTAGTTTTATCTTTGAGTCCCCACCCACCAAGGGGCAGGGACTCAATGTCCTACTGATGTGGCCCAATCAAAGGCCTAATCATAATTTAATCATGCCCAGGTACAGACCAGTTTACAAACATAATCCAATATCTATTTTTGGAATTCATAAGCAATGCCAATCTGCTACAGTAGGAATGTACAAACTTCTCCTATGGTTGTAGAGAGATGGGATATGTTTGGGATTTGCAGAAGCTATGGTTTTCCCATGTAGAGTTGGGAAATGACTATTAGCTAAATGAGCTCTGGATTCAATTAAGTAAAATATTCATTTAACCCAAGAGGTCTTTTCACTTAAAGATGGGAAGCAATTTATGGGGTGAAAAAATGGAGAGACCAGGAAGGGAAAAGGTACATTCCTATCATCTTTGATGAATTCAGAATATTCAACTTTTGAGTTTTATGGAGGTTTAGCTGGAAATTGGATGAAGTGTTTACTTGAGTCTTTCATCCATGGTTACATACGATCTAACTTCCTCTAATTCAAGGAGAACTGTACCAGGAACGATAATCTCAAGCCCTGAAGTAGTCAGTCTCAGGGCAGTACTCCAACAGCACAAAAGCAGAAGTTGCAAGGCCCCTTAGGAACTCATATAGAAAATTACAATATTTTATTTTTGCTTCATTCAAGTGATCAAGGCAAACCACAAGGGCTGGTCAGATAGAAAGAAAAGAAACATAGCCATCTGCTATAAGAGAAAGGACAAAGTCACATTACCACATAGTGTACATATGAGGGGGGAAGCAAATTGTCATATTTTGCAATCTACCACAAGACCAAGTATTAGCCGATTTTCAGTGAAGAAGCAGGCTCTCCTTAGTTCAACTGTGAGTTGATTTAAAAAGAAACACAATGCAAAAATATTTTCCTTAATATCCTAGAGAAAGGTGACAGTATATGTTGGGTGATATATCAGTCAAATTTCTCCAGAGAACAACAGGACATGTGTATGTGTAAAGGGATTTATAAGAAGGAATTGGTAGTGGGCAATTGTGGGGAAAGCAGGCAAGTCAAAATTCTGTAAGGCAGGCCACACACTGGAAATTCCAGTAAAGGTGATGGTGAAGTCTTGAGTTGAACTCCTTAGGGGAAGTTGATAGGCTGGCAAATCTAGCAAGAGTTGATGCTGGATCCTTGAGGCAGAAATTCTCCTGGTCTCTGGAATCCTCAATTCTTGCTAAGACTTCCAACTTACTGGATAAAGCCCACCAACATTGTGGAGGGTAATCACCTTTATTTACAATCAACTGTAGTTGCTAATCCCATCTACAAAATACTTCCATATTGGCAGCTAAGTAACAACTTAGGCTAGTTTTTGACCAAACAACTGCATGCCAAAACCTAGCCAAGTTGAGACATAAAATTAGCCATCACAGTGCATAAGGGGTGGGGGGCAACAATCGTCCAGGTAAGGACTCCTCAGGTATCATGGGTGATATTATTTATACAGTCAAATAAAATATTCCAGATGTTCTGGAACATTTGTAATAACTGTGTTCTATATTGTAACAATATGATTTAATTGATCTTAAATTATTTCTTCCAAACGTTCAGAAGCTATTACAACCATCATGTCCTAGGGTAAGTCTTAAAGTCTGATATCAAACTGTGTCAAGAAATGAATCTTCCATGCAGTTCAGAGCAATATCTTGACAAACTTAATGGGATGCAAATTTTTGTTAGGATCCTCCATATTATATCAAAATTTCCTTAATCCTACAGGTATTTTGCTTTGTTTTGTTTTTTGAATAATAAACTTTATTTTAGAGCAGTTTTGGGTTTACAGAAAAATTGTGCAGAAAGTAAAGAGAGTTCCCATGTGTAGATTCCCCTGTTGTTAGCATCATGCATTCGTGTGTTAAATTTGTTACAGTTGATAAACCAGTATACATTATTAGTAACTGAAGTCTATAGTTCACATTAAGATTCATTGTGAATACAGTTCAATGGGTTTTGACAAATGCATAATATCTTGTATCTGCCATTACAGTATCATATAAAATAGTTTCACTGCCCCCAAATCCCCTGTGCTCCAACTAATTCACATCTTCCCCCAACCCACAGCAACTACTGATTGTTTTACTGTCTCTATAATTTTGCCTTCTCTACAATGTCACATAGTTGAAATCATATGGCATGCAGCCTTTCAAATTGGCTTCTTTCACTTTATAATATGTATTTAAAATTCCCCCATGTTTTTATAAGATTTGATAGCTCATATCTTTTCTTTTTTTTTCAAGTTAAAAATCAAACTTTATTTGGGCTTCAAATTTTAAATCCAAGACACACTGACATCTTCATAGCTAATCTACTCTGAGAAATGTTTTTCTAGGCTGAGCATCTGTTCCCCCTAAATATTCCCTCAATAGAGTATACACATGCTAATAAATCTCAATTTACAATTATTGCAGTCCTGCCTATTCCAGAGATTACATCCAGATCACCTAGTTTGGGATGTTCTTAGTTATACACTTATTCACAAACTGCCAAAGGTGTTCTGGGATAATCTCACCGTTGAATTCCTTGGCTACTTCTGAAAATGAAGCTCAAAATATCTCTTAAATGATTCTCCCTTTTTTCGACTTATAAATCATTAGCAATTAGCAGCAGAGGAAGAGCTGTGCTGGTCACATCTGCCATCACTGAGAGACAACCTTAGACAAAGCAGCTCACAGTTCTGTCTTGCATACCACAGGCACGAGCATTAGAAAGATTCTGTTTCTGGTCCAGGTCTAAGGCAGTTGATGGCAAGGCTGCTAGTTGGGTCCCTCTGCTAGAGGATCCTTTCATCTTAGAGCTGAGGCTGAACCATTTACAGAAATTTCTTCATGAACATCCTTACACTCAACCTAAGATGATGGTTTTCATGTGACTTTTTTTGAAGTCCACAATCAAAACCTTTCATCGCCACCAAAGTCCTCTGTATTCAGCATCAACAAAGACAGTCATGACTTTCAGTCAGTCATACAATGGGTTTTGGAAAGAAGCTCAATTCTTTTTATTGTTGAATAATATTCCATGGTATTAATGTGCCACAGTTTTACTATTCATTTATAGAAAGACATCTAGTGTCTTCCCATTTTGGCAATTGTGAATAAAGCTGGTTTAAATATTCATGTGCAGGTTTTTGTGTGGACATAAGTTTTCAACTCCATTCCTTAAATATGTAGGAGTGCAATGGCTAATCACGTGGAAAGCTTATGTTTAGGTCTGTATGAAACTTCCATATTGTCTTCCACAGTGGCTATACCATTTTGCATTCCCACCAGCAATGAATGAGAGATTCAGTTACTCCACATCCTTGCCAACAGTTAGTGTTGGTGTTGGTGTTTTGGACTTTTGCCATTCTTGCAGTTTTTATTTTTGTTTTCATTAATTTTATGTACCTTAATTAATGTATTAATGCCTAAAACATTAGATGCATTGCTTAAAATTGTGGAAAATGTTGGTATCTAGAATTTGCTTTTTTAGTGCCCACAAAAACTCAGTCAATTTGCTGTTGAGAAACCCTTTTTACTCAGTAAGAAGTTTAAATGAATTGTTCAGTGCCACAGCGCTAAACACATGACATGGGTGGGAATTCATCTAGGGCAATCTGATTTCAACTTCAGCTATACCTACTAGACCAAAATTTTCTCAATTTAACCAGTGAATTACAATTTGATTCTTTACACTTGTTTAGGAATAAGGTAGGAAGGTAGGGAGAGAAGAGAAAGGGAGAGAGGAAGGAAGGAAGATGCAGTTTAGCTCTCAAGCAGTTCACATAGCAAAGGAAGCTCAACAAGGAAATGATAGCTCAGCAATGTGTTATTAAATTCATAAACCATTTAAACTTGCCACTGTTTGACTGTTTAGACCTATTAAAAAGAGAAGCAAAGTCATTTGGTTCAATCTACTGTAAAGACCAGTCCTATGAACATTTCACCTAGAGAAAAGGATCTCAGAGAAGATTTTGTGGAAGTAAAGATGTTGAAGTTGTAATGAATGATATGAGTAAGGCAGTCCACTGAGGGAAGAAGAGCATCCCTCATGAATATAACTTTGTGCACAAGGCATGAAGATGAGAGAGGACATAGGAAGAGTTTTGGAATTGAAAATTGATGTATTTGAGACACACAGGTACCATATAGAGAGGGAAGAGATATGCTAGAAAAGTGGCCAAGAGTAAGATCATATTGTGTTCTCAGTTTTAAAGAATTAATCTAGAGGAATTTGAGCATGGATCAGGGGCATCGAAAGATTTTAAACTGAAGAGTTATAAGATTATATTTCTGTTTTATAATGGTCACTCTATTTGTGTAGGGACATGGAAATGGTAAGTGAGAAATTGGAAACTGATCAGGAGGCTATTACAATAATTCTATTAAGAAACTATGAAGCCTGTACTAAGGAAGTGGCAATAGGCATGATACAAAGGGGAAGGGGAAAATGGGACATGGTGACTATTTATGTTTGAAGGAAAAGTAAAAAGAAGGTATCAAATATGGTTTTCTAAATGATGGACCTACCATGTAATGAGATAGGTATTAAAGGAGACAGCCACTGGTTTCTAGAGGGAAAAAATGGTGAAGTCAGTTTAGCTAGTTATAATTATCTAAAGATATCCAGGCACAGATTTCCAATAAATATTTAGGCATATGAATCAACTTTTAGATGAAATTGAAGAACACAGTTAATGAGGGCTAAGGACTGAATTAAAGCAAAGCCAAACAAAAACAAACACAAAAATAAAGCAAAACTAAGATTTTGAAGGAGCAAGAAGAATATATGAAAGAAAAACTAAAAAACAAAGTCAGAAGGTAAGAAGGAAATGGAGGGTGTTTTTGTGGAAGTTAAACAAGAGAGATTTTCAACAGGAAGAAGTGGATAATAGCATCAAATATTGCAAAATAAAACAAGATAAGTTCAGAGAGACATCCAAGAGATTGGGCAATTAGGAAGGACATAGTGACCCCAGCAAAGAGTGTTTTACTGTAATGAAAGCCAGATTGATTTAAACAGATGGCAAGAAAGTTTAAGCAGCCTAGCATTGTGATTAAGCACATGGATTCGGTCTTGCCAGCGTTCTAATCTCAATTCTGGCACTGGAAAGCTGTGTGACAACCTTTGGCAGTTTACTTAGGGTCTCTACACTCTTGTTTGTTTATCTGTGAACTAAGTTCTTATATTACAGAGTGTCGTTTTAAAGAAGATTAACTATCAATAATAGTTCTTAAATCACAGAAGGTTGTTTTGAAGAAGAAATTGTTAACATGACATGATTAGAAAATTACCTGACACAAAGTAGACACTTAATGAACATAAAAAGGATACCCTCTATCACATATATTTATAATAAACTTACTGTTAAAAACACAATAATCAAAAGTACATATTGTTGTTTATATAATTTTAAATCTATTTATGGGAGAAGAAGGAAGGCATATACTCTCTACAAATCTCTTTAAAAATTGGAGTAGTTCTTGTTTGCCTTTAAGTAAAAACAGACTGAAGAAAGTTTAATTATGTTATATACATTTCAGTTTCACAAATCTAATGCCTATTTTTAACCTTGTAATCATGTTCCCTTCAAAGAGCTTTTATAATATTTCTTACATTTGCTCAATTTTTATATCATTTTAAAATGCATTCTATACTGTATGTTATGATGTTTCACATCTTAGCTTTACTTAGGCTTAATTTTTTAACTTCAAAATATTAGTACATAAGATAGTAAATGTTACCTTTATTTTATTTCCAATTTAAACAAAAACATTATGTTTATTTATCCCTTAACATCATGAAGTGTTGACTTTTCCTTTTATTGCTATAGTTTTTTTGGATACTGCACTACCATGAAACTGCAATGTTTTATGTGTGAAAGCATTAGTTTCAAATTTGATTTGGCATGAATATATATATGTATATTGGCAAACCTTCAGCTTCAAGGACATCCATGCCTATTTGTGGTTTCTTATGATTTTGAGTCTCTTTGGGGGAGACAATGTGGCTTAATATGGTTAAAAATATCTCTGTGGGGTGCTGGCAGGTAGAAAGGGAAACAGACAAGAAAAGACTGACTACATAAAAGATTCTCAAAAGATGTCTCAGGAGAAAAAAAATTCATTCCATTAACCATGTTAAACAAAATATCCATATTAGGTACAGTACATACTTGACAAAATTGTGCTTGATATTTATTTTAGCCAGATTTGCCTTGGTACTAATCCAAGCTATTCAGTTTTCTATTTCTAGAACTTACTGTTAGAGTTGTCTTTACATTTAAAAAATATTTCATCTCTCCTGAGTGATGTCTCACCAGAACTTCAAGCTCAACTCCCCCCAAAACACAATTATTGGCTCCCTTCTACCTCTTCATCACCTCCCATATTAGTCGCTTTTTAGCATTTTGGGGGAATTCAGGACCCTTTTATTGCTTCCACATAATAAATCACAAAAAATGTTTGGCAGCTAATATATGCTAAAAATTATTTATAGGTGCTGGTTACAGAGAGACAAAGAAGATGTGTGCAAATATACCAAAATAAGGCATACAATCTAGTAGAGGAGTCAAGTCAAAATGTTTTTTTATTCAAAATAATAACCACATCCCTTAATGGGGCACTGCAAGAGTGATTCAAAAGCTGACTTAAACTTGTCTCGAATCAGACAGGAAAACAAAATTCTGGAAGTACCAGCAGAAAGAGTAAGTGTGAAGATCCTTAAAGTATAGTGACCTCAAGGTATTCAAGGACCTGTAAGAAGGCTGTTAAGGCTGGAGTTAAAGCACAGTGGCAAGGGAGAGGGGGAGCAGGTTTGGAGTAAGGCATGAGATAAATATGGAGATAAAGGAAGGGAGCACATCATGTAAAATTCAATATCAATATATTTACTGAGAGGTTTCTAAACACTGATCTAAATGTGCTATTACTTAAATTCATTTAATCTTCACAATAACCTCATAATATAGATACCATTTTTATCCCCATTGTCTAGAAGAAGAAACTTGGCACAGCGAGTTAATTAACTTGCCCAAAATTACATAGTTAGTAAGCAGCAGAGAAAGAATTTGAAATGGATCCAAAGACTTTTTTCTTAGACAAAGAATTTTACAATGTCACTAGCTGGACTGATGGGTGATTCTAAGGATTTAGCATTATTTTAAGTTTACATTATCTTTAAAACATGGAATGAGAAGCTACTGAAACTCTCAAGGAGAAAAGTGAACTTCATGTTAATTTCATATTAAAAATATTCTGATAGTTCCTTGGGGAATGGTGTCAAGGAAGTCAGTTATGTGTTTATTAAAGATTCATGGGGGTGTAATAATAGTGACTTAGACTTGGATGATGGCAAGAGAGATGTAGAGATGTGACAGATATATAAGAGCTACTTGTGAATTAGAATTAAAATTGTTGGTGATTGGTTAGATTTGGGTGAGGGAGATATCAAGAAGACCCCTAGGTTTCTGGAATAAACTATAATTATTAGATTATGAAAAATATACACCCTTTATCATCCCAAAAGTAAATATACTTTTTGTAAGCAAATGCACATATATGCATATCTATTTATATATCATTTTACAAATATTGGTATGTATTGTGAAAAATTTTATTTTTACCCACAATAAAAAAAAGTAAATATACTAATATATACATATAAATGAAGATTTTTTTTTCATAAACTTCTTGAGGCTAAGGACCACTTATAGCATCTCCAAGGATTCCTGTTCCTCAAATTCAGTGCTGCCCTTTCAATCCTCTGTATCATAAATTACATGGTGTATGAAGACTTATTGATATGACGGTGTAGCTGAATTTCAAAGCCTAAAGAACATAGTTAAGTCACCAGAAATTATTCTCTATAGTGAAAGTAATATTGAAGGCAAGTTGAAGTCAGGATTTAATTCAATGTAGAAAACACCTAGTGTGAGCAGAGTGAACCCTAGAATCAGAATGCAAAAACCAAATTCCATATTTGAGCCAGAAAAACTTGGAAATCAATGCCATGATTCTAGAAATTATGTGACTACACATAAGGTTTTCTCAGTTGTTCACACAATTAAAATATATTGAGCCTAAAACAAATTTCTAGCCAGTTTACAAAATCCTTCCTAAAAATGTACTTAAATCTGTATCTCTTCCGTTTCTATCCCTACTGTCCTATTTCATTATATAAGTTCCCTGTTGGCAGGGATATGTTCCTGTTTGTTCACTTCTTTATCTCTTTTATAGCATTTAAAAGAGTGCTCAGTTCATAGTGGAAAAATATTTGCTGAGAAAACCATCAAGAATTCTCTGCATTCTTTGTCTCTCATATAAGCTAATAGAATAGCATGGTACTCAGTCTTACCTTAACTATACATCCTGAAGGGGCTCAGAGGACAAAGCATGAATAAATGCATCTTTGGTCCTTTCATTCCAGCTGAGGTAAACCCTCCTTCTGAGAATAACTATTTAATTTATATAAAACAGAAAAATAATAGCTGTTGAGAGGCATTAGAAGAGCAACTAAAGGAGACAGAACTTGAAAGGTTAAGTCAGAGAGAAAATAAAACAAATGAAGAGAGTCAAAAATTCTTCACTGACTTTCAAACCAAGCAATTTGCATATATTAAGTAGTATAGACTGAGAAGCCAGCAAAGAGCAGCAGCTCAGTGCATTTGGCAGCCTGAAGAAGTTAGGTAGGCAAAAAACAGAGTTGAGGTCTACAAGGTGAAGAGAAACTGAAGGGTCAAGATTGGAGAGAAAATGGAACAACAGAGAATTGAACGTAACATCCTGCACTGCTTTTCCTGGAGATATTTCCTAATCCCTGTGCTGTGTGTGGTAACTGGCCAAGAAAGCTAAATAAGCAGAGGCCAAAAAAACTAAAAGGCAGATTTCAGCAGTATCATGGTGCTAGGGACAAAAACTGGAGCTCAGGGCCTATCAAGGAGAAAGGCCCCTTGAAAACAACACAGGCCTTCAGCTGAGACTTCTTAAGGAACTCCCATCAGAGGAAAGGCAAACAGGATCAGTCTTCACAAGTCCTGAAATGCAGCTTCAAGTCATTTCATGCTAATCTGCACTTACTCTAACAGAATTCCAGACAAAATACGTCTTCCCTGAAACAAGATAACAGCACCCAGAGAATGCACCATTTTTTCATAAAAATGGCCGTTTAATCAACAAACACAGGGATATCAGGAAAATCAATGAACCAAAACCAAGAAAAATAACAGAAAATAGAAGTCATTGGACAGGTGATCCATATATTGAAGTTATCAGACATAAATTTAGAAAAATGAATATGTTAAAAAATATATAGTTAAAAAATAGAGAATTTCACCAGAAAACTTGAGATTATCAAAGAGAATCAAATGGAAATTCAAGAACTTAAAAAATATATAATAACTTGAATTAAGATCTTGATAGAAGAAGTTAGCAGCAGAACAGGCACTTTGGAAAGAGGATAATAAACTGAAGGATTGGGCAGTAGAAATTGTCCAAACTGAAAAAACTGAGATAAAAATGGAAAATGAATAAGAGTTTATGACACATTTGGATCATGGTGAAAAGAGCTTATATATAGGTAAATGGAATCCCAAGAGAAGAGAAAAAGTGGTATAGAAGCAATATTTGAAAAGATACTGGTCAAGAATGTTTCTAAAACTAAATAAGGTCAAGACAGAGAATCAAGAAGCTATACAAACACCCAACCGGATAAATTCAAGAAAACCATACCTAGCAACATCATATTAAAACTGTCAGAAACCAAAAGCTAAGATAAAATCTCAAAAGCAGCCATTAAAGAAGAAACGCTATCTTTAATGGACCAATTATAAGACTGACTATTAACATTTCAATAAAAACAATACAAGACAGAATAAAACTGATAAAAGAAAATAGCTGCCAACCTAGAATTTTATCTGGTTGGGGTTCCATGGGGAGTGAAGTGAAGCTGTGGACAGCCAAGGGCTCTTGACACCAGCACTGAGCTTCTTTCTATGTCAGGCAGGTGGCAGCAGAGACTGGAGTTGTCTGAAGGAGGCTGCCACATCCCTGACAGTCCTCACAAATGCCCACTCTTCAACCAGTCCTAATGGACAGGCCACAAAGGGACCACCTGGGCCTGGGTTGTGGCTATAGACAAGAGGGTAAAATCCTAGGGTAATGGTCAGCTTTGGACTTTCCAACTGAAGCTATAAATGCCTCTATTATCAAGATGGAAATTCTATGGCACCCACAGTGGTTTGAGAACAAGAACCTACCTGAGATCTGATTTTAAAAGAAAAACGTAATATTTTGCCTGTTGCCATTTCTACCGTTTACTAAAAAGAGAATGATTTTTTTTTTTCCTGTTACATTGATTTCACTAGAAACTAATGACTGAGGGAACTTTTGAAACTATATGTTTTATTAGTGGTGTAACAGTGATTTTTAAAAATGTTATTTAATATCTGGCAAAAAATATTAGAGAGAGTTACTTCATTGTTTTTATTTTGAGGTAAGAACTGGTAAGTGAAAAATGCCCTCTGATCAGGGATTTCCCTTGGTAGGAGTTCTCAGCCTCACACACTTGTTAGTAGATTCTGTTAGGAAGAATATAGTTCAGGATTTCCATGGTGTAAACTGAGTCAGAAACCTTCAGCTTCAACTCTGAGTCTGCATTTTTGTGTTGCGAGGTGAACAGAGTGAATGATTAGTAAGCAGGTTTCAGACTAAGTATTTCATGCACGATGTGGGCTACAGTTTTCATTGGGTATTTCTGAGCAAGTATCATAGCACTATTTAAAAACTTTTCTTTTCAAGATTTATAATTTTGTTTACAATAATATTATGCAGTGCCATTCCTAAGGAATATGAAATATCCATACATAATATAAAGAATGATTTTGTTGTTCATGCCTGAATATAAATTTTCTCTTTTGATGTCATTAGAGGAATGAAAACTTCTTCCAAATGGAAAATAGGAAATAATCTAGCCTTAGGACTTTTCTTTTCTTTTAGCATTTAAGCAGTTGAGGTAAAATGGAAAGATTCCAGAAAAGAATAAGTAGGCAGATTTACTTTAAACAAAATTACTTATATATTTTTTTAAAAGTCCATATGAAAACTTATTGTACTGTTTTTGTACGTTTAAAAAGAGTTAAGTGTTCCAACACCTTCTGTTATTAAAAATTACTCTTGTGATTTAAAAAATCGATGGCAAAAATAAAGATGCTTTCCGACAGAAAAAAAGAACTGAGAAAATTTGTTGCAAGCAGACTTCCTCTATGGAAGCTCTTCAGGCAGAGGGAAAATAATCTACCCTGGAAACATAAAATTCAAGAAAGAATAAGAAACTTCAGAAAGGGCAAATTTATGGATAAATCTCAATTAATATTGACTTTAGAAAACAATAATAATGTAAGAGTATACATATATATATACATATGTATATGTATACTCTTCTATTAAGTTCTTAAGTTATTATATTTTTATAAATGATAAAGAAAACCTAAAAGGCAGGGAGAGAATAAAAGGAGATAAAGTATTCTAATGTCCTTGTATTGTCTTGGAAGCCTTGAAAATGCTGCATCATAATAAATCAATTATGTATGTTGCAATCTCCAATATAACTGTCAAAAGGAAAAAAAATGAAAGAGTGTATAATGAATAGATAATAGAGGGGAAAGAAACAAAATAATTAAAAGCAAACCATAATCCAATATGAAGGAAGAAAGAAGGGGAAAAAAAGAGCAAAGAAAAAATTAGTGCAGAGAGAAAAAACTAGTAAGATGATAGATGTAAAAGCAAATATATCAACAATTGCATAACAAGTTACTAGATCAAAAGTAAAAGCAAGATTATCAGATTGTTTTAATAGATGAACAACAACAATTACATGCTGCTTGTAAGAGATAAACCTAAGGGCACAGAAACACTTAAAAAGACAATGTGTTTCATCTTTGGAGAAATGTCTGTTCAAATCACTTGCCCATTTTTTAAATGGATTGTTTGTCTTTTTATTTTCAAGATACAGGATTTCTTTATATATGCTGGATATTAGGTTCCTATCAGATATATGGTTACCAAATATTTTCTCCCATTGGGTAGGCTATCTTTTCACTTTCTTGACAAACTCTTTTGAGGTGCAAAAGTTTTTAATTTTGAGGAGATCCCATTTATCTATTTTTCTTTCACTGCTTGTGCTTTGGGTGTGAAGTTCATGAAACCACTTCCTATTACAAGGTTCTGTAGATGCTTTCCTACATTATCTTCCAGGGTCTTTATGATTTGGGCTCTTATATTTAGATCTTTGATCCATCTTGAGTTGATTTTTGTATAAGGTGCGAGATGTTGTTCCTCTCTCATTCTTTTGGATATGTATATCCAGTTCTTCAAGCACCATTTGTTGAAAAGACCATTCTCTACCCGTTGAAAGGGCTTAGTGGCCTTGTCAAATATCAGATGAATGTATACACAAGAATATATATCAGAACTCTCAGTTCAGTTCCATTGGGCAGTATGTCCATCCTTGTGCCAATACCATGCAGTTTTGACCATTGTAGCTTTGTAATATGTTTTAAAGACAGCAGTATGATTTCTCCAATTTTGTTTTTCTTTTTCAATATGTCTTTGGCTATTTGGGGCCTCTTCCCCTTCCAAATGAATTTCATAGCTAGTTTTTCCAATTCGGTAAAAAATGCTGTGTTGATTTTTATTGGAATTGCATTAAATCTGTAAATCAATTTGGGTAGGATAGACATCTTAATGATGTTTAGTCTTCTCATCCATGAACAGGGAATATTCTTCAATTTATTTAAGTCTTCTTTGATTTTCTTTAACAGTGTTGTGTAGTTTTCTGTGTATAAGTCATTTATATCTTTAGTTATATTTATTCCTAGGTATTTGATTCTTTAAGTTGCTATTGTAAATGGGGTTTTTTTCCTTGATTTTCTCCTCAGATTGCTGATTATTGGTATACAGAAATGTTACTGATTTTTGTGCATTGATCGACCATCCATACATAAAAATGTTATTAATATGGGAAGGGGGGAAAGGGGGAGGCTGTTGGGTATATGACAGTCCCCTATATACTCTATGTGACTTTACCGTGACCTAAAACTTCTTTGAAGACAAAACAACAAAAAAAGTAAGACACTTGGGAAGAGATGGAAGAAAATGTCTTTGTACACACAGGACAACAGACATTACAGTGATGTAAGGCAAAACATAAAAAAAAATTAAATATTTTTCATAATTTTTTAATATCCCAATTTTTATTTTAATTTAATTATAGTTTTTTCTAAAATTATCAGGTATTTTATTCCTTATGTTTAAACCTATCATTATTATTTCACTTTGCTATTAATTGTATTTGGGGATGTTCTTGGCTTCATTTTTGAAGAAGTTTTGGACCACAGGAGGGTTACAATTGTGGCAGGGGAGGATCACTGGTGTGGGGTGTCACTGATGGGGCATATATGGGAGGAAGTTCACCTGGGCGTACATATAAGGTATAGAAATGTGTTCAAATATTCATGGGGCATTGTCACGGTGGGTAGAGATTCACACAATAACCAGAAGAGTATTGAATTCCCATCCTGGGGAGCTCTGGCACTTTCTCCAATGGAACAGCAACAATACCCTGAGTACAAGGGCAATGACTAGTGAAGAAAGATGGTACATTGATGGGCCCTTGATATTAATGACTATGCTTATGAGCCTTTGCTATTGAAATTGCAACTTAGCCTAGTGTTGTAGGGTGCCTAAGAGTTACCTCCTTAGAGCCTCCATGTTGCTCAAGTGTGGCCTCTCTCTAAGCCAAACTCAGCATATAAATGCATTACCTTCCCTCCTGCATGGGACATGACCCTAAGGATGAGCCTCCCTGGCACAGAGGGACTACTACCAAGCACCAACTAGCAATACAACTGGAAAAAGACCTTGAAGAAAACAGGGAAAAGGTAAAGACAAATGAGTTTATATAGCTAAGAGACTTCAAAGTGAGTTGGGAGGTCATCCCAGAGGTAACACTTATGCACATCTCAGCAGGATCACACAGAGATACTGCCCTAAATAGTGGGGCTTCTGAGGGCTCTGGAGATACCAAGGTCCTACGGTCATGGCAGATAGCTCCAGTGTTTGGTGCCTTGCCAGTGGGCCCTACTTTGGAGTTTGTGCTCCAGAGTGTGATACAGTTGAACTTAGTTGTGACTTCTCTACACATGCCTCTTCTGTCCCTTCTATTTGAACCTATAGTTGGTGCTGGAGTTAGTAGGTGTATGCCCAAGAGACTTGAATCTCTGGGCTCTCCATGTGCCAGCTGGGCCCTGAGCCTCAGTGGAGATGCAATGCCTACTTTCCAGATCATTAGACTCACCCAGGGCAACTAACAAAGAGGTGAGGTTGGACAACCACCATACCAAAGAACCAAGAGAGTCTAACACTGCAAGCAAGAGAGTCCCATCCATCAGCCATATGGGATCGAAGCCCCCTCTCTATTAGAGGTGAAGCGGACATCACCATCCCAGAATTCTCAGGACTTGGGGAAAAAAATATGGACTAGAGTGGACTTACTGGAATTCTACTTTAGACGTAGTGTGATTCTAGCAATGGAAAAAATTATATCATTGATGTGGAGACAGTGGCCACTGGAGGTGCTGAAGACAGGGAGAGGGAATAAAGGTGTACTATGGAGGCACTTTTGGGACTTGGAATTGTCCTGAATGACATTGCAATGACAGATACAGGCCATCATATATCCTGCCATAACCTACAGAATTGAGTGGGAGAGAGTGTAAACTACAATGTAACTATAATCTATCATTAGTCACAATGCTCCAAAATGTGTTCATCAATTGTAATGAATGTATCACACTGATGAAAGAAGTTGTCGATGTGGGGGAAAGTGGGAGATGTGGGGAGTGGGGCATATGGGAATCCTTTATATTTTTTTATATTATATTTTATGTAATCTAAGTATCTTTTAGAAAAAATTAAAAAAAAATTTTTTTTTTAAAGATAATGTGGTAGGTTGAATTGTGTACTCTAAGTAAGACATGATCTTAAACTTAATCTGTGTTCTTGTGGATGTGAATTCACCTGTAAATAGGACCTTTGAAGACAGTATTTTTATAAGTTATAGCCAACTGAATAAGGGTGGGTCGTCATGACTTAATTAAATCCATATTATTAGTCTTACAAAGAGAAGGAAAAGGGAAGCCAGAAGTCAGAGAAAGCCACAATGCAGAGTCAGAATTCAGAAGTTAGGAGAATGAGGAAGTGCAGACAAAAGGAGGGAAAGCTTGTCATGTGATAGGAGGTTGAGATGCAAGCCAAGGAATCCAAGGATTGCAGCATGACAGCCCTAGAACACTATAGACTTCAGGGGAAAAGCATGGGCTTGCTGCTGTCTTGATTTTGGACGTTTAGCCTCTGAAAATGTGAGCTAATAATGCTTGTTGTTTAAACGAACCCATTGTATGGTGTTTGTCACAGCAGCCTGGAAAACTAAGGCAGTTGATGAATACTGCCACATAAACACTAGAAAAAACAACAAAAGCATGACGTGCTATATAATATAAAAGTAGATTTATGACAAGAAGCATTAGAGATGGCAATGGTTATTTAACAATTATTATTGTTAAATATGATTCAGTCCACCAAGAAGGTAAAAAATTCTGTTTCATATGCAGCTAATATCAGTCACAAAATATAAAAAGCAAAAATCAACCTCATTACAAAATCAAGTAGAAAAATCTACAATTATTGTGGAAATCTTTATATATTTCAAATAAATGTTAAACAAGGAGGCAAAATTATTCAGTAAAGAAAAAGATTTGAATAACAACGTTAACAAAATAACTCCTTGACATTTATAGAATAGCACATCCAACAATTGCAGCAAAATCATTATTTTCAAGTGCAAAAAGAACATTTACCAATGGGAAAAATACAAAAAGCCAGAATTTACTTTTTGGGAAAGATGAATAAAAGTGATAAACTCCAGAAAGAGAGAAAAAGAGAGGCACATTTTTTAAAAACTTTTTTTTCAATTTTATTGATACATATTAATAAAACATAAATCCATCCAAAGAGTACAATCAATGGTATTTGGTGTAATCACATATTTGTGCATTCATCACCACAATCATTCCCAGAGCACTTTCATTATTCCAATAATAATACTAAACAACAAACAAACAAAATTCATTACCTTTCAATCTCTCTATGCCTTGCCTGCCATACATAGCTGCTATTCTTTTTCCTTCTCTCTAGTATATTTGTGTTTATATTTTGTAAAAACAATCTTATATATGTACTATCACCCATATTTGTGTTTCACATGAGGTTTTACTATTTTATACAGCCCATGTTATAGTTTTTAGCTTTTCTTCTAGTAATATACATGACCTTAGACTTTCCCTTTTAACCACCGTCATACCCATACAATAGCACTTAAAGTTACAAACGCCATAATATGCTTTAACCATTTCTATTCACTTCCAAAGATTTACAAAAACCTTTTTAACAATTCTGCACAGATTAACCCTCAGCTTTCCATTCTTTACCCAAGGAGGCACATTTTAATAGCAGGAATGGAAATGTGGACATTCCTAAACTTCAATGATATTAATATAATAAAAAGGCCTAATGAACAATACCTTGCCAACTTATTTGAAAATATAAATACAATGAACAAATTCCTAAGAGAAAAAAAAATTCACCAAATTGATACAAGAAGAAATATAAACTCCAAATTTTATAAAAGAAATTGGTACCATTAGTAAAAAACTTTCCCACAATGAAAATTCCAGGCCCTGATGGCTTCTCTGGTGAACTTCTGCAAACTTAAAATAAAATAGCACAAATTTTACATAAACTTTTTCAGAGAATGTAAGAAAGAGGGAAAAGTTTCCAACAGCTTTATGTCATCAGCATTACCTTGATTCCCAAACCAGACAAAAATATCACAAGAAGGGAAAATTATAGGCCAGTATTTCTTATAGGAATTGTCACAAATATTCAAAACAAATATTAGCTAATTGAATCCAATGATATAGATATAAATATATATCATGTATATCTCATGTATATATATATCAGAAATCAGGGAATGAAGAAGTATATTATTAATCTGAGATAAGGCATCTATAAAAACTTACAGAAAACATATTTACTTTTGAAATAGTAAAAGTATCCCTTACTCCCTAAGTTTAGAAATGAGACAAATACGACCATTAATACCACTTCTATTCAACATTGTTCTGAATATCTTAGCCAATAAATTAGTATTGGAAGGGCAAAATAGAATGGTCATTATTCATAATTAACACAATTGTATAAGTAGAAAACCTGAAAGAATCTATAGAGTCTACTAATACACTATTTATTCTATGATTAGAATTTTACTGTTAGAATTAATAATTAAGGAAGACTGCTGGACACAAATTTAATATGAAAACCAAATATATTTTTATTTATTAAAAATAAATACTTAGGGGGCAGATGTGGCTCAAATGGTTGGGCGTCCATCTTCCATATGGATGGACCTGGGTTCGATCTCTGGGACCTCCCATCAAAAATTAAATAAATAAATAAATAAAGTAAAAACAAACAAACAAACAAATAAATAAATACTTAGCACATATTTTTAAAGGATACCATTTAAAATACAATGATACAAGGTTTATAATACCTCTACATTGAATACCTTGTTACTGAGAAATATTAGTTATTGAGAATGTATAGTGGCAATAGATACACTTAATAACTGGGAGAAGGGCCACATTGGTTTCTAGACCCAGGGATTAAGGGCTAAGATGATGAGAAAGTACAAGTGGCATCCCCTGGAACATGCCATTCTCATTTCAGTCAACACCAAGTCAAAAAACAAAAGCAATACCACATCTCTGGATTGTGCAGAGCAGGAATTTAGACTGTACCCAATTCCCATGTGAGCTATAGGTAACTGTGTGTCAGCTCTAGTTTCAATTGTTAGATTCATGTGACTTTTTAAGGTTCACTTCTACTTTATGGTCTCAAATTGGCCCTGGATTTGTTAATTCTGATAATATTTTAGAAACCAGAGACCTAAATTTCAACTTCACCCAGAGGAACATGCTAGTATTTATTAAAGAACAAATGAGAAGGGTGTAGGCCTATATTATTAGGAGAAAATGAATCTTCTATGTTCTCTTAAAATAGAACTTGGAGAGAGGATTGTGGGAAGATAGCAGGGCAGTAAACTCCAAAATCAGTCCTTCCACCAAAATAAATATTAAATAGGCAGAAACTGTCTGAATCAACTATTTCAAAATTACAGATTCCAGGAGAATATTGTATGGCATCCAGGAAGAGTGGGTGGAAAAGGCTGGTAAACTGCCACAAATACTAGTGAATTGCACTCTCTGTGTAATAGCTAGAGTCACCTATCCACTAGTTTCGTGGCTGGCAGCAGTGAAATACCCAAATCCAGCCCCTGGTGTAGTGTCCTGGTACAGGATGAAACATAAAGACATAGTTCCCCAAGATCTATGGGTATTCTTCTTGAAAAAGGAGTACAAAGTCTAATAATAATCAATATTAAAAACAATGATACCATTTAAATACTATCAATACAAGATTTTCAATACTTTTACCTTGAATATCATGTTATCCAGAAATATTAATTACTGTGAATGTATAGTGATAATAGATGGACTTAATAACTGGGAGAATGGCCCAGGAAACATTGGTTTCCTGATGCAAGGATTAAGAAATACAATAATGAGAAAGGACAAGTGGCATCCCAGGAACAGCCCCTTTCTATCTTTCTTCACCTTCTGGGAATCTTATAAAATGTATATTGGTACACTTGATGGTATCCCATAGGTCTCAGGCTATTTTCACTTTTTATCATTCCTTTTTCTTTCTGATCCTCTGTCTGACTCATTTCATTTGTGTTGTTTTTGAGTTCACTGATTCTTTCTTCTGCCAGCTCTAATCTGCTGTTGAAATATTCCTAGGAATTTTTCATTTCAGTTAGTGTGCTCTTTAACTCCAGTAGTTGTTTGGTTCCTTTAAAAATTTCTATCCCTTTATTGTGATTCATTATTTTCCTGATATCCTTTAATTCTTTCTCTGTATTTTCCTTCATTTCCTCGAATATATTGAAAATCTTTTTTAAAAGTCTTTGTCCAGTATTTCTACAGTCTAGTCTTCTTTGCTGATATTTTCTGGATTTATTCTCTTCCTTTGGATAGGCCATCATTTCCTGTTTCTTTGTCTTGTTATTTTTGTTGCACACTGTGTACTTTTTAATATTTTAAAAATATTAACACTGGAATTTATTCCCTGAGATAACTGTTTCTTGAGTTTATATCCAGCTAGTGATATGAGAGGGAGATTTTCTTGAGTGTCAGGAATGAACAAAATCAAGCAAACTAGTGCACCTTTCAGAGCCTTTACCAACTGGTTTTGCATTGGCTGGTGTTCTCCTTCAGAGTTCAGCCCTCCTATTAAGAAGGCCATCCCAAGATGAATATAAAGTACAGGAACCTCATCTTTCCTGAGCCTGTGTCATTTCCTGGGCTTGTGCTTCTTAGTGACTTTAGGAGTTCCTCTATTTATAGCATTTTAAATGTACCCTCCACTCCCAGAAATCAGACCTCTCCCACTCCAGGGTTTTCTACCTCAGGTAAGCTCAAGCAACAAAAGAAAAAAAATAGATAAATGGGGCCTTATCAAAATGAAAAACTGCACATCAAAGAACATTATTATGAAAGTAAAACAACAACCTACACAAGGGCAGAAAATATTTGGAAACCACATATCCAATAAGGGTTTAATATCCAAAATAAATAAAGAAATCCTAAACTCAACAACAAAAATACAAACAATCCTATTTTTTTTTAAATGGGAAAAACATTTAAATAGAAATTTCTACAAAGAAGGCATACAAATGGCCAAAAGGCACATGAAAAGATGATCAATATCATTAACCACTAGGAAAATGAAAATCAAAACCCCAACAACATTCCATTTCACACCCACTAGAATAGTTAATATATAATTTAAAAATTGGATAAATTATAAGTGTTGGAGAGGATGTGGGGAAATAAGAACACTCATTCATTGTTGGTAGGAATGTAAAATAGTGCAGAAGCTATTGAAGACAGTTTGGCAGTTCCTCAGAAAGTATGGAATTACCATATGACCCAGCAGTCCCACTTCTAGGTATATACCCCAAAGCATTGAAAGCAGGGACTCAAGCGAATGTTTGCACACTGATTTTTCTTAGCAGCATTATTCACAATTGCTAAAAGATGGAAGCAACCCAAGTGTCCATTAAATGATGAACGGATAAAAGAAATAAGATATACATATACATGAAATATTATTCATCTTAAAAAGGAATTAAGATCTGATACATGCTCAGTGAAATAAGCTAGCACAAAAAGACAAATACTGTATGATCTCACTGATAAGAAATAATTAGAATAAGCAAACTCATAGAGTCAGAATCTAGAATATAGTTTCATTCGCAGAGCATAGCTGGGCATTCCTGACAATGTTGTTCTATGCTTCTTTACTTCTAATATATTGCCACAATAAAGAAAAATCACCTAAAGCGATTTGAATTTGCACCAAGTCTAACAAATTGCTAGTTGTGTGACCTAAGCAAATTCATGAATTTAATATCCATTCATTCAATGAATTTGGTATTTGAGGCACTGGAGGTCTGGTCGTGAAAAGGCAGAATAAGGCTCCTTCTCTCCTGGAGACTACATTCTAGAAAAGTGGATGTGTAATAATCAAACCAACATCATAATCATAATAAGATAATTTTAGGTACTTAACACTTCTTAGTCTCAATTTTTTCTTATGAATTAAGAAAAATACTACCTACTTCATGGCTCTTACTTAGGCTAAAAAAGATAATATATTGAAAACATTCAGTACAGTCAAAATTGCAGCTCTACTACCACTACTACAGAAATGAATATTCTACTTTTGATTGTAGCTTTCTCTGTAATCATTTCTTTATGCTTCTAAAGGAACACATGCATACTTAAACAAGATTTTTAAAATATAACATGCTTTCTTAAGTTTTACACCATAAGAATCTCAGTTTATCTTTGAAAATCTAGGGCTTCAGTGGTCCCAGGGTTAGCAATATTCTATTTTTGGTTCAAAATCTTTGCCTTCATTAGCAGTTTTAAGGAAATTAAGACAAATATTTATATAAGAAAGAGTCTTTATTTAAATGATCCCTGATCAACATATACTTTGTCATTTGCAATATTCCCTCAATGAAGTAGAATGAATAATAAATGGCCAGCCAGATGTAGGACTTATTTAAGTACTTAACAAAGAGTTTATATTTGAGGCATTTAGCTGTAACCATACTTCAGCTGTGTTTTTGTCTCATGGCTCGTATTTTTTTCTACCTCCATGTGTACAGAAAACTTCAAGCATCTACACTGGTTTTCTCACTCTCTCCTTTTCTTTTTTGCTCAAACAGAATTCAGTAGTAAGAATGTACATAATTAAAGCTTGGTAAATAAAACTTTTTTTTTTTTTTTTTTTTTGCCTTAATACGGTGTGATAAATGAGGTTGCTAAAAGCAGCCTATCTATAGGTCAATGGTTGCTTGTTTATAATATAAAAACATAGTGAATTGAAAAATATAATCTGGGACATTTGATCTCTGTCAGAATTATACGAAGTATTATAAGTTTTTAAATAATAAATAAGCAGATAATTTTACTGAATGCCTTTAAAAACAGATATGCTAAAGGTTTTATTTATTAGTTCAACAATTGCTTTATGATACTTAGTGCCAGGCACTGTTTTAAGGAATTTACAAATATCAATTCATTTAATATTATCCTAAGAACTTAACAAGGAAGGTTCTATTAAAGCCCTATTTTACAGATGAGTTAACCAAAGCAAGAGAAGTAAATTGTCCAAGTTGCTATGCTCTAAATGGCCATGTCAGTTATGGCACCAAGGGATGAATTTCAGAGTTAAGGCTCTTAGCATCGCCCTCTGCTGCCACATATTTGAAAAACATGTGGACAAGCTCACTTGAGGGTAGTAAAAGAGAAGTCAAAACTGGTTTTATTGAATAATATAAATTCCTCAATTTTTGCTATTCCCTTTTTTTTTTTTTTTTCCTCACTTTTTATTTTTTTTATTTTTTATTATGGGTAAATTGTATTCTAATATCATTTTTGTATTTTCCATAACTATCATTTGCTATACTTAGTTGTTGGATTTGGCATGATTGTACAAAGGGGAATGGAGTGTTATTTTCGGGGACACAAAAAATATAGCCTCACTAATTAGAATATTCAAATATATTTTGTACATTCTCAGTGAAGGTAGGATATAAGAGTTCCATATGTAACTCCAAACACAAAATACATTTTGTGAGACTTGGCAAATAATATTCTCTTAGAGATTGGCATAGTGTGCAGACAACTGCAATTGTAAACTAACTTATTTCACCAATGTTTTATCTAAAAGAAGATTGCATACATTTGGAGGTTGGCTTTTAAAGTTCAAGTTTTGTTTTTTTTTAATTTTGTGGTTCCTCATAGTTTCTTAGCAGATTTTAACTATGATGTTTAACTATCCCTAATAACCTCATAAGACCAACTGCTTATATTAGACACAAGAGAGCTTTGTACCTTTAGTCTACACACCAATTAGTTGAAAACTTTGGAAAAGAAGAAAAGAAAAGAAAAATCATAAAATTGTAAGGGTGTAGTTCAGTGAATATTGCCATTCTAATAGGAATGATTAATTCTTAATACCTTTGCATTCATAGCATGGTAATGTAATATATGCCACTATTTCCATCCTTTGGGTTATTGTGCCCGGCTACAATATAATTCCATAATATGAGGTTGTCAAAGCAGTGTCTCCAGACTTGACCAACAAAACTAAATAGCCATATATAGATATTTGAAGATTAATCTCGAATTCCATTCACTTAATATTTCTCAAATATATGTCACGCTTGAATAGTATCTGATGGGTCTTAAGTTTGTCCCTGGGTTAATCTAGAATCTAGATGATTCAATGGCCTACCTAGACCTTGTTAGGTATATTTTCTCTTTGGAAAAACTTTTCTCAAAATGTTTCTGATGCAATGATATTAGTTTAGATTTTTAGATACTATGAGAAAAATTCCTAGGAAAATTTTCAGTCCAAGGATTTTGAGACAGACACTGTTCGTCATATTATACTGTGTTGTCTTCTTTCTTAGAAAACTTAGAGAAAATGTATATCTTATATTGACTTCCGGAAGAGTTATACCTCTTCTTGAGTAATTTTGGACACTGTAAATTGTATAGCTACCTCTATTTCTTTCTTCAATTTGTTTGCTAGGAAGTAGCTTTTAAAAAAAAATGCCATTTATCAAGTTAGTATGATTTTGAGGCAGAGTTCTGTACATTGGCCTCATTTGTTTTTCAATGCTATGTTGTTATCAATATTTTCTTTTGGAACATTCACTCCCATTCACTTCTTTTTTTTTCTTTTTTTTTTGGTAGGGTATGTTATTGGGCCAGTGGGCCTCTCACACAGATCTGTTATCTCCTTCCCCTGCTCTGCTCATAGAGGGATTCACCTCTCAGGTTACACCTCCCAGCTCCCCTCAGCTGGCTTCCAGCTGCATTCAGCCAATGGAAGACACTCTGGAAGACTGGAGTCCAGGAAGAAGAAAGAAACCAGAATATTTCTTCTCATCCCTGTCAGTAACTACATCTTCCCTGTGGCCCCAGGTCCTGCTAGACAGACTAGCAGTGGTTGTGTTCCTGTGTGAAAACTCCAGTACTTAATTCCATGAACACAGCCTCATCTTCTTGTTGCGTCAGAGGAGGCATGGCAGCTGTTTCCTGCTGTTGCTAATTTCTGTATAGTTTCACTGTCCCCCTGAACCTATCGCCTGTATAAACAATTCCTCTATTAAATTTACTTTATTCAACATGTTTAGAGCAGTTTCTGTTCTCCTGGTTAGACCCTGACAGTTATCTTGCTGAATTCCATGTATTTCCATATAAGGCATCTTAAATCCTTTCGGAACACAGCAGGGAGTCTGGATAGATAAGGAGAAAAAGGAAAGGAAAAGGAAGACAAAATGGGGTAGGAGTGTGGTGGTGAGGTAGTGAGGTAGAGAGAGAGAAACTGTAAATATACTAAATTTATAATGGTTGTAAACAGATTTCTAAGTCATAATTTTTTTCAAAGTTGTGTTTCACAGACTATCTCTTTTTGCACTTCAATCAGGTTTTTCAATTCACTTTTGCTTTCTTTCTATTCTTTGTAAGATTGTTGTGAGAGTATGTAAGGAATCTAATCTTTTGAAAGAAACGATTAACTGGTTTTTGCTTGACTGTGAAAATAGCTGCAATCATTTAATATTTTACATTTCTCATTTGGATTTATTTAAAGCATTCCTCAGTCTTGCCTAAAATAACATTTCTTATTTATATACTCATACTTTGAGTCAATTCAAAAATTATGTGTAAAATCTGATTTTTTAAAATAGAAAGATGTACTTGTTTTCTTTTTATTGTCATTTATATTAATCACTCTTACAGGGCTCTGATATTAATATGTAAGGAGTATAATGGCAATGATATAAATCTGTTTAACCTAAAAGCAATCTAACAGCTGTCATATTCCATATGTGCTCCAAGTATTTTTTCAGTACCATTTAATGGGCCATATTTGTATTATAATACACACAATTTTAATGTGTTTGTTAAGAGTTTATATTTTAATTTATTTTTTAAAAATTCCTTTCTGACATACCATATGTTAAGAATAAGATGTGACATGTGAGTTGTAGCTCTTCAGTAGCAGATGTACATTCACGGGAGACCTTGTGTTTCCTTTTGTTAAATATTTATGTGACTTTCACACCACAAACTAAATTCTCAACAGGCAGGATTGATTTTTCCTTTACACAAATTTTAATACAATAAATATATTGACAAAGGTAGCTACTCTACATTTTTCCAAATATTATCAACACAAAAATCAGCAATTATTAATAGTAATTTTAAACTTTGGAGTCATAGACCCTCTGCTCCCTTAAAAACAGGGCTAAAAAAAAAAAAAAGAAAAAAAAAAACAGGGCTAAAGTTCCACAGATTGGTAATTATTACTGTTAATATTAATGTAGACTATTAAATTACAACATTTTTTTCACAAGTTATCATTTTTTGCTTTTCAATTTATTATGTGCACTACACTATCTTCCAGCAAGAATTTATACTGATAAAAATTAAGTATAAAGCAAAAGAGAAAAAACATTACAAAATTAAAAAATAAATTTAAGACCACAGATACAGTGCTTACCAAGCCCTAGACAAACTAATTTTCAATATTAAATGATAAATATGATTGTATATCTCCCGAAATTAATGCAAAAGAAGGCAAATGAATATTGTGTCATTCTCAAACAAAACCATGTCATTTCACAAGTAAAGATGCGTTTTTCTCCCAGAATTCAACTGAGAATTTACTCTCCATGGAATTTAGCATTACAGTGGACAACATCCTCAACTATAATACAGTTATCTAAAATTTAATGTTCATTATTCCAGAATATCCAATAAAATATTCCACTGTTTACATGGTTAATTCTTAAAATAGGCTTCTATGAAGCAGAGGGCATGATGTTAAATCAATATGGAGGGCTGAGACATTAGGTCTAGATACTTTGCTTTCTTATTCTCTTACTTAATCCTGGGATAGACTTGGAAAATATATTTAAGTGGCTAGTAAAAATATGTATTAGATGAATGTACCACACTAATGAAAGAAGTTGTTAATGTGGGGAAAAGTGGGAGGTCTATGAAGTAGGACATATGGGAATCCCTTATATTTTTTTATGTAACATTTTATGTAATCTAAGTATCTTTTAAAAATAAATAAAAATATATTTTTAAAAAATGTATAAGGCTATCCTCAAATATCAGAGGCCTTAAAAGAACCTTTGGCAGATGTCAGATTGCGCTCAAGACATGATAGAATATATTTCACTCATGTATGCCATTAAAGTAAAATTCATATGCCTTATATAACAGAAGTGAGGACAAAATCATCACTACACTTTAAAGTTTTAAGAATTGCATTTGTATTCTCAAAGCAGTTCAGAATTGATGCAGGCATTAAGAATCTAGTAGTTAGATCCAGATTTTTACTCAGAAGACAGCTCTAGATCTTTTTAAGTACTTTGAGAAATTGTTCAAAATATGAACTAAAGTATAACCACAGTAGATACAACATTTCGTGAAAACAAAAAAAGTAGGAAAATGTTAGTCAATTTGTATAACTCAGAGAATGTATAACTTTTGTAGAGAATTTTACATGGTCATGATTATTTAAACTATAAAACCAAAAGAAAGTTTTGATACTATTATTTGTTTATCAGTTTGAATGTTGGAGAGCACATATGGAATACAACCATTTTTCTTTAAGTGGAATTGATACTTAAATGCCTTGCTAAACATCTGTTAGTTGCCAAATTAAATCTCAACATAAATTCACTAGCAAAGAGCAATGGTGCAAAGGGTATTTGTTGTTTTTTCATTGAGGAGAGACATTTAGTCAATTCAATAAAATGTTTACTAATTGTTCAATGGTTAAAATGTAAAAAGGCATGAAGAAATAGCTATTTGACAGTTATTTAAGTTTGGGATTACACCTGGGTATAAGTGATAAAGGAATACACAACATACAAAATACCAAGAGATTTAAAGAAAAACAAAAATCTTTGCATTAAAAAAAAAAAAGAAATCTGAATCAATGTTTAAAGGATCCTCTTGATAAATCATCCTCTGTTGGCTAAGCCAGCAGTCTAGTTCAAGGGATTTCTGGACGTAGATAGAAAATAACAGCTATCATGCAAAGTTTCCAAGAACACTTTTGCTAAACCAAAGGCTTTACAAGATAACTGCCAAAAAGTTACGTTAAAGCCAAGCTTCAAACTGGCTTGAAAGATGAAGAGAAAGCAGAGACCCATCCATTAAATTGGATAAAAGTACTTTCTGAAACTATATTTACCTATAATTTATTTGTAATATCCTCAAGATTTAGTTTTCCACTATCTCTAACTTGTAATGAAGGAGATTTTGTATACTTAACACCTATAGAGAGTGTGATTATTCAAAGTGTGGAAGAATGCTATGAAAAAACAAGTCTGTTTTTTTTAATGTCACATTTTAAAGAGAATTCCCTTAACAGCTTCAGTGATAGCAACAGTAACTCTTCAAGACTTCTGTTTGAGGAATGATTCTGGCTTACTTTTTTTCTCATGAATTTAATTGCCTTGCAGTCAACTTCCAATTATCTTAATCCAATCCAAATGATTCAGATAAAACTCTACCCCTTTACTTATGTCTGTTGCCCTAAGTACTTTTAGTTGGAAATATCATAGCTATAAAATGCATGGTTGTGCTAAAAGAAATCTATTATTTTTTTTTTATGTGCATATATATGTATTTGCTTACAAAAATGTTATTTATATATATATATATATACATATATTTTAAGAGGTGCTTAGATTACCTAAAATATTACAC
>JAKSZT010053770.1:32880727-33047458 GCA_026826555.1 Tolypeutes matacus
TTTTTTTTTTTTTTTTTTTTTTAGCCAAATGCAGGACCCAAAATAATTCCTTCTCTAGACCAACCCCCTTACGGAAGGGACCCTAGCTGGGCCCGTGGAAATTAATCAAGCACGTCCCACTTTCCGGACTCCCCAGGTTAGCTGGAGCTCTGATGTTAGTCAGTGAGGAGTGCTAAAGATGGCGGATTCCACCCCTTCTGGTGCCGAGCTCCAGCGTCACTGGGCTGCTCAGTAAATCAGTTTGAGTGCAGATTCGCATCTGCTCTCAGCCTGGTGCTGCTTCAGTTCGGCTTATCTGCTCCCCAAAGCTATGGGGCGGTGCAGGCAGCCAGATCAATGTCTAAAAATTTAAAATACCCTTCCCTGTCTTCCAACTGAACCCTCCCTTCTTTGGGAAGTGTCCCTTCCTCCTGGCTCCGCAGCGGCCCGGGTCTTATCCCTGGGTGGCTAGGGAAATCAGCTGCGTTCCCCGACCAAAATCCCCCCTCCGGTTCACCGGGTGCTGACTAGCTCGTTTGCTCTGTTCACACAAGGTCCAAGGGGCGCCAGGCAGCCAGCTCTCCAGAAAATAAAAGTTTTTCGCCCCGCCCACGGCTCCAAATGGCCGTTTTATTTTTTTTTTCCGTAACCGCGGGGCTCAGCCTCCTGTGCCAACCTCCACCGGCAGCCTCAAAACTCACGAATCTCCACCGTTCGGTCCACACCGCCGATCCGCGCAGATAGATGTCCCAAGCTTCTCACTCCACGCGTGCACAGCACAGACCCCCGGGCAGGACCCCGTCCCCAATCCGCCTTGCTCTGGGAGCTTGCCGTGTGCGCCCTCCTACACCAACGCCATCTTGCCGCCACTCAAAAGAAATCTATTATAATTCTAAAGTAGTGGAGTAGTAGTATCACTTAAATTCTTCTATCTTTTATTTCTTATTCTGTACAACCTAGGAGCACAACTGAAATTCAATACCAGACACAACTCTTATTCTAAGATTGCAGTCTCCCAAAAGACAAAAATCAAATCAAAAACTTCAACTGAGATATGAAGGAGATTGGCAAGTAATTGGCAAGTAATAAGAGAGCTGAATTTACTCAAGAAGAAGTTTGTTGTTCACATGAATCATACAAATCTTCAAATTTTGAATTCTTAACAAAATGTAACATTAGTTCTAAAGTAAACCTTGAAGTTAAAGATAAAATGTATCTCTTTAAGCCAAAGGTGAAATGGTGAGAAAATATTACAGAAGGCCTGCACTTATCAAGATGGCAGAGTAAGATGCTTGTGGCAGTTTGATACTATTTATGAATTCCAAAAATAGGTATTGTATTATGTTTTAAACTGGTCTGTTCCTCTGGGTGTATTAGATTGTATTAGATTCAGAGGTTTCACTTTTACTTGATTAAGTTAAGATTGGGGTTTTGATTAGGCCATGTCAGTAGGACAACACGGCAGAGGAGAGAGTTTGAGTTTTTGATGCTGGAGCCCAGGGAGGTAGATACAGAGGAGGAAAACACAAAGGAATAAAGATAGCTCCATAGACACAGCAGAGGCCCTGGGAAGAGAATGAGCCTGATAGCCTATAGCTGCAGCTGAGCCCAGAGAGAAATGAGCCCCAGCAGAGAGATGAGACTTATCTCAGCCTACAGGTGAGATCAGAAGAAGCTGGGACAATGGAGCCTGAAGAGGAATGGGAAGGCTGAATCCCCTCAGACATTGCCCACCATCTTGCTCAACACATGGCAAATGACTTTGGGTGAAAAACTACCTCTTACCTTGAGTTGGTCTTTAGGGCCTGGTAGCTATGAGCTTCCACCCCAAAAAATACCCTTTATAAAACCCAGCAGATTTCTGGTACATTGCATCAGCACCCCTTTGGCTGACTATTATGTTTTAGAGTTCTGTCCTCTACAGATGTTTTGAGCTGGCAGAAACATTTTTCTCAAAGCTCCAGAAGACAGTTAAAAGTTTGCAGTAAAAGGGCAAGCATCAAATCAAGAAAAAGCCTACTTAAAAATGGTAGTATTTCATGTTGCCCTGGCTGGTGCCTGCCTCCTTCCCTCACTGGCTTGGTATAGAGCAGGGCTGTGTTCCTGGTGCAGATCCCTAGTTCCAGTTCTGAAGGAAGTTGAGTAACCCTCATGCCACATACTAGGAGCATGTATGTCTGGTCCAGTCTACCTAGTGGTGGCCTGAGGGATTGGCCATCTCAGACTTGCTCTGCATGTAGAAGATGCTTCACCGAGCACTCCTACAAAACACCATGGGAAAGCAGTCAATTAATGTTTCCTTGTCAAGTGATTGCTGGCTGTAGGACACACAGTGCAGTGGCCGAGACAATGAGAAACTGTTTCCAAGGGAAGAGATACATTCAGAACCATAAACAGGGAATTCTCAGGGCCACACACATATGCCCAAGACAAGATACATATGTGGAAAGGATCAGAAGGACCTTATGCTTTATCCTGGAGCTATTTTCTAAACTCATTGTATGGCTAATCTCTGAAGGAGAGTACTCACACAGGTCAATTGGCAAAACCAGGAAAGATGTTTCCTTTTCTTCCTTTTCTTTTCTTTTGTAGCTACTGACAGTCAAGACAAGCTCTGTTATAACCCTAGATGGATACAGTCTTAAGGAACAGAGGCCTCAGAGTCTAAAGTTCAGTGATAACACATTAAAATATAAAATTATCCAGGTTTCAACAAAAGATTACCAACATACAAACAAAGAGGAAGTGATGGCACAGACAAAGGAGAGGACTAAAGCATTAATGAGCAGGACCAGGCCTGGGACATACCAGACAAAACTTTTAAAATATGCTCCTAAATATGCTCAAAGAACTGAAGGAAAACATGGACAAAGAACTAACAAAAATCAAGAAAATAACAGATGGATACAAACAAAATATCAATATAGAGATGGAAATTATGAAAAGGAAACAAACAGAGCTGAAGACCACAGTAACAGAAATTAAAAATTCCCTACAGGGAATAGCAGATAGGAGCTGGCAGAAAAAGAACCAGAGTACTTGAAGATAAGACAACGGAAATCATTCAGTTTAAGAAGCAGAAGGAAGAAAGAATGAAGAAAAGTGAACAAAGCCTGAGGAACCTGTGCACATCATCAAGTGTATCAATATGCATCTTGCAGGAGTTCCAGAAAGAGAAGAAAGAGATAAAGGGGCAGAGAGACTATTCAAAGAAATAATGGCTGAAAACTGCCCAAATTTAATGGAAGACATGAATGTACACATCCAAGATGCTCAACAAACTCAGAGAAGATAAACCCAAATAGACCTATGCCACAGCATGTTTTAATCAAACTATTTATTGCCAAAAATAAGGAGTTAAGTCTGAAAGCCACAAGAGAAAAGCAATGTGTCACATACTAGGGAGCCTCAACAAGACTAAGTACCGATTTCTCATCAGAAGCCATGGGAGCAAGAAGGTAGTAGGATGACACATTTAAAGTGCTGAAAGCAAAAAATTGCCAATGTAGAATTCTATATTTGGCAAAACTGTCTTTCAAAAATGAGGATGAGACTGAGACATTCCCAGATAAACAAAAGCCAAGGGGATTGGTCACCACTAGACCACACAGGAGAAGTAAAAAGAGTGCTGCAGTATGAAAGGAAAGGACAGACAATAGATTGAAGCTGCATGAAGAAATAAAGATCCCAGGTAAAGGTAATAACAAGGGTAAATATAAATTCCAGTACTATTGTAGTTTGGCTTTGTTACTATACTTTTACTTCCTATAGGATCTAAAAGGGAAATGCCTAAAATGTAATGATAAATCAGTGGTTTTGGACTCATAATGTGTAAATATATAAATTTTGATCAGAACGTCATAAAGGTGGGTGGATGAAGAAATATAGGAACATAGTTTATGTATGGTATTGAATTTAAGTTAATATAAAATCAAATGAGATTATTATAGATTAAATATGTTAAATTTAAGTCCCATAATTACCATAAGGAAAATATCAGAGAATATATAAACTCATAAAGACAGGAACTGGAGTATAGGTTGCCAGGGGTGGGGGGGAGTGTCAATGGGGAGTTAATGCAAAATGAGTGTAGGGTTTCTGTTTGGGGTGATGGGAAAGTTTTAGTAATGGATAGTAAAGGAAAGTACTGCAGATTGCAAATGTGATAACCCTACTCAGTGGTATACTTGGGAGGGGTTGGTATGGGAAGATTCATGTTGTATATATATTTCCACAATTAAAAAAAAAAAAAGATAAATGAAAGAGATAATGACAATTATAGGGAATACCTGACCCTGAACGGGATGTAAGAATGGACAAGAAAAGACTCAAAGGACAGTATTGGAACAAAAGGAAAAACTGGAATATAGAATGTAAGCTTTATATTAATGTTAAATTTCTTGAACCTGGTAATTGCACTTAAAGCGATTACATAAGTGAATATTCTACTTTGTAGGAAATGTATGTGGAAGTATTATGTATTCAAAGATTATTATGTGTGCAACCAGCTCTCCAATGTTCAAAAATTAGGGAATAGATAGATAGATAGATAGATAGTAGAATCATAGGGAAAGGGTGGCCAAATGCCAAAAAATGCCAAAATTAGTGGATCTGAATATCTGAAGGAATGGGGAATGTTTGAGTTCTCTGTATGGGGTTTGTATTATTTTTGCAACTGTCCTGTAAGATTGAAATTATTTCAAAATAAAAAGTTAAAAAAAAAAAAAAGTACAACAGAAACTTGGAAGTGAAACTTTGTGACATATATTCTCTGAGACGACAGTAAAGTGATTCCCTATTAGGTTCACAGCAATATGTGCTATAGTTTAGCTTAGTTTAATACTTGAGCTTATTATATGCTTTGGTTAAAATTATATACATATATTTTAATTCAATTTATTTGTAAAGGAAATTAGTTATTGTTCAACTCTGCTAATTGTCTTTTGTGGTCTGAAAAAGAAAGAGGAACAAATAAAAGAAAAGAAGGTGGAAGGAAGGGAAGAAGGAAGGAAGAAGAGAAATTTAAAGTTCTGGTAATGAAGCAACTTGATAACTCACTATATTGTATTAAATGTCAGCCTATTATTTGTGCAAGAGCAAAAACTGTTACTAAAATATCACAAAAATTAAGCATTGGAGAAGGGGCAGGGAAGCCAACTTTTTAGCCTGCAATTGAACCAGGGAAGTCAGAACAGCAAGCTAATTGGAGCGAGGACAGCTACCTTGTGGTGACATTTTTGAAGTTTAAAATATAAATTTATATTCACCCCAAACAGAGACCCTCAAACACACAAACACTTGTTTGTTGGCTGGCTTTTTCACTCCTAAGATTTATCTTTTTTCTTTTTTGTTGGACTTTTTCTTCCTCAGTCCCTTCTGAAAAGCAACAGGAACTCCACTCCTGAATTGCCTTGTTCCATTAGAAGCCAAGAATCCACCCTAAGAATTCTCTGAGGAACTTCTAGTTCATGGGACATAAATTAAAATCTAGTAAATGTATTTATAAATGTCACAAAAATAAAAGATAGATATTTGTAAGCTTAATAGCCTGCACCACAATATTAGCTCCACTTCCTTGACCACAATAAAGGCATATGCTAGACATTATTACAATAACCACCTAAGTTCTTGAGCCAAACAACTTAATTTAAAATAGCTTGTATTCATAACAGATAAATGTGCATTACGATTGCACTTGCAGTTGAATGAAAGCTACATTGAATTGTATGTCATTCTTTTGAGAGAATTTTACTTTTAGATTTATTTTTTAGAAAAAATTAAACAGCTGCTTTTAGTTTAAATAGTTTACTCTTGCTAAAAGCGATGGCAGTCCAGAGACATTTTTCTATCAAGGTTTATCTTCACTTGTTAAAATTTAGATAAGAGTCTGCCAGATTTTCTGCTTCAAAAGAGATAAGAGCAAATGTAACCACAGACTCTGCTCATTTATCATTAGCATGGATAGTTTTACAGAACAAAGTAAAAACGCATCTATCCCACTTGTAAAGAGAATACATTTGAATTACCAAGAAGGAACAACCAGATATTTAATCTCAAAAGATAGTGGCACAGATTTTGTACAAGAGGAGAGACTAATTCATAATTAATACAGTAATGAAATTTTAAAGATAAAGTCAAAAATTGATTTTGAACTTTACTTGATTCAGGTGTTCTCAAGGGTTTTTGGAGAAGATTGAATGTTTTAAAACAATCATTCATCATTAATCTAATGCTTAGGATTGAGACATACTGAGTTTTCTATCCAAGAGGATTTCTAAATATTTTTTATATCTACATTATATTACCAACATGACAACATTATCATACCCTTTTTAAAATCAGCCATTGTCATTTAGATACAATTCAACAAATATCGAACAAAATAATTTGGGGGAATTATTGTGCAGCTAGCATAGTTGAGGCATGGTGCTAAGTACAGGGGATTAAAAAACATATAAGAAAAAAAAAGGGGGGGGATAAAGATACAACTAATCTGAATACAATATGATAGGGACTATGGGAGAACAAACAATAAGTGAGAAAATTATGGTTAAGGCAAGATTCCTGGAAAGGATGAAATTGGGTCTGATACTTGAAGAATGATCAGGATTGTACCAGGCAGAAGATGAAAAAGGGAAAAGGCACTACAGATAAGGGCATTAAGCAAAGGCACTGAATCATAAAAGGATGTTATGAGTTTTTGAACAGAAATATAAGTATGACTTTATTGTATATCTTCAGGTGTTAGGGCCAACAAGGCAGCTCAAGAGGAGACAAGCCCTGCTATATGCCTGGTTGCCCTCAGCTGTGCTCAGATCTTGGGATGAAATTGGAACACCTGAGACTGATACAGGGGGCCTTGGAAGAAACAAGCCCTATGCCAGGGGTTCTTTAACCTTTTTTGTTCCACAGACCCCTTTGCCAGTCAGGTGAAAACTAGGGACCCCTTCTCAGAATGTAGTGGCAGATAGTTTTATGCACTCAACATCAGCATGTTTATTAACATTAAATTTTGGGATTATTCAAAATTAATTAAAGCTCACAGACCCCCTGAAAGGGAGGTCCGTGGACCCCTGGTTAAGAACTCCTGCTCTATGCCTTGTTGCCCTCAGCTGAGTTCAAACTTCGGCAGAGATTGGAGGCCATCTTGCTTTGCCATGTGCCCAGATAATAGAATCAACAGCAGCTGACTCTAGTAAGAAAGCACCTCTGACGGTGCCTCAATTTGGACTTTCAAGGCCTTGGAACTGTAAACTTTTACTCCAAATAAATCCCCTTTATAAAAGCCAACCGATTTCAGATACTTTGCATTGACAGTCCTTTGGCAAACTGAAATACCACTTCTGGCCAGATAATGAAGAATCTTTCATTGAATGTTTGGCAAATTGCATGGTACATTTCTGTTATGGCAAAAGGATCACTATGGCTATAATATGTATTATCGTTGGCAGATCAAGGAAAAACAAATGAATAAAATGACAGATGAGGGCTTAGTGGCCTTGTTGGATATCAGTTGACCATACATGTAATTCTATACATCAGAATTCTCAGTTATGTTCCATTTCTTATTAATTTTATTTGGTTATTTTGTTGGCTTCATTTTTGGAGAGGTTTTGGATCACAGAAGGGTCACAGCAGTGGCAGGGGAGGATCACTGGTGTAGGGTGTCAGTGATGGGGATGCATGGGAAGGGGTTCATGGGGCTACCTCTAAGACATATGAATATCTTCAAGTGTTCATAGGACACTGTCTTGGTGGGTGAAGATCCACACAATAACCGAAAGAATATTGAATTCCCATCCGGTGGAGTTCTGCTACATTCTCTAATAGGACAGCAAGAATCCCCTGAGTGCAAGGGCAATGCCTAGTGAAGGAAGACACATCATTATGCCAGGCCCTTGATACTGATGACTGTACTTATGAACATTTTCTTGTGAAAGTGGAATTTAGTCTAGTATGATATACTGCCTAAGAGTTACCTCCTGAAAGCCTCCTTGTTGCTCAAATGTGGCTGCTCTCTAAGCCAAACTCAGCATATACCTTGCCCCCCACCGGCGTGGGACATGAATCTCAGGGATGAGACTCCCTGGCACCAAGGGATTATTACCAAGTACCAACTAGGATTGCATCTGTAAAAAGACCTTGACCAAAAGGGGGAAATGATAAATATAAATGATTTTTTATGGCTAAGAGATTTCCAAGTGAGTTGGGAAGTCATTCCAGAGGTTACCATTATGCAAGTCTCAGCAGGAGCTCACTGACTGCCACAATAAATAATGCCTCCAATAGTGGGGCTCCTAAAGGCTATAGAGCATCCAGAAACTATAAGCAGGGCAGACAGCTCAGAATTTGGCACCATGTCAATGGACTTTACTTTGGAATTTATGCTCATTTATAGGTTCTTTACACATGGCTTTTCTGCCTCTTTTACTTGAACCTATAATTAGCACTATACTTGATAAATATATGTCCAGAGACTTAAATTTTTGGTCCATCCATGTGCCAGTTGGGGCCTGAATTTCAGCAGAGTTGCAACACCTACTTTCCAGTTCATTGGACTCAACCAGGACAACTACCAAGGAGATGATTGTGGGCAACGCCCATCCCAAGGAACAGAGAATGTCTGCAACTACAAGCCAGACAATTCTATCCATCTGCTCCATGGGATCTAAGCTCCCTCTCAATTAGAAGCAGAGTGTGCAGCACCATCCCCAAATCCTCAAGACTGGGGAATAAACAATGGGCTAAAGTAGACATTATTATTCTACTATAGATTATTGTTATTCTAGAAATGGAAGAATTCTTATCATTGATGTAAAGGCCATTAGAGGTTCTGAGGGATGGGAGAAGAAAGAATTAGTGTAATATGGAGGTATTTTCAGGACATTAGATTTGTCTTGCATGTCATTGCAGTGATGGATATAGGCCATTGTATATTTTGTCATAACTTACAAAATTGTGTGGAACAGAGTATCAGCTATAATATAAACTGTAGTCCATGTAGCAATGCTTAAATATAGGTTTATCAATAGTAATAAATGTACCACACTAATGAAGGATGGTGTTAATGTAGGAAAGTGTGGGAGGGGGAGACAGTGGGGCATGTGGGGATCCCTTATATATTTTTAATGTAACATTTATGTAATCTAAAGCTTCTTTAAAAGTAAAAAAAAAAAAATTTAAATGACAGTAGAGATATGTATGTAACAATCTGAAAAGGGTCCTGAATATCATGCTAAAAAGCCTGTATTTTACCGCAGTCAGTAAGGACCGCTGTAGGTATTTAAGTCTGGGAATAGCAAGATGTGATGTCGCTTAGGCATACCGCTTTGATGCTATGAAGTATGAGAGTGGGAAAGGAATTGTGGAAGACCAGGGTCATATAAGTTTTGCCTTCCCATCACTCTGTGTCCTCCCCACCCCCATTCTAATGAAAGCATCTTTTTTTTCTGGTTCTGGAATCAAGGGGTATCTAATTATACTTTGGCTGGATTAATTATAATATACTTTCTCCCTGGTTGTAGTGAATGGATCAGGGATGGTATGTGGGTCTAGCATAGACAGTTAGGGTATTTTCTGGGAAATTTTTCTAGCTGTTGCTGCTAGGAAAGAGTTTACTTTCAGTGATGGCCATGAGGCTATAAACATGTAGGCACAGAGGCACTTGCAACTGTAGAACAGGCCTTGTGGGAACAGCTGGCCTGAAAATTACAGATTAGAGCTGAGGAGGGGAAAACAGAAAAAGACAGATTCCTGATAGAATTCTAGCCCCATATCCAATCTTCTCTACAACCAGCACCATCCTCTTTCTAAATTTTGTTTTTGTGAATACAGTAAATTGTGAAAAGGGCCCTGATTCTTTCCTTCCCTTTATCTATACCTTTGCAATGTGAGTTTTCAGTATCTCCCATCAAGAGATAGAGTCTATTTCTCCACCTCTTGGATCTTGGATGGTCTTGTGACTTGTTTTGGCTAATAGAATGAGATGGAAGTAACCATGTGCCATTTCTAAGCCTAGGCCTTAAGAGGCCTTGAGCAGCTTCCACCCTTGAAACCCTGCCTTTGTTATAAGAGCAAACCTAGTCTAGCCTACTGGAGGTTAAGAAACTGTGTGGAGAAGAGGTAAGCTGACCTACCAGCCCTCCTCAGACAAGTATGCAAATGCAGCCAAGATTATCCAAACCCAGTTCAGATCAGCAGACCTGCCAACCTAACCCAGAGAGTCACAGAGCAAAATAAATGTTTAGTGCTATATACCACTGATGTATTTTGGTTGTTTCTGATGCAGAAGTATTGTGGAAGTACATAATTGATTCAATAAGCCAGGCTTATGTTAGCTGGATTTGGGATTCTGATACAATTAAGTGAACCCTAATATAGTGCTTTAAGAAGGCATATCAGTAGTCTAGGTAGAGTTACTAATATCCTGAAATGAGATAATACAGCAGGATGAACAGGACATTAACATTAATATAATTAGATGGCTAATGGTTTGGGAGAAAGATTACATTATTTAAAATAATGCTAAGAATTGAATCTAAAAAAAAAGGGGGGGGGGTGACTGGGAACTGAAACAGAGAATAAAGAAGTAGAGCAGATAAGGCTATCTGGGAAGATAGGAAACATAGTTTAGGTATATTGATCTGAGGGTCTATGAAATAGACAGAAGTCAAGGAATAGTGGTTACAAAAGGATTTACTATTTAATGTTTCAATTGTTTTGGAAAGATCAAATAAGATGAAGTTGAAAATGAAGACATTGCATTTGATAGTTAGCAAGACTCAGGTGGAGCTTCCAAGAACAATTTCAGTAAGTAAACAAAGTAAAACTCTAAGAAAAAGAACAGTCTGCTTAAATCATTAGCAACGATTATTATATGATACATATCTATTTCAAAGGATGTATATATATATACACACACACACACACACATACAGAGAGAGAGAAAGAGAGAGAGGAATATATATGCATTTATTTCTTCATTCAGTGAACATTTTATTGCCTGCTCTTTGCTATGCTTATTGCTAGGAATGGAGATAGAGTCTCTGAACATATTCTAGTCAAGGAGATAACATGTGGACAAATACATGAAATACATTAAAAAGAACAATAAGGGAAAAATTAAATATTATAAAATACAAGATTATCATAGAGGTATAAATAACTCTACCTGGTCAAAATAACAAATTCTATCTTTCAGAAGCCTTCTTGAAATTGATAACATCTGAATTAGGTTTTGAAGCATGAAAACAAAGTCTCCATTCAAGGGTTCTTAACCTTTTTTGCTCCACAGACCCCTTTGCCAGTCAGGTGAAAACCACGGACCCCTTATTAAGTCCACACTATACTGTGTATTATTTAATAAATATATCACACCCGGACCAACACATCCCCACAAAAATGATGTTTTTTTAAATTTCAGTTCAAGCTCATGGACCCCTTGTTAAGAGCCCCTGATTTAGATAATCAAAAGAAACGATTTGCCTGAATATACAGGGTTGGAAAATTGTATGGTATGTGATCAGGGAAATTTGATCAGATTGATTTTTGCTGGAACACAAAGCATTCTGGGGAATTTGCAATCCATGAGGTTAGAGACAGGCAGGGAGCAGAACATGAAGTGCTTTGTGCATTCCTAAGATTGGGATTTGTCCTATAGAGAAGACTAAGTGGGAAGCACTAAAGGGAAGGGGGCTACACGACCAGATATACATTTTAAAAGTTAACTCAGAGGACAGTGTGGAAACAGAAAGAAGTAAATAAAATAGATTATAGAATAGAATGAGGCTGAGGCAGAAAAGATGGTTCAAGCAGCATATTTTCCAAGCATCAGTCATCCCCATAAAAAATCTTCAAGATTGTTTGCACATCAATATACTACCTATATATGTTTTTTCTTATTTTTTTTGCTTTAAAATTAAAACCTATTCATTTAGAAAGAAAACATATTACCATTTAAAAATAAAATAAATATATAACTTTATTTTTATATAGTTTACTCTTACATACTGTTTTGGTTTCCTATGCTGCTCAAAGTGGAAACCATGAAATAGTTTCTACTTAAACAATGGGAATTTGTTAGTTTTCAAGCTTGCAATTTCAAAGCTGTAAAAATATCCAAATAAAGTCATTACCAAGGTGATTCTTTCTTTCCAATGATTGGCTGCCCGTGATCCTTGGCTCCTCTGCTACATGGCAAAGCACATATGGTGGCATCTGCTGGTATCTCCCCTCTCTTCTGGGTTTATTGCTTTCAGCTTCTTGCTTCCATGGCTTTTTCTCTCTGTATTCTTCCTGTTTATAAAGGACTCCAGCAAGAGGATTAAGATTTATCCTAAATGAGGAGAGTTACTTCTTAACTGAAGTAACCTCATCAAAAGATTCTACTTACAATGGGTCCACACCTACAGGAATGGATTAACTTTAAGAACATGCTTTTCTGGGGTACATACAGTTTCAAACCACCAGACATGATATCTAAAGTGACTTTGAATGTCTTTGGAAAACAGTGCCCTCTGTCATTATCAGTTATGATAGAAAGGAGTTGAGAGCTAATAAGAGAGATTCAACAAGACGTGCTAATTTGATTAGGTGATGGCAGAAATACTAGCTAACTTTCTAAGACACTTAATATGTGCTGAACATTATTATTAACTCCTTGACCCTATGAAGATACTATTATTGTCTCTATTATATATAATTATCCACATTTGAGAGATGGAAAAGGGGGCATACAGTCTAGGATTGCTCTCAAGTTTCTCATCTTATTTGTTTGCTCTAAAGATTTAAGATTATTTTGAATAAATTAACATTTATTGAGCACTTGAATGTTATTATTAGATATTATAGTGGAATTTTGATGGTGTTTGGTGATTTTAAATTTAGGCACAAAGAAACAACCAACTGCTGCTCTAATAATCAAACTAAACCCTAGTCACCCACCTCTATGTGAATTTTCCTGTTTAATTTTTAAAGAATGGCAGCAAATTAGAGATTTAAGTACCAACTAATCAAGAGTTGAGCCAGTGTTCCATAATACCAAAGGAGAAGTCTGGTGAAATGCAGTGGGAATGTATGACTTGAGCATTCTACCTCCCCACATCTTTTTTTTTGGTTATTGTTTTTCATTCATATTAATACATATTTTGCATCTGTTCTAGTCAGGTAATAAGGATTGAAGAAACCCCTCTCTTCCCTCATGGAGTTTCTATTCTATTGAGGAAAGAGAGGCAATTAACATGTAAATTAGACAGTTGGTAGGTCAGATGGTCATATGTGCCAATGGAAAATAAAGAAAAGAGGGACAAATGATGGGGAGAGCCAGAAATATAGGAATACAATTTGTAATGTGTCGCTGAGAGAAGTTCTCACTGCACAACATTGTGAACATGATTAAAAGCACCAAAATATATATCTGAATGTGATTTAAAGGGGAAATGTTAGATTGAATATATGGTATACATATATAAAAAAGGGAACTTTGCCCTTTTGGCAAAGATTGAAGGAAGTAAGCCAGGAGATAACCAGGGAATAATCATTTCATGTAGAGGGAATAGCAACAGAAAAGCTCCTAAGGCTGGGAGTGCCTGGAAAAGCATGCTCTGCTGCATGAGGCAGAGAGGGAGAGCTGGGATAAGGCTAGGGCCTTATCCACCCAACTACTTCAAAAGAAGTTGAAGAGAAAGAACCACGCAATCACGAAGGCCCTTTTAATTCATCATGATTCCATTTCTGGTTATCACCGCTCGTAATATACTGGAGCTCTGATCAGAGAGATTAGCAAATAGTTCTTCCTTGAGGGAGAGCTAGCTGACCAGAGGCAGGCATGGCATGAGAAAAGGGAAGAGTATTCTCCTCAATGTTATTCTTAGATTAGTTGATAGGAGAATAGAGGATTCTTCTACAAACAACTTCATACCATGCCAGCTAGTGTTCAAAGGTTTCTTTCACAAAATGGCTGCCTTGTGTTATCATCATGTATGCATTTACGTCACTTGAACCATTGCTGAAATAAAGCAGTACTATGCTTAACTATAACAGCTTTTTCCTAGAGTCTTACAAATAATTGAAGGCATGAAATTTAAATACCATAATAATACAATTACAACGATTTTGTAAGAGTTCTCTCACCTAAATGTAATCTTGTGGTTTTTTTTTTAAATATTGAGTATTAATGTATAGAAATAGATATCTCATTTGAAAAGAATTTATGGCAGTATAAATATGCATCCAACCAGCATAGTTGCTCATAAGAGCTAAACAATCTCCAAATCTTGGATATTCATGAAACTAATTTCTTATACCTCCCCCTGGAAGAACTATATTTCTAAAAGTACAAACAGAGGACGCTTATAAAAATGAATGCAAAGCAGCTCAAAAGCCAGCAAAATTCAATAAAAGAGATGCTAGAATAACTTTCCCATGTTGCCTTTATTAGAAATAGAAAATTGTAAATGGAGAAAGCAAAGCTATCATGAAACTACACAAGGCTCTGATGCCTTTAAAAGGAGGCCAGAAATTTTAAGTTATATATATGTTACTAGATAAAAACTTAAAAACAAACAAACATAAAACTGTACAACATAAACAGTGGGCTCTAATGTAAACCATGGACTGTAGTTAATAGTACAATTCTAAAAATATTCTTTCATAAATGTAACAAATGAACCATATTAATGCAATAATCGGGTGGTATATGGGAACTCTATTTTATGCATGATTTTTCTGCAAACCTAAAATTTCTCAAATAAAAAAAAATTTTTTTTAATTAAACAATAAAAAAGAAAATGAAGCCAGGAGAGTCTTTCCTAGGTCTTCTTCTCGCGCCCATCAAAACAATATATAGGGAAAGGAATGTGGCTTAACCAGATGGGCACCCGCCTACAACATAGGAGGTCCCAGGTTCGGGTCCCAGTGCCTCCTAAAGAAGACGAGCAGATGCCCCCACTGCCATAACAAGCGAGACAGCACACCCTGCCATACCCCACCTTAACGAGCTAGACGCTGCACCCCCACGCAGCCCGCCGCACCCACTGCAACGAGCAGAGGCCTAAATGAGCAGATGCCACAAGCCGGCAGATGGTGAGGCCTGCATAGTGGATGTGACTCCGGCCACTGGGCACCCCCTCCCATGTGGGAGGTCCTGGGTTCAGTTCCCCATGCCTCCTGGAGAAGACGAGTGAACTATGAGCAGACAGACGAGAGAACCATCTGGGGGAGGGGGGAATAAATAAAAATAAAGTAAATAAATAAATCTTTAAAAAAACAGTATACATGATTTAGATCTAAATGATAATAAAGTCTGGAAATATTTGTGACCTGCTTTGAATTGTCCTATAGTAGAAAGAAATGTCTGTCCCACATTCTTGCCTTTTCCACAGCAACCCTGAAGCAAATTAAGCCATAATTAGGATCATCCACAAGGTCTCAAATGATCCCCTACCCTTCCAAAGATATAGATTTAGATTAAGTCTGCTCAATATTCTTTTTGTAGATTTAGTACTTTCTTATACTCTGGTCAGAGCAGGATTATAACTTCAAGCTAACTATTCCATGGTATCCAATCAACTCTGATTTTTTTGAGTCCTGACAATTTGCCAGCCAATGTGCTAGACTGTGGGGGAAGATAAAGAAAATCCTCAAATACAATCCTTACTTTCAAGAAGTTTACGCTCTAGTGGAAATAGAAACATATAAATACATAATTGATATATATGAAATGTAAAATGGGAAAGGCATGTCCAAATTGCTGACAAAAAGAAGTGATCATTCTCTGAGGAAGTCTGGGAGGACTTCCCTAAAGGGTTGACAATTTAATTGTATAGAAAATGTGAAAATGAGTTCACCATGTATCGAAGGGAGATGGAGTAGCATATGAGAAAGCATATGCAATGTTGTGAAACTATGTCATGTTTGGTGAATGAAAATTAATTCTTCATGGTGATGGTTTGGGGAAGAGTAGACAGAAGAATTTGAATGGCTTTCAAACATTAAGGATTTAAGACTAGATCCTTTAGAAAATTTGAAGCCACTGGAGGTTAATAACTAGGATTACTAAATTTGATTTTTAAAAAGATAAATTGGGGAGCAATGTTAAACAAATATTATTTCACAAACACAAATAAGTGGCATGAAATAGTTTAATGAAGGGGTTCTTAACAAGGGGTTGGTGAGCTTGAATTGAAATTCAAATAAACTTTATTCTTGTGAGGACCTGTTGGTGCGGGTATGATATATTTATTAAATAATACACAGTATAGTGTGGACTTAGTAAGGGGCCTGTGATTTTCACCTGACTGGCAAAAGAGTCCATGAAACAAAAAAGGTTAAGAACCCCTGGTCTAATGGAAGAAATACAGACTTTGGATTTAGACAGATATGTTCAAATACTATCTGCCGTTTATTACCTTAATCTTTAACTTCTTGGTTTTCCATCCCTTTTGTAAAACGGTGATAATATATTTAACTTGCATGACTGCTGGGCAAAGTTAACACAGCATTGGTACATTGTAGCTGTTCAATAAATATAATTTTCATTATCACCAACGGGTTTTACTCACCTGTTCATTCTGAGGATAAAAAAATCATTTATAAATTTAAAGTTCCTAGTATAAATCCCAGCACATATTAGGCACAATATTTCATTTTCCTTTCTCCTTGTTTCTAAACTGAAGTGAGTGTTTTTGATGGTTATTTTTATGAGAAAAGGGAAAAAGAAGAATACTTATTTTGTAAGTGCCATAAGGAAATCTTGCGGATGTAATCATTGTGCTTGTACACATGTGTGATAATGATAAAGTTATGTAATATCCATCCATATAAATAATAGTTTTCAAATGAAATTCTGACCTCTATATAACTAACTATATAATGATTTTACATATGGAGGTAAGAAATGGTCCATAAACATGATCAGAGACAATGTGTATGATAAAGTGTTGAATATAGAAAACAAATTACAGAGCAATATATATTTAGGCTGTCATATTTTAGAAAAAAGAAAATAGTATTATACAAAAAGAAAACTATTTGAAAGATATATGCCAAACCATTAATATCATCTGTGTGATGACGTGTAGTTTTAATTTTACCTTATATTGTTCTACATTCCTTGCATTTTTCATAGTCTTACATGTGTATTACATTTTTCTTGTAAATAAAATCTTGACTATACACACACACATACACATTATGAAGCTATTTATTTATTTTATACTAAGTTAATACACAAAAGCGAGCCTTAAATCAAACAAACAAAAAAAAATCACATACAATAAAACCAAAACATCAGTTCCTTTTATACATGGATCCATCACACAAAATTGCAAGGGGGAAGTGGTGGCTTTGCTTTAATGAAGATAAAGCTGACATTGAGAAAGTTCAGAGCAGGATAATTGAAGAGACATGCATAAGTATGCCTCTACTCACTTATAATTAGTGACTACCAACACTGGTGGTATACATGGGCAGCAGAGATAATCTGTGATGTTCGAAAATAAGTAAAAGCAGGTAAATCTACCCTTTATTCCACACAGAATTAGAAACAAAAGGGGTCAGGCAGAAAGATGATAAATAGCAGAAAAATAAATATCAGCATATTGCACTATAACTACACAGGATATATTTTCAGAATCTCCAGCAAGTGTTAAGAAAGAAAGCTTGCATCATTTTTAAGTGACAAGTTGGAGGTATAACATTATGAGATGGACTAATATGGAGTCATAAGGAATCTTATTCTGTGTTGCACAAAGAAATGTTGGCAAAGTTATGAGGGAAAATGTTATTTTTCATGTAGATGAGAACTCTGATTTTCTTTTTCAAACACTTTATGAACACTTTGGATTTGTATATATATATATATTTCTGTTTAGCTAATCCCAAGGCAAACAGGAAGATTTAGAAAACCACAAACTAAAAGCACCTGCTGATCCAATATATTCTGCTTGATTTCTTTCCCCTATCAATCGAATCTCGCCTTTTCTAAGGTAAATTATAACGCCCTACCTGACAAATCCTATAGCCTCTATTCTTTCCTTTATTAAATGTGTGTGTGCACATACTCTATAAAGTAATAAAATTCAGTAAAAAGTACAAGAATTGAAAATCACTTCTTTGTCCATCTTTATGTCACTATAGATGTTACATTTTGGTGCCTTGTCACCCAGTAGTTTTCTTTTTCCCTTTTATTTTGACTACATGTTATATATTTTTACTATATTATACATTATGTATTATGCATTATGTATTATATATTATATATACATATATATATTCATATATACATATTTATAGCCAGCATTCTCACATCGAACTTCAGTGATGTAACTTATATAAAGCTGCAAAATGTATCTGTGAGTTTCTATATACATTAAACTACTTTAAAGCTGGATATTTAGGCTGTTGCAGTGTTTAAAAAGTATAAAAAAGCTATGATAATTCCCAAGTCCTGAGAAAGCCCCTGCATTACAACTGCCCTTCCCTTCCCTGCCCCGAAAGCATCTAGTGGCCACCGGCTCCATCTCACTGTTATAATTTCTTCTATTGCTTGAATCACAATGTCTACAATAGAATACCATTAAGTCCACTTTAGTCCATAGCTCTTCCCCCAATCCTGAGGAGTCTGGGATGGTGATGTCCACTCCACCTCCAAGTGAGAGTAGGCTTATATCCCATGGATACGGTGGATGGGATTATCCTGCCTGCAGCTGCAGGCTCTCTCCATTCCCTGGGATGGCCGTTGTCCATCATCGTCTCCTCAATGTGAACTATGGTCCATGCTTAGTGGCAAAGCCCCAGGATTTGTATACACATTGCAGGTGATGTGCCACACTAATGAAAGATGTTTATGTGGGATGTTGTGGGAGGTGTGGGAGGTGGGAAACATGGGAATCCCTGTAATTTTTGTGTAACACTTATGTAATCCAAGCATCTTTTAAAATATATTAAAAAATATATAACTTTTATGTAAGCAAATGCACGTATATGCATATATATTTATATATCATTTTACAAATATTGGTTTGTATTGTGAAAAACTTGATTTTTACCCACAATATTAAAAATAAATAAATAAATAAAAAATAAAAAAAGCTATGATAAACATTTAGTGTATTGTTTTCACTTTTTTATATAACTGTTCCCTTAAGCTAGATGACTTAGCCAATTGATTTTCAAGAATCAAAAATAATTATGGTAATAAATGAGTCCCTGACACCACTCACCCTGGCCCAAACCAGAGTTACCTGTGTGAGTGGCAGTTCAATCCTAAATCAACACCTGTTCATTTGGAGTCTCTCCTTGTAAGAATTTTGGTTTTGGCCTCATATACAAAACAATTATTTGTTTTTCATTCTGAAGAATTGTAATACTGGTTATGTTCTATTACTGATTGATGTTCATACGAGGGTCTCAGTATATCTTAATTTTAATCCTCTGAATAAAAGTTAAGATAGGGTAGGTGTGATGGTTAGGCTAATGTGTCAACTCGGCCAAGTAGTTGTGTCCAGGTGTTTGTTCCAGCAAGCACTGGGCTAATTGTAATACAAGAGCATTTATGGACTTCAATCACCAGTGAGTTTACTGCGTGGATGGCTGATTACATCTGCATCAATCAGGGAGATTACATTATCAATGGGTGGTGCTTTTACCCAATCAGTTGAATGACTTAAAAGTGGAAGTGATTTCAACATTCAGGGAGAATTTCCCAGCTCGTCGTTGGATAGGCAACTTCTCCCAGAGACTCATCAACGACCTTTCATCGGGCCTTCATCGGAGCCCCTGGTTTGCAGCTTGCCTGAGGAACCTGGACTTGTGAGTCCCCACGGTCGCGTGAGAGACTCTTTTAGAGTTCCATATTATTCACAGATATCTCCTGCTGATTGTTTCCCGAGAGAACCCTGACTAATACAGTAGGCAATGCCATGTTAATAAACAACAAGGATATGGGAAGTGGCTGTGCCTCAATTGGTTAGGCTCCCGTTTACCTTTTGGGAGTCTCCAGGTTCGATTCCTGGGGCCTCCTGGTGAAGGCAAGCCAGCCCACACGGTGCAGTGAGCTGGAGCAGCAAGATGACATAACAAAGGGAGACAAGCAGACACAGAAAAATGCAAAGCAAATGGACACAGAGAGCACAAGCAGCAAGAGGGGATAAATAAATAAAATAAAACTTAAAAAAACAACAACAACAAGGATACCTTCGTGGTTTTCAATAACAAATGTTTATTTCTTTTCAAACCACATGCCCATTGCAGGCTATTCCCCATTGTAAGAGGACATAAAGAAGGATTTGAGCTAGACAGACTCCTGTTCAAATTCTAGCTCCTCTTGGAAGCCAATGCAGGAGAAAGCATCCCTATTGTCATGTAGTGAGAAACCAAAATGCATGAGAACCAAAAGTGCTGCAAAAATCACGTTCTCATATATTGTCAACAGCAGTTTAAATCCATATAGTCTTTGGTTATATATGTGAAAAGTTTCAGAAATAATTATCTTCTTCAATCCAGTGATTCTTTTTCTGGGGTTTTAAATAAATAAAAAGAGATTTTGACCTGTTTGTCTGGCTGATCTGTTTATTTCAGTGAAATGGCTGAATTGTGTGTGTGTGTGTACAAAATTGCAAATTGTATATAAGATGGTATGATACAAATTATGTTATATGCCACAGAGGGAATTTATTAGTTCATTCAGGGGCCCCAGAGGACCCTCAGAGTAACAGAAGATCCTTGTGTAAGTCTGTGTTATTGTTCACAAATGTTCCCTGCAGCTCCCAGGGGGAGGGTTACACTGCCCAGCCCCATTGATGGCAGACTTGGCAATACAACTTGCTTTGCTCAATAACTGCTCTCTCTCAGTGAATTTGTCAGTAAAATGAGGATATATAGATTATTGTGAAGATTAAATTAGAAATGGTGTGTATATCCTCTAGGTAGCATCTTGGAGCCAGCACAGTGTTAGTCATACTCTTTCCCCTCTGCATTGCTGACTGGAAGAAGTCCAGACTCAGGCTATGTCATGAGCCGGAGTAAGGCAGAGCTTCCCACTACCTTTAGAACAAATTCAAACTCTGACCATGGCCTATAAAATTTGCCATATATTCAAATATACCTCCAAACCTCGTCTTCCACCACTCGCCACAATTCCCTCTGGTTTACGGGCCTTGTTGCTGGAGAATTCTTCAAGTGTGCTCTGCCTCGTGCCCTTTATTCTTGCCATCCACTCTGAATGGAGCATGACTTACTCCACCTCATCTAGCACCCACCTCGGCTCAAGTATTAACTTCATGGACAAAGAGTTTCTCCCTGATTATAGATGTAACGCCTCCCCCCTTTAAAAATCTCCCTCTTTTTTTCCTTACTTCTAAAATAATAGTATGTTTTAAAAATTGTTCACTTGTTGATTGCCTAAATAATTCACTGCTGTAACTTCAATGCTTAGAAAAGTGCCTGACATGTATAGTCTTTTCAGTAAATATATTCTGGTTAAATTAATTAATGAATGTTACTACTTAGAGCAAGGCCAAGTTCCACATCCTTGAATAGTTTATCTTACTGCAAGGAATTTCTATGAAGATCAACAAACAGAAAATTAATGAACTCCTTGAAAAATATACTTGAAAATAGGGCAGGACACACAAATATAGCAACAACATCAGCATATCTGTCAAAATAGATGTTTGGGCTATTTCATTCCAATTTTGTAAAAGAATGAAAAGATGGTGAATGACATGCTGGAGAAGGACAGGAAATCTGTGGGAAAGAGCCTGGATTGGATGCACATCACTGAATAGATTAATAGCATCATCATGTCTAGTTCCTTAAACTCTCTCAGTTAAATTGTCAGTAAAAGGAAGATATACAGATTACTGTGAAGATTAAATTAGAAATCTATGTGGAGCATTTAGCTTCGTGTCTATCACATAGGAAATATTCAATACATATTAGCTGTTTTATATTATCTTTACTATATATACTTAAGATTTGGGATTTATAGAGCAGCATTATTTAGAAGTACATTACCTAGTCATAAATAATTTCCAAATGAAGTCTCTTTACTAGTGTGTAGGCATTACATTAGTTATACCCTTTAACTTAAGAAATCAGTCATTGCCAAAATTAGCTGTTGTCAATAAAATTCACCTTCCTCTTAAGTTTATGGAATCCATATTAAAAATCTCTATAGAACATTAAGCTTGAGTGTGATATATGTATTGTCTTCTTTATCACAGTAATATTAATAGGCTTGATTTAAATGGAAGCAGTTGCTATAAAATGTATAAAAAGTAGTACTTTCCTTTCTTTCCTATGTAAAAATCCAACCCTTACATAATTATACAGGGTATTATCAAATCACATAAGTATTTCCTGAAGTACTCTTGACCAGATGTTAAGTACAGTTTGGTCCTCCTAATTTTAATAAGGCACTATTTAGTTTTATCTTGTTTTTTCTTTAACTCACTGATTGATTGTACAATGCTTTTTATCCCCATAAAGTATATAGAGTTGGTTATGACAAAACTACACATAACAAAAAAATGAAGTATATTTTAAAATGAAATTTCAGGATTTTAATCACAAAAAAACAGTAGAAAGTGAAGACAAGGAAGATCTTCATGATTTGAATTTCCTTTTAGAGATATTCCCACACACATTCTGGAACACTGGAAAGACATATTTAAACCCCTTACGAATATCTAATTGCCCCTAAAGGTAACCTAGCCCTGTCATTTAAATAAAATGTAATTGTTACTAGATGGTTTAGGTAATGATGTATAGTAATACTTCCTCTATGGATCCAATGGAATAATACTAGTTTGTTGTCTTATGGGAAGGGCTCTTTATAAAAAAAACAAAGAGAACAAAATTTGTGAACTAAGGCATGGATGAGGAGGATGAGAAGTTGGAGGATAGAACTACACATGAAGCTTGGTAGATTTCCTCCTCAAAATCATAAATCTTAATAGTAGGAAAGAAGAGAAAAAAGAGCTTTAAGTTTTTCTCTAGAAAGGAAAATCCCATCTGGATCTCAGAATTTGCTAGTTGTTTCCCCAAATTCTTTCCTTAGTAATAGAATCCCCAATAGCTGGGCACGTGGAGCCTGCGATACTACATATCCCAGCCACCCTTGTAGTTATGTTTGGCCATGTGACTTAATTACGGCCAAAGAACCTAGGCAGAAGAACCATGCCAGGCTCCTGAGACATGTTCTTAAAAGGAGATTATTTTCCTTCTGTCCTTCTTCTTTAGTGATATCTAGAATACAGACTTGATATGGGGGACCTGCACAAACATTTTGGGCGTTAAACAGAAGCTGTGTGTTGAGAATAATATAGCAATAAGATGGAAGGAGTCAAGGTCTCTGATGATTTCCTGAAAGCACCAAGCCAAACTTGAACTCTTATCTCCAGATTGCTGTTATATGAGAGAGCAATTAAATTTATTTTTAAATGTATGCCATTGCAGCCAAACGTAATTCTAACTGATAAGCTCATATCCATGGTATTTTTTTATATCAATAAACAAAATAATTATCGTTAAAATACTCAACATTGCCAAAAAAAAAAAAATTATGGGTAGATTCCCTTTATGTCACACTTAGAGTGATCCAAATTAATGTTGATTAACTACACAACTACACATCTAAAATTAAGATAAAACAAATCCAAGACCATAAATATTTTAAAAGGCATTTATGTGTACGTTGTTCTAAGTTCCATTTCATGGGAGGAAAAGGCAAACTATCAGACTGGGGTTCAATGATAAACCCCTGTCTCCAAGCAGTTAGCGAGCACAGTAGACAAGCTTTAGCAGAAGCTGAAGCTCAGAGGTAGAAGGAACAACTGAGAGAACAATGGCTAAGGGTTTATATGGGGTGGTGGATTAAACTCTAAGTGGGTTGGACCAGTTCACAACTGCAGAGTTGAAATTCCTCTGCCTCAGGGAAAGCCGGTTCTTTAAGGATACCAATCTAAAGATGGAAGAGATCTGGAGCAATATTTTGCTCCCAGACAATGGAGCTGGCAGGAACCGAACAAGAAAGCTGGATCCAGCCAGCCAGCTGGTTGGAATAAAAGCCAAGAAGAGGCTACACCTAGGTTCAAGCTCAAAGCATAAGCAGAATTTAGCTAAGAATGAAGAGGATGGGGGGAGGAACTATTTCAAGAAGACAGAACACCGTGACAAAGATATTGAGGCAAGAAACAAGTGAACTTAAACAAATAAACAACAAAACAAAATAAATGATAGTTCTTTCAATGAATTACTATGGTGTCTTCTTGCCTGAAGCACAGCTAACAGGAGGGAAAGTTGAATTCGGGCTTTGTATCCTGGCGGGATGGAGAGCCTAGAAGGACTGTAGGCATGGGGCTGCTTTTTTCGTGTGTTCCTTTAAACAGATCACTGTAACAGCAGGGAGGAATTTGGACCAGAATGAGAATCAACCTGAATTAGCCTTTTAGGAGACTGCAGCAGTAGAGAGAGAGAATGCCTGCCAGGAAGGTGTAAGATGCGTGGGCTGAGTAGATAGAGGTGGAGGTGGAATAGGGTGGAATGGAAGGGTATGGTCAGGAGCTCTTGCAAGTTTCTGTGTTGGTTAGCTCAGACAGGTTTATTTCCCCAGAGGTTAGAAGGGATGGACCTGCACTCACTATTCCATTTTATGCTACTGCTTGTTAACTTGTGTCTTGCTTGTTCTTTTTGTCCTGCATTTCAACTCCTTTGTCTTGATCCCTTAAGACTGTAAGGTAGATGGAGTTTCTCCTTTGCTTGGGGTGGTGTTTTAATTTTTTGTTAACTATTCATTCTTTTAAAAATCTTTTTAAGTAATGCAGCCTTTTTGAGGTCTTGATTACATTTCAATATTATATAATTTATGTTTATGATCTAACATTTCTTTTTAGATACCCAGGCCTGGAATTGAACCGAGGACCTCGTATATGGGAAGCCACCGCTCAACCACTGAGCCACATTGGCTCCCCTGAGTTGTTTTATTCATTTATTTACTTGTGGTTTGTTTTTAGGAGGCACCAGAGACTTAACCGGGGACCTCTCATGTGGGAAGCAGGCATTCAACTGCTTGAGCTACATCTGCTCCCCTATGATCTAACTTTTAAGTTCTAAAAAAGGAAATAATAAAACCAAGCAAGGTTTCAGATTAAAATAGGAGTAGATCTTGTTTCTAGGACTGTCTTTCACTCTAGCTGTATAACCCTGGGCAAGTCATTATACCTTTCTCTTCTCCTTTTTCCTTCTGTAAAAGGAAGAGGTGATTTTTAACATGCCTGTGTAGCTGTTAGAGTCTATGATTCTATAAAATATAATGCAGAGTGGCCTATGTGAAAAATTATAAATTCCCTTGACAGTGTTTCTCTTGTTTATCAAACACACTCTGGCTTTGGCAATTAAAGGCAAAAAACATTACTGCTTTTCTTGTTTCAGTGTAACTTCTGAGATATCCTCACCTTGGGGCCCCTTAGAATTCTTAACACTACATGTTAAGTTCTTATTGCTCCCATATCACAAGTTTGTTGCTTTCATATATATGTATATAGACCCCTCATCAAAAGTACAGGAATCTCCCCTGCTGAACTGGTCCTTATCACAATAACCTTCAACTTCATAGTGATAAGCATTACAAGGAGCTCATATTTTAGCAATTCATATTTGAAGGTGAAGAGGGCTTGCCCCTTTACTTGGGGAGATTTAGGCAAGGCCCACTTGAAAAGCATTTCTACCACCAAATAGTTTGGTCATATCCTACTTGGATGACAGCAGCATTTTCTTGTTTAAATACAAATTTTCTGTTTGCCTACTTTTCTGGGAAATGATTAAATCTAGTGTTCTGTAAACAATATAGAACAAAGGGGACAAGCAGGATTAATATTGAAAATCAGCCCCTATATACATTCTTAATACAATTTATCTGAACACTTCCTTATTTCTAAAATGGATATAGTTATTGAACCTGTGTTAGGTTGTAATGATGATTAAATGAGGTAAAACAGCGCCTGGAAAATAATGAACATTATCAATGTTATTAGACCATCTTCAAAAACAATTAAAATTTGTGGTAATAAAATGTTTGCCATTCTAGAGTTAGCAGAAGTAACCTTCATGATTTCATATCTAAAAATTGCTAGTCTTCTCACCATTGATAAATTACATTATTCCCTGGATAACAAATGCATAAACCTCTTGGAATCTAGTAAAAATGTCAGAAGATCCTTGAAAAAGTAAGGAAGAAAGGGACAAGATTGAAAAGTTAAGGACCTGGAAATACTGAACAAAGGAAAGGGAAACAAAACAAAAAAAGTAGCTTTAAATTTAGTTATTAGTAATGGGATGATGGAAATATTCATAAATAAAATAAACAATACTCATATTGGCAGGATATAAGATTGTAACAATATTGAAAGATTAAGGAAAAATGAAATGAAGGCTCAGTAAAATCTCCTTGCTATATGTCCCAGAAAGAATTTGTCCTTTGTCAGCTAATCCTTTCAAGTTCTTTTTTCCATGCTTATCTCCCCCAAAATAAACAAATTTAGAGATTGTGGTGTGATTTTTTTTCTTTGAAATTGAACAAAAAAATATAGCAAACAATTTCTGATGTGTTTGCTCAACAAATATTTATTTATCATGTAGTACTCAATCAACATTGATGATAAATGTGTGAAGAATTTAGACTTAGCCCACATTCTCATGAGTTTACAAGCTAGTAGGAAAGATACTATTAAAAATATGTATACAAATAACAATTTAGTAATCGGGGTAATATTCTGAAACAGAAATACAGCATTCCTTATAGTGTGTGTAACTCTGTTAAGAAGGTACTGGGGGAATGGGAGATGGCAGGGACAACCGGTGACATTTAAACTGCATGATGAAGTAGGCATTAGTCAAGCAAAACTGATGGGTGGGGAAATATTCAGGACAGAAAGAACAGCAGATGCAAGGTTGTGATGATGGAGAGAGTTTAGCCTATTCCCAGAACTGAAAAGATTCCAGTGTAGCTGAATTACAGTGAGCAAAGGAAGAGAGGAGGTTGAGGGGTTGAGAAGTCAAGGACAGTTCTACAGACAAGGAGAGGTCAATGGGACTCCACTCAAGGATTTCAGCATGGGGATGATACAATTAGATGTACATTTTTACATGTGTACTCTGTAAGTTGGATGGATGCTGGCTTGAAGTGTATTTGGATAAACAAGTTTTGAGATAATTGTAGTAATAATGTTCAAAGACAACTGTGACTTGGGCTAAGGTGGAGTCACTGAAGATGGAGAGAATTAAGTGATTCGAGATATATTCAGGAGGTAAAATGGATGCCTTGAGATTGTGTGGATGTAGAAAGATAGACATAAAATAGGAAGAAAGTGACATTCTGGATCTGGTTTTAGCAAACCATATAGATTTGCTATTTATTAAGAAGTGTGAAGAGGAAGGAGTGTTTGGGAGTTGAGTTTTAGATACATTCAGTTTAGATGCTGATAGAGCACATCCAAGTAGCACAAGCACATACAAACCCATCAAGTGGACACTTGAAATTTTGCCTTTCATCTCCACCTGTCACTTCAGTTCCTTCCCTTTGAACTAGTCTATTCACCTGAACTAGTCTATTTCACCTGAACTATATGGCAATGAAAGATGCTGAAGACCTTGAAAGTGAGAAGAGAGCTGTAATACCTTAGAGAGTCACATTAAGAGAAAGCTCTGTTTTTTTGCTGGCACTTTGAGTTACAGGTAAGATGTAATTTAGGAAGTCAGCAGGTAAAGAAGAAACAGAGAAGATGAACAAATAAAATTGGGAAACCTTAGATATAGAAGATATCCACTCAATCGATGCTTATTAATTTTAGGATAGCTCATTGTATTTGATGTTTACAAATGGATTTTGAAATACAAGTGATTGTGATTAAGAAGAAAAGAAGCAAATAAAGAATAATGCTTCTGCTCTTCTTGCTGACCTTAGGACATGTAAATATCTCCAGGAAATTCTATCGCTTCCCTCTATTTTTTTTCTCTTTTCTTTTCCTCTCTCCTTTTTTATTTTCCTCTCTCCTTTTTCTTTTCTTTTGCCCTCATTTATTTTCTGGTCCTTACTTCTTTTTCTTGTCTTTAGTTGCCCCACTTCCAAAAGCTTAGATCCCCCAATTCACAAGCTGGAAACTTCTACAAATGAGGGGATATTTTGAGGACTAGTAAGAGAATAATTTTAGGCTAATTTTTCATATTTTATTTTAGCTTGGGTGGTGTTGAAACAAGACCATTTTCATATTTTGGTATTATCAATTTCATTTTTACATGAACAACATGAGAATTAAAGTAGATGGCATACAGATGTAAGAAAAAAAATAGGCTTCACCTGTTCCTAAGTGTCAGAATTTAACTCAGATTGAGTGGAAAAGAGCATATCATATGAAAGGAAGATTGATCTGGGAAAATTTACCAAATGGAAATATTTAAGGGAAGATGTTTTCATAGAAAAGAAAAAAAATATTGTAGATTATAAAATGCAATAGAAATTTCAAATCATATAGCAATGACTGCCTCCCATTCAGAAAGCAAATATGTAAATCAATTTTCCTGGACTGTATTTAGCAGAAATCTAGTGCTGAAAGGTGTAAATATTGTCTCTGTAATTTTAAAAATGTTCGGTAGTACAGTAAATTTGAAGATGCTCTACCAGACTCCTTTATGGAACTTCAAAATGCACATGAGCATACAAAAGGCTTTTAACAGTTCTGCAGCAAAATAACTCATATAAAGCATCTCAGCATCTTCAAAACGTATTCAAGCCCTAAACATTTTGTTCTCAGCATAACTTTCAAATGTTATGCAGAATGATGTTCCCCAAGAGATGAGTTTGGGGAAAGTTTATCTAAGTCATTGTAAAAAATATATTTATATTTTCCTATTTTAAGAAATGCCCATGAGTTTTCTTGTTCATATATGGGTTTAAGTAGCTTCATATTTAGGAAGTTCTGCCTGGTACTCAAACTGTGTGACTGAAAAGTCAAACTTTTTTTCTTAAATTCTTACTGTTTGAACCAGAAGGACTTAGCATTTCTTCTCAGAATGACTATTTAGACAAGCAAAGAATGATGTTAAATTATCATTTCACCTACTCTTCTTTAGTCTAAAGATTCTTAACCACTTTTATAATTTCATAATAATATTTAAATGATTTGTTATTTTTATTTTTTAAGGTGTAAATTCTTTGTTTCAGGGTATAGTCATATATTCTAAACATTCATTACATTTGGCTTTAAGTCACCTAAAAATCAGAGGTCTGAAAACTGGACAATATCATTTCATGGTACTCCAAATTGTGGAAAATTAATATGAAAATCTATTTGACTTTTCTCCACCTCACTTCATTGTACCATGCTATGCATGTTGATTTCTCTTTTAGTTAAAAAAACACCTCATAAATGAAAACCTTTTGTTAATTGAGTAACACCATTGTGAAATTCCTCAATGCACAGCAGATGGCATATTTGCACATAAGTAACCAGTGTACTACTGTTGACCCAGGATATTTTGCAATAATTGATGTGATACTTTTTTCTCAATTTTATGATATCAACCCTTCATGGAAAATATCCAGATGGGAAAAATGTTCACCACCATAATCTAAACTGTATTCGATTGTATAAAGGAAGCTCCTTTATCCATTAGCAAACTAACATCCAGTTTTCCATTTCAATTTTTGAATAACCACATACAAGTTAAATATATAAACTCTTTAAAGTTAATAATTCCTCTCTTTTCTAGCTGCATGGTCTACTGTGTGCAATTCAAAAAAACATATTAAAATACCCCACTTACTAATTCAAATCTAAATAATGTAATTAAATATAAAACCCTATAATTCTTATCTCTCACTGAAGAGTTGTGCAATTTTCACAAAAAGTACAAATTTGTTGCTAGCATTGGTAAGCCTTCAAAAAGGAAATAATCTATAGAATATCCATAATTATAAATTACATATTGAGTACTATAATGCAAGAAATATAATTTATTATTGCAAAATAATAAATACACATATATCAGTTAAAAACATTGCTGTCTCCAAAGAACTCACACCTGAGTCAAGATGACTGCACATTAAAAATAAAGCAGGGAGTGGATGTAGCTCAGTGGTTGAGCTCCTGCTTCCCATGTACGAGGTCCTAGGTTCAATCCCTGGTACCTCCTAAAAACAATAAAATAAAGCAAAACAAAACAAATCTAATGCAGTCATAGGCATATTATTGTAGCTTGTGAAAAGGAAGCACAAGCCAACTTGACAGCAGGTGAAGAATGTAATGACTTTTAATAAGGAGGTTGAAGATGAATTCACAAAAGAAATTAAAAGACATTTGAAGGTGTTGAGGTGTGGAAGAAGAGTCGGGTGTTTGCAGCGACTGTTTAGAACACAGGCATGAAGTTTAAACATGAAGATGTTCAAAATAATGAAAATAAAGAGGAGGATGTTCAGGATACTGGGAGAGATGAGTGTCCAAGTTAGTTTGGAGTTAGATTTTATGTCACTTTGATAGATTTGGGGGGTTATTTTTTAAAGCATAAATGCACACACAAATCATCTATAATCCCATACATTTTAATTAGATAAAGTAAAAGTGAAAGTTTCTTCCTTGTCCCAATATTTTCTGTCCTGCTTAGATGTGCTTTAGGCAATGACATATGATTCATAGTAGTGTAATATGCTAGAAATATTACAAATATTTCTTTCTTATCTTTCAATAATTTTTAAATTTCAGAGGTCCTAAAGAATGCTTGCTTGAAATATTTTTAAATATAAGGGACAAAAGAAAAATATAGGCTATTTAGAATAAAACTTCTAATCCGAATTTTACATGAGAGGGTTATAATTTGGTAAAAGTTATATGGAAAGCTCTTTTAGGAATGTATCGATTAAAAATGGTACCTATGTAGGAGAATAATGAAATAAAATGATGAGAGGGTTCCTGCACTAAACATAAAGGAAATGCAGACCAAGATGATTCTATTCAGGACATTGACAAATAGTAACTAAAATCTTAAAATAAATAAATGAACTTTAATATTAAGAAATACATTTCTTTTCCAAGTTTTATGATCAGTCCCCAGATATTTACAATGCTTGCATCTTCACTTCATTAAGAACCTGTTCAAATAACATCTCCTCAAAGTGGTTTTCCTGGATCATTCTACTTAAAATAGCAGCATGTAGGTTTAGATGGGAAGGTAGCTATGAAAAATGAGGATCAAAACATCAAAGTTTCATATAGTTTTAGAAAAATCAATAATATACATATTTAAAACAATACTACTAGCACCATAAATGAATAAATGCATATATTCTGCTTTAATTATAATCATTAATAAAGTCATATATGTTATTCTGGATTATGAAATTAGATACCTTATTCATCATTTGCAATTAGTATCTATGCCAGGAAAATTAGTAGAACAATTTTTCTCGGGGTGGGCAATATAACATAACTTGAAGTAGAGGTGTTACAGTTTACAGTGTCCTTTTTGATTAGATCACTCACAATAAGTTCTAGAACCTTTCTTCCAATTTAAATTCAATGAATAAATTTGATTCATATTTGTTCTGAATTGAATGCATATTTTGAAGAGACATTCCAAATTGATCAGTTGAATCATTTACAATTACTCTTGTAATTGCAGTAAAGAATTTTGTTGATCATTTGTGACAATAGTTCTTACAGATTAGCAAATTACATCATAGCACCATTCTACCAAACATGAAAAATGACTAAATAATTATATTTTACAGTGGGAGAAACTGAGAATTACTAGAGAATACTGAGATTGCGATGGCTAGAAGTTGGAATAAAATGCTTTTTATCTTTTTTGTCTAAGCTCTATGAACAGGCTATGATATTTCTTGCCACAAGGTACACACAATTTTGACCAATGATATGAATGATGGGTTTTTTAAAGTTCCAGGAAGGGTTCAAATATGCCACGTACATAATTATAATAAGAGAAGGGAAGCATTTTAATAAAATATTTTATTATTATTAAGAATAACAATAATAATATAATCAAGGTTACAAAAATAACAACTTTATTAACTACAGAAACTTCATAATACAAGTCATAACCACAGTGTTCCCTTTTTTTTGGTAAGCATCCAGCTATACCACTCAATAGGCAGCTTATCAATTTCCTATTTACACTCAAGACAAATAGTCATAACATCCACAGTATTCCATTTTCAGTTTCCTAAAGATAGAAACTTTCTGTACAAATGGAAATGAACCTACGTAAAAGTTATGCTGTCAAGATTTACAGGGTCCAAATCATATTAACTCTATATGGTTTTGTTTTGTTTTAGTAAATTCTTAGTACTAAATTCAGTTGAATGTTGAAAGATAACTTGTTTTTGGACTTTATCATGAAAAGTTATTTATTCACACAAAAGTTATCTCTTTTTAATCAAATTAATTAAATTTTCAAACGAGCTTACCTATAAATATGGGATATAATTGACTGAAAGTAGTTATTTTTCAAACCTCTGTAAATAAATTTAAGATTTTTTAAGTGTAAGAGTTCATTCAAGTGATCCCTTACCTCATCACCCCCATATTGCAAAAAGAACATCACTTTTTAAAATAGCATTTCAAAATAACAAAAAATTTCCTGATATCAATATTTCACTCCTTGACAGTGTTCTTTTGTCGAGAATACTGTGGCTATAACATTCACTCTGTACAGTACCATTGGTACCAACAAGAAATATTCACAGGAATAAGTGAAATACAATTTTGCTATCACATGCCATTATTGTTATTTTATCTTGCCTTCTAGTGTCTCATATTTCCCATAGTTCGAAACACTTAGTTAGCAAGCAAGAGCCTGTTAATACTAGAGATTGACGCAATATAAACCAATTACTGAGGACCTGCCCACAGCAAATAGGTAAAAGTCATTACACATTTTACCATAAAATTAAAGAAGTATACAAAAAGATTATCGTCCCTTCTGCATGGCAGAGGCATTATGACAAATATTTTAATTTTACATTTCTATTCCTGGTAGACATAAGAAAATGTCTACAATGATAACAGCATATAACCATTATTCAAAAAGCCAAAACAAAAATAACATTGAAAATTTCTAATTTAAAAAGCCATTTTTTTCCATGACTGAAAATGAAAGGAATTTTAAAAAATAAATCCGTCATTTACATTTTTTTTGTAGTTTATTAAGGAAAAGAACACCCAGTACATAGTTATCTTTCACCAAAAGCAATGACAGATCACACCTTGTTCTACCACCAAAAATAACACGAGTCTTGTTCATCTTGCTTTCACTGTCAATTCTACTGCTCTCCCCCAACCACAGAGGAAACCTCCCCAAGAGAGAAGAAATGTTTTAAACATTATGTTTGATGATTTATTTGGTGGTGTTGTGTTTATCCTTTAATAAAGTGGAAGACACTGAGTTCAAAATGTCTAAAGAGCTAGATGAGTCTTATATTTGGGTATTCCCTATCTCTTCCCATGGAAATTTAGAGGGAAAGATATGAAAGTATTTAAAAGTGTTTAAATATGTGTAAACCTTTTACAAATGCATTAGTACATGATTAAACAAAATTTAGCTCGGATGGCGGGAAGAAACTATGTGAAAAATACTTTAATACTTTGGCAGCATGCCTTTGAAATTCCTATATATATTTTTATTAGATAAAAATACATAAGAGAAGTAAAATACACTCTATAAGATGGTGTGAACTGGCAATTTATTGGATCCTTCTTTGCTTCCACTAATAAGTTTCTTGATAACTGTACTTATCTTATTACAAAGGAATATGGCATAATCAGGATAGGCATTTCTGAATTTTCTGCCCTACACAATGTGAACTAAGCTCTCTAATAAATTTAAAAATCATTTTATACAAGATAACAATATGTCATAAGAGCCTTTGAGCAATGTTCAGACATTTGGCCTTCAATAAAGATCATTCAAGAGAACCAAGTGAGAAAAATAGGAGTTCTGATTCTTATCATTATTTGTAAAGATCTTGTATTGTAGGTGTGAAAATTCAGAAAGTCTATCCTATTACTTTTGATATCCCAATTATTGATTAAAAAAATATGATCTTTAAGGAATAATAACATACAACAATAAATATGATAATTTGACTATTATCCTACCAGAATAAAATTTGAATGAATATTTCCCATGGCACTAGGAAAAACCTATGTAAAATAAAATAAAGTAAAAATGAAGATTTCTTGATAAAATATCTCATTCAGCAAATACAACTCTACTTTTTGAAAAATTGAGTACTGGTTTTAAACAAACTAGTTCCTTATCTTCCCTTTTATAATTTTTTTTCTTACTTGAGCAAAGTTTTATTACATTAGGCTAAAAGACTTCCAGGTTGAGAAAAGTATGTTCCATTTTTCCTGTTGATATATACTTTGATGCATGATTTCAGGAAGGGCTATTTATAAAACTTTGGAGATACATGGAAATTTTATTCTTAAATAATTTTTAAAACTGTAAATTGGTTGAACTAGAAGCCAATCATAGCAGGAGTCTTAAAATTAATCTAAAGACATTTTTACTAACTAAAACACTTTTAAGCTTCTTTACTTGGACATCTAAGAATTTAAGAAATGTTTTAGGAAAATAGATAAAAATATATCTTGCATAAATAAGTGGTCCTACAACTGAAGGAAAGAAATATTACAAGGCACATATTTGCACTTCCTTTTAAGAGTTGGAAATTACATAAAATATCTAGGATGATAAATAGATAAAAACACCTAGATTAGGTGTTCTTTAATTCCATGGGTCATGACCACACCTTAAATACAAAGCAGTGGAGGTCAAATGCAGATTATGGATGAATGATGAGCTAGTTTCGTCCACCTTGCACATTTCCTTATTATTTCTACTCATCTCTAGGAATCTCTATTTTTGTTTTTATGGAAAAGTTATAGGTACACACTTCCAAAATATTTAGGAGTTACATTAGATACAACACAATTTGAACTCTAGTGAATGCACATGTTTACCTAGGAATGTGTGCATGGATATGTGTGTTTGTAAAGTGTGCTTGTTTAGCAGTATTATAGGATATAGGGTGAGAGGAAATGAATTAAATATAACCTATGGCATATGAAAGGGGATATAATTTAATATAGAGCTACAATTTAAGGACACAAGGTAATAAATTGTTGTGGTGAGGTTAAAATAATGTTTAACTTATGGTTTATTCATTATTAGGAAATTAACCTTGGAAAGCAGCAGCATAGAGAGATTAATTGATTTTTTTCCATTAAATCTTTTATCAACCAGCAATTATACCTTTGAATTTTTAATCCATTCAAGTATCTTCAGGAGATATGTTACTACACTTGCATGTACCTTAATTCACTTCAACATTTACAAAATAACACTGACAAACAAAACAACAAACACCCATAAATATTAATGAGTATCTTAACAAACTTGACTCTCAAGTAGTTATTTTAGGATTGTTATAGGTGACATTTTAATTCCACGTTCTCTGAACTCTTCACGTAAAAGATTGTTGGAAACCTCAAAACACTTACTTCAGCTATGACTGTGGTACCTTATAGGTTAATATAATTTTGTGTATCCATTTTGCATAATATGCTACTCGGACAAAAATACCAGGACGATTTGGAATGGCACATCCACGACCAGGGACAATGACGCCGAGAACCATTCGCATTTTATGTTGTTCACAAACAAGTGGGCCACCATAATCCCCCTAGAAAGAAGATATGTAACAACAACAAAGTACTACTTTAGAAATACAAATAATAATTCATTAAAATTATCCTATATATGCTTATAAATATCTCAAAGGTACAAAACCAAAATAAAGTGAGTAATAGCTACTAAAATAGGAAGACTGTTCATATAATAGATGTGTTAGCTTTTGGGTTGTCTTAGCAAAGTCAGACTGATTAAGTATGTTCTTTCTAGGTGATCTCTAAGATTAAGTCCAGCTTGAACCTCTGTGCTTAGTTTGTGTAAAATATATATAGAGAAAGCATATTTCTTTCTTTCTCCTAGTAGATTTTTTCCTTTTTTATAATGAACACAGTAATACTGATTTACTAGAAGGATATCATTTCAGAAGTGGGTTGTAACCAGGTTGTATTCTGTTTCAAAATATCATTTTGGAGCAATACTAAAAACTCTTTAACTTAGAAACATTTTCTTTTCAAGAACAAAAACTCTGAGTACTGTACATAACATATGCATTTCAATACATATTCATGCTCCATACCTAGTGCATTTTCCTACATGTTAAAGGACATTTCACTATCATTCAACTCATGCCATCCCTAGCTACACATAGTATTCCATAACTCCACAATTCTGAAGCTTAGAGAACATGTCTCTTCATTCAAAATGCAAGATCTGAAATAACAGTTTAACAGCTTGCTTATGTAAAATAGGGATAGGAACACTGCCAAGTTAAAAGACCAGTTGCCTAACAAGCTTTTAAAGTCACAAACTTTGACCTTTGAATTTTTTAAACTGGAATTTGTTTAAACACACACACGCACACTCAAAAATAGAAAATAAAAAACACAACCAAAAAGACATTTAAAAATGTATTACTAAGCATGTATCACTTGATAATATTATTCATGAGGTTCATTTAGGGAGAATTTGGGAAGATCAGATAAATTTAGACAAACAGTAGAAAAATGCAAGCTATTGTACTAAACTGTATATTTGGTACTTCTTTGAATAGCTTTCCCTTAGAGTTGTGGCTGAATTAAATTATTGTTCTTTTGAGAGAAACTGGTCATCATAGTTTGCTACTAATGAAGCCCAGGTTGCCTTACTGTTTAGTGAAAAGAAACTTACGTGATTCTCTTTCCCAATTTCTCTCTCCTAACAGGTATATATCCAATGATTTTGATTTGAGAAAAATGTACACAGAAAAAATAAACACTAGAAACAGTGCTATAAATCTAATACTCCTTATAAAAGACTCTCTTTTTACCTCACATGGCCCTGATCCAATCTTTTCAGCCCCAGCACATATTTCAGACTCATTCAGAGTCACCTTCCCTTGATGATACTGGCTGCATTTCTCATTCCCCATAATATAGAGATGTGCTACTCGTAATAGACCATCCGAATTGATCACTAGAACGGAACCGAAAAGATAATATACAGTTAGTGAGCACAGGGTAAATGTAAGAAAAATAAGGAACAAATATAAATGTTATTTCCATAAAATAAATATGATTTTGCTACATGATACTGCCTCATCCTTTTTTAAAAAAAAATAGCTTACATCCAGTGTAGCCCCAACCATAAACACTGCAAGTAGTCTTTTCTGGAATTGTACATCCATAATTAGGTAAATCAATTGTACTAACAAAGTCATCCAGAACTGCAGGCCTGTAAAGAGAAAATATAATGATTAGTACTCATATGGCTTCAACACAAATTTTCATGTTGACATAGTAATGTTCATGTTTAATAGGATGTTTAGAAAAGGGTAAACAATCTTGCTTCTTAATTAAAAAAAAGAAAGAAAAAAGGAAAGTCTAATATATAATGTAGAGATTTGAAGTAGGTATTAGAAAAATGAGTCATTCATTTGCTTATATTTAAGAATAAAATGTAGCTGCTACATGTATGTGTATGCATGCACATATAATTATATAAGCTTTTTAATAATAAATCTGCATGAGAGCAAATAAGAATACTCATACAGCTAAAGAAAACGCTTCACCCCTTCTAGTCTAGGTCAACAATACAAAAACTTCTAAAGAAACTAACCTGACAAGCTTCAGTAAGACCAGATCTGATCCTTCAGGCCCATATACCAGCTGGGAAACATTTAGAACCTGCTTGCGTTTTTCATCTCTTCCATGAACATCATGAATTCCAAGCCAAGCTTCATAGTCTTTCAAATCTTTGTTTCTAAATAAAAAATTAAAATGTAAAATATAATTCTAAATTGTATATATTGTCATTTTAATTTACAAGGGCAGTTAAAAATCTAAATTTAATATTTGATTCCAAGTATATAAAACAGCAACATATTTGTTGAGAGATTCTGAATGCTAAAAGCATATATAAGCAGACAGAACTATAAATTGCTGAAATTCTAAACGGCTATTTTTAAAAAAACTTTTGTTTACACTTGCTTGAGAGCAACTATCTTATGAAAGATTCTCAGGTAAGGCACATTACATGAATTATAATTTTGCCATGAATTTTGCATTATTTATCTCAGCTGCGTATTTTTGATTTGTTAATAGAGGTCGAAAGTTTATACAAACAAGATCAAAGTAATCTTCATGACAATAAGTAAGTTTACAAATACTGCTTCATTATTTCCCCCTAAGGGTAATTTTCATTGAAAATTATTCCCAGGATGATACATTAAGTAAATTGAGGGCTGAGAGAAGTTGGTTGATAATTCAGAAAAAGAATTTCTATCTAGATATAGAGAGTACAGAAAGGAGGTGGAAGTGTAAATTATTTGCATAAATCTAGCAAATTTTCCTCCAACTTGGAGTAACACCCTGTAGGTTATGCTAATTGTGAAAAAAGAAGAAAGGAAGTAGTACTAATAAGTAAATATCAATGAAGTAAATTTTGTAAGCTAAATCTCTAAAAAAATTAATTTGCTTACTCCCAGCTGGTACCTATCTGCAAAATGAACATGCACTTTTAGGCTTAAAAGATTTGGAAACATGCATATTTAACATTGCTCAAAATCAATATTTGTTTCGAAAACACTTTACCGAGAAGGGAAACATTGTCTTGCAGTAAGAACCCAACTTTCCTTTATCAATGATCCTCCGCAGATATGTTTATTTCTATGAGAAACAAAAAAGAGAAACAAGTAACATCTGTGCAAAAGGAATGTTTACTAACTAATGCAAAATCCTATGGGTCCATTTGTTAAAAATAAACCCAATGGAGGAGAAAATGTAGAGAATAGCCCAACCAGAAAAATAAGAGTATTACTTTTATATGAAGATGTTTGTAACTGTAACACTTTTTTCCCATTATATGATCAGAATTTGATGAAATCTATTTTTTGTACAGCTTAAAAATCTCTGTCATTATGCATCAACATCCACTCCCAATACACACACTCACATATGTGTGTGTCTCTCTGCCCTTGTGAGACGAAGTATGTTCTACAAATATAGGATAAGTAGAATGTAAAACAGGAGACAGCCACCAAAAGAATCCAATGTGAACCTATTTTAAATTCAGTGTTTGGTAATGAAAAATGCAAATTTGAGTTCTTTTTTAAACCTTGAAAACCAACGATGGTAGCAATATATATTTGTACACTGTTCCCTTCTTTTACTACCATTATTTTGTTATGATATGTGAACTTAGATATAACTGGGTTTGAAAAAATTTACTTGTTCAGTGTAAGAGCAGCAATATTTCATTTATAAAATAAAACAATTTTTGAGGACAAGTCATCTAGGAAACTGTCAAACATTTGTAGAGAACAATAAATACTCGTACATTTATTCACTGACATCCAAATTCTGTAAATTTATTATTTTTTTGTCAGAGACATGGAAAAAGTACAACTTTCACAACACATACTTCCAAAGAGTACAGATGTTCAGTGCTTTGGAGGGTAATGCAAGAAGATTCCCAGACTAAGACCATGGTTATTTATGATCTTTACCACACAGGAGGATAAGAATATAATACTGAGTTTTAATTTCTATCCCTTCCAGTTTGTGTTTTGGACGAATAACTAAACAACTGTAGTTACTAAGACCTTGGATTTAAAAGGAAAATATGTTTTCTAAAAGTTTATAGTACTCAGATCTGATGAAAATTGGTTTCACCTGCTTTTCTAAGAATTTTAGATGGAAACTACCAAAGGAGCACCTTTGTACATTCTCCTAAAATAATTCAAAGTATATAGCTGTTTCTTTTTACTGGGATTATGAGATTAGTAAATAATCACTAATTAAATTAGAGAATGTGGATTATTAGAATATTTTCTGTAATAAAGACAAATATGCAAAAAATTTCACAGCCTTCATTAAATCATCATATTGCACAATCAGTTTTAATTTTCTGGCTACTTCCACATTCTATTCTATAGTACTATAGTATAGAACAGGACTGTTAATTCATAAAATTTGACGTTACTCCTTGAGAGAGGGGCATGTGATAAAACTGCTTTAGCCCATTTCCCACATTATGGTGATCTAAAGTCTACTTTAGATCACAAGATAGATAGATAGATATAGATAGATAGATAGATAGATAGATAGATAGATAGATAGATAGATAGATGATAGATAGATATAGATATAGATATAGTTATAGATATAGATATAGATAGTCACAGGATGCAAACTCCATGCTTGCCAATGAGAGGCTTATTCATAAAAGAACTTTAGTTTCAAGTTGTCTCTATTAGACCTCAATGTCACTGTGATTTAATGGTAGTGACAGATATAAAATATAATTTCTTCATGTAGTCTGGGAGGCTAGGTATGAAGGAACAGGGAGGGCTTCCAAAATGAGGAAATATTTAAGCTGGAATTTGAGAAATGAGAAGGAATTTCCAGGCATAAAATATGGAGGAGGAAAGCCACAATAAGCAGCGGGAATTTACTGTAGCAGGAGAAACATGGATGATCTAGAAAACAGAGGAAAATTTTGAAGTATGTATATATATGTGTGTGTGTGTGTGTGTATACATAATTTTGAGGATAAATCAAGCATTTCTGAGGACGTCATCTAGGAAAGTGTCAAACATTTGTGGACAATGTATATATTTTCTCTCTCTCTAAATATATATATATTATATATATATAAACATTCTGATAACCATACAGTTTAAATTTTGTAGTATATGGAAAGTTGTGAGATCAGATTTTGTTATCTCCATTTTCAATATTTATTTATGACCACATAATTACTAAACTTAAGTTTTCTATAACAATGTAATTTGCAAAGTGCCTTTACTCAGAACATCATTGATTCTTAAGAGTATTGAGAAGTATTGTTGAGAATTTTTTTATCCACTCTGAGGACTATAATAGCAACACTATTCAATTATTTGTTGTTTATCTTTTTCTTGATAATAAAAACATTTAGAATTTAGAAATATTGCTTTTTTTCATTAGGATTACTAGAAAAAGGCAGGAATTAATCACAAATATTAATTTTTGGTATGACTGCACATAGGTATGTTGGAAAATATTGTTATAACATCCAAGATTGGGAAATTATTAACATATTTAATATAACTACAATGATGACTTCAAGGGCAGAATATTCGTAGGTCCTCTGTGTAGTTAGCTTTTGCTTTATCAGAACTGAAGTGTCACTTGGAATTATGGACACTGCCAACACATATAGGGCCTCTGAGAACATTTAAAGTTGGGAACATTCTTCCTCTGGAAGAACAAATTGCAAAACCCAGGACTCACAATTTGGCAAGCAGAACATGATCAGGCCCCATTTGTGCCCCCTCAGCTGGGTGCCCAATCTACATAATCATGCATGGTCATATTTCTGGGAATATAACTTTTGGAAATAGGTTGTATACATAGGGCAAATAGGTTGTGTCAATTAACACTTACCTGTATTTCAAACTAACCATCCATCCTACATTAGTTCGTGTTGGAATCCCATTTACAACACGCAATTGTTTTGTTTTGGCGCAAGTTATTACAGGATCTGAAAACAGAAACAAACAACTTTTTGACATAACATTTTAAGATAATCAGTGCCTCTCAGGTTTCTTAAATGTAATGACAACTAGATAAATGTAACTACTGTAATTGTGACAGTAGAACATTTTGGAGAAAGAATAAGTATTGTGACTCCAGTGCCAAATCAGTCCAAAAATATTTGATGTCCCCATATAAGGAGCAGAGTCAAAGAGAATAACTAGTCAGCTCAAGGCAGAAAGGATTACCAGGATAGTGACAGCGGCTTTGCTCACCATAAACTAAGTACAAGTTCTTCAGGTTGAATACTAATTACCTTTCTCTCACCAAACTTAAACATAAAATTAAACACATTATTTATAGTGGCTATTTCTAAATGTCACTGGCAATCAATAGCTTGAGAAAAAAAAGAAACACAAAACTAAACTATTTCTAAATATTACTTCTGAATTTTCTCAATAAGAATGTTGAATCATTTTGAAACATGGTACCAACATTATTTTTATTGAAAGTGTGTCCAATTGACATAATTATTATACACATATAATTATGCTTTACTGGTATAATACAACATTTTTTGTAATAAACTCTTTCCTGACCTTCCTCTGTGTTCCTTCCACATCTTTTTTACTCTTATCCTTGGTCTAGAATAGATATCTTTTTGCTTCATTAGCCTGGGACACAACAGGTAATCTTTTAAATCAAAACAATTGAATTGAAGGGCTTACTTCAGTCCAATAAATATGTGAAAATCAAAAACAAGCAATCTCCCAAAATGTAGTATATACATACAATGGACTATTATTCAGCTGTGTAAAGGAATGCAATTCTTATTAATGCAACAACATAGATGAAACTTGAAGACCTTTTGTTCAGTGAAATAAGCCAGACACAAAAGGACCACTATTGTTTGGCCTAACTGACATGAAATAATTAGAATAATGAAACTCAAAGAGTTAAAATCTAGAATATGAGTTATTAGGGGCAAGGTTGGAGGTAGGAAATGGGGAGTTAATGCTTAAATTGTACAGAATCTATATTTGGGCTGATATTGTAAAGTTTTGGGAATGGATGATGGTGATGTTCACACAACATTGTAAGTGTAATTAACAGCACAGTTATATATGTGAATGTGGTTTAAAGGGGAAATTTTAGGTTGTACATATGATACTAGAATAAAAATTAAAAGACAAAATATAGAACTATACAACACAGAGAACCCTATAGCAAATGATGGACTATAGTTAAAATACAATTATAAAAATTTTCTTTCATGAATTATAAAAAAATGTACCACACGTTAATAGGTGTTAATAATAGGGTGGTATATGTGGGGAAAAAAAAACTGCCCTAATGTAAACTATGGACTATAGTTAAAGTGCAGTTGTAAAATTCTTTTGTCAATTGTAATAAAGGTACCATACTAATGCAAAGTGTTAATAATGGGGGAAAGGGTATGGAAATGCTGCATTTTCTACATGATTTTTCTGTAAATGTACAAACTTTCTAATAAAAAAAAATTTTTTTTTTAATACACAAGCAGCTCCCAACATATCTTCTTAAATTGAGAACTAACTGAACCTCTCAGTTCATGTTATGTTTTGCATAGTAGACTGTAGGGCATGCAAAGAGCTTTAAAGATATAGCAGAAGAGAGACACTGCAAAACTTTCCAACTTTCCTGATCTCCCTTCTGACTTAAGCATCCTTGATTTAATTTAAAGGGTGATGAAAGTCCATCGTATAACTTGTGCCCTGAATTAAAAGGAAATATAAATGCTCTTTCAAAAACAAATATAACATCTTAAAGATTTTCTGAAAAAGAACTTAATTTTTATATTCAGTATGGTGTTGTCTTTGTAAACTCTTTCACACATGCATTTAAAAAGACCTTTACTTTTTCTAAAATGAAAACATGTAGGTTTAACTTATGTTTTATGATGGAACTTAATATAGTGATAAGGTATTTTTCTATGAAAAAAGTAATGATATCATTTCTGATATACAGACTCAGAGATACTTTATATTTTGAAAGAGTACTTACGGTCTAAATTGACTATTGTAGGTGTAGTATCACCTTCACCTGTAAAAACAAATATATACATACATGTATAATTCATGTATACATATTTATTATGCTTTATGTATAACCAAAGCTATATTGTGAAATACAACTATGCAAGGATTTGATAATTTGCTAAACTTCTGGACAGTTTTTCAAAAATAAAATGTACTAGTATAATATTGAACAATTATGTGTCATTTACCCTGCTGAAAGAAATTAAAGACAACCTAGACAAATGGCAAGACATCTCATGTTCATGGATTGGAAAAGTCAACAGTTAATGTGTCAATTTTACCCAAAGCAATAAGCAAAAATCAATGAAATCCCTATTAAAGTTTCAGCAGCCTTTATTTTTGCAGAAATGGAAAACTGATCTTCAAATTTAAATGAAACTGCAAGGGGCTCAGAATAGCCAAAACAATCTTGAAAAAGAACAAGATTGGAGGATCCACACTTCCAGATTTCAAAATGTATTACAAAGCAACAGTAATGAAAATACTGTGGTAATGACACAAAGATAGACAAATAGATCTGTGGAACAGGATTGAAAGCCCAGATATACACCACACATCTGTGGCCAACTGAATTTTTAAAATGACACTAAGTACATTCAGTTGGGAAAGAAGAGTCTCTTTAACAAATGGTGTCAGGAAAACTGGATATCCACATTCAGAAGAATGAAGTTAGACCTCCCTCACAAGATATACAAAATTCAACTCAAAATGGACCAAGGGCCTAAATGTAAGATTTAAAACTCTTAGGAGAAAACACAGGGGCAAATCTTCATGACCTGGGATTTGGCAATGGATTATTTGATGTAATACCAAAAGCATAAGCAGCATATATATATATAGAAAATTTTGATTTCATCAAAATTAAAACATGTATGTATCAAAGGAAATTATCAAGAGAGTGAAAAAAACCTACAAAAAAGAGTTTCAAACCATATATTGGATAAGGGTTTAATAGCCAGGATATATAAAGAAATCTTACAACTCAACAGCAAAATGACAAACAGTCCGTTTAAAAAATGGACAAATGTCTTGAACAAACATCTCTCCAAAGAAGATATACAATTGGCTGATAAAAAACATATAAAAAGATGCTTAACATCATTGGTCATTAGGGAAAAACAAATTAAAACCAGAATGAGATATCACTTCACACCCACAAAGATGCTATTATTGTTATTTTAATGGAAGATATGTGTTGAAGGGGATGCAAACAAATTGGTCCCCTAGTGCACTATTGGAGAAAATGTAAAATGGTGCAGTCACCGTGGGAAACAATATGGCAATACCTCAAAGAGTTAAATATAGATTGACCCAGCAATCCCACTTTAATCCAACCCAAAGAGAATAAAAATAGGTTTGCAAGCAGATACTTGTACACCAATGCATAGCAGTATTACTCACAATAGACAAAAGCTGGAAACAACACAAATGTCTTTGAGCAAATGAATGGATAAACAGAATGTGGTACTTACGCACGATGAAATATTGTTTGGCCATAAGAAAAAAATGAAATTATGAGAAAATATTGCAACATGAAAGAACTTTGAATAAATTATGCTCAGTAAAACAAGCAAGACATATAAGGACAAAACCTGTATGATATCACTTTTAAGAGATGTCTAGAAACAGCAAATTTGCAGAGATAGAAAGCAGCTCAGAAGTAACTACTAGTGAAGAGGCAATGGGGAGAGGAGAAGACAAGAAGTATTTTTTGGTTAAAAAAAATTATCATTAATATTGGACAGTATTATAGGTATGTGACTGTTGGCACTGGGTAATGTGAGGAGTGGCTTATTTTATAACTGTAGGGGATCTCTGGTGTGTAGTTTGATGACCACTGGCAACTTGAATTATACTACTGGCATCAAAGGGCTGCCACATTCTTACCAAGATGCCCAATACTATACAGTGGCCTGTCAATTAAATGAACTAATGACCCTAGTAGTTTGCTTAAATCTTGAACACTTCATTTAATGTTTTTTTTTAACTGTCATTTGACCCATTAGCATTTTTTTCCAAAAATCACTTTTATTTTTCGTGGGGCTGAGGATAATTGAAACTGCACGTGCTTCAGAAATCTCTGCAAGAATTCTAGAGGGTAGAAATAAGCATCCAAAAGGAAAAAAAGACGGATAACAGACTTTAATTATGTTAAGCTATTTCAAAGCACAGTTTTTCAGGATATAAGTTTAAAAGGTATGAAAAAAAAAGAGAACATTGGAAACTGCAAATGAATTCTAAGGAAAACTTCACAACGTACTCCCTTTTTCTTTTTTTCTTTTCTTTTTTTTTTTTTTCCCCTAAACTCTCTACTGGGACTTAATTGATGTAACGAGAAAGGTTTGGAAGATGCCAAGATTTGGAAATACTTAAGCAGTAATGAATGAGGCATAAGACATTTCCTGGAGCTTCATGCCTGACTGTTCAGAATTGATGGCATAGAGTTCAGTCAGGCACTGTTTAGACCCAGCTGGTTGTTAATCCCTGGAAATGCCCTGAGCTCAAATAAACTAGCCACTAAACAGTAATGACATACGGATTGCTTTATAATAGATGCAAATTTGTTTGTTATTTATGAGGAATCTCAAGAGAATTAATACAGCTAAGGGGTTTTGATTTATGTTTATTGTCCAGATTCGATGTATTTCACATGAGGAGGGTAAAGGCAAACTTATAAATTTCATTATTCCCCTACCCTTTTAGTTTATCCTGGGGGAGAGTTTTTCCCTATAATCAACTGAGGTCAGTGTTTTAGTTCATAGGACAAATTAGGATTGATGCAGACTATCATAATTAAAACACCAAAGCTATTGGCTTTTCCACTCAGGTCAATTACTTGAAACTTTAAAAATAAATAGCTAGATATTTATTTCTTATGTTGTGATGAGATAGACTAGACTACTCATTCTATCCTTAATTGTATATAAATCTCCTAATCCTAAATTCCAGACTAATAGTTCAAGAAAGTACTTTGTTACAGAATATTACTAAAATATTTAAAATATGCTGAAACATTGTAGCTTTTTAAATTTTCGAGTTTTTAAAACTTTTTCTAAGCCAATATTTCTTGAAGTTTAGAAATTAGATTTCTGAAGCTTCTGTTTTCACAGTTAGAAATATATATATATATATATTTTAAAAAGCAGAACACTTTAACTTGTTCTATTATACATTGTATTTAAGAACCTCTGCTCTATAGGCCTTTCCCATTTCACTGCCAAACACTCTTCTCACTTTTACTTTTCTCCACTATATACACCATTATTTATCTCAGAAAAATATATGATACAACTCTTTTGTTGTATTGGTGCAACTTCAATTTGAAGAAAGAACACACATAAATGGTTAGCTTTACCTATGCAAGAGTAGGTAAACATATGAGTTTGTGTGCACATGTGTGCACATGTGTGTGCATTTGTATGACCTCAGAGCCAAATGTGGGCTCTTAGGGAAAATATAAAATTTCTTTTACTATATTCTTAAACTCTCAACTCATGAGCAAAACTTTACAAATGCTATGTGTTTCTCCAGGCATACATCTATATTATCACTTTGCATTTTGTATATTGATATTTGTTTATTGACTATATCACTTTGTAATTGTTTAAATATATGTCTCCACTCTACCCTGTAAACTACTTAAGGATAAGAAACATTCGTTATAGAGTTGTATCTCTAGGATATCATATAGGGCTTTGCCCATAATCCAAGCTCAATAAAAATTATGAATGAATGAATACATTAGCAAATGAGATGGAAATTAAGTTTATTGAGTGTTAACTCTGAATCAAGCCTTGTTCACATTGGCTCAATAGAATACTGTTATTGTATAATTTGAGAAATGCAGAAAATGAGTCATATGTAGGTTAAGTGAATTGTTCAGGGCACAAATATATAAAGAGAGGTAAAACTCTTACCCACTATGAACTCAATAGTTAAAATGTAAAAGGTTTTTTCTGAGATACGCTAAGTGTGTTTGTATATGGGCAAACATAGGCATATTCTATATTTTTATTTTTGCATATTTGATAGGCTTAAAATCTATGTTAAAATACTATTTTGTAAGCATTTTATAAGAAATCAAAACTTTCACATGTTTTGTAATACAATTTACAGTGTGGACATGATTTTTACAATCTCTGTAGCTAAATAATAAGAACTCAAAACTTCTAAGGATAAATTTTAACAGCCTTTCACCAGGAGAAAAAAAGTAAATAAATCCTGCTTATAAATATTAGGTAGAAAAATGACAGTGTAAAAATATATATTTAAATGCATGTTTGGAATACATTTAACTAAAAATGAGTCATCTGTAATAGCATTTAATCAAATATTAGCAACACCCTGAATTCTTTTACACACATTACTTTTGGTTTAAAATGTTAGTTGAAAATATTTTTGCAGATCTTAAAATTATTAGAATGCTGTCTCCCTAAGGTTTACAAATAAAATCACAGTGCCCTGTGATTCTACAAGGTCATTACTCTTAACTATACCTATGTGCTAAGATTAGTACAATGTGATTTTTAGAAATTCTAGAATTCTGTAAGGAAGGCAATATAACCTATTTTAGAAGCCAGATCACAGACTCTTCACCTTCTTCCTATATCACTAGACATTCTATGAGCCTCCATTATTTTATCATAGAGATTTTACACAGAGGTATGTGAGGCAAACTAATATTTAGATAAAACAACCCTATAATAATTTGTAAAAGATATTTTTTTTACTATAATCTCCTAAGATGTTTGTTTATTTGTTTGTTTGTTTGTTTGTTTTAATGTTGGAACTTTAAAGACATTGTCACTAGAAGAACATTTTCAAGGTCTATGAAAATGCTAATATGGGAAAATGGCAGAACATTAGGAAAACACTAGTTAATTTGAAAGATTATTATCACAGTTAATGAAATTAAAAAATAGTAATATGAAATTCCCTGTCTCTTTGCAAATGTATAAGGTACTTAAGTATTTATTGTTATAAATAATTTCTCTATTTATTAAATAATAGGTTGGAAAGTTCTAAGTCCTAATTATAGATTATACTGTATTAACATCACATTTAAGAAGCTTGCCTTTTTATGCTAAAATTTCTGGTAAACATGACTATTATTTCCTCTTTCAGTGATAAATTGCCTCTTTTATGGAAAAATATAAACTTAAATTTTATTTCATGTTTTAAAGCAAACATGATTTCCTTAATTTAATGTCTTTTTTTAAAGTGTGTATCTTTGCTGCAATTGTTAAGGTACTTACTACTGGCTTATCTCACAAGAAAAACATTCTTAAAGTTTTCATTGAACTCATAAAGGTATGTCTGTTTAAGACAAGAAGATAGTTTAACATAGTGGTTAAGTATGTTTGCTATAAATAGAGAAATAGTGATATGTGGTAAATTAAAAAGGACTCTTGCTACCAACACAACCTTATAAAATGGCTTTTTTACTCAATAGCATATTAGGATATGTTTCCATCTCAATAAATATTAATTTACATCAATTCTCAATTGGAAGTGGTTTTGTCCTCTCAGGGGACATTTGGTAATGTCTGAAGACATTTTTGATTGTCATGTCTGGGAGGGGACTGCTACCAGCATCTAGTAGGTAGATATCAGGGATGCTGCTAAACATCCTACAATGTACCGAAAAGTGCACTGCAACAAAAGTTATTCCGTCCAAAATGTCAATAGTGTCAAGGCTGAGAAACCCTGTTCTACATCATTATTGCTTTTGACACATTTTCCCAAACTGACTGCTAGACAGGATTTTTTCAATTTACACTCAAAATACCGAGAAATATTGACAAATATTAAGGAAGTCTGATTACCTAATCCCTCACTAACATTGGATATTAACGATCATTTTATTTGACAACTTGTAGATGGGAAATTATTTCTCACGTTTTTTTATTTCGTCTTTTCCTTACTAATAAGTTTCAATGTCTTTTGTTTACTATTTGTATTTATTCTTGAAGATACATTTTCTTCCATTTTCTCCTGTGTTCTGATGCTCTTTTCTTTTATATGAAGTATATCAAACTTTTATAATATATATTTTACATTTATATTTATATATTTATGCATATATTCAAACATTATACATTTTTATAAATACATATTTTTTGTACATATATTTTTGTGCACCAATACTCTTTTAACAAAGTCATTTTGGGTTTAGAGAAGGGGGTGGAATGCCCCAGGCTTCTTAGGCCTGGGTTAAAAAACTAAAAAGGAGCTCAGATCACCACCATCTCAGCTCTGGTCACAGGTCTGTTAGGGAACAAGACTTTGCTTAGAACTCTGCTAATTCAGAGGCTGAGCAGGCAGTATTGGTGTTGATGGTGGAGAAGAGTTTTTCCAGCCCTATCATATTAGGACCAGGGCCATTTATTGCTTCCAATTTCCAAATCAGAGTTATTTCTCTTAAAAGAACAATGGAATCCCTTTGTGTCTACAGAAGAGCTGAAGAAAGGACTGTGTGTGTGCCTGTGTGTGTGTGTGTGTGCGCGTGCACATGTGCATGTTGGTGTCAGGAAAACACCCTGACCTTGAGAAATAACCCCAGGGCTCTATTCCTGGGGTTATTTCCACCCCTGATAAAGGTATCATCTTAGAGGAGATGAAGTACATTTAAAATATTTCAGCTGAAAAATATCAGTAAATGTACTTACAACGAGAAATAGGACAATAATCCCAAGGAATGAGAGAATTCCCTGTGTAACACCAGGGACCATGGGCATCATCATCAGGATTCCGGCAGTAATTCTTATTCAGCTTACTAGCATCTGGTTCCCAGAAAGTATGCCTGCATAAACAATAAGCTACACACATCACAAGATGCTTATTTCATCCAAGAAAAACAAAATATTACAGAGCAGATATAATCCTAGCACATAACTTTCATTGTAGATACAACATAAGCTTCTATTTAGTGAAAAATTTGGTTATGTTTTTTTAAGACTGAATTTAGATTTTATGTTTTTACAGTTTGGAAGCTTGTTTTCTATCTCAAGGACATCAAGCTTTACATATTCAATGATACAATATTTATCTTGACTTTAGCTTTCCCAAATGAAGATGGGATCTTTCATTCAAGATGTAAGCAAAATCCCAAGCAATTAAAAAAAAAGGCATAGTCCCTGTTTCATCCCTTCTCCTTTATTTCCTCTTATTATCTCCCTATCCTAATTTTTAGAGGAGATGGAAATGGGAAGTGCAGACATGAGGAATCTATTCAAAGGAAAGTATCACAAGCAAACATATGAACACAGATGCTTATAGAGCAGTATAATAAGCATAGATAAAAATGAGAGATTTTGTGACTTTGCTTCTATTTAAAAACTACAGTGGCAAGGTAGCAATATCCTGGAGCATAGACATGGAGAAACACTGCCCAAATGAGAACAGATGACAAAGAAAATCAAAATTACGAAGTAGGTAGGAAATATGAGCTGCTACAAAAGTATTTTTTCAGGCTTCAGATACATTTGGAGCATCACCAGCAGCATCACTATGGCAAAGTACAGGAAAATACACTGAGAAATGCATACTTATTCACTAATTTCACTGGTCCTATAGTTACAAAATAGGTCTTTTGGATAACTGAGTAATGCTTCAGCCTAATTTTATATCTTAACTCAACTTATTACAAAAGTAAAAAACATATATTGTATGTTATTTTATAAGACCATGGTCATTCATGTAATATCAATATTTACATGAGCCACAACAACATTATTGAAGTCAAAATCCACATGGCCATTTTGATCAAGTAATGGAAACTATACACCTAACTGTATATGTTTTGCATTATTAATAAATACTATGCTTGAGTATAATTATTGTGTCATTTTATAATAAAATTAGAAATAGCATAGAAATGGAAACTTGGAATGTCTTTCCAAATTCAGGTTCTTTTTCTGGATTAACAATTGTGGCAAAGACATATAGTACTTACTTTGTGCCAGATTCTGTATTAGTGCTTTACAGATATAATCCTCATACCAACATTATGAGCCAGGTTGTAACTGCTATTTTACATTTGAGGAAATTGAAACCTAGAGAGGACAATTAATTTGTCTAAGGTCACATGGCTTGTAAGCCTAGAGCTGGTATTTGGGCACATGTTTGCCTCCAGAGTCAAAGCATCCAAAATCACCATGCTCTATCAGCTCCTTACTTAGTTACCCTCTATTCTTAAATCAAAAACCGTACCATGCAACTTAATCTTTCACCAAATTCCTCCAAATTGTTTCCAAATGACTTCTAACTATTTCCAAAAGTCATATCTAAACTCAAAGAATTCAGAGTTATTACCATGGAGGGTACTAAATAAAAATGTCATATATTCCCAGTGGTGTGCTGGTAAATGTTTAACAACTACTTCTCTGGTGGTACTGGTTGAGGGAGAGAGAGTCTGATTTGTAGCACTTGCTGAATTTGTGATGCAAATACTTCTACCACTAAAATTTCAAGTTTCCAATGTGACATCACTGAAAGAAGAGCTGGGAGAAAATGGGTACAATCATTTCTCACAAGCATGTTAGTTATTGGATTAAATAAAGGTATATTATTAATATTGCCTGTTCCTTTTCACGTCTTTAAATGCAGTTGCTAGAAAATTTAAAATTACATATGTGGCTTGAATTTGTGAGTCACATTATATTTCTATTAGCAGCACTGTTTATAGAACTATTAATATACGTTTGTGGAGTAAATGAATTGAAATAGCATCTATTAGTGAGTAGATTTTGCAAGAGAATAAGAGCTTTAAAGCTAAGTAGAACTGAGACAAAGTGACTCAACCTCTCTAACCTCTTAAACTCTCATACATATATAAAAATATCTTCCATATAGAGTTGTGACAGTCAAATAAGATAACTCATATAAAACAATTAGGGTGTAAGCGCTTGATTAAATGACACTGACTTCTGTTTTCTTTTATTCCATTGCATATATTCTGGAATGTTTATTAAACATCTGCTTTACAAGTCAGCCGTGTCTCAAACTTCTTTTGCAATTTTATCCATGTAGCACTAGTGCTAGGCTGAGTGGATGCTGCTTTAATTGACTGTGAATATGTCCAATATCAAAATCCATAATTCTTTTAATGTATAATTACATTTCCATTCTTTTAAGTAATAACAAAATTTTTTGGACCAAAATAAAGATTCTATAAGAACACCTATTTCTTTAAATTTTTAGTAGTTAACTGTATATGTATATGTACACATGTATATGAAAATAATCATATTGATTTTTATAAACTGCTATCATTATCAATTATGAGAGCATAATAATCCTATAACAAGTAATATTTGAAGATTTGCCACTTCATTATAAACTGTCTTATGAAATTATGTTATTTCCTCAGTGTTACCATACTGTTCTTGAATGCTGGGCCAAAATGTGTGCCCAATTTTGTTAATATTCCCTGAGGTACTTTTCACAGTGCAGAACATAGTAAACTCTCAATGAATATGCACTGGACCGAATTGCATATTTAACATTTTGTTAAATGTTAAGGTGAGTTGCACAGAATCATCCATATAAAATATTTAGTTACCATAGTATAGAAAAGAATATAAAGAAATGGGCATGTACTTATTTTCATATACATAGCTGCTATTACAACATCCTATATATTGAAATAAATAAATAAATGTACATACCGGTGCAGGTCTTCCATGTTCTTGTTCCACATGGAACACGTTAGTCCAGATCTTGTTCTCGATAAATTACCCATATAATTCTTGCCATTCCCACGGTAACAATCTAAACATAAAATATATGAAACGAAGAATAATCAATATGAGGGTGGACAGAAATAATTATTTTTTTAAGCATAAGAATTCATGAAAATCAACATAAAAATTGAAAAAGCACTATCAAATATACAGCAAAGATACTTATATATCTCACATTAAAATATTTCTGTGTTTAACCCAATAAACTCTTCAACAAAAATGGGGTTTTATGCAAATGCAAATATTATATATATATATATATTTTAAAAGAAAAATATTAGATCAGTGACTATTTGGGATACCACAGAAATGAGAATTTTAAAATATATTTCCCAATTTATTCTTCTGAAAAATTTCACATCTACAGAAAAATCGCAAGAATTATGTAAGGAACCCTCATATACTCTTTGTATTCTTTGTGTTTTTATTCTGATCTTTCATGGCATTGCCATTTTGAGTCATCTAGGCCAGCTGTTTTTCAAAGGCTCTTTAATTTGTATTTGTCTGATTATTTTTTCATAAATGAAATCAAGTTAAAGATATTTGGCAGGAATATTACACAGGTGATGTTCTGTCCTTTTCAGGGCATTATATCAATGACACATGATGTCAGTTTGTTCCATTATTGGAGATGAGTTTGATCATTTGGTTAAGTTTTGTAAAGGAAAATTTCCTTTTTGTATTAAAAAAAAATCTACTAAGACCTTTGAGACTGAGTGAATATCTTATTCCCAAGGAATTTTCACAAAATGGTTTAAGTACATTTGATGAATTTTGTGTGAATCAGTTATTACTACTATGGTTATGAATTTATTTTTCTATTTCTAACATTTCTCTATTAGTTAGCATTCCTCTGTAAATAAGAGTTTATAGTAATATATCTATATCTATATCTATATCTGTATCTATCTATCTATCTATCTATCATCTATCTTTATAGAGTTCACATGACAGTGGCAAGAACACAGGTAAAAATCAGATCTGGAAACCACCCACACCCAAAAATTCTCATAGAGTATTAACACTGCTTCTTTTAATTTTATTTTCTATCTTCCCTCTCCCAGGCCTCCTGAGATAAGTATATCAGCCTTATAACTTGAGGGGTTTACAGGAATTATTAAGTGCTCTCATATCTGCCCTACTTGAATCCAGAGTGTGTGTGCATGTGTGTATGTGCATACGCTTGTGTGTTTGTGTACACAAATACACTAAGGCAGCCAGCTGGGACCTTACTCCAAGGTCTGTAGCTCGTAGTTAGGGTAACAAGCCCTCACAGGGAAGTTTCTCCCCATCATCCCCGAGGTCATCTTTGCCAAGGACAGGTGTATCAGCCTCTGGTTGATAATCAAAGAAGAAGAGAGACCCTTGCAGCAGGCTTCAGTGAGATGACAGTTTTCCAGCAACAACCTCTGCAGGGAGCACTTTGGGTGGGTCAGTCTTACACAGCAACTTCACACCGTTATAGATGAGAGCTCATTGGATATGAGGATCAGGCATATCAGGGACTAGTTGATTTTGAGGGTCAAGGAGAAATCAGACAATTGCAGGGTGGTGACTGAACAAGATTCCAACCTGAGACACTGAAAGTTACATTTTGGTTGTCTCAAGACTATACTTTTAAATATGTGTATGTGTGTGTGTGTGTGTATATATATATATACTTTTTGAAATTCAATGTGATTATAAAATCTTTTCCTACTCATTTTGATTCCCAAAATGTTCCAAATTTGGCCAATGGGAGCCACTTCAATCTGGCTCCTGTGTTTTGTAACATGTTCCATGACATTATGTTTGTCACTTTGTTTTTATAGAGCAATTTGTGTTCTATCACTCATTAATAGGAATATCCATATTCTTAATTTAAATAAATCACATAAAAAGAAATCAAGTTCTTCCAAGAATATAAGTTGCAGTTCTACATTAAAAAAAAAACTCACTATTGCATATTTTGAAATAAAATTGAACACTTAAAAAGTGGCTTTTATATATACCTACTTTTATATGAATTAAAACAGTAGATTTGATTAAAAAATGTTACTACCAATATACATTAACATTAAGATTATTCTCCTATAAAATTGATGAATCATAACATACTGCTATTTCTTTTTAAATATACTATATGATTATGATAGTTGATAACGTAAAAATCTGGATAGAATTGATTAAATGAATAATTTAATTATTTGTGCAAGAATAGCATAGTGGAATGGAAGTATAATAACTGTATTCAATAGTCATGTGTATATTTCCTTGGATCACATTTTGTAATAGCACTATAAAGAATTTGGGCTTAAATATAAAACCCAAATAGGATTTTAATTTTGATACAGATACTGTAACAATCATTACAGTACACAATAAAACTATTTTCAGAGAGCACAAACTTGTAAATACAATATCTGCACATATGCAGAATATACCAATTAAAACATTTTCCTCGGGTATTTTGTTCTATATTAAGAAAGTTTAAAACTTTTCACTATTAAGTTGTGAAATCTTTATATGGGCTTTTACTGATGGAAACAATTGTACAACACAGGGTATCAACTGAACTTCTATGTTTTGATTTTCTGACATCTGTGTTTTCTGTATTAGAGGAAGATATCTCCCCTCCATCACCACACTTTTATTTGAATATGGGTTATAAGCTAGTTTTTTAATGAAATTTTAATTTTTAGAACAGTTTTTAATTTACAAAAAAATTGTGAAGATAGTGTAGAGTTCCTAAATACCATACACCTGAGTTTCCCCCCAAAATTTTAACACTTTATATTAGTATGACAATTTGTCACACCTATTGGACTCAAACTTATTATTGATGAAAGTCCTTACTTTGTCTATATTTTATTTTTTCTCTATTATACTTTTTCTATTCCAGGACCCCATCTATGATATCACATTACACTTAATAGTCATGCCTTCTAAGTCTCCTCTACACCCTGACAGGTTCCTTGTTTTGGATGACCTTCTGAGTTACGGATTTTCAGGAAGAAGACATGAATTTTTGAGCACCTTGTAACTTGCTGGCACAAGATATTCCAGGCTCACCTTGGCTTTTCCCAACCCCAGGCTTGAAATCACCAATTTCTGTAGAAGCTCTTGTTTATTTTAGTGGAGTTAGTTAGAACATAAGAAGTGGGTGCCAGACAGGTTCATTATTATTTAATATCAAATACCCTTTCCTTTGATAGAATTAGGTCATGAGTGTGTGTGTGTTTGTGTGTGTGTATCACCAGTTCATACTGATTCTTCTAATTGCAGTCTGACATAACAGTTCTTCCTCTCTTTCTTCCATTTCTTTTTTGTGTCTCCCTTTTACATGCAGTAAGAACCCAGCTGTGGTTCCCAACAACATCAAGACATTTGTTCATTTTCTCAATTTCACAATGCAAACAAAATAATTTCAAAGCAGATATATTTTAATACTACTAACAACAAACCTACAATATAATGTTTAAAAATTTAGTTATTTCAGCCTTAAAATATATCCCAAGGAGGGCATATATTCAGATAATTGTGTTCAGCAATTATTTTGATTTTTTTCCTTCTCCATAGTAATGGTATCTGTTTGATATACAGATAGACACATTTCTTTGTTTCTAAGCAATTGCAGTGTTTTCTTTTCATCTTTCTTGATGTTACTTTTAGAATATTTAAAACACTAACATTGGGTAATAGCCAAAGCTGTATGAAAGTATGTAGTCAAAGAAGTCTCAGCTTTCCCATTGTTTCCACTCCATTCATACCCACTATTGTAGATAACCAATTTCCTTAGTTTCATTTTTGTGGTTACTGTGACTTGTTTTGTCTTGTCTTTTTTCCTCTTCTCATCTTTTGGGGAAACTGATTAGGCTATATATGCTTATACCTCCTTTTTTTTACTCAAAAATAGTATAGCATATATAATTTTGTACCTGGCTTTTATTTTTTTAATAAACAATATACCTGAAGATCACTCCGCTTTAGTTCATGGAGCTTTATCTTTCTTTATTGCAAGTTCTTAGTACTCTAATGTGTGGCTCTACCAGAGCACATTTGGATATTTTGCTACTATAATGCTGCAATGAAAAATTTTGCACATATGTTTTTGCATATTGTTGAAGGTGTATATTCAAGTACTGGCATGGTTGGTCCAAAGGGTAAATGCATATATAAATTTACTGATTATTGTCAAATTCCATTCCATAAGAGATTTACCATTTTGCACTCCTAAGAGCAATGTGTGAGAGTTCTTTTTTCCTCACAGCCTAACTTAGTCAATTTTTTTTATATTTGCAAATTTATTTGTGAGAAATGGTATCTCAAAGTACTTATCATTTTGCTTTTCTGCCACTGTGTGAATTGAAGATTAATTTTAATGTGCTTAAAGATATTTTGTATATCTTTTTTGTAATCTATCTGTTCATGTATTTTGCTTTTCATTTAATGTTAGGAGTCTTTATTCTTCAATTTCAGAGTTTTTTATATATTAAATATATTTACAAGAATATTTGCTCTATCTATGGTATATATTTCAAAACATTTTCCAAATGTGTCATTTGTCTTTTGACTTTAGTTATTGTAGGTTTTGTGTTTTTTTTCCATTTATTTTTTTGCCATCGTGGGTTTTGATGTTTATTGTTTGTTTGTTTGTTTTCATTTTTTGTCTCTAGGTTTTGAGCCTAATTTAGAAGCCTTTCTCAACACCTAAGTTATAAAGATATTCTTCCAAGTTGCTTCTAGTATCTACACGGTTACCATTTTTACATTCAGATATTTTACTATTTTGGAGTTTGTTTTGGGGAAGTCCATAAATTTTTATTTAATTGCGTATTTTTATAAGGAATGGGTGATAATTTGTTCAAAGGACTTTTCAGAATCTGTTGAGATTGTTATATGATTGTTTTTCTTATTTTAATTTTATATTAATTATATTAATGATCTATTATATATATTGGATTGATTTTGTTTTCTGAGACTAAAGTCCACCCAGTCATTATGTATTCTTTTTTTAATTTCACCATTTATTGGATTTTGTTCACTAAAATTTAATTGAGGATTTTTGCATTAATATTCACAAATGAGATATGTCTATATTATTTCCTGTTTTATCTTTGCCTTTTTAGGTATCAGTATTATAATTGCATCATAAAAAGAGTGGAAGTTTTCCTTTATTAAGTAAGCTATGAGGCAATGTATATATCATTGAGATTACCTGGTTAGTATTGTATCAGAATAGTATATTTTTTGTTCTTCAATGTATTTCTTATATATTTAGTTCTTCAATATATTTATATATTTCTTATATAAAAATTGGTCTATTTAAGCTTTTTTAAAATCTCTACTGGGGTCAATTTGGGTAACATGAAATTACCCACTTCATCTAAATTTTCATAAATTTTTGCATGAGGTTATATAAAATCATTTCATTTCTGAAAATTATCCTGTTTCAGTGGTTAGCACTCCCTTAATAATTTTTATTTTCTATATTTGTGTGTGCTTTCTTTCTTGAATCAGTTAGCTGGTCTTTTGTCTAATTTTCTAATTTTTTTCAAAGGCCCATCATTTAGATTTATTCATTAATTCTAATGTTTTCTTTTCTCTACCTTAATAATTCCTGTTTTTATCTGATGATTTATCCCCTTGTATTTTCATTTGATTTGCTTTTTTATCCAGAATGTTGGCTTGGAAATTTAATTAACATATTTTCATTATTTTATTATATTGATATAAATATTTAAAGTTATGAGATTTCTTCTGATTATTTCCTTAAATGTATCTTTTATAATGTAACATATAGTACTTTATCAGCATTTTAGAGAACTTTTGCATTTTCAGTTTTCACTTTTCCTTAATAGAGGGTTATTAAATATCCAGTTGGAAGAGCATTTGTATATGCTAATTCACATATTGCAAGATTTGAGAAAATGTTACTAACTCTTCAAAGTAAATGTGGAATTTATATTTCTGGGCTTATGGAGAAGGAAAATGCACTGTACTTTCATATATATATATACACATACACACACATATATATCGCATATAACAATGCGTAATATTATTCCATTAGCTTGGCAGTATATACAGTGGCATATTGTGTCAGCTGGAATTTTACAGTTTAATGTTAAATTCCCTAACACTGTTTCTTAAATAGACTGTTTGCATTCATTTTTAAATTCCCTTACAGAGCCTAGACATTGGTGCATGTGTTAGATATAGTCTATTGTTAAAGAATAGTAATATAGAATAATATATAAATATATATAATATAATAATACAGTATAATAATAAAAATATATGAAAATTCATTAAAAGGAGAGTCAGATTCTAACTCCAGCTGTGCTAACTTAAGAGTTTAGGCAAGTTACTAAAATTCCATAAAATGAATTTCTTAATCTATCAATGAGTAGGTTTATTAGAGAAGCAACAAGACCTGGTTAACCTCTAAGATCCAAAATTCTCATTTTCTATCATCTTATCTTTTGGTGATATGTTTGTACATAAAAGCATTGTAATATACACCAGAAACTTATAAAACAATTGTTATCACTTCCCCCTGCCATTCACAAATTATCAGTACTTATCCAAGTGAACAGGATCGGGATCAATAGAAGACCCAGCTGCTGGTACCAAACCTCCTCAATCATTGTTTTCAACTCTATTTCCAACTGACCTTTAAAATCTCCTCTAGTAGACAGTGAAATTGACTGAGAAGGGAACATTTCTGTTTTCAGAATTGCTCATGAGCAGTGGCACTGAAGAAAAGGTTAAAGGATGGAAAAAGCATGAAGGAGAATATGAAATGGAGCTGTGATTTAGGCTTGGACTTTTCAGTATGGTTTAGTACTGACTAGGCCATCCCAATTAAGTTTTTGTGAAATAGAATATGATTATTTAAAATCATAACTCTCAATTCATTACACACAACAAAATGCCTAGAGTTGAACATTATTTTACAGATAAATTATTTCTTAAACCTACTGCAACCTGGCTTTGTTCTACCACTGATGCCAAACAAGTTATCTTTAATGGTCTCTATATTCCCAAGAAAAATGATGATTTATCCTGACTCGACCAGTATTCATCATCTCACAGGCAACATCCAGGTCCAAGTTATTTCAATCTCTTAACTGAATTACTGAAACAATTACTTAACCGGGTCCTTTGTTTCAGCCCTTGCTGGAAATTCATGCTGTTTCCCATAATGCAGCCAGGGTGATCCAGTTAAAACTTAAGTCAAATCATGTAACTTTTTTTTTGAAGTACTGAGGTGGAGTAATGAACCCAGGACCTTGTATGTGGGAAGCCAGCACTCAACCACTTGAGCCACATCTGCTCCCCAGATCATGTAACTTTTTAATCTCAGAAACCTACAACAAAGTCCTTCCTTTTTCAGAGTAAAAGGGCAAATCTTTACCATTCACCCAAATCCTACACAATTTGGGCCCAATGACCTCCCTAACCTCATCCGCTACACTCCCCATTCTGTTTGTATTCTACCAATCACAGTGTTACCCTTGTTCCTTTCCTTTGACTTTTCACATACTCTCTTATCTCATGAAATTTGCACCTGCAGTTTCCTTTACCTAGAATGCTCTTTATATATGCACATGGTTTCCTCTGCTCCCTCATTTCTTTCTTTCCTTAAATGCTACCTTAACAAGAAAGATCTTCTAAGATGACTGAAATATAATCTACAACACACCACCTTCTTTGACTCTGGAACATTTTTCTCCCTAGCACTTACACCACAAATTAACATACTTGTCCTACACCCACATTTAGTTTGTTTTTATTCTGTCCACTATTAATTAACTTCATGGGGACAGGGAATTGAATTTTTTTTACTGGTATATCCCCACCACTAAACAAATGTTGAGTGAATTAATATATAAAAGAAATCCAACTACAGTCTTGATTTTGTTTGCTAGCCAGCAAAACCAGGTCAACAAGAAATAGATATACTGCTGTAAAATGTGTCCTCCCTTTAGGCATTTTCCCTGAACTTAATCATGCCCACACTGCAAAATGTCAGCTATTACCTTGTCCACTTGACACGTCACATTTTGGAATTTGAGAGCAGTAGCCAACTCGGATGTTTGGATCAGTAGTAAAACACCAGGGTGACTCAGCCCCATCTGGATTTCGGCAATAGTTTTCTCTTAGGTCCCTATTGAGAATAAGCATGTTAATGTAAATTGCCTGGATTCTTACATTTGTGAAGTCAGTGCTACTACATTTCTAGAATCCCCAAATGTATGCATGTCGATAAATAGAGTTCTAAGTTTTTGGACTTAGCATAGTTATAACAATTTCAAATTCAGTATACAAAACTGACGCTGCCCAAATTACTGAAATAAATGCTGTCAGATATCGGTAGTCTTTCCTTCCATAGGCCTGGAGTTCCATGCAAACATTGCATCAGGAAGGAGAAAAATGGTACCGTTACATTCTTCTCCTTCATGATGTCAACTTTGAATTGTCACGATTTTTTAAAAACTGGGCAGTTTATTATATTTTCGTGGCTCATATAGAACATAGAAACAACACGTATCTCTTTTTGCCAGAGAAAGGCTATTATTAAGCCTTCATTCATCATGAACTACTCTCATTTAAAATATAAATTCAGCAATTTTCCACAAAAATAGGACAGCTATTTCTTCCTCGAATTCTGCATTTCTTTGACTCATTTAATTTTCCATGTAGATTTCTTTTAATTACAAAGCAATTTCTTGATTTACAGGTGCTCCCTGAAATCTTTACAAATATTTCTGTTAAATTAAAGCCTTAATAGAGAATATGAAACCTAACCACAGGACAAGATGAGTTAATGTACTGCATGTACATCCTTTATTTAGCCATGATTTAATGAGATATTTAGTTTCCAACAAGGAAAAAAAAAATCAGTGCCAATATTCTCTCTATATAAAAGAATTTTAGAGGTTTTCTACCTTAAGATAGGGTTCAAATTAAATAAAATGTGGAATTCATGATTTTCTTTCCTGAATATTGTTCTCTATTTTTAAGAAAGTATGTACTTTGTTTCCATGGATCCCTGGTTAATAATTTAACTAAATTACTCTTAAATCTTTTGGAAAATAAAAAGTATATATCAATTAGGTCCAGTTAAAAGCATGCAATTTTTTAAACACCAAAATAGGCTATCAGAAACTAAGAAATGTTTAAAGGAAGATTAGGTATGGTTAGAAAATCAAAGGTATTGATTCTATCTAGTCAAAATAGCTTCAGATTACCAACCATATCAACTACATATATAAATTTATTTGTTTTACTGCCTTAGGTACTGACATAAAATGTGTTATTCAAGAAAATATGAACACTGATTGCCATTAGTTAAAGCCATTGAATAGAAAGTATTCATAGTTATAACCCATATCCAATCCTTTATCCTTGTCATAAAATTATTAAATTAGAAAGAATGAAGAAAATCTGTTATTTCTTTTAAACCAAATTATACTTATGTTTTGAAAGCTAATGTCAGTATAAAATATGTGTATTAAATATAACCTAAAATTTATACAAATTTGCAATTTTAAATGAATGATTGGCCATTTAAATTATTTTCGTTGCTAATTTAAGCCAAAACATTTGCATGAATGTATTTGGTATAAGGCTATACAAAGTATAGGGTTTGGGCCCACTTTTAAATTCTAAATCCAGAAGCATCTCATTAATTTAGATTAAAAAGAATGAAAGGTTAAGTTTGCCCAAATGTTTTTCCTAAGTACTTTTCCTTTAATTGAAGAAGGAATTATTTATAATTATTAAAGGGAATAGATAATTACATGACATGTAGTTTCATCATAAGCAGTATTGTTCAGTTAGAGTTTTTAGAACTGTCTTTTATGAAGAGTCTCAGTAGCAGGGGAAATCATACAAAAATAGGCACCTGACCAACATACCATTTCCTGCTAGACCACAAATGGTAAACATAGCAATATTCCAAGCAAAATGCTGTGTCATTTTATCAGTTCTCTATTTTTGCTTTTTTAAAATATTCCAAATGTTTCATTATTTGGCCAAAGAACTAAATTAAGAAAGGATGGTTTAAATATCTGATAACGAGGGAAGAATAGGTGTAACCTGGGGCATTTTAGGGACATTGTTCTGTATGACGTTGCAATGATGGATACAGGCAATGCATTATATATTTTGTAAAAAATTGTACAATGCTAAGTGTAAGCTATCATGTAAACTATAGAGCATGGTTAGTAGCAATGTTTCAATGCGTGTTCATCAATTGTAACAAACGTACCACACTAATGAAAGATGTTGTCAACGGGAAAAAGTGTGGGAGGGGGAGGAGGTGGGGAATATGGGAATCCCCCTATACTTTCAATGTAACATTTATGTAATCTAAAGCTTCTTTAAAAATAAAACATTTCCATTTAAAATTTTCTGATAACTGAATACCTGATAAACTTTTGATGAGTTATAATTACGAAGTGTATGAATTAAAGTTATATAATCATTCTTTTTCTCTTACAAATTAATATCATTGGGCATTTGAATATACACAATTTCCTATTTGAGTATTACCAGTCATTAGAAGCTAATAAAAGTATGAATGACACTCTGATACTGTCCCCTCTTGTTCCTTTTAACTAATCTTTTCTCATTTTCTTTGCTTTTTATACTTTCATATTTATTTCTGAGTTGAGGTTCCAGGGTCAGTGAATTGCTGAAGAGGAAATGAGAGAAATAAACCCAGAATGACAACTATAAATTTTGAGATTATAAAATAATGAAAAAAAATCACAACATATGAATACATATGAATATTTACTCTCTAAGCAAATAAATTACTTAATTGGCTTATACATATATATAAAATATTTCTCTTCTACTGTGGATAGACTGACTAGTATTCATAGATCTCCATGCTGGAATGTTAGGTTCTCTTATTAAAAGCCACTTACTTCAAAGCCACTATATGTTATTTATTGGTGCTATTCAGCAAAACCACTATGAATGACACGTGTGTTATAAATTTCAAAAGCAATCATTTTATGTTCCTCATAACAAGGTGGACAATTAAAAACCACATGGCATTGCGGCTGTGTCTGTCCAACAACAGTCAAGTGGTGAAAAAAAGCCAAATAGACTGCACATAACAACTGTATAATTAATGTATATAATTAATACTCACACTTTAAAAAAAATCATTTTGTTATAGTTCTTCAAGGCTGAAAAGTCATTAGTTTAAAATGTTGACTGAAATCAAGGTCTGTCTCTTTTTGTAGCAAAAAGAAAACTTCTAATCTCCCCTAAGGTAATAAAAAAATCTAAGAAAGCACTGGTTTGAAACATGTATGCTTAACATTATTGTTAATTGGTTATTAAATACACCTGCAAGAGCAAAGCTGAGAGAAGGATGTTTCCAAATGTATGGTACATCAACCATCTTCATCAGAAACACCTAGAAAGCTTGGTAAATGTATATTTAGGACAAATCCCAGGGTGGAGTATAGGAATCTGCCTTTTAACTCCCGATTATTTTAGGCCCACTAAAATTTGAGGACCACTAATACAGAAAGTAACCACTCTGTCTCATTTCTCTTAAAGTCTACAGAGATTTGTAACATCTGCCTAATTTACTCACTTGCATTTGAAATTTTCAGGAGTTATGTCATGCTGGTGAGGATACTGGGAATCCCAGCGCTGACATAGAATTCCATTCCAAATCGTGTTGATGGTGCCCCGGTAACCTTCTCCTTGACCTTGAGTGCACTCAGTTGTTTCCACAGGGACATCAGTGTCATTCATGGTACTCTGAGCTATTGGTAAAAAGAAATATAAATGTAAATAAAACCTGTGAACATGCACATCATCTACCTCATAGCATTTATTTTTATTTTTATCAGCAAGGTTTTTCTACTCTTATAAATTTTAATAATATTTGAATGGAATAAGAAATTCAATTTATCATTATTACTATCCACATTCCAATTTTCTTCTCAATCAAACATTAAATTATTTTATTTTTGAAAAATCCTTTAGAGATTTTTTATCTCCATATGTCACTATAACTTATATATGCTAGATATATATTGGTTTTTGGAATGACTATACAATTATTCCTAGAACGTTTTACTAAAATACATAGAAAGTTGGTAATAGTATTAGCCATGATTTTCCTCTAATATGATAAATATATTCTAAGGTATATATTATATTTATCTTTTTGTTCCTCTCATTGATATCAGAAAAAAATCAGTTGATCCTAGAAGATTTATTTCTTACTTTTTTTCTGCTGGTTCAACTTCAATGTTTATCACACTTCATGAAGATTATGAAAGCCTCAATAACTAAGCTAAAGGAATACAAAATTCAACTTTTACCACAACTTGGACTTCCTCCTATAGTTTTTAATATACACACTTATTTAATTCAAATATAACTCAGAACATTCTGCAGTAGTTAACATGTCTATATCTTCTCAAAACACACCTGATAATGTTTATGGTTCCATAGAGTAAAGTCAATGTAAATTCCCTAGTTACCATTACAATCAAAAGATCTTTCAAGATTCTTCTAGATAAAATTTAAGTTAACACCCTCTATAACAGTTTAAGATTTGAATGAATTTCTCCAAAGGAAAAGTGAGACCTGAACATGCCTTAAGAGGCTAGTATAAATTTTTTTAAAAATTCCTAAATTTCATTTAAATTTATTTATCTCTTACAAATAGCAAATACTTAATTGGCTGTATGCTTTATTTAGTTGGGCTCCATGCAAATTAAGTACAACCTAGATTTGGGAATGGTGAAAAGAGGTGAGGACTACATTAAGGACTACTCCAAACACTGTGGTATGTTGTACATACAGATACACACAAATTGTCCTTTGAATAAATTTGCTTCAGTTCATTTAAGAATGGGTTTCATTTTCTTACTAATATACTTTATTTAATAGAAATGTAGCTCAGAAATATCCTAAATTAAAAAGAAATTCAAATGAAAAATGTCCAGCTACTGAACCATGAAGTGATAATTGACAGAGAGCCTAGAGAATTCAATCCTACAATATATTGATTTAGGAAGAGCAAACATTACTGAAGTGGGAGAAATAACTTGTATAGAAAAACTTGGTGCTGTTTATCCAAATCCTTTATGATTTTAATGCTATTACCTAATTGTCTTTGATGAAATATAAAATGATATGAATTTAATAGGTCCTGAGGAATTACATCCCATCAAATCAAATGACATTAAACTATTTTAGTGTTTATTGAGTTCTGTTAATTGATTTGGGGAGACAGTATGTGGGGGAGTCTTTAAAGAGTGGTAACTCTAAAACAGGTAAAATAAAAATAAAAAAAGTCAAGCTCATACCGATATATTTCATATCTAGCTATCAAACTATGATGGGAAAGAGAAAAAAATGTCCCAAGAATCAGTGAATTAATTAGCTTAACATTTTAAAAAGAAAAGTTTTGATTCTCCCACTTTTGGGCAAAAGCTCCTGGGCAGCAAACTTGTGACCTCGATGAGGGCTCAGAGTCTAATGGTGGGAGGGAGGTCAAATTTAAGGCAGCCAATCAAGCGAACTTCAGCTAATATCAGAAGCTTCATTGTTTGCCTTGGATATCTCAACTTTTTCCCTTTTCTACTAATGTGTGTGCGTGTGTTTCATTCATTTATTCCTGAACCACTCTTCTTAAGCACTATTCTGGAACTGAAAACATCCTTGTGTCAATCAGGACTATCTTTGCCTTCTTATGAGCCCTTAGCTTCTCAACTGAGAACCCAGCTAAAAGCTGAGTGCATTGGAGATGAACACTCTGTCCCTTGGATACTAGCATGATTTGGTAAATATCAACTAACACTGAAAAGAAAAAAGAAAAGGAATAGGATATTTAGCCATGATTAGGGATTTGTTCTATCATGATTTAATGGAATTTCTAAATATAGAGCCAGGTTCAAAGGATTTCCTCTACCATGTAAATGTAGCAAGCAGGTTCAAATGGTTTCCTCTACTATATGAATGTAGCTTCACATTGTAAAGATATTCCTGTCTGGCTGTAAAAGAGTAAATCTTTCTGCCTCTAGTGTCAATGTAAGATTAAGTATCAGGGATCATTTCTCAAGTGTGTTATTAGACAAGGGTGATTGGAATTTCAAAATAATTTTTCATAAATGCCTTTTTGAAAGTGAAGCTCTTGCAAAAATGATCCACATAGTCAAAATATATAACAATACACAGTCGTAAACTCAAAAACAAGTTTAAATAAATTTCTCATTATAAAGAGGAGGATTTTTAAACTCAACTAAGTTTATCATACTCCTTTAGGAAATTAATATCTAGAAAATGCAATGAGAAACTTAACCACATGATCCTCCAGTAGTATTAAGAGGAATGATAAAATTTAAAAGCTAAGGGTGACAAATATTTTGCAAAATAAAGGGCAGAGTTTCCAAATTTTAGGAGCATCTGTGAAAAGGAAGATCCATATTATATACTTTCTAAGTCAAAAAAGCCATTTGTATAAAAGTATTCAGGAAAATATTTTACTGCCATTTTATCCACATAGAATTTCAGTATCAAGCTCAAAGACTTGAAATATTGGTGCTAACTCTTCATTACAGCTAGTTTAATATTTAATTAAAGAATCTTTCAATTTTTAAAACAGCAGTTACAAAACTTATAAATATTATATTAAGCCATTATTTTCTAACTTTCATTAGTAAGTTAAAAATTGTCAATATGATTTATCTTAAAGAGTCAGTAAATGTCACTAAAAACAAAGTAAGTTAAAGTGGTTAATTTTTTTCTATTTTGAATTATTAACAGATTCAAAATTGGATATGAAGAAATAAAACCTTTTGAGTTTCCAAAATTACAGTGGACAAAGAATTACAGCAAAGTAATAAAAATAAATATTCCACAGAATAAATATAACATTTTATTAGGCTTCATAAAGATATAAGGAATCTAAATAGTAGCAATCTTATTGTTTGTTGTTTTATATCTTAATCAACATCTGTAACTTTAAAATATATAACCTCAAACAACTTGACAATTGTTTGTTTTAATTCAGTGGAAATATTTCTCTCTGTTTTAACCACAAACAAGCAGTATTCAGCTAGTGTTTTTCTTTAACTAAAAAGTACTCTCTAAAATCAGTACATCTGTAATTATTCCATTGGGCATTCAACTGCTAGAAGTGACCCCCATAAACATATTACACAAAATTATATATTTTTGAAGACAATCTATAGAATAAATAAAATAGGCAGATAAAGATATATTAGCACAAGTTAACTAAATAGTTTCCATCAATAAATAAGAGTTATGATGAGACCATCATAAAGCTGTTTAATAAATATTTCTGATGAGGACCACGATGAATGATTTGCCCATAGACCGTTTAAGTGTGATACAAATGTTTGATCTTTGCTGCACATACTTACTATCCAAATAAAATGAATTATTCCCAAACTGTAATAAAATAGACCCCTCTGCTGCCCTACTGCATAAATATCAAAACCTGGTGCAAAAACAAAGCAAATGTTTTACAGCAATTGATTTGGAAAGAGCTAGTAAAAGTTGAAAAAGTAATTCCATTGTACTTAATGCCTTAATCCGGGACCTGAATAAGGGAAGGTTTTTCTTGTTTGTTTGTTTGTTTTTTATTGTCTCCAGCAGTCAAGCAAAGTCTTCAGAAGCACAGAAACATCTCCAAATATCAGTTGAAACTGATCAAGTTTGGCCAAAGCAACGTGTTCTAAATATACTACATCTCCACATACACAAATATTTTTACAAGTATGTCTATCAGGCTCACATTGAAAACACCAGAAACTCTTCAGAGAGTTCTTCATAAATAAAACATTTTGTCAGAGGTGTAAGTGGCTGCCCCTCTTTGGAAGCAGATGCAAAGATATTTATATGATCCTTAGTGGCCTACGAGTAAAGGAATGTTTTCCTTTGATGATTGACAAAACATTTTCTGTTTGGAAATGCTTTAAGGAAAACAACATTTGCAATGGAAATTTTGCACTGTCCTGCTAGAGCATGATCAAGTACAAAGGGTGGCTCACGGAACACTAATCTCACTTTGCTGGTGTGAACATGATGTGACCTGATTCCTGTACTATCTAGTAGGGAGTTTAAAGGTTTGAATCACTTTTTGAGGGAAGTGGCATTAACTGTTGTCTAATTCTTGGAACAGATCTCTTGCCCCAGACACAGAAGCAGCAGAATCAGATCACTAATAACAAATCTAATCCATTTGCTCCGAGATGGGCTGGCTAAAGCCCTGCAGAGAAGCTGCATAGCACAGATGGAGTCCGTGAATGGCAGCTGGTGAGCCACAGTGTAGGTCTGTATTATTGTGTGCCAAAACTGGGGCTCTGGAAGCTTTACATAGTTGATAAGTAAACAGTCCATAAATAAATAAATAAATAAATCCAGATTTCCCAGTGGTGACAGCCTGTTGGTGTTGTTTTTCCTCTAGATAAGAACAACTTGCTTTATAGGCCAGTGAACAAATATCTGATCAGCCTTTGGAGTAGTTCAACCCAACCGACTTCTAATTAGCATCTACTAAAGAGCAACTGAAACATAGGATTTACTTTATGATAGTCCCCGGAGATTGAGAACAGTGATAAAGCTACTCTCCCATCAACAGAACTTGTGCTCTGTGGGCCACATAAATTTAAAGAGCTTCTTGTTTTAAAATTGACATGGGAAAGTAGTAAAGACATCTAAAGTACAAGCCTCTAAAAGCTTGCACGTTTGCTTTCCATGTGAAGCCAGGATTCATATCTGAACCTTTCTGCTGGACTTTATCCAAGCGTTTTCTGGTACAAAATGCTCAGGAGACAAGACTTTCATGAAAGGTCTTCAATTCCATAGTCTTATTCCTTAGATGACTTGGAAAAGACTTCCAAGTATGAGATTTTTCCCTTGAGAAGAAGCATTGATAGCATTGTTTTTTCATGACTCAAGATACAATAAGACTTTATTTCTATGAATATCTGTTCTGGACTTGGATGAATTAATAAAATTTGGAGACAATTAGCTTTCCTTAAGGAAAAAAATAATTTGCTAAAATTATTTTCCCAACATACAAACACACTGAATTTTAAATAATTAGATATTTTCTTAAATGCTACCTATGTTCATTTGCCACTAAAAGGAAGGATTCTGTGTAATTGTTACCAAAGGCAACATGCCTTTTATAGAAACCTCAGCTATCAAAGATCTAAAAATGGCTCTGGACACTTAAGTCACTAAAAATTTAAAAATAATAAAGAAAAGGAAGAAGAGGAGAAAAGAAGGTAAACTGTGACAAGATTTGCCTATTTTGCTGGTTGAAAAAAAAAAAAAAAAAAAAACCATCACAACAACCAGCAACAAATGAGCATAACTAGCCAGGGAACCATGAAACCTGAGGACTGCCCCTGAGTTGATGTGTTGGGAAGAAGAGATGAACAAATCTGCCTGGTGGGTAGTATCTAAAAAAGCCAATTTTTCAAATGAATATAAACAAAGATAGAAAAAAATACTAGAAGACATAAAAAGAAAATGAAAACTACCACTTTCTTGAAACATTCACTCATTCAACAAATATTTGAACACCTTCCACATGTCAATAGGAGACAAAAAAGCAGATATAGTCTTCATTCTAGTGGACCTTATAAATTTTGGTAGAAAAAACTATTAGCCAAATAATTTCAAAAATAAGTGAAAAAAATATGACTCTGAGAAACACATAGAATAGGAGACATATGGTGCTATGAATATATAATAAAGGATTTGAAAAAGTCAGGGAGGTTGATGGAAGCCTTTCCTGAGGAAATGATAATTCGGTTGAATTTTGAACAATGAGTAGTTGTTAACTAAGTGACGAAGGAAGTAAAAACATTTCAAAGCAAAGGGAATAGATGGGGCAAAGGACCTGAAATGACAGAAAGCATGGGAAATGCAATGTACAGGAAGAAAGCCACTGTGGCTGGAACAGAGTGGAAATGTAGTAGTACACGTGGCTTTGTTTTGTCTTTATTTTAAGATCAAAGGAAATCATCAAGGGGTTTTAATTATTTGTGTGTGTGTGTGTGTATGCATGTGCTGGCAACAGGAGATGATAAAATCAGATTTTTTAAAACAAAACCCTGTGGTGTGGTAAAGGGATTGGAGGTGAACAACAGTGGACATGGATACAGTTCTACACAGAAGGCCATTCGAATATTCCAGATGAAAAATTATCCTCTCTTGGATAAGGGAGTCAATAGTGGAGATGGGGTGAAATGGTAAGACTTGAGAAGTAAAAAGAAAATAAATTTGACAGGTCTTAGTGATGGATCAAATGTGATGAGTGGAGGAGAGGGCCATATCCAGGATGAGCCTAGGCTTTTGGCTTCTAAACTGGATAAATGGTTTTGCCAAACATGAGAAAGACTGTTTAGGAACCAGAATAGGCTATTCTGTAGAAGTAATGAAGAAAAAGAAAGAAAAAGACAATCAATGATAGAAATGTTTGCAACTGGGTGAGTTGCTGATCCTGAGAGGTGAGGACCAATCCGAATGGCGAACAGGTACCTCCTAGTTAATGTATTCTAAAGGGACCACATCAGTCTCACATGTTCTGACATGTAGCAAAACGCTATTCTCAAAGTGTGATCTAGGGTCCCTTTTGGGGACCAGGAGATCAAAACTATTTTCATAACAATGGTAAGACATCATTTACCTTTTATATTATCATTCACTCACAAGTGTACAGTGGAGTATCCAGAGGCCATGTGAGATGTGCAATCACAAAAGATTGAATGCAGAAAGCAGAAGTAAAGATGAGAATGCAGCTGTCTTCCATTAAGACACTCACTGAAGATAGTTGTAAAAAAAGTGTATAACAATGCCACTTAAGTTTTCTGCAAAATACAGTTATTATTAATAAAAATGTTATATTAATCATCCAATTATTTTAGCATTATTTTTTAAATGAATAAATGCATTTTAATTTATCAGTTTAAAATTAAATATTAATTGATATAACTCACACACACAAAAGCTATTTAGGATTCTCAATAATTTTAGCAAGTGTAGAGGTGTCCTCAACTGACTCACATAATCAATGAGATTTTTTAAGAGTCATCAACCACAATAAACCTTTTCAATTGCTAGAGAGCTTTTGAAGTTCACTTCAGAAATATACAATGAGTCCCAAGACATATTTTCATTTCTCTCCTGAAAAGTAGTATATTATACAGACCAAAATATTATTCAGATTAGGAAAAGTTATTAGAGAGGAGAATCATATGAAAATAATTATTTCATTCAGGCACTATACAGGACTTTCAGTCATGTTATATATTTGCAATGTCTTAAAGATCCACTTGCATGGAATTTTGTTAAGGTATATAGCTAGGATATTTGTAGGCTCCTGCCATTTGTCATTTAGAGATCACCCTCTGAGCACTATGGTGTGGAGCAAGACGGAAAAGATCTGGACCTAAACATTCTGGCACACATTTATAAGACAACGAGTATTCACCCTTAACAGTCAGTGATACAGTGATTGTAAGAAGAAAGGTTGGAAGCAAAGTGATAAGAACAAATTTGTGGTTCATTCAGCTTTTGAACAAATAAAAGAAACTGAGAGCAGTGTTCCAAACCAGCTTCTGAAAGGTGAGAATATCCCAGTGTATCAAGGCTTTTGCTTTACTATTTGATGCTAAAGGTCTGAAGTTTAAATTTTACCCTATGCTTTGGTCTGTTTTGTTCTCTTCTATATCCGCAACATCTAGAAAAGTGTTTGACTTATAATAACTACCCAGTTAACATGTGCTGAATGAATCCAACTTAGAAAGGGGAAAACAATCCTCTTTGTTATCTCTATATGCTTGCTGAGATTACCTTTATTCTCAAGGCTCTCGTTTAACTATAATTTTCCATAACATCCTAGAGAAGACTGAACTTGGATGTGTTAAAAAGCCCAGATACTACGCACCTGCATCTCAACATAAGCAAAATAGAATTCATTCTCTTTCTCTCCAAATTGATACCTCTCTTGTATATGCATTACCCACCCAATAACTTGGGAGACATTTTGGACTTTTCTCTTTCCCTACCCTATAGCCCATTTGTCATTACATACAGCCCATTCCACATATTAACTATTGTTCACATGCTTGCTCACCTTGCCATTCTCATTGCTCACTGCCTTATTTCACACCCTGTTTCTTACTGGCCTGTTGCAATCAGCGCTTATATCCCTTGCCTCCTTATATCCTATAACCCAAAGAATTTTGGAAAAGTGTTCATATTACTTTGCATTTTAAAAGTTGGCATCTTAACTTTTTATGGTAATTTAAATAGTTGCAAAGGATGTGATTTCTAGCTTATTTTAACTCTTAAGATTTCTTAAACAAAAAATTTTATATCACTCTTTTAAATGTATCTAATGAACTCTAAATATCTTAGCAATTTGATACCTATTTCTATAAAAATAATACTTTATGAAGTTTTTTAATAATTTCAATTTTATAATTTCAACTTGAATTCATATTTTTAAACAAATCAATTTTATTGATACATATTAATAAAGCATACAATTCATCCAAAGTTTACAATCAATGGTATTTGGTATAATCATATAGTTGTGCATTCATCATTTCAATTAATATTAGAGCATTTTCATTATTTCAATAATAATAACAATATACAAAAAACAGACAACCAAACAAACAAGAAAATTCCTCACCTCTAAATCTCTCTCTGTTTCCCCTTCTATACATAGCTGCAACTTCTGGCTATTCTTGCACAGTTATTTGTTTATTAAGCAGTTTTATTGAGATATATTCACATACCATATGATCTACCTCAAGTGTATAGTCAATGGCTTTTAGTATAATCACAATGTTGTACATTCATCATCTCAAAAATTTTAGAACAATTTCATCACTCCAAAAAGAAAGATTCCACACCCTTTAGCATACGTTCCCCAGCACTACATAACCACTAATTTAATTTCATCTTTACAAATTCATTTCTATTTACACTTTATATAAATGGAATCATACAATATGTAGTACTCTGTCTGGTCTCCTTCACTCAGTATAATGTGATATTTTTTGTCTAATATTAACATTTTGTAGTATTAACCTATATTTGTTCAGCTTCAAAGATAAACGGTCTTATATATGCAATTTTACCCATATTCATATTTCACAAAATATATTTATATTTCACATCATATATTTAGTTCACAGTGGGACAATCATACAGTATTTGTCCCTTTGTGTCTGGCTTGCTTCACTCAACATAATATCCTCCAGGTTCATCCATTTAGTCATACGTTGCATGACTTCATTTCTTCTTAGAGCTACATAATATTCCATCATGTGTATATTCCACAATTTGTTTACCCATTTATCAGTGGATGGACACCTGGGTTGTTTCCAACTTTTGGCTATCATGAATAACACTGCTATTAATATTGGCGTGTAGGAGTCTATTCATGTCACTGCTCTCAGTTCTTCTGGGTATACCTAGTAATGGTATTGCCAGGTCCCATGACAAGTCTACATTCAACTTCTTTAAGAACTGTCAAACAGTTCTCCACAGTGGCTGTACCATTCTACATTCCCACCAACTGTGAATAAGCATTTCTACCTTTCCACACCCTCTCCAACATTTATAATTTTCCAACTTTTTAATAGCAGCCAGTCTAATAGGTATTAAAAGATATCTCATTGTAATTTCAATTTTTCCTTAATTGCTAGGGATGTTGAACATTTTTTCATGTGTTTCTTCGCCATTTGTATTTCTTCTTTGGACAATTATCTTTTCAAGTCTTTTGCCCATTTTTTAAACAGATAGTTTGTCTTTTTCTCGTTGAGTTGTATGATCTCCTATATTTATCATGGATATTAAACCTTTATCAGATATGTGATTGACAAATATTTTCTCCCATTGAGTTGACTGCTTTTTCACCTTTTTGACAAAGTTCTTTGAGGGGCAAAAGTTTTTAAATTTGAGGAGATCCCATTTATCTATTTTTACTTTTGTTGCTCTTGTTTTAGGTATAAGGTTTAAGAAACTACCACCTACCACAAGAACTTGAGGATGTTTTCCTACCTTTTCTTCTAGGAGTTTTATGTTTGTTTTTACATTTAGTTCCTTCATCCATTTTGAGTTAATTTTTCTATAAGGTGTGAGATAGAAGTCTTCTTTCTTTCTTTCCAGTATGACTATTGAGTTCTCCCAGCACCATTTGTTGAACAGACAGTTCTGGCCCAGCTGGGTGGGCTTGACAGCCTTATTAAAAATCACTTGACTGTAGGTCTGAGGGTCGATTTTTGAGTTCTCGATTTGGTTCCATTGGTCAATCTGTCTGTCCTTATGCCAGTTTGATGATGTTTTTAAACACTGTAGCTAAGTAATATGCTTTAATGTCAGGAAGTGAGAGTCCTCCAACTTCATTCTTTTTTTAAAAGCTATTTTTGGCTATTTGGGACCCCTTATCCTTCCAAATGAATTTGATTAGAGTGTTTTGATTTCTGCAAAAAAAGACTGATGGGATTTTTATTGGGATTGCCTTGAATCTGCAAATCAGTTTGTGTACAATTGACATCTTAATGATATTTAGTGTTACAATCCATGAACACTGAATGTACTTCCATTTATTTAGGTCTTCTTCAGTTTCTTTTAGCAAAGCTTTGTAGTGTTCTGAATACAGATACTTTATGTCCTTGTTTATGTTTATTCTTAAATATTTGATTGTTTTATATGATATTATAAATGGAAATTTTTTTCTTATTTCCTCCTCAGATTGCACATCAGTAGTGTATAGAAACGCTATTGAGTTTTGCATATTAATCTTGTATTCTGCCACTTTGTTGAACTTGTCTATTAATTCTAGCATTTTTCTTGTGGATTTTTCAGGAGATTCTAGATATAGGATCATGTCATCAGCAAATGGTGAAAGTTCTGTTTATTCCTTTCCTATTTGAATGCCTTTAAATTCTTTGTATAGCTCTACTGCTTTAGCTAAAACTTCTAGGACAATATTGGATAGTAATGGTGACAGTGATCATCCTTGTCTTTTTTCTGATATCAGTGGGAAAGCTTTCAGTCTTTCACTATTGAGTACAATGGTAGTTGTAGGTTTTTCATATATGCTCTTTACCATATTGAGAAAGTTTCCTTCTATTCCTACATTTTGGAGTATTTTTAACAAGAAAAGGTGCTGTAATTTGTCAAATGCTTTTTCTGCATCAATCAAGAGGATCATGTGATTTCATTTTTTTCCTTCAAGTTATCAATGTGGTTTATTACAATAATTGATTTTGTAATGTTGAACCACTTCTGCACACCTCGGATAATACCCACTTAATCATGGTGTGTGATTATTTCACCTTTCTTTGGATTCTGTTTGCAAGTATTTTGTTGAGGATTTCTGCATCTACATTCACTAGCGATATTGGTCTGTATTTTCTTTTTTTTGTAGGATCATTATCTGGTTTTGGTATTAGAGTGATGCTGGCTTCACAGAATGAGTTTGGTAGCATTCATTCTTGTTCAATTTTTGGAAGAGTTTGAGCAAGATTGGTATTAGATCATCTATGAATGATTGGTAAAATTCACAAGTGAAGCCATCTGGTTCTGGGCTTTTCATCTTTGGGAGATTTTTGATGACTATTTCAATCTCTTTTCTTGTGATTAGCTTGTTGAGGTCTTCTATTTCTTGTAGAGTCAGCGTAGGCGGTTCGTGTGTTTCTAGGAATTTGTCCATCTCATCTGCATTTTCTAGTTTTTTGGCATACAGTTGCATATAGTATCCTCTTATGATATCTCTAATTTTGCAGGGTCAGTGGTATTTTCCCCTTTCTCATTTCTGATTTTATTTGTGTCTTCTTTCTTTTTTTTTTTCTTATTCAGTCTAGTTCAGGGTTTGTCGATTTTGTTGATCTTCTCAAAGAACCAGCTTTTGGTTTTGTTGATTCGTTCTATAGTGGTTTTTGTTGTTGTTGTTCTCAAGTTCATTATTTATGCTTTGATCTTTACTATTTCTTTCCTGCAGCTTTTGGGATTTGGGATTATTTTACTGTTCTTTTTCTACTTCCTCCAGGTATGCAGCTAGGCCTTCAATTTTAGCTCTTTCTAATGTAAGCATTGAGGGCTATATATTTCCTTCTCAGCACTGCTTTGTGGTATTCCATAGATTTTGATATGTTGTGTTCTCATTTTCATTCATCTCAAGATATTTGCTGAATTCTCTTGCAATTTCTTCTTTGACCCACTGAGTATTTAAGAGTGTGGTGTTTAATCTCCATATATTTATGAATTTCCCCTTTTTCTATCCATTATTGATTTCCAACTACATTCTGTTAAGATGAAAGAAAGTGTTTTATATAATTTTAATCTTTTTTAATTTATTGAGACTTGTCTTGTGATCCAACATATGTTCTATCTTGGAGAAGGATCCATGAGCATTTGAAAAGAATGTATATCCTGCTGTTTTAGGTGCAATGCTCTATAGATGTCTGTTCATTTGTCATATTATTCAAACTCTCTGTTTCTTCATTTATCCTCTGTCCAGATGTTCTATCCAATACTGAGAATGGTGTATTGAAGTCCCCAATTATTATTGTAACAAATCTATTTGTCCCTTCAGCTTTGCCAGTATGTGCCTCATGTATCTTGGGACACTGAGTTTAGGTGCATAAATATTTAGATAGTTATTTCTTCTTGATAAATTGCCACTTTTATTAATATATGATGACTTTCTTCATCCCTTTTAACAAGTTTTCATTCAAAATCTATTTTGTCTAATATTAGTATCATTCCTCGAACTCTTTTTTGGTTACTATTTGAGTGGAATATCTTTTTCCAAACTTTCACTTTTAACCTGGTTGTGTCCTTGTGTCTGAAGTGAGTCTCTTGTAGATAACATATAGATGGCTCATATTTTTATCCATTCTATCAGTCTTATGTCTTTTGATAGGAGAGTTCAAGCCACTAATATTCAATGTTATTATAATTTACCCTTTCTAATAATCTTCATTTCTACACTCTTCTCCAAGTCTATCCCCCTTGTTTTTTTCTTTCAGGCTGCAGCACTCCCTTTAATATCTCTTGTAATTCTGGTCTTTTGGTAATATATTCTATCAGTTTTTGTTTGCCTGTGAAGACTTTGAACTCACTCTCATTTTTGAAGGACAGCTATGCCGGATACAGAATTCTTGACTGACAGTTTTTTCTCTTTCAGTACTTTAATTACACCATACCACTTTCTTCTCTCCTCCATGGTTTCTGATGAGAGGTTGGCACTTAATCTTACTGAGGTTCCCTTGTGTGTGATGCTTGCTCTTCTTGTGCTGCTTTCAGAAATTTGTCATTCTGAATAGTAGGTGTCTCGGGGTAGGTCTATACAAATTTATTCTGTTTTGGTTATGTTGTCCTTCTTGGATACAAATATTTATGTCTTCATAATGGTTGAGGAAGTTTTCAGTCAATATTTCCTCAATTATTCCTTCTGCCCCTTTTCCATTCTCTTCCCCTTTGGGGACACCGATAATGTGTATGTTTTTGCATTTCATGTTGTCATTCAATTCCCTGAAACCCTGTCCCATTTTTTCCAATCTCTTCTCTTTCTGTTCTCCTGTCTTTTCCAGTTCAGATGTTCTGTTGTTGAAATCACTAATTCTGTCTTTGAACAGTTCTAACCTGCTCTTATGTGCCTCTAATGTATTTTTAATGTCATCCATTATGTCTTTCATTCATATAAGGTCTGTTATTTTTCTTTGCAGACTTTCAAATTGTTCTTTTTACTCACCCAGTATCTTCTTAATATCCTTTATCTCATTGGTCATATTTTCTTTCAATTCTTTAAATCGATTTAGGAGAGTTATGTGATTATCATTGATTAATTGGCTTAAATCCTGTACCTCTTTATATTTGGTTTCTTCCTTTGGCTGGGCCATCTCTTATTGTTTCCTAGTATGGCTTGTAATTTTTTGCTGATGTCTAGGCATCTGAATATGATGGTGAATTTACTCTGATGGCCTATTTTTCTCTCTTGCCTATTGTTATTACTTTTTCACAGCTCTTCTTTGATATTTGGTTCAACTTATCTTAAGTCTTTAAAATTGCCCAGCTTAAGTTATCAAAATTATGTTAGAGACACACCAATGGGATGCAGATTTTCTGACAGAAGTTAGAGAACAGAGACCCAAGTGCAGCTTTTGTCCATGCAATTTCCAGTCAGCCAGCAGATTGCGCTTGTTGGCACACCTTTCTACAGATGTGTATCTATATCCATATTCCTTTGTTTTGGTCTGACCAGAGCCAAGTTTCGAAGTGGACTCCATTGGCAGAATTCACTGAAGAAAAGTCCCCCACTCCCGCTCCCTTTTTCCTTGTAACAGTTGACAGGGAGGAAGATATCTGCTCCCCTCTCAGTTAGCTGCAATAAGCCAGGGGTTTTACCCCAGCTTTGTATGTGGGTGGGGATCCCTTCCTGGCAGCCGGGAGGTTTAGTAACTCAGAGTTTGTTATTTTGGGTTCTTCCTCTCTCTGTCCCTTACCCTCCTGGGAGTTGTGAGGCACTGTCTTATTCTGCTGATCCCCAAAGCAGGTCCCTTGGGCAGCTTTTGGCTCTTTCCCCATTGTTTTTGTGAGAGAGCTGAGCCTTGCCTGCTTAATCCAATGCCATCTTCCCACTGGCTCCTGAATTGATTTTTCCATCCACTTTACCTACAAATATTACTCTAATGTACTGTGTTTTATGTTTGAGAGACTTTTTCATTCCTCACTCCATAATACTTCTCTGAAACAAAAAGATTTTCATACATTGAAATTATTTTTAATTCACTGTGACCATAGAATTTTAAGATTTATATATATATTCATTTAATATATTCATATATCTATGAGTATATGTATACAAAAGTCTCTTTTCTTAATGTCCAAAGGTTTTAAACCCTTCAGACAATGCACCACAATAAAATTCAGGAGGGATGAGACATCTGCCTTTTTTTAGTAAACTAAGAGAAGAATGGTTGAGAATGTGTGAATGGGAAAGTGGAAAAGTTGAGCTGGCTTGACTCCTTAGGAACAAGTGAATATCGGGCAGAAGTCTTTAAGAAAGAATTCATATGTTGTCAAGGAGCTAGAACTTGGACCCCTTAAATTATCCATGCCCACAAACACCTAGGAGAGTCTTTGTGTTTCCTGGATTTCATGGACACCAATTTGATTACCACTATTCTAGATCACACATCAAATAAAACCACATTCTCTGCTTAAAATTTCAGTGTTGCTCATGGCAACTGGATTGTCTACTCTTGAATCCAACTCAATCTGCCTCAGATCAATCTCATTTTTTAGATCTTCTTCCATTTTTCTCTTTTTACACCGAGTCCTACCCATATAAACCTACTTACTATTTCCTGAATGCAACAATGCTGCTCTACCAATCCAAGCCCCTGCACCCCTCCTGACTGGCCTACTTACAAACATCTTGTAGGGCTGATATAGGGATTAATGATAATGCACGGCAAGCACCTATCTGATACACCATAGGTATTAAATAAAGAATGAAAATGATTATTTTTTTAAATTTAGTTGTTAGGTAATAAAGCAAAGGGTTTCAAAATCCCTTTTCACCCTTAGAGATGATAAGTAATACATTCCTCAATTCTATTCTTTCCTTCAACTATGTTAAAAGCCCAGAATGATGTCAAAACTTTGGGATGGAGAGATAACCAAAAAGCAGGACCAGAACTCTAATGATACAAATAAAGAGTGATCAATTACCTGTTAGAATGAGGGCATGTAAACATTTGTGTATTAGGCATAATTCTAAGAGGGCTACCAGGATTCTTACCTGCTAATGTACACACTCTGCCCCTGAGTGTGGGAAGGACTTGTAAATACTATGAGATAGCACTCCTGCAATGTGGTGATGTTATATGACAAAGGTGAAGAGATTTTGCAGATGTAATCTCCCAAATCAGTTATTTTAAGTTGACTAAAGGGAGATTATCCTGGATGGACTTGATCTAATCAAACACACCCTTTAAGAGAGGGTCTAGACACTGAACCCAGAGAAATAAGAGACATAGGAGGATACCATGAAGAATTGTATGCCAAAATTCTAAACAATGTAGACAAGATGGACAAATTCCTAGAAACATATGAACCACCTACAATGACCCTAGAAGAAGTAGAAGACCTCAGCAAAACAATAACAAAATAAGAGATTGAAAAAGATATATATATAAAAAAAAAACTCCCAAAGATGAAAAGCACCGGACCAGATGGCTCCACTGGTGAATTTCACCAATAATTCAAAGATTATCTAATACTAAACTTGCTGAAGCTCTTCAAAAAAATTGAACAGGAAAGAATGCTACCAAACTCATTGTATGAAGCCAACATCACCCTAATACCAAAACCAGATAAAGATACTACAAAAAAAGAAAATTACAAACCATTATCTCTAATGAATATCGATGCAAAAATCCTCAACAAAATAATTGCAAACAGAATCCAAAAGCAAATTAAAAGAATTACACACCATGATCAAGTGAGTTTTATCCCAGGTGTGCAATGGTGCTTCAACATAACAAACTCAATTATTGTAATAAACCACATTGATAACTTGAAGGAGAAAAATCAAATCACATGACCCTCTTGATGGATGCAGAAAAGGCATTTGACAAATTACAGCATCCTTCCTTGATAAAAAACACTCCAAAAGGTAGGAATAGAAGGAAAATTTCTCAATATGGTAGAGCATATATGAAAAACATACAGCTAGCTTTGTACTCAATGGTGAAAGACTGAAAGCTTTCCCACTGAGATCATGAACAGGACAAGGATGTCCACTGTCACCATTGTTATTCAGAATTGTGCTAGAGGTTCTAGCTGGAGCAATTAGGCTAGATAAAAAATTAAAATGCACCCAAATGACAAAGGAGGGAATAAAACTTTCAGTATTCACTGATGATATGAACCTATATCTAGAATCTCCTGAAAAATTCACAAGAAAACTGCTAGAACTAATAGACTGAGTTCAACAAAGTGGTGGAATACAATATTAATATGCAAAATCAGTAGCATTTCTATACACTACTGATGTGCAATCTGAGGAAGAAATCAGAAAAAAAAATTCCATTTATAATATTGACTAAAACAATCAAATATTTAGGAATGAATTTAAAGACATAAATTACCTGTATTCAGAAAATTACAAAACATTGCTAAAAGAAACTGAAGAAGACTTAAATAAATGGAAGGACGTTCTGTGTTTATGGACTGGAAGATTAAATATCATTAAGATGTCAATTCTACCCAAACCAATTTACATATTCAATGCAATCGCAATAAAAATCCCAATAGCTTATTTTGCTAAAATGGAAAAATCAATTATCAAATTTATATTATATGGAAGGGTACGGGGTCCCAAATATCCAAAAAGATCTTAAATAAGAAGAACAAAGCTGAAGGACTCTCACTGCCAGAACTTAAAGCATATTACTTAGCTACTGTGGTAAAAACAGCATGGTACTAGCATAAAGACAGACACACTGACCAATGGAGCTAAACAGAGAACTCAGAAATTGACCCTCACATCTAGTCAAGTGATTTTTGACAAGGCAGTCAAGCCCTATCAACTGGGCTAGAACAGTCTATTCAACAAATGGTGCTGGGAGAATTTGATATCCACATCGAAAAGAAATAACAGCTTATACAAAATTAAGTCAAAATGGATCAAGGACCTAAATATAAAAGCAACAACCACAAAACTCCTAGAAGAAAATATAGGAAAACATCTTCAAGATCTCATGGTAGGGGGGCGGATGTGGCTCAAATGGTTGGGCGTCCGTCTACCATATGGAGGGACCTGGGTTCGATCCCCGGGACCTCCCGGTAAAAAAAAAAAAAAAAAAAAAAAAAGATCTCATGGTAGGCAGTATTAGAGTTCACACCCAAAGCATGAGCAACAAAAGAAAAATAGATAAATGGGACCTCCTCAAAATTAAACACTTTGCACCTCAAAGGACTTTGTTAAAAGGGTGAAAAGGCAGTCGATTCAATGGGAGAAAATATTTGGCAATCACATATCTGATAAAGGTTTAATATCCAAGATATATATAGGATATCATACAACTCAACAAGAAAAAGACAAACTATCTGATTAAAAGATGGGCAAAAGACTTGAAAAGACAATTGTCTAAAGAAGAACTACAAATGACGAAGAAACACATGAAAAAATGTTCAACATCCCTAGCAATTAGGGAAAAACAAATTGAAACTACAATGAGATATCTTTTCACATCTATTAGACTGGCTGCTATTAAAAAGTCGGAAAACTATAAATGTTGGAGAGGGCATGGAGACATAGAAACGCTCATCACTGTTAGTGGGAATGTAGAATGGTACATCCACTGCAGAGAACTGTTTTGGCAGTTCTTAAGGAAGTTGAATATAGACTTGTCATGGGACCTGGCAATATCATTACAAAGTATATACCCATAAGAACTGAGAGCAGAAACATGAACAGACATCTGCACACTGATATTTATAGCGGCATTATTCACAATAGCCAAAAGCTGGAAACAACTCAGGTGTCCCTCAACCAACGTATATATAAACAAATTGTGGTGTGTACACACAATGAAATATAATACAGCAGTAAGAAGAAATGAAGTTGTGAAGCATATGACAACATGGATGAACCTGGAGAACCTTATGTTGAGTGAAGCAAGCCAGAACAAAAGGACAAATACTGTATGATTGTGCTATTATGAACTAAATATACTGTGTAAACTTATGGAGTTAATAACTAAAATAGAGGTCACCAGAAAATAGAATGAAGTTAGAAAAATGGAAATTGAGGGTTAATCTGTGCAGAAAAGGTGAAAAATTCGCTTGTAAATCTTTGGAAATGAATAGAAATAGTGAAAGCATATCATGGTGTTTGTAACTAGCAGAGCTAGCATATGGTTAGGGCAGTGGTTGAAAAGGATAGTCTAAGGTCATGTATCTTCCTAGAAGAAAAGCTAAAAACTGTACCATGGGACTATAAAAGATAGTAAAACCTCATGTAAAACACGAACATGGGTGATATTGCATATACAAGACTGTGTTTACAAAATATAAATACAAATATACTAGAGAGAAGGAAAAAGAATAGCAGCCATGTACAGCAGGGGAAGCACAGATAGACTGAGAGGTGATGAGATTTCTTTATTTTTTGTTTATTGTTATTATTATTATTGGAATAATGAAAGTGATTGAAGTGATGAATGCACAAATATGTTATTACACCAAATACCACTGATTGTATACTTTGGATGGATTTATGCTTTTTTAATATGTATCCTTAAAATTGAGTTAAAAAAAAGAGGTCTAGAGGTCAGAGACTCAGAGCAACAGAGCCACTTTCCTGTTGGCCTTGAAAAAGCAAACTACCATTTTGTGTGGCGGACCATGTGGCAGAGACCATTACACAGTTTCTAGGAGTGAACAGCCTCATCCTACACTTCAAGAAATGGAACTCTGCCAACACCCTGTAAGCTTGTAAGGAGACTCGGAGTTTTGCATGAGACTGCAGGCCTTGTGAGACCCTGAGCAGAGGACACGCCAGAGTTATGCGTGAGTGCTTGATCAATAGAAACTATGAGATAATAAATGTGTTGTTTAAACAAATACGTTTTTGGTAAGTTATCATGCAGCAATAGAAAACCAAAATACATTTGAAACTACCACAAAATTTCTTGATATGTTATAGGATGTACCATATGTATAAGCCATTTGTAAGAATATTAATAGAACATCATTTCTTCTGTTTTCCAAATGTCACCTTTTCTATTTCATTAATTTTAATAGATGTGTGGTACCTTTCCTTTTTTCATATTTTGTATTTTCAAAACAAAATGCTGTCCTGTAAGAAACTATTTCTAAAATATTCCTAAGGCTCACAAGATATTTTTTAATCTGAATGATATAGGTTTGGCTAAGAAATTCTACTACCATTTCCTTAGAATTAATATCCTATAAAAGCCACCTCAGTTTAATAAAGCCATCACAATAACTGCATGTTACTTGTATAACTAGCCAATTCCTCTTTGGAAAGAAGAGGAAAAAATCCTGCCTACTAGTTAGGAGGATGTCAGATTTACTTATTCCATTTCTGTCCTCTCCCAGTCTCTTTTAAAAGTGGTCTAAAATTTGGTTTGGAACTAAAGATGAGGACAACATTTGATTTTTTGTGTGTGTGCATGCCAGTTGAAGGGTGAGCATGAAAGTGTGTGTATATGTGTGTGTATATTTTTACTGGTCTTATTCCAGAGAAGATTTTAAGAGTACCAAAAAAACACCTTAATAGTGAAGAGAAATAGTTTATATTAACTAAATGGTCTAGAATGATGAAAAGATTAAAAAGATAAAAGTCGAAGTGTGGAACCAACCAATCTATGCAGAGTAACAACATCAGAGGATTCATCTTTTATTTTAAAGGACAAAACAGATGATTCAATTTCCCTGTAACATTATGTTCCACTCTGAGAGGCATGAATCTAAGAGGCTTTCCGATTCTGTTATTTAATATACACATATGCCAGAAATATCACCTTCCTATGGGATTTCTATGAATTATCCAAAACATTTCCTTTGTTGTTGTTTTTAGCAAATGTAATCAGAGAGAGCTTTACCTTAGCAGTATCACCACGTGGATAATATTGAATTAGGTTTGTTCAGAGAAATATCCCCATCATGCTGCTATGGGAAAATATGCACATACTAATTCATGCCCTAATAATTATACATTCTATCATTCTGAGCTATTGGTACCTTATCTTATGTAGATTATTTATCTTTATATATCTACATATACATAGCTTTATATAATTAAGCCCACTTATAACAGTATTACACCTTACTAAATTTATGCAATTCTGCTGCTCATAAAGCATTTTAGAACCCAGTGGAAGAAATATGGCCAGTGGTCCTGGGAATAGCAACATTTCTATATCCAATGGTTGTCAGTATTACTTCAGAGAAGAAAAAATATGGGTGAGTTAACCATGGAAGATAGGAACAAGTATTCAGATTTAAAGGGATACCACAAAGCAAGTGAGAAAGGGAGCTTTTTTCATAAATTCAGAGGAGTTGGCAAGGGTTTACAGCTAGTACACAGAAAAGGATTGTAGGACTGCCAAAAGGCAGGCTGAACCTGTATGCAGACTGCATATAAGAACAGTGAGGTAGGATCAGCTATGAGAAATGAAGCCATCTTTGAGAAGGTTCTATTAGACATTATTCTTCATGGCAGCCTCTGTCTTTCACCAGAAAAGGTTCGTAGGCAGGTATAACTCTTGTTATGTGTATGAGGAGGAAATGTAGGTAACAGAAAAAATAAAGGATTGGAAGAAATCAGGTCCCAGCTTTTACTGTAATAATGACTTTGTGACAATGCACCTATTCCCTCATCCTTTTCTCCTTCTGTGGATAGTTCCCTTTTCTTTATAACATTAGATAGTTTAGAACTTTACCATAAATATAAATATATTGTGTATATGTGTGCATGTGCATATTTACCTCTTTCAAAATAATGGCTTTCTGTAAATTCAAAAGTTTGGGTAGGATTATGTAACACATTCTTAAAATATTAAAACCTGCATGCATTAAAGCTGTTAAAGTAAAATAGTTGTTAACCTGTCTCACTAATAATCGCCTGCTTAGATCCAGTCTGTGAGAGGAAAAGGAAGCAATAAATTTGACCCTAACTTACCACACATTTTAATTGCACAGTACTCCCAGGGGGTGTCAGGGTCAAGAGTATAGCACCATGGCCTGGGCTTGCCATCAGGATTGCGGCAATAATTATCATCAAAGCCCTTGTCGGGATATCTGCAAACCACACCAAGAAAAGTGTCACGTAAATCTGCCTGGAAACACCACCCAGCCCTCACCTCACAAAATAACTTTTCTCTTAGGCTGGATACTACTAGCTGGGGAGAGAGGAGTTTTTCTATTTATCACCTTATAAGGATGACTGATTATTGAGCATGAAATCTATTCACTTACATTTTCCACTAAGTATAGTTACTGAATTAGGTCCATTTGATGCATGACCACCAGTTGAGATCCCAAGCTGAATCCTTTTCATAGATCCCAATAAAAGGCAGATTACAAAAACATTACCTCGTATAGAATGCTCATTAAGAAAACAGATCCTCTTATAGGGCAGGCTTTAAGTTCAAGCTGAAAGTTAGATTTCAATAGCTTTGTACTAATGATAGCTCAATTTTAGAAATAGAGCTTTACTAGGTCATGCCCTCACCTCCACCAGAGCAAGAGACAAGCTCCATCACACCACTTTCTCCAACCCCCTCCCTTTAAATTAACAGTCTTGAATTGGTGACCTGATTTTAATTGCTACCATATCCTTTCTGCTCTCACTTAAAAGAGAAGAGATGCATATTTAAACACACACACACATAGTTTTAATTTTGCTTAAAAGAATGAAAAAGCAGAGAAAAAGAAAAAAGAAAAACACTTTCTAGCAATTGCCAAAGAAAGGTAGGGATGGATTTATGTAATTATTTATATTTTAGTCTGTCTAATAAAAATAAAAGATTTTTTTCTTTTTTTCACCTAAAAAGTTTCAAGTGAAATGAATGGGTAAAGGGATATATATATTAAAAAGTATTTAACTATGTTAAATATATATATATATATTTCTTTAACTATGTAAGCTCAGAACCTACTTGGGATTTAAAAAAAAAAAAAAAGAATTGGTTGCCTGACTTCTCCAGTTTGGCAGTCCTTCTTGAAAATTCCAAAGTACACCAGGATGAAGTAACCAGATAATTGTTCGCCCTACCTTCATTTCCCTTTCTACTGGCATAACTTATGCTGTGGTGTTACACATGTGATCATGGTAACTGTCACTGGAGACATTGCTCTAGAAGGAAACTGGCTCCCATTTAGCTATAATGCCTCCTCCCACAGCTCAGGCTTGTCAAAGTAATCATAACTGAATGGGTCCTTGTCATTTATATGCTGTGGAAGAGCTAGAGGAGGCATCTGTTAGCGCTCCCCTTCTGCACTCCACTGATGTTCAAGAACATCCTGACTTCTGGGACTTTTAACCTAGTCACCAAGGTCTGTTGAAGATGAAACCAGCATGCTCCTTGTGAATCCTTTTTACCCCAACACTACCTCCTCCAAAGGGAATGGCAACTGTCAGAAGAATCCTTAACATTCTAAATTTTATCTTCCTACTTTATCAAGAAAACATCATACAAAGAATAATTTCATGGCAGTTTGTCATGGAACAAATAACAGACAATTTGTAAGAAGAATTGTTAGAAGAATTGACTCAGTGGTATTTTACCTTTCTGGCAAGAATTTGTGCCGGTGTGGTGCCTGATGATCCCAGCGCTGACAAATCTTGCCTGATTCTGTATGATCCATTGGACCTCGATAACTTTCCCCATTGCAGGTCATGCATTCAACTAATAAAATTAAAGTATGGCATGTTAATTGCATCTGACAGCAAAATAAAAAATACCACTATTCTATTTAAGAACCATAAATCTAGTATTTAGCAAAGAATTGTTTGGAAAACTTTACACAGCTGTCTAATTTTAAATTAGGTACTAATGTCTATAATAATGGCATAAAATATTCCCCAGAGAACTCTTAGATAATTTAAGTAAGATTTTTGTAATTAGGAGTATCCAGACTTACTATAGGGCCAGGTTATTCTGAATGTGAATGCTGCCTGTCTACTTTTTTAATAACTGTAAAACAGGTACCTAGAAACTGGAAAGAGAAGATAAATCCTTGGGGAACTTTTCTTTGTTTGTCTAAAATGCAGGGGTCTCAGTATCTATAATGTCAGAAGAGTTCTCTTCTCTCACTTGTCTATTTCCCTTCCAAACACATCCATGAGAATTAAACTGTTTAAATTGAGTATATGTCACACTCTTATAGTTAAGGTCATAATCAGGGCCAAGAAACTTTGAGAACCTGACCTTGATTTGAAATCTGGTACCATTCAAAGAACACAGATATTTTAAAAGAATAAATCATAGCTCCTTTCTGTTAGTAAACATCCATTTTAAGCTAGTTGGACTCTTTTACATAGTTATCTAGCTTAGGATAAGCTTAGGTGACCTGCTATTGAACTCCTTTATACCCACTCTTTTAAAAAGGTATAAGATGATCTAATAATTATGCAGGATCTTACTGATTCTGTGAGGTTAATTTAATGGTTCTTTTCTGGTTAGCCCCAAATGTCACACTAAAAACTCTGAATCACGTCATCTAGCTGAAAATGAGACTTCTCAACTGGACAGGTTGATTTGTAGCACAGCAGGCACCCTGTGGAATAAATCATTGCTTGGCTTTCCTATGAATCCAGCAAACTTCCTCAAACACATCATTTATATCTTGTAATTACTGATAATATAACTTTAGCTACAGTGGATAAAGATATCAGTGTTAAGTTTTATCCACCAAGATCTAGCCTATTGAGTATTTGTAGGAATTTGGGATATAATATTAGAACCATCACTTTATGAACCTTTGATTTTTATAATATAATAAGGCATTAAGCATTAACTTTCCGAAACATGAGACAAATTGTCTTGAGTCTCCTGCTTCTTTCATGTAGCTTAATCCATGAACTAAGACAAGGGGCCAATTCAGCATTCCTCTCATTTGATACTGAGATTCCCGGGACCATGGTCAATAAGCACCTGAACTGTTAAGGAGAGGGGTCCAAGAGCATATATAAAGGTGCTCAGGTTGGCCAAGGTGATTTTCACATTGAAATGCTTATATAGGTTGTGTATCATCATACTTCAGCTTTCCATTTGAACCGGCACAGATTTATTTAGTTTCTAATTTTAAGAGAATGCAAGGTTGAGTATCTTCATAGAAAATTACATGGCATTTACCATTGTTGTTTGCTCTTTTGAATAGAATGACAAAGTAGAATATAGTACTACAGTCTCTCGTAAGAGATCAGCATCCCCCTTTACAATTTCTAACCTCTTATAGTACTCAGAAGCCAGAACATATCTATTTCTCCTTTATCAATTGCAGTTTGTAATAATATATTCATTTCTAATGAAGTGATTAGATTTATTTTCTGAGAAGTTATATTATGGGTATGACTTTTCCTTGATTTAAGGATTTTTAATTTTCTTAAGGAAAAATAGCTAAACAAATGAAACAGGTAATGATTCAATAAGATGACTACTATCCAGAATGAGTATGGTATGTCAATGCGTCTCTAAACTTTAATGTGCATACAAATTACCTTGAGATTCTGTTAAAGGGCAAATTCTGATTCAGTGGGTTGGACCTCAGGAATAAATAACAAGCACCCAGTGACTGCTGATGCTGCTGGTCCATGGACTGCACTTAAAGTAGCAAATTTACAGATATTTTGCCTTATCCTAAAATTTCTAAGTATTTGGCAATGATGGCTTTTTAGAAGAGACCAGACTTTAGTTGGACCTTGAAGCATCAACGACAGTGGAATAAGCTATAAAGAGGCAAAATAACATAAAATGATATGGAAATATAAATTACTATGGTATGTTTGTGGTAAAGTGATGAGAGAGTTACAGCTGCAAGCCTAATGAGAAAAAAAGTTAGCAGAATAATGAGAGGTTTTGGAAAACAACACAAGTTATTGTTGGGGTAGTAGTCAAACATGTCCTGTAATAGAGCTAAGATAGTAAATATATTATATTTGCATATGATTTGATTATTTATAAGGTACTTTGACATATCAGATCTCATTTGATCCTTTTAGAAAGGAAAACAAAGCTCAAAAAAGTTTAAGGGACTTACCCAAAACAGAAATTGTCAAACCCGGGTCCAGAATACAGGTCTGCTGACCCATAGTAATCCCTAATTGCCTTTTTGTCCTACAAATTTGAACTTGTTTCCTATATATTCTAACTGGTCATACTTTAAGGTAGATTGACAGCAATAAATTTAGGAAACTAAAAATTGTCCTCATTACTCTCTGCCTTCTTGTTTATAATAGTAGGTTGGCCTCCTGTTGGATATCACCTAGGGAAAAAGTGCCTGTGCAAAACAGCTAGACTGGCCATCATATCTAAGATGAATGACTGAAAAGTTTGTTGCCATGCCGTTGTATCAAAGCATCATATTAGTCATTAAAAATTAGCTCTACTTTCTTTTGGCTATCTCTGTTGACACCAGTACATTATAAAGAGTTTGAGCAAATTCTCCCTTTAAAAAAAGCAATATATTGTCCAGATAACATACACTTAAACCAAATTAAAGTTTGTAGGCACAAGTAGAATATTTTTTTCTAAATATAACTCTGGCCTAAATGATGGTAGAAAACTACAAAAACTTCATAAAATATAATATAAGTAGGATTAATTTAACAATATCTCATCATATACGAGCCACTTAAACTAAAAAATGCCTGTGTTCCACTTTTTCTCAATCATAAAACCACAAGTGATATGAGTTTACAGACTAAAACAATTATTTTGCAAGTATCTGAATCTATTTTTAATCAATGGTTATTTCACGCTGACTAAGGATTTTTTCCAGAAACATAAATGCTAGAGATTACTTCAGCAAAACAATGTTTAAAATGTAAACAGCTTCACAAATCCACATTTACAAGTGATAGTTTTATATAAATCTTTGCTTTTAAACTTATTTCTCAACACAAAGTATGGAATTATTCATATAAAAATGTTGCAGTTCTCATTTGGAGATTTTAAGTGTAAGGTATTAAAAATAATTATTATAGTTAAATTAAAATGTATTTACTTGAATATTTGACAATCACTAAAAAAGGCATCTATTCCAATGATTAATGATTGTTTTATTTTAAATCCCAAGTAAATGCTAAATCAAAAAACTGGATTTTATGTACCTCAACTTTCTATAATTTTTCAATTAAGTACTAATGGTAATATTTTCCTTATGTAAGTTTGTAAGGTTCTAACTGTGGTAAAAGAGAATTCATTTTCCTTTAGAATGCTTGAAATATTTCAAAGGTTTAAAATTTAAGAAAATAAACATTAATGACCAGATATCAGATATATTTCTTTCAAGAATCCAAATTTCAGATCAATTTCAGATGATTATTTAGCTAATAATTTAATATAGCTGCACAAATTTTAATAAAATATTTACTGTTCTATTGGTCTTCTTTGACAGTCCAAAGTTTGACCAAAGGTATTTTTCTTGTTTAATTTTAAATATAAAAAATGATTTGATAATCACTATCTCATCTATAATGATAGACATTTGGAACCTGCTATCAATAAATTAATATCCATAGATAGAAATGGCTTATCCATATACTGTTTAAGCACTCTGGAGTTGGAGACTTCTCACATATTTATTTTATTAATACAGAAATTTATATCATACTACATTATTTTGTACATTTTGCATTATCTGTTTAATAAATACCTCAGTATTTTGATATTAATGTATTGGAAATGCTTCATATTTTGGATCTTCATTAAAGTCCTGATAAAACATTGTGCATTTTAATTTGAGTTTAAATACCAGCTCAGTTGACATTCCCTGAAATATGTTTAGCCTGCAGGGCAGGTGTTGGTGCATTTTTCTCTCAAGAGGATTATTCTATTACTTTTATACCTTTAACCATTTCCAGAAAGAGTATATCAGCAATGCTTAGTGCCACCATGACCATAGCATCATGTGCCAATATTCATGGGCACTGCCCTTTACTAAGGGAGGCCCGATGACCTCACCTCATTAAAGGACATTATGGGGAGTTACAGTCTGATGAGAGGAAACTAACTGTAAATACAATTTTCCCAATTACTTTTTCCCTAGAACTTTTTTATTTTAGCCACCCTACCAATCAATCCAAATCTATGTCAGCGGATTTTGATGGACGTTTTTCTTATAAACCATAGGTTGAAAAATCACCTTCCCACAAGGGCTAAGTGGGTAGAATAAATGCTAAGTTGTTTATAACTTGACCAAGTTACTTGCCTTTGAAAACACTTTGCCAGTCCAAGCAAAACCAACAAACAAAACACCTTGCCAATGATTTCAACCTCAGAAAAATGTGATACTAGAGATTCCCCCAAAAATAGGACTTTTTTCTTCCAAGTGTAAATTTAAGACAAATAATAATAACAGACTTATTCATACAAAACAGACTTGTTCATAACGTTATCACAGGTAAGTTTATTATTTTTAAAGAAAAGAAAACAATGAAAGTTGTAGTGAACAGAATATGATATGGAATGGAAAGTGAGAATTTACAAACAGAGGTGGAAATGGCTCTAGCACAAGAAATTAAGGACTTTAATAACAAAAAACATATTCACTTTCTCTGTGACAATTTCCTAACAATGGCCTTTACTTCTTGTAATAAATATCAGCCTATTATTAGATCTTTTTGGAGGAAAAATGCAAAAAAAAAAAAAAGCTTTGTTTAACAACAAACAGATATCTTACTATAAAAATTGGACAGCATTCCAGAAAACCCCCACCCCCAGTACTTCAAAATCTTCCTAAATTTCTAACAGAGTTGAATCCATGTTTCACTTGGATTTTTAGAATTTTAGAGTTTCTAACAGAACTTAAAAACCCAGCTATTCAGTAGCCTGATAACTAATAACAGGAAACCACATACAGTGCTGAAATGGTTACTGTTCCATCTTGTCAGTCATTCAGTTTTCCACTGCAAAAGCAAGGATAATGCCCATCTATGCTGTGAGAGGAGGTAAAAAAAACATAGACATGGATTTAGGGTGCCTGTCCTCAAGACAGCTTGGGATCCACCACCACGACCTCTTCAGACACTATTGTGAATGATACCCAGTTCGAGTTAGTGTGTCAAATTTGGTTCTAGCCACATTTTCACCAAAACATACATGGGGATTTCAAACTTCTGAGGAACCCCTTTCATATCCTCTTCTGGGCTTATATACCCTTGCCACACTGCTTCAGAGTAGGTTGGACAAAATTTCTGCAGAAGCTGGGGCCAAACAAACAGAATATGCATTACTAATTAAGAGCTAAATTCCAATCTGCACCTTTCAGGTGATGTATGGGAGCAGATTTTGAGGTATGTGAGCTCAAGGCAGTATTTGAGTAAGCACACTCTTTTACTCTCCCCGGAGGCTGCCTCAGGCTCAGTTGAAATTCAAAATGATAACTTGCTCCATTACTTTTCATTAGTCTAGTGAAAATCAGACAGCTTTAAAAACATCATATAAAAATGCTCAAATGATTATGTATAATTGCATTGGAATGAACAGCACATTTATTGAGATTTGATTGTTCTGTTGACCTTTAATGCGTGATACAGTTCCACACATAGGGGTAACCGAGTCCCCCACATGGCAATCAGGTTCATTTACCTTCTGAACACTGAGGAATGTCACAGACTTCGTAGCGTACCTCTGGATTGCTTGTGAAACACCATGGTCCCCCTTCTTCCCCTCGAGGATTTCGACAGTAGTTTTCCTGTAGGTCTTTACCCCGATAGCTCGAAGGCAAAAAGCTAGTTTTAAAATGATAATCATTACAGTATAAGAGCATGCAACTTTATTTTTGGTTTCTTAATTTTACTAATTAGTGGGTGTGCTTTTCCTGAAATTACAGAAATCCTTTCTTTTCCCTCAGACCTCCATATATTTTAACTTGAATTCTGTCATTTCCATGCATTCTTAAATACTAAAATGTTATAAACATTAACCTAACTGGATTTCCGTATTCAACACTGAATTAAGAATGACTAGTCTCTGGTTTTCCTAAGAGCCAAAACATTCTCAGACTTAACTGATGTTGTTTGAACCACAATGTCAAAGACCTGCTAAAAGGCAAGTGATTGAGCAAGGTCACTGAAGAAAGAAGTGAAGATACACTGCAATTGACCTTGAAATCTCTCTATTTCACTGCTTGTCCAAGATAATTACTTATTTTTTTGTTGCTTTATATATATATATATGAAAAAAAAGAGTCCTTTATTTTCTGTACAATTGAGAAACCAATTGATAAAATAACATGAACAAGGTCCAGAATCAGATTAAACCTGGACTTAAATTTTGGCTCTTTCTCTTACTAACTGTGAGACCCCAGGCAAGTAATTTAGCCTCTCTCAGCCTAAATTTACCTGTACTTTGAGTATAATGATATTCCATAACATCTTACATCTTATATGGTTGTTTTGAGCAGTTAAAAGAGATGATAGCATATTCAGCACTTCATAAATGCTACCTATTTTCAAGTACATTCTACCTTATAGTCTCCAGGCATAGTAAAGAATGGAATTCTTATTTTCTTAAACTTTAGATAATTTTGACTGTGATTGGGGCTTGGTATTTCCAGTTTGGGTTCATAATAGCAAGGCACTAGAGACAGAGACTACAATATGTTGTTTGCACTTAAAATTTCTAATGCCTGATAGTTGTGTTATCAGCATGACATATTTTAACATGGCATCAAAAAGAAGTCTAAAGCCATTTTTATTCTTTTGTGGCATTGGATTCAATGATGCTATATTTGTCTGTTAAACTGCACTTAGGAAATCATAATAAAGTATAGACATGTGTAGATAATCTATACTAATAAACACTTTTAAAAGCCCATAATATTTTCAATATTCAATAGCTTTTTATATAAAACTTTATTTCTATATATCCTCATCTCTGAGTTCTAGATGATTTTTAAATTAGGGGCACATCCATAGATTTTAGTCTCAGTAAATAGGACACACATGTGTTCCCTACCCACTGAAACTTCTATTGAAGAAATAATCTCTTTTTCCTTATGCTATGACACAAAATGAACACAGATATAAGGTACTAAGAAACATTTTGCAATGAAATTCTTTCATTTGGACTTAATCAAAGAGTAAGTCCTCAGAAACATAAATTAATGGTCAAAAAAAGAAATAGTCTATATGAAGAGACTTACTACTAAATAAACTTTTTCAAGAAAACTATTAAATACTAAAATTATGCAACTCCAGAGTACCTTTAACTTGAGTTTATATCCTTCATTGAATTTTAGATATGGGAAAACAAAAGTTACCTTAGGCCAAAAAAACTATAACATACCTAAAGCGCCCCATGATTCACAGTTTCTAACAGTAATTCATTTTCAAAGGAAAAATAAGTAAATTTGTTTTGTCTTAGTTTTAATCCCTTCATTCCAGAATATTTTAAGACATCTTTTATTTGTGCCATTGTTTGAAATTTATTTTCTTTCCTTTTTTCCACTTCTCTAATTTTTCATGGTAAATTTATCATGAAAGCACTCATTTTTCCAAAATAAAGGTGACTGTGACTCTTGCTTTATATCTTTTCATAAAATAATGGATTAACCAATTTTGCTTAAAGAAATTCTGCTTCAACTCTGTTTTATGTGAAAAAAAAATGGTTTAGTAGAGAATGGGAAGAAAAGTTGCTGTTATTCACAAAGCCTACATTGTTTCTCATATATATCACTATCCTGCTACATGACATTAGCCTTAGACAATTTATTTACTTTCTGGTTTTAAATTTCTTCACTATAAGAATAATAGAGTGAACTAGATTATCATAAGCTCCTTTTTCCTGTATCACTTTATGTATTAAGTTTACTTAAGAAACTAGATAGTGATTTTAGTCCCTGTCAAATACACAGCATATTAAACAGCTATAGTTTTAGAGAATTTTTTTTCCATACACACAGACACATCCACATAGAAATACACACACATACTTTTCCAGTGGTTTTGTAGAGCCATAAAGGAGCAGTGAAAAAGTAGTGTGAGTAAATCAAAGGTTTAGTAGGAAAAATACAGGTGGGAAGGAAGAGAGAGAAAGTAGAAATGAAAACTAGGTATGGCTGAAAGACGAATCAAGTTTTCCCACTGGAGTTAATAAAATGAAAAATGAAGAGCAAAGACGGGCTTATTTTTACAATTCATTCTCAATCCATATCAAGTTCCTTTTTAGGACCTGGTGGGTAAAGAGCAATCTGAGTCATTTCTCTTCTTCATTCTCTGGGGTATATGACCTTGGATCTAAGTTAACTGGTTTTCTTTTGCTTCCTGTGGTGTTAGGCCTGCTTTTTTTTTTTTTTTTTTTTTTTTTTTTTCCTAGCATCCTATCTAAGAAGCCCAGCCCTGCTCTTTTCACTTCTATGTGTTCATTCAACACATTTTTATGAGAACCTATTACATATAAGCCTTGTGGTTGTCAGAGGGCTCTGCAATAAGTTTTATTTTCATATGAACATAGTACTTTCAGTTCTCTGTCCTTACTGTTAGCAAGGCTTTAAGAGAAATAAGTGAAGAAATATTTGAAATTGGGTTATATCCAAATAGACTTTGAAATATAAATTAGATCTTCTGGGTGCTAGCCTTCCTGTCTTTTCTTTTAATATGAACTGTGTTCACAGGAAACTTGATCTTTTCCATCATCTGCTTCATTAATGAATGCTGGGTGGCCAATGAAGGATACAGATGTAGATATCAGGTCACCTGATTTTCTGGTTAAGCTTCTATACTAATTTCTTCATCTATCATCATCTTCCCATTAAGCCACTTGTAAAATATTTCAATTTAGGGAGTCAACAATAAATCACTCCTCCAGCCAGAGAATATTCCTTTTTCCATTTCTCATAAAATTAATCTCTAGTTAACACTTGACATAAAAGTGTTATGCTATCATGCAATATTCCAATGAGCTGCTAATTGATGAAAATTAAGTGCTGCTCCCATTGTATACAAAAAAGGATTTGATTAATATGCAAAATTTTCTGGCTGCAAAACTCTGTATCACAAGGAAATGTTTGTTGGTAAAATAGCTGATTGGACCGGAAAGCAAGTTCCCAAGGAGATCTATTACACATTTACTCCTCTAGCAAAGAATCACAATCATAGAGAATTTGGGTTGAAATAAGACCTCTACTGGGTCAGTCCTGCATTCTCCTAGACTGGGGTAGGATTAAATTCAAGTATTATTTCTTTGTTCATGAAAATTTAAAGGTGAAATATATCTATTCAAACAAAACATTGTCTTCACTATAAATGGAGTGACACCACACAAATCCATAAGAGATTATATTCTATTCTATTTTATATATATATTATTTTCTAATATAAGAATAATACTCTGATTCAGAGATATTCCTATATAATTGGAAGAAGCTAATCTGGAAAAAAATGTTGTTTTCTTGTACTGAAACACTGTAGAGCTGATCTGCTTGGACATTCACTGTCTTGGGTTAAATAGGCCAAGATCACATATTTGATTCCAGTGTGGGCCAATTAATTCCTCTCTGTTTACTGAATTCGATTTGCTTGCAAATTTATGCCATAAAAAGTGAAATGTAGGGAAAAAACATGGATTTATCAAGGCAAAGTTATAAGAACTATTACAAAAACATTCACAGCATGGGCTTTTCTGGAGGTCAAGTGTTTCACATCCTGTGTGAAGAGTACAGGTTATGGAACTGGTACGCTGGCTGGGCTTACGTTCTGGCCATACCACTTGCTAGCTGTTTATGACCTTGAGTAAGTTGCCAAGACTGTTTGTGCTACAGTTTCATTAAACATAGAGTAGAACTAATACATTCACCCACACTATGTGGTGCTTGTGAGGATTAAATGAGATGAAGAAGGTGCTTGGCACATGGGAAACTCTCCAAAAGAGGTTAAATATTACGATCTTTACAAATTTGAGGGCGGGGTGGGGAATTATATCTAAATCGCCCCACCTTTAAATCTTCCAAAGCATTTAATAACCAGGAAAGAGCTGTTTAAAACTACTTTAATTCCTGTTAAATTGATTTTTGAAATAAGTCTTGAAAATCTGTGACTGTGTTTAGCTCTCTAGTGAGTTTTGGTTATCTATGTTTCTTATCCATTATGGTTAAAACTCTCAATCTAATGAGACTACGGATGTTATGTTTACTTGTCTTTAAATAGTATTCATGTTAAAATAAACACAATTCTTTTATTAAGTGTAGACAATCAATTTCCAAGGAATGAGAAGTTTCCCCCAGCTAATAGGTAATAGTTTGAATGGAAAGGTTGGTCAATTTGAGACAAAAGTTTTTAGCTGTTTCTTGACATTGGCTGCACTTAGGAATCACCTGGGGAGCTTTTTAAAAAGACTGATGCTTGAGTTATACCCCAAGAAGGTCTGATGTTATTGGTCTCTGTGTTGTAGCCTGGGCAGTGGGATACTTTAAGAGTCCCCCAGCAGGTGATTTTAATGTGCAGCCCAGGGGGAGAACCACTGAGGTGAAGGAGCACTCAGGTTGGAGGTAAGATTAGAGTCGGATCTGCCTCAGGGCATTTTACAGTCCGCCTGTTCAGCTGCATTGTGCTATACCTTCTTGGAGTCAGAGCAAGAAAAAAATCTATTATTTTTAAATAAAGTTTTCAATATTTCAATATTCTGTCAAATATTCTTCACAAACAGCAAGACCTATAAATTGAGGCATTAACTTGGTTATGTTTCACCACATCTTGTCTTGATAATTGTATTTATCTTTTGCTAAACATCCATCATGAATTCATATAATATAATTCAGCTAAATCACCTAAATTATTACGTTCTTGTAGGATTGTCCTGAAGGTCTAATGTGAGATTGTTGGCACCAGAAAAAGAAAGGCCCCATCCTCGTTTCTTCATGCTATTCTTACCTGTGTTCATGTGGTATCATGGAATTCCAAGGCTGGCATTTGATGCCACTCTTAGTGATAGATACTGTTCCCTTGTAGCTGCCTCCTTTACCAATGATACAGTTTCTAATGTAGTCTGTTGAAAGAAACCAGAAAAAACAACAACGTTGTGACTATGAGGAAGATGCTTTATTTATTAAAGAGAAAAATAAAAGTAAAATTCCTTTCAAGTTTGTAGGTAAAGTAACTCTTGTAAACTGTTTCATCTAACACTGAAATTTCTTTCCTAGAGTTTCTATTAGTATTTTCAAGATAATACAGCATCAAACAAAAAATATTTAAAAAAAATAAAAAGTAGCTAAAAAAAAAAATGATATAGCATCAGAATAATCCAAAACAACCAAAACAAAGACTTTTGAGAGATTTTAATACTGTGTGAATGCAAATGGATAATTGCAGAGATTAGTCTATGTATTCAACATAAATTAGTCTATATACTCAGCTGGCCATATGTATTTGGTTTGTCAGATGTGATTTGTTCAAATATATAAACCATTTTAAAGAAATATTAAAAGCAAAACCTAAGTGAATTTTTAAACCTATATTGGAATCAGAAAGTTGTTTTAAAATAATAAAATTAACTAATCTTGGTAAAAGTGTGAGGGTGTATTGAGTGTGTGAGATAACTATATTAGGTTATTTTCTTCTATATATATTTTTTTAAATTCCAGCTGCTAAATCACAAGCAACCCAAGATGCAATAAGCTTCATATTCCTATCAAATAATAGTACTGTAGTCTTTAGCAGCCTAAGGTAAGAATGATCTTAAACTAGACATTAATTATGTTTAGGATTTGTAGAATTATTGGAGTGTGTAGATATTATTTTATTCTCTACCATCTAAAAATCATTTGCACATCTACCCTTCTAAAATGAAAATATCTGTGTATAGTAACAACTATCCAAATTTAATAAAACATAGTAACATTTAAGAAAACATTGAAATCGGAGTAAATTTAATTATTGTAAGTATAATTTGTTAGTTACTATTTTATATAATAACAGGTTTAATTTGTAAAATTTATATTCATTTAACATTCTTCTGTTATATCATTTATCTGAGTTTTCTTTTGAACAAAGTAAATACCTTGTGAATACAATATCAGGGCACCAAAATAAACAAATTATCAAATAACATGACCTTAATTTCTCTTCTTAAGATTTTTAAAAAGGTATTTTATAAAGAATAGATTTAACCATGAACAAATATTCTCCTTTTCCCAAAACCTCCTCATTTCAGCAATAGTCACTATAACTTAAATTAGTTATCTAGAGTTGCTAAGTTTTAAAATATTATAGCAAGCTTAAATTTTGCTTTAATATAAGGTCTCAAACTAATAACTTAAGGTATAATTTTCTAAAATGAACATGCAGAACACCAGTTTTGGAGATGTTCTCCTAAGGGGAAAATAAAAGAGGGAAGGTGACATCTACATTATAGGAAGTTTGGGAGTGCTCTCTTTAACCTAAAGTACCATAGTAAAAATAGTCAAGGCAGCAGTTTCATGTTCCTTAGTATCCAAACTGACTATATAACAGATCCAGCATAGAAAAATCAGCAGGAAAGGGCACAGTGGCAGGAAATTACAAACATATATTTAATACTTTATTTTAATTTGGATTATTTAGGGAGAAGTCAGTTACCTTTGTTTTCATAGAGGTCAAATTCATGGTCAAACTCTTTTTTCACTCCACTTGACATGCTATTGAAAGGGAACCAGAGGCACCGTTTTCTTGCTTTGTCAAAAACAAAGGCCCTGAAAAAAATATCTGAATGAAAAAAAGGAATACTACTATTTATACAATTTTTAAAGGATGGACACATGGTTTACCAAGGAGGACAATATAAAAACAGATGCATTGTTATACATACATAATAAAAATGAGTTATATTTGACCCTGCCATTTGATGGACAAATAAGAAAGAACAAAATTAAGTTTTCATAGATATAGATTTAAATATATCTATATATTTATATAAATATATATATATATATAAATATCTGATTGACTAATATTTGGAATGTTCTCATTTATTCTAAACTACTTTTAGAAAATGATGGCTTCAAGAAGCAAAAGCAATATATAACAAAACTGCTTGGATTATTTCTGAAGACTTTCTTTTATAAGTATGTAGCAGGTTGGAATATTTTATTGGCAGCTATACATGGACAATTATATTTGGAATATCATGATTAAGTTCCAAAATTTGTAACTGTATAAAGTACATTCCTAAATGGATATTTCCTAAAGTGGATTAGACAAATCACCATACCCGAGATTGTCCTCCTAGGAATGAGATCTCTAGCCAAATAAGTTTGGAAAATTTTACATATACTATGCCTTCTTGGTGACTTACAATGCATATTAAAGGCTAGGAAGATAGGGATAATGAAGACAACTATTTGTTATGTAAGCCGATGTTTCATAAATAGATTTGCTTGCATGAACATTTTTAATTAAAAAAAAAACTATTAATATCACTGAGAATATGGTTTTATATTATCTGGAAGAAAATTACTAATACGTTATCCCTACAATTATTATCTCTACGCCTTACTATCATATCTGTTGTTATTGTTCACTGAAGGGTAAGGATTGTGCTACTAGTACATATAAAGAATGTTATTCTATGAACTAGAATAAATGTATGTCACTATTACAAAGTGTTAAGAATATGGTGATACATAGGAAAAATACAACTAATGTAACTTGTAGTCTGTAGTTAATGGTAATATTGTAATATTCTTGCATCAATGGCAAAGAAGGTGCTATATCAATGCTAAGGACAGATAATGGGGTGGGGGTATAGGAAAGAATAGGATTTTTCCTTTTGGAGTAATTAAAGCATTCTAGAAATGACAGCACAACTTTGTGATGAAACGGAGCCACTGAGTATATACTTTGGATGGACTATACAAGGCATGGGACTATATAACACAGAGAACCCTGTGATGGATTATGGACTGTGGTTAACAGTACAAATACGAGAACATTTTCTCATGAACCATAACAAATGAACAATACTAATACTTGGTGTTAATATGACGGTTTATGGAAAAAAATAAACCAAATATAAGCTATAGATTACAGGGCACAGTAATAATTTTATGATGTTCTTTCATCATTTGTAACAAATGTGCCACAACAATGCAAGTTGCTAGTGGTGGGGTGATGTACAGGAGTCCTGTATGTTGTGCATGATTGTTTGGTAAGCTCACAATTTTTTCTAATTAAAAAGAGATAATAATTTTAAAAACATTATGCTAAGTGATAAAAACTAGACACAAAGAACTACATATTATATAATTCCATTTATATAAAATGTAAATATAAGTCTATAGAGACAGAAATTGATTAGTGGTTATGTAGGGCTGGGAATGGATAGAGAGACTGAGAGATGACTGTTAAGGGGGATGGAGTTTTTCTTTTTGGAGTAATGAAAATGTTCTAAAATTGATTGTGATGATTAATGCACAGCTCTGTGATTATACTAAAAGCCACAGATCAAACACTTTGGATGGACTGAATGGTAGGTGACTATATCTCAATAAAACTGCTTTTAAAAATTCTAATCACTTGGACAGTTAGGGTCATGACATAAAAACAACAATAGCAACAACAAAAAAAAACTTTCCACCTTTCCTTTCCACCAAGTTTGTGCTCATTAGAATGCCATCATGTACAAGTGTCCAAATGAAACACATGCATGGATTTTTCTTTTTTAAGAATAAGAATTTTCTCTTCCACTTCATATAATGTATTTTTGAGAACCTAATTTTCTGGTAATTTTAGATATTTCAAATTAGTCATTTATTTCATAGAATTTTGGCAACTTTTAAATGAATTTTAAATAAGGAGAAATAACTTTTACAGAACAAATATTAAAGACATTATTAAATAGCTTAAAATATTTTCCTGTTATATTTTTCACTTATGTTTCATTCTTTATACAAATAACTTCAAAAATTATATTCAGAAATGTGTGTGATGGCTTATACAGATATTTAAAAATACTCCCTTTCAAGAACATTTCATAACTTAAGTGATAACTAAAAGGAAATTATTAAAATATTTTTTGCAACTCTGGCAAAATGACTTGATAATAAAGAATAAAGACTTGATAATAAAGCTAAAAGTACACTTGAATTTTGATCAGATAGACTGTAAGCTTAATCAAAACATTTTTTATTCCCCATTTTAGGGCAGTTGTGGGAAGTTGTAAATAATCTTGAAGATATAGTAATTATATAAAAATAAAAATTAAACAAACATCAAAAAAAGAAATTTTAAATTTACAGAAATCAATAACCTGTCACTTAACTTCACATTTAGATAAAAAGTGTGCCACACATATAGAAAATAACTTTTCTACTAATTATATGACAATTATGTGAGGTTCCCTTGCAGATGAGTATGGTTTTCTTTTTTTCCCTTTTAAGATGATTTATGAGTTTCATCAGGAACATATAAGATTTGCCTCTGTAAGTACAAAGGTGGTGCCATCTGGGAAGTAGGTGACAAGGTTTCCAGGTTATTAATTTCATTCTTTTTCTCTCATTCCCTTAAGTCCGTTTATGAATTAGCAAATTTTCTGAAGAGCTTGGAATCAGACATTCTGCCATCTTTCCTACCCAGCAAAGAGGAACTTGAATCTCTGTAAAATCAGTATTGTTGATACCTTCTCAAGAGGAAACAGTATTTGTTTCCACCCCCCACCCCCCACCCCCACTCAATTCCCAGATGATTTCCCACAGCTTTCCTGGCATTTTCAAGCAGTTTAGTATATTTTCTATTGTCTTCCAATGATTCTGGTCCTTGAAACAAGTCTTCAAACAGGATCCTTTGGTTCATTGAGAACTAATTTCAGACATTATTGTCTGTCCATTCAATTCTGAATGACTAGTGTATTAAGTAATTTCAAATATATATGTACATTTATTTGGGATAGATTGGGGGAGGAGGGTGACACCATTTGCGGGCAGAAGAACTTTGGCTGTCCAAAGCTAATATTACATGCTGTTTCCTAGACAGGTTGACATAAATCTCAGGACTGAGTGTAACTCCCCAAAATACAGTAAGAAAGCATAAAACCTCATATACTTGGGTTACGTGAAGATTTATTAATCAGGTCACATGTGTTCTCTGAAGCAGCAAAATTATTTTAATTTCTACTAAATAAAACAGTAAGAAAGCTTTAAAAAAATTTTTTTTTTCAGGCATACAGCTGACTAATGTGAGAATTCAGGAGTGTGCATTGTCAGATTCAACATAAAAATTCAACAATGATTGATGTGGTTCTCACCCTTTACCTCAACCTTCCAACCCTGAGATAGGAAAATACAGCAAATCTAACCTCCTTAATTGCCAGAAGAACATCTCCATAAATCTAAGCAGCTGACCTGTTGATTGAGAGTAGTTATTCCTAATTTATTTTCAAACAATCTCAAGGCTTTCATAGGAAAGTCAGGGAATGTATCAGAATTATCATAGAAATATACTTATAAAGTCAATTCTCCACTCTCCTTGCCAGGAAATATCTCTTTGAAAGTGGTAGTTTGGCAATAAAAATGCTTCCAGAGGAGCCATAAATGAACAGAAAGGAGATTGGCTCTCCACTCCTCCTCCCCACCAAAATCTGCTGAAGAGCTTCCCTGACCATGTCCTTTTCCCTTAGGCCCATAACACTCATTTCGCTGAGAAAAGCAGGATGAAATTAGAACCTCTATGGCATTACTGAACCCCATGTTCACATCATGCATCACCATCCAAATATAGAGTAGAATTCACAGTTTACAGGGTTTCATGTGTAATCCTGTAAAAAGTAAAAAAGAAAAAAAAAAAAGGTGGGGATGGAATAGGGAATGAAAGGGTAGCAAGTAAGTGAAGGGGAGGGAATGTTCATGAGAAAGAACTAGGAATGCATCTTCCTCTGGTAGTTTTAGGTTCTATTTAGGTGAAATTGTCACCTTCATGGCTCAAAACTACAAATATTATTCTCTGCAGTCTTTGGCAAAACAGTGTAGAATTCTTCCCTTTGAGGTCATACAGGGGCTGTCACAAGATAAGAATCTCTCCATTTAAGTCTCCTTATGCCTTTTCTAATTGTCCTGTCACTCTTCACCTAAAACTTCATCTTTATCATTACTATCCTGTAACTCCTTTTAAACAGCCTCTGCTGACAGCAAACCCTCTAGTGTTTATCTAATTTTCTCAACACCTTTTATTTAAATCCCTAAAGACAATGATATAAATTGGTGTAAATCTTGGCTGATGCTCAGTTAATATTCTGAAAATTTCTCCTTCTTTTGGCAAGAAAAAAAAGTTTACTCTGAATAGTATATTTAAAGTTGTTAGGGAGATAAACATCAATCGAATCAAATTTTAGTTCCTACAGTTCAATTGTTTATAAGATAAGAAAACACAAATTCAGCATCCACAGCCACTATGGATTCTACAAGATATCACTTTATGTAGTCTTTCTTATTCAAGCTTTATTTCCATCAACTGAGAGTTGAGTCTTCTGTTGTAATAAGTTAAAACTAGGCAAGCTTATAATTTTAAGGGCAAATTACATTGAATTCAACAAAACATGATCATAAAGACTACATGCTATATTTGGAAAATAATCCTAAGAACAAAATGAAGTCACTTACTTGCAAGTGAATGGTAGTCCTTTATTCCTCACACATCTTTTGGCACATTGGTCTGCTGTGCTCATTTTCTTGGTTTTTATCTTCAGTAAAGGGTCTTCTTTAATTAGGGTAGTCTTTGCTGATTTCTTGAACTCATGAAGTGTGTTTCTTCTTTTTCTCTGGCCCTCTATTTAAAAAAAAAAACATGAGAAGAATGCTATTAAGACTAATATAGGAAAAAGTGTCCTCAAGGATCATCTACATGCTAATGATTTTATCTGACAATATAGATGACCTCTGGGGGTGGAGGCGGTGGGGAGATGGAGAGGAGAATGATACTTTCAGATAGTGAAGAGCAAGAAGGAAAATTAGGGAAAAACAAGAAGCCTGTCATGTAGCTCTACATGATATGTCTACATGTCACTGATCTACATTCTTTCAAATGAAGGATGCTTTTAAATATTAGGACAGAATTCACCCTAAAGAAATACATAATATGATATTCTCCAAACCGCATGAAAGCAAGTATAAATACCAGAAGCATATAATTTCATGCTTGAAATTAAACTTTTCATTTCCTTTCACAATCATTACATAACTTATGTAATTATAGTATTAATTAGATAAACCTATTTCAAAGACAGGCGAGAAACGTCTCACTACAAACTGTGCATTGAGTAAATTTTTCTGCCTTTCTTTCTAAATTACTATTCATAGTTCAGTCCTTACTTTCTCATTTGTTACATAAATGTTTTCTGTGCTTTTGAGCACTATTTCTTAGTATCACTGAACTGTTTGTCTTGAGATCAAGCCAAGAGCTGTAAATCAAATGTATGTAAAACTTCATCCTTTAATGTAGCAATATCATTTTTCTTCATGAAAGTATACTAAAAGGCCCCTAGATAGCATGAAGACTCCTACCAAAAACCTGAGAAACAGAACTGAAACATCCTAAAGGACTTAATCTTAGGTATATTTTTAAAGTATGAAGAACTTGTTTCTCTATTCTTAAATTACCCAGAGTAACCCATTTCCCACCTTAACTATGCAGATCATAACGTCTCAGTGAATGCAGCTTATACCAAGGAAGAAAGGAATGTGCCCATCCTTGGCCTGTCAACTCTTTTGAACACCTTTATGATGGAGGCAACGTTATTTCATCCATTTTAAAGATGAAGAAACCAAGACAGGAAAAAGTTATTGACCACTTAGAAGAGCTCAGATTTGAAATACGGCTTCCTGGCTTCAGAACCCCCACTGAACCACTTGTGATGCCATCTTCCCCTAAGAATTTCTAAGAATGATTGTGAAAATACAGTTTGTAAGCATTTTCTGAAAATTTGGAATGGAGCTATCAAAAGAAAAGAAATTGGATGGTAGAGCAGGAAATACATTCCTGAACTTTATATGTGGTTAAATCTTTCAGGAAAAGAAGATGAAAATTTTTGTGTGGAAAATTTGGAAATATGGCTAGCAGAAGAGCATCATCCTCTAAGTTTGACAGCTACCACCGGCTCCAGTTGGTTTATTAAACATGTTGCTGCTACTCATTAATGTCCATCTAACTTAAAGTCCAAAGTAAGTAAGAGGAAAATATGTGGTCCTGTAAATTTCTGGTTCTTTGTAAAACTCTAGAACACAATATCAACAAGGCCAGTACTCATTACATTAATCATCAATACTGGAATGATGCTTTCATCTTCAATTTTTCTTTGCCCTACAAGATGGAATGGCTATCATATAAGCCATATAGTTTAAAAGACATTTTAATATAGAAATTCAATCAATCAAATAATCTACCAATATGTTATTTATAAAATGTGGACCTTCCATAATGTTGGCAGACAGGTAATAGTGCTAACAATCTTATTGATTTGCCAAATGAAACTTTTTTAATTATCTGAAATGCTAATACCCCAATTACTCAATCTACAAAATGAAAGTTACATTAACTTTGAACTGAAAGCAGTTCTTTAAGCTTTAATCAGTAAGTCAATATTTGGAAATCAATGTGGATAAAAAATGTTATGAATATGCACTGTTTTAAGTTTGTTTTTGAAGTTTTCTCCTTTAATTTCTAGCATAAGAGACAGATGAAATAGTCATTCTCTCAAGCAAAGAAGGTGCAATTCTTTTCAAATTTTGGTTTCTGTTCCAGGACCATGTTAATGGGAGACAATTTTTCCATTTGACCTTCATGTACCAGTTCCTAGGTATTGTGAAATGTATCACAGCATAATAATTATCTGATTTCCCTTATAATTTTGAATATTCATTATAAATAAATAGTAGTAAATGGATGCATAAAGTCAATTAAAATTTATAACTATCCACCAAAGTAGAAGAAATTGATATATATATTTTTAAATTACTTCTAATAAAAAATATAGACTTAAAATTGGCCTAATTATTATATTGCTGGCAGAATGTAATGTGTTTATTATATATGTCTAAGGGTTGGAAAATAGCATACAAATAAATTCAAAAATTCTAAGGTGAACATTAAATTCATAAATACATTTTAAATTTTATTTGTTTCCTTATTTATTTATTTTCATTACAGAACTTGTGGGTTACAGAAAAATTATGCATAAAATACAGGGTTGCCATATACCACCCTATTTTTAACACCTTGCAATTGTGTAGAATATTTGTTACAACTGATGAAAGTCCATTTTTAATTGTACTATTAACTGTAGTCCATTGTTTAACATAGAGTTCACTGTTTGTTTTGCATAAATGCATTTTACTAATTATCAAATAAAATTGGACCCTGCTCTATGCTCTGATGTCCTTTCTCAGCACCACACAATATGAAAGCAAGCAATGGGGACTATTGCAGAAAAAAGAAGTCTCTGTGGAACTGTCAGTGTGTTTATTTCTACAGATCCTCAGTTGTCCTATTGAAATGTGTTAATGTATGGTTGTACCTCATAAAAACAGTTCACCCTTACATGTTGATAATTTTTTCCACCACTATCTTTCATCTAAAGATCAAAAAGCATTCTGGAAAATCAAGAAATCTATGATTTCTCTTCACTAGATAATAGATAGGAAAGAAAAACTTGTCTGGGACTACATAGCTAATCAGGAGCAATAGAAACAAAAACGAGTATACCTCTTTCACTCTTTATTTCTAAATACTTAGATATGTTCCCTTATAATTCAGACTTTTCTCCTATTTCAGTAATTATTTAATTATGTGAAGTCCTAAATAATTGAACATCAAGTAATCCACACATCTATAACATTAATTCCTTCTTCAATAAAAGAAAAACTCAAAGCAGAAGTCATTCAAAAACAGCACCTGAAAATAAAATTCCTTTGCTGAAAATACTTTCAACTTTCTCTTCCATATGAATTAACAACTGATGCTTATTTTACTGAAAACAGCTCAAAGTCAAGCTTAATTTGGGAAGAAACTCAAAAATATCTTTGGATCAGATTTTTCCCTACTATTTTTTGTGCGTGACTGTTAGTCAAAGTTTATAAACAAAGTATTGAAATGAAATCAAAGGGTGAGAGATCACTGCACTTTGTCATACTTTCCTGTACTTGCATAAGTTATTTTCTCCCTTCTTCTAGTATGGGAAAACATTCTAGAAGCTATATTTCCTGAAGAACCTGCATCTCTATTTTAGAACTGATATCGTTAGGAACCTAGTGAAAATCTACAAACAGAGAGTAGGGTCAAATGTATCAAGGTACTTGAAGAAAGACACATTTCTCCCCCTGGTCCCTGGGCCTCACATTCATTTCTCTCAATACCTCATATATTTTCTTCTCTGTGTGGACTATCCATTGACTTCAAAGGAAAATCAGTGCAAGGAAAGGATTTGCAGGGTGTAGAAAGAAGCAGGAATCTGGTTCCACACATTCTGAGAAACCTACCCACATGATTAGTGATTAAGAGTTTGAAGGGGCAAGATGGTAAGATGAAAGTATACAAATAATTAATAGAAGAGAATGGTTGTGACAGGAGATTTAAACTCCCCTAAGACAAGAATCATAAATAGAAGTCCAAATTGTCATTGCTATATTCAAAGGACTTATACTTCACAAAGTGACAGTCAACTCCCATTCTTCAAATAAAGCAACAAATTCACAAATGTTAATGTCAAGAAGAGAGGGTTTGTAGGATCACATCAGATTTGAATCAAATGTTTATAGGAATAATAATCTCTTGCAAAGAGATTTATAAAATGAAGTGATGTCAATGTGAGATTAAGATCCTCCCTAGTCATTTCCCTTCTTTCTACTTCCTTTTTTAGGTTTTCATGTTCCAAGAGCCTCCTGGTCTTTGCCTTCATTGTCCTTTTGTGACTAAAACTTGCCTTCCACTGTCAATGTCACTAAAGTTCAAATCTAATCAAGTATCTTGCCAACTTAAAAACTTTCAGCTGTTCCCATGAAGTGCAGAATAGAGACCACATTGTTTAGCATAACATTCAAGCTTGTCCATGCTACCCTGATTTAACTTTTCCAATCACAGTGCATACTACTCACTTTCATGTACCCAATGCCCCAGACCACACGATTTCCTGTCTTTCCTGGGACATACTTTATACATTCTCACCTCCATGCTTTTGACCACTAGGTGTTCTCCTGACTTAGGTTTCCACCATGCTACCCATCTTTTCGTGCCATATCCCCCCAAGCCTGCTTTGATCTTCTAAGCTAGAAATGAACCCTCAGCAATGGTAGGATAATATTTCTAATGTAGGGTTTTTCTTATATCATTTAGCAAAATGGATGTTTGCAAAGTTTCACTTGATTTCATTGCTGCTTTCTTCAATATGAATAAAAGAAAGAAAAAAACGCCACTTATTTCACTCACATAGATTTAGTTAGCAAACTCAGCTCTATCCTATAGGTAGCTAACACAATAAGATAATTAAGGTCTTTAATTTTGTTTCCTCAGGTAAAGTGAGGCCAAAAATAATAATGCCAATTTTATAAGAATTACATAAGCTTTTTTTTTTTAGAACTTGGTCCATAGCAGTTGCTCAAAAAAAAAGTAGCTCCCTTTCTTATTTGTTCATCGCTATATCCCTCATGGGCTCTTGGACAAGAGGTGTTCATCTGATGCTTCTTTTGTTACAGGGGATAAGATATTTGTTTCCAGTGTAAGTGAGAGTAGCAGAGGGTAATTCTATGTAGGCCAATTCCTGCAGAGTGGTTTAGGCCCACTATATTGAATATATCTTAAGAAACTTTTAAAATAAAAGTATTATCTCCATAGCGCATCCTCTTCATAACTGATTGGCAATTTATTAGAGTGTCCATTTCTTTTCTAAAATGCTGTTATTTTACAATATGTACAAATACAGTTTCATAGAATAAACCAAAAAAGCTTAACCAAAGCAAGTAACAAAACAAGCTCTAAAATGTTCAATTTTAGATGACATATAAAAGAACTAACTTTATTAGTATGTTCTAAGAGGGCTACCCAGATTTTACATTCTGGAGAACGTTATTAAAAAAAAAAAAACTATAAAAATAAACTTGCTACACATGGGGAGCAGGTGTAGCTCAGTGGTTGAGCACTTGTTTCTTATGTTCGAGGTCCTGGGCTTATTCCCCAGTACCTCCTAAAAAAAAAAATAAAGTAAAAATAAAATAAAATAAACCTGCTACCCAACTAAAGGCAGACCCTCTTTGATAATCTATTTTAGCATTATCCACTTCAGGAATTATTCACAGCATAATTGTGATTCCCAATTGGCCTCTCCTTGCCTGCCAACACACTCTTGGGCTGTATTCTCCCTATACTCAGGAAACACAGTCATTTCAACATTGGCCAAAGTGAAAGATAATTACAAATGTATATCTCCTGCCAAAACCTCATAATGCATGCCAAAAACAAATAGAAATTGTCTATGGTTGATCTGCTGTTTGGGTTTTCCACATAGCTAACTTCAGGTAACCATGTTCTATTTCAGAACATCAATATTTTTATCTTTGAAAATGAAAACCCTCAAAATATTAGCCATGATTTCAATTTATTTATGCTTAAAATCCCCTAAGCCAGAAATATCTTATAACAGTCTATTTTAACTTGACACATCTCAAGCAAAGTAACCTTCTTTATTTGAACTAATTTCTTTTACACCTCTTCATAAATCACCTAAATGTTTTCAAATTGACTGTTCCCAAACAGTGTTGTTTCCCAGAAGAGCCACTTCACAAAATAGAAGAAAGCCAGGTGAGTTAAATGACTTGTCCTTTATTTCAGTCTTGAAGTTTAAGCCCTTGGATAACCTCAGAAATTAGATGAGAGACCTAACGAATTTCATATTGAATTTATCACAAAAGATATAGCCAATCCTCTGTTTTGTATTTCCAAAAGGACATGCCTACCATCTGGGCATTTGTTCCATTCTTTTATTCCCCTGTGCCTACTGTTGATGCTCACTGCCTTCTCTCCTTAGGATCCCAGCCACTACAATGATAATACATCCAAATACAGATGTTTCCTCTTATCCTAATAACAACAGAAAACTTCCAAAAGCAGCAAAATCTCTAAACTACCAGGCAATATACACTCCCGAGCAACTCCTCCCCAACCTGTAGGTTCAGGGGGGAAAGTATAGCTTTAAGCAAAGTCACACAATTCATGCCTTCCTTGCACTGCAGTTTTGAAAGGGCAGGCTTCCATATCCAGAAAGAGTGAGCTCTTAGAAGAAAGGCTTCTCTTTCATTTTCATAACATGCCTATACTCAGAGTTTAATCTGCCCTATCCAAAAGAAAACCTGCATAGAGTCTTAATTTGGCCCTGAATGTTGGCTTGGGGGATGTGGGGAGAGGAGAGCCATGTCCTCTGGAAAACTGTCACGTGGAAAAGGATGAAACCCAGTTGTACTGACCATCACTCTCCCCTGTTCAGACTGACCCTCTCTTCAGCTTTAAATTTATCCAAACCAGCAAAGTTCCAGCAAGTGGCAACACTTCATTCTTATCCCATAACCTACAAATATTGGCTAAGTGAGATGGGGCAAGGTTTGTTGGGAAGTGATAGAGAGGCTGAGGAGTTGTCATTGATCATTTCAAATGCTTTTCAAATAGAAAAAAGATGTCAAAGAAAGCATAATGAAAGCATTTAAAAAAACCTATGCCACATACTAAATTAAGGATGCTGGGAATAGGGTAAAGAGAGAGTGTTAGAAAGAAAACATAAGTTTAGCAAGAGAGAATTAAATTAATAATACAGTAATAATAAAAGAAGAGAAAACTAACCTGAATAGGGGATGGCGATGGGAAGCAAAAGGAGATGTAGGAGAACATGCTGCAGCAGCAGGACTGGCAGGAGTTTGGTCACCCACATGGTGCTGCTGGATGTGCTGGCGGATCCCACTGGAGGAGATGCCCCGGTGAAAGAAAATCCTGTTCCGAGTCAGTGTCTAAAAGAGCCAGTCGACTCTGAGCTGCTTTTTATTGCGATGAGCTAAGTTTGTTGTGTGATTAACTGGAAAGATCTAGGTCTGAACTCCCTCTTATGGTAAGAAACTGTTTAACAACAGCCCTTCACTCTCTTCCACCCCCGTCCTTTCCTCACTCCCCCCCTCAACAATACCAAACAGATCCCAGCCGCCCCCTCCCCGCTTAGGAAAAAAAAACGTACAAAGAAAAGGTCACCTGGCCTGAGGCCAGCTTCAATTTGGAAGCTCAAGCTCCAGATCCCAGTGCCTCCTATCTGAATAGGGAAGGGAAGAGAAAGGCTCAGCCCAATAGCTAAATCAAGGCACAGGCAGAGGACCAATTCACTAAATTTAAACAGAAAAATACATGTGTTTACATATCTATTTGGGAAAAGAGGAAGGGGAAGCAGCATAATAAGAAAGCAAAGAGCTGCCTTTCAGCCAAACATGCCCTAGCTCTTAATCTGTCTAGTTTCCCTGATAAAGCCATCTAAGGATTTAAAAGACAGATACATTTTCCCTAGGGTTTTAAGAGACAGGGAAGGGAAAGAGAAGGAGGTGAGACAGCAGAGCTCAGGCAGGTCCAGCACAGGTAGAAAGTGGTTAAATAATAAAAGGGTGTGGTATTGTGGAGCAAAAACAAATAAAAAGCAAAACAAAAGCACCCACAGTGTCAGGTGGGAAAATTGTCCCTGCCTCATGGGCTCAGAAGCTGTGCTAAACTCCTAAATCACCACTAATTTGCCCAAAGTACATTTTTTTAAAAGTTTCTGATTTGGAGTCTGTAATAAAGTCTGGTGATTCTCTCTTTTAAAATGTTTAAAATGTCTAGCAGATTGATATTCTCCACTGCCTGTCCCTGGCAGGTAAACAGCACAGACTATATATCTGTGTACACACATGTATGTACCTTCTAAGACTTTCACTAGAAATCCTCAAGCTGTTTTTAATTCAGGAATAATGAATATGCCTCTCTTTTCCAACTCCATCCCCCTGCATGCACCTACTTCCCCAGCCTTCAAGGTCTAAAGGGAGGGATGAAGGACAGGCTGGAAATGGGGCAGGGCAGAGGGTGGTTCCTATCTATCAAATCTTTGTGAGATAATTTCCCAGTCTCTTTCCTCTCCCTCTCTCTCCCTCTCTGCCTCCCTCCTTCCCTCCCTCCCTCCCTCCCTCTCTCCCTCCCTCCCTCTCTCCCTCTCTCCCTCTCTCCCTCTCTCCCTCTCCTCATCCCCCTAAGATTTGTCTTTGCACCTTGAAGTGGATGCTATCATTGCTTTAGGTGAAGGCTAGTTTGTGTGTCCCTGAGAGGGGTTTGAGGACCAGCATCTGTGGAGCAGAGGCTGGGAACGACTCCGGAGCAGCGTGCGGCTGCGCCAAAGTGGTAGTGGCGCAAAACTACAGTCAACGGAAGAGCACCTTTCCCTCCACACAGGGCCTTCATTCTTCCTCCTCTACCTTCCCTCACACCCACCTCCCCAGAAAACCCGCCTGGCAGCCCTCCAAGGTTGTGGGATATTTAGAGAAACTAGACATTTTTAAAAATTATCCTTTTCTATTGTTAATCCTCTTTTTCATTTTCTCCTTATAAAAATAAAATCTACACAAAATTAAAAATCATTTGCCAGCCTCATCCTGGAGTCCCAAGTATGCGTTTTACTTTCCATTTTTTACTTCCATTATGCTTTTTGGAAAATCTCAATTTCAGTGTTTTGCTGGCCATGACCCTGCATTTCCCCACGGCATCTCTTGTACTTGATTAGGGATTACAATTGCTTTGAAAGAAGCTAGATTTCTTTGTGATAAATTCTTGCAGGTAAAGCATGAAAGAGATCAACCTTTCTAGCTTCATCTCCTGCTCTCCCGAAAAGAAAAGTCAGGCTGTAAGTGTAATTGTAAATATTCTTACAGACTTGAGGCTAAACTTATTCAGGATAAGGATTCAAGGCAACACAAGGAGATTGGGTAAATTTGTTTAATAGGTCACACATTTTCACAATATGTTATTGTCACATTAAACACAGTAAACATTTACCTTAAATCTATTTAATTGCTGTATATTTCTTTTTTTTTTTACCTAAGTTACTATTTAGTTTCTCTATATTGAAATAATAGCTAGTATGCACTGAGCTTTAGTGCATGCTAAACATCATACTAAGTACTCTTTTAAAAAGCTGTCTTATATAATCCTTACAATAAATTTATAAAGGAAGACATTATAATTGCCACTTTTAATTGAGGAAGCTTGACTAAATTATTTTTATTCTTAAGTAACTTGTCCAGGATCCCCCAGAAACCAAGCTGCCAATGTGAGATTCAAACCCAAGTTGGTCACAGCCCATGGGGTGAAGTGACTTTATGTAAGCCCCTGAGGAGAAGGAAGCATCTTTTGTTCAGAACTATAACTGCCAAAGTTAGCCTAAGTCTGAACCGACATAAGATGTTAAATGATGATTTACAAAATAAACCAATAAACAAATATGATAAAGTCTCCCCCAAATAGAATAGAATATGCAAATTAAACAAATTACCAATTATACTATTATTTTACCTTGTCCTGATAACACAGTCTTTGTTGTTTCTAAGTCATAATAATTATATTTCCCTCATTCCCTGCTCAATACTTTTATTTTCCTTAGATGTTATTCAAGCTGTTTGTGTAAATCTCCCAAATTGCGTTCTGAAAATATTTCACTAAAATAGAAAAACATCCACAGAAAATATTATAAATGCTACAATTTGTGTAATTACGTATATACAGAAGGGATTCTCATTGTCCCATATAATATTTTAAATCTGTCCTAAGTTTGAGGTCTCTATTATCCTACGAAAACTGGAAGGATTTAATGCAAAAATGTACATGATTGTTCCTTTTTCAAAAGGCTGCACTTGGTTTCAAAACAGCAGCAACATTAAACCTTTGGCTTCAAAAGCCCCATGTTTCTAAAGAATGAATGATGTTTGTAGCAACATACATTGGAAAGAAGCTCATTCAACCCTGTGCTCTGCAGACTGCTATTGAGTTTTGTGCTCTTGAAATAGTCATTTCATTTATTAAGTGCCTGTTACATACTAGGTGACATTCTGTTTGCTGTTAGCACTCCTATAGACTCAGATTAGTTAGCCTGGTTTCAAATCCTAGCTGTCACTTACTAATTTTGTTACTAATTGAGAAAGTTTATTAGCTTACCAATTCCTCAGTCTCCCTACCATTAAAATGGGACACCATGTCTAAACACTTCAATATCCACCCCCACAAAAAAGAACTGTGTATATAATAAGTATGCATTTTTATTGTTTCTGAGTTACAGATAAAGTAAACTGCTTTAGGTTAAACTGCTAATAAAGTGTGATTCTAAATCACAGCTGCCCAAATCTCAAGTCACTGCCCTCAAACACTATGGCACATTGAGAGATCCAGATCGAGATATTCAACACATTTCATCCAGATTTAAGATGTGATTATTCTAATTATCTAAATTCTTTAATGGTCGCCATACTTCTATAATATTCTTAACTTCCACATCTAAGAAAGCAGCACCTGTACAATTTTGGGTATAGCTTATATTCCCCATGCAATCAATAGTACATATTCTTTCCCTCATTGTTGGGTTCATCCTCTAAATGGTCACTTTTCATCTAGGGCACCACCACTGAATAATTTATGTTGACTACCCTTAATGTAAGAAATATTGCAAATTTAATTACAATTTGTACTAATTTCCTCTAAAGATACAGCTCATATCAGAGAATGTGCATAAAATGTTGGTTGAATACATTAATTTCCCTTGTCTTACATTAAGGTATCTTTAACAGGAGCTTCTAATGAAGAAATATATATATATATATATATATATATATATATATATATATATATGGCAGTGATATATGGTTATTGGGTGATTGCTACATGTGCTTTTCAGAAAACAAAATTTTTAATTGTGTCTAATGTTTAAACCTGAGTAGTGGTTCAACTAAACATTGTATCATGTAGATTCCATTTATAAACACCTAAGCAGACTCAGAAAACATAATATGGTATAGCAGACATGATGGGAATTTGCAAAATTGTTCACAAGTAGGTACCACAGATACACTTAGACTAATGCTGTCCAATAAGATAGCCTCAAGCCACGTGTGGCTGTGTAATTTTAAACTTAAATTAATTAAAATTAAATAAAATTAAAACTATCCTTTCTCAGTGACACTAGCCATGTTTCAAAGGCTCAATAGCCCCATGTGTGTGGTTAGTAGCTACTGTCATGGAGTCCTGTCACAGAAAATTCTGCTAAATAACATTGTTCCAGTCTAAGATGATTGGTATAAATGTCATCTAAATGTGATAATGGATCTACCAGAGACATAGTGCAAGACAATGATGTTAAATATGTATTTAAAAAAAAAAGACAATATTAAATAATGATCTGTATGTTGGGTAACATTTTAGTCTGAAACTCCTCCCACTTTCTATCCATAGTTTACATAGTTTGAACAACGATCACAGGACTTAGATTACTTTGTCTTTTGAACATAAGATTGCAATCACAAAGACAGCTAATTGGAAAAACGTCTAGCACGTACGACACACAAGCCTAGGGAAATAGGTCATGAAAAAAAAAAGAGTTTTAAACAGGTATTGCTAACGAAGCACCTGTTACTTAAGGAATGTGATGATATCCATGTAGCTAAGCACGGGGTCTCTGGAAACGAGACAGATCTTTGTCTATATATACTAAAAATGTCCTAATTGAAAACAACTGACAGAAGTTGAGGACTCTTTATAGACTTAACCAAGTTTTGTTTAAAAATTAATTCAATATTAATTAACTACTAAATGAATTCTAATGGTTACTCAATCAAATCATAGTCTCAGCTACTCACCCATGACTTTTACCACACTCCCAGGAAATCTGTTGCAGAATTTGTGGTGAGACCACAAGGCAACATTCAGGAAAAGGACAGTAACAGTTAGTACAACATCACAGGGTAGCAATTGCCATATGCGTCAAAAATAGAAAGGTTATTTTTTCTCTAGCAATATGTCATATCTACTTATGCAGAAATGATCATTTTTCTTCATGCAGTTCACTAATGACCATAAAGCAAGAGCATGGTGCATATTAAAATAAATTTCTCTAGAATCCAAAGATAATCATGACTTGAGATGTGCCTTGCCTTGTGGGAGTAAGAGAAGACGAGGAAATCTGAGCTAAAACTAAGCTCTCTGATGCTGCATTTTCAGTTTTCTTTTCTGAGTCACGAGAGGCCATTCACTGAATCCAGGGGGCCTAGTTAACTAACACTCATCACCTTGCCCTTAGAGGCCAGCTTTTATGTATTTCCAGGTGTTGGCTGCTTTGTTAAATCTGGAGTGCCCCCAAACTTATAAAGCCCAAGAATTCCACACCTGGTACTTCGGACCCAGGCATATTAGTAAAATGCATGAATTCGGGGAGCCTATTTGTTTTTCCTTGGGATTAGAATTCAACAATTATAAAATTATTAATGTAAGAAGACTGAAGTGTTTGTGACAGGGTACTTTTCCCAACAACTGTTTAATCCATTTCTTAAGCAGCTTAAAAGCCTCATAGTAAAATTGAAGTTTCTCTTTTACTCTATGTACATGTTGTGTGTTTATTGTGGTCTTGGGAATATCTGAGGGCAACTTTATTTACCAGCTGGCACTCAATACCAGAAATTACGTTTTAAGCTTTAAATTGTTAAGTTTAAAAAAGCTTTACCTGGTGGAACAGCACTTTTTAGTATGAGTTGGGCGGATGGGGAAAACCTGTATTTTTTGTTTGTGTGCCTGTTTATCCTATACTATACTAAACTATAATATACTATACTGTAAACAGCTCATCTGATGTATTGGCCTTTATTATGTGTCACTTAACACGCTATTTAACTAATGCTAAAATAGCTTTGTCCCATATGATATATTGGTAAATTAAAATATAGCTAAATTTATATCTGTTTTATACTTAATAAGGCAGTCTAGTTTCGGATTTTTAAGAAGCTTACACTTAAATTCCTAATTTATAAGCCTAGGACTCATCATTATAAACTAATCCCTAATAAATGTAGGGTCCTTGATATATTTCTTAACTCTTTCTTATTTGGGAGTATTTGCACTTACTGGACTCCTGGAGACTTTGTAGAGTGAAGGCACTATCATATCCACCAGAAACATGACTTTTCTCCAGCTAGACAATCTAGTTTTGAAAATGAGGAAGAAAGTTCATGGTTCTTGAGACTGTCTAAAATAGTCCTTAATTATTTAAACTTGCTTCATTTGTATGTTTTTAAAAATTCATAATAATATTAAGGAAAAAATAAAATTATAGAAAATGCCCAGAGGAAGTTACAGACTAAGTATCTTGCTCAATGCTTTAATTTAATCCCAAATGGAGCAAGAAAAATAACTCTAGAGTGAGCCAAATGTTTTCACCCTGCAACTCTAAAACAGAATTACACCTCACTTATTGATTAGGTGATGACATTCAGCAGAACACCCACTGTGAAGAACACCAGTTTATAGCTATCTTTAAATTTTTGCCATGATAGAGTTTTCTGAATCTCTTTTGCATGCTTGGGTTTTTTCTCATGAACAGAGAGGGTATAGCATTTTCTTTTAAGAGTAAAGTAAATAAAATATCTTTCAGCTATCTCTTCCCACTCTGAAAACAGTGAATTTATCCTGTTTCTGCTTAAATGTATATTAATATTCATATATATATATTTTAGGAGGTACCAGGGATTGAACCCAGGACCTTGTACATGGGAAGCAGGCACTCAACCACTTGAGCTACATCCACTCCCCATATACTAATATTTTACAGGGTTTTTTTGTATTTTTATTTTGTTTTGTTTTATTTTTGGTGCCTTTTTATACAGAAACAACTTCCTCTCCAAAGTGTTGTTATGCTTTATGGTTATTCAGCATCCTCCCAAATATTACTACTTATCAGGAGAAAACTTTGTATATTGTTTAATTTTTAATTCAGGATTTCTGTAAAATATGTAGCTTCAATGCCCTTTTTTTGTTATGGATTTGTCTAATTCTTTCCTAGGGCACCCATAGTCAAGACCAGCCAAATCCAAATTATACCACTTACTAGCTAACAAGCCCTGGAAAAATTAATTCACTTTACTTGTCTGAAAAATGTTTATAATAAGGGTTGTGACAGTTATTTATAATTACATTTATTGTATAATTGTTAGTTAAGTAATGATTAGAAAATAGTCATATAACATGTAGGACATATTTAGAAGCAGAAGACAATTTAAGTTAGTATTATTCTTGCTACTGAAAACTTTAAGTTATCCTTTTGGTCATTCAATATTTCAAACAGAAAAATATCTAAATTAAAATGTAGGCTAAAGACATGTCTCTGGCATAATGAAATTAAGAAACCCCTTAATGCTTAACAGGTATTTAATCCAAAGCATCTGTTAATATTTTACAATAAATTTTAAATGAAACTGAATATGAATTAAATTTTGCCATATGTATTCATTTATTAACTTATGTAGGGAAACAGAGAAAGCTACAGAATTCCATGTTATAAAATATTATTGGTGAAAAATTTTATTTAAGTAAAATAATTTAATTAAAAAAAAATAAACAGTTTTGGGCACGGGCAACTTTGCACTGGCATCTTGCTTGACTAAAAGCCATTAAAGTAACCATCTTGAAGGTATAGGATGAATATAGAGTCCAGAAACATACAGCATTTGTATTTTGCTCCATTAAATCAGTAAAAAAGAAATTAAATATAAGCATGTTTTGTCCAAGGGGTCCTTATCGACTCATTAGATGGTTAAGCTTGTTTGTCAAATTGGCTAGACTACAGGACCCAACTATTTAACCAAAACAAGAATCTAGGTGTTGCTGTGAAGGTATTTTGTAGATGTGGGTAAAATCTATAGTCGGTTGACTTTAAATGAATTTACCCTCCATAATGTGGGTGGACCTCATACAATCAGTACATGGCCTAAAGTGTAAAAACTGAGGTTTTCCAGAAAAGAAGAAATTCTCCCTCAAGACTGCGCAAAAAATCCTATCTGAGTTTCCAGCCTCCACAATCATATGAGCCAATTCACATATAGTCCCTATTGGTTCTTTTTCTCTAGAGAACTTTGATTGACAGAACTCATTTGCTCAATGTTAAAATATAAACTGAAGTTTGCTCTTCAGAATAATCCAAACTAACCATTCATTATATTCAAGTCTATGCAATATATGATTGAATATATATTGTCTACCTTGTGTGTTTCAGCTAATAGAAGTGTCTGGCATATTTTAGTCACTCTCAAAACCTATTCAGAATCTGAGTAGGCTTTTATAATTTCTACCTAATATATCCAAAGTGGTGTTTATCTTCAAACAACATTAGATGATAGTAGTTATTTACCATTTAATTTACATACACCGATGCATGCACACGCATACATGCACACATATGCATATGTATATACAATATGTATATGTATGATTGCATAAATGAAACCAGTTGGTCAAAACCACCATGAACTACTAAGTTAGCTTACCATTTAGTACACTGCTAGAGTTGTAAGTGACTCAAAATTATTCAATTTACAAAATGAGAAATTGAAACTGAGAGTAGCGTTCTACTTTTCTAAAATTCAAATATCCTGTGTTCTGATACCCACTTTTATACATAGATTTAGGACTAAACCCAAGAACCATGTACCTTGATACTGTTTTTGACATTGATTTAAACTCTAATAAATACCACTCTTAATAGTATATAATTTGTAACAGTAACACTATCAGCAAATAACATATATTTATATTAAAACTGATTTCTGATAATCATAACCACCTTCAATAATATATTTATAACCAAACTTATACTAATTTCTAAGTTTGACTTGAAATAGTTTGCCTTGAAATAATTTGATATTTCTGTGGCCATAGCAAGTCCTGCATATTTATATACAAGTGAAATTTATTTCCATAAACCTAATTACACTTCCTAATATCTTTAATATATTACTTTATATGTCTTTCTAGTCATTCATCGATTCAAAACATTTATGAAACACTGTGCTAGATGCTAAAAACACCACAGTGATTTTATATGTTGCTGTAGGCAGAATAATGGCTCCCAAAGATGTCTACATCCAAATCCCTGAAACCAGTGAAGATGTCTTGCATGGCAAAAAGGGATTTTGCAGATGGAATTAAGGTTAAGGACCTTGAGATGGGGAGATTGTCTTGGATTATCCAGTGGGTCCAATGTAGTCACATGAGTCCTTAAAACCAGAGAATCTTTCCCAGCTGTGTTCAGAAAGAGAGCTGTGATGACTGAGGATCCAAGGAATAAACTTGCTGACCTTGAAAAAAGAGGAAGAAGGTTTCCAGCTAGACTGAGGATGGCTTCTTGAAACTGCAAATATCAAGGAAACAAATTCTCCCCTAGAACTTCTAGAAAGTAACACCACCCTACAAACATATTGACTGGGCCAAGTCAGACCCATGTCAGACTTCTAACCTACACTACACAAAGATAATAAATTTGTCTTGTTTTAAGCTGCCAAGTTTGTGTTAGTTTGTTACAACAGCAGTAGTAAACAAATATATATGTTTATTTCTTATTTCCTGAGTAGTTTGTAAATATCTTAAATGTAGGAATCAAGTCTTATATATCACTGTATCTTTCCAAAATACCAATTTCTATGTTTTGCACTTAGTAGATAAGCAAGAAATCTTGGTTGAATGATTGATAAAATAAAGAAGATTTTTAAAGTACTACTTTTACTGATTTAGGATGCAATGGCGATCCTAACCTCATAGTGGTTTCAGGCTGTGCAATGATGCACCAAGACTTTCTGAGAGAAATATTTTGCAATGTGCTACTTATTCAAGTAATCAGGAGAAAGCACCAAAATTACACTTGACATTGCAGGAAGATTAGCAAACAATAGTGCTGTTTTGAAAGACAGAGATCTGTGTCTTTGAAAGGGGAAGTTGCAAAACTGTCTTTTCCTTTATTCAGATTCCTTAGGAAAGGGTATTTTACAACTAGTATTATCCTTGTTGGAGACTCTTTTACACATCTGGCCCTCCTCCAGTCTAAATTTATCTGATACCCTAAGGCTTCCCAGAGCCTCCTCTGGGATGTAGATCCAATATTTTTGTGCAAAATGTAACTTAAAAAAATTGATGTAGCAGTGCAAAAAAAACTATCAAATAATTTATTAAAAAGGAATAGGAAAGTAGTTATAGGAATTGCACAAAGTCTGTCAAACACAGATGGGTTTTGCTAAAACTCCTGGCCTCATCCTCTTGGACCTGTGGGTGTAAAGTGGGTAATTGAAAGTATTTTTGTTTCCCGCTTTACCTCATTGGCTCATTTACTATGCCTTGGATGGCTTTGTATTTGCACATCTTATTACAAACATAAATCATATGTTAAAACCTATTCCAATTCTAGCACCTGCTAGGAAATAACATTAATAACCGTGAGTGCCCACTGTACTAATAGATAATGAGGTAATACAAAGAAATAGGAGACATGTTCCCATGCAAAGGAGGAATTATCTTCTACCAATCTACATAAAAATATTAACCTGAGTAGATCAACTACAGATGTTTATATATTTATTTATACAACTTACTTCATGTATTTTTATATTTAATTTTGTTTCCATTCTTTGTATTATATTTCTCATGATTTTTTAAAGTTAAGTAAATGACCGCATCAGTTTATTTCTGTCCTTTCTTCCTCAGTTATCCTAGTTTTCAGTGATCACCATGGCTAGTCGATAATACTCGTCCACTTCTAGTTTCTGCAAAACTTATCATTTTCACTATATTTAATAGCTTAAAAATAACCAGAAATAACATATTCATTAAATTAAGAAATATGTGTAGGAAACAACCAAGATATCTCCCATATTTATTTTGCTCTTATTAATTTGAATGAAACAACACACTACAAAAATGCAACTCCAGACCTTATATTGAGCTCTATTCTAAGCACATTCCATATTGTATGCTTTTTAAATAACTTCAAAAAATTATCTTCACAACAAGCAAATTGAATAGGTATTGTTATTATCTCCATTTTATAGATGAGAAACTGAGTCAAATTGCAGACAGCTAGCACTTATCAAAACTAAAAGTGGAACCAAAGCATTCTACTTCCAAAGCCTATGCTATTAACCTCTAGCAAAAACATATTAAAATTTTGCATAGCAGTCTAGGGACACAAGATAAGGGTTTTTCCCTCATTTAAACCTTGAGTTAAAGGTGGAAATGGGGAGAAATATATCCATTATTAATAAAATGGATTTTCTCTTCATCTGGTAGGTGGCAGTATACATTTGTCACTTCTCTTAATCCTTATCCACTGCCCATAGGTCAATATCACTTTCCATATTTTTTGAACCATATTAGTGTCTATAAGTTTATTGAATATTGAAATAGAACACTGATTTTAGGATTTTAATTTACCCCTTGCTGTTAACAATATCTCCCACTAGTAGTCATTCATTCACACCCCCCCTCATTTCTTTATTTATTCGTTTATCCCCCCCTTGCTGCTTGTGCTCACTGGGTCAGCTAACCACGCCATGCGGGCGGGCTTGCCCTCACCAGGAGGCCCCGGGAACCGAACCCGGGGCCTCCCATATGGTAAATGGGAGCCCTACTGATTGAGCCACAGCCGCTTCCCTCCCCTCATTTCTTTAAAGATAAAAATTCTACTATCATTTTAAGCAGTCCTTTCTGTTTTTGAGATGTTTGTAGAAAATTGTATTTCATGTTGATCTGAAATATATATCATTGTAACTTTCATGCATTTGGCCCTTATTCTGCCTTCCAGAGCCAAAGAAACTAAGACTACTCCCTTTCAAATACATGAACAGGTACACTGCTTCAAGTGACACACCCGACTTCAGTCCTTTCAGCCACTTGTTCTCAACTCTCACTCATGCTCAAATGCCCTCTTAAACTAGAGGGCCATGGAAAACTATAAACATGATCTGATCCACCCACAGGGGAACACTGATTAACTCTATTCATGAATTAAAAACCGAAGAGATGTCCATAGGATTCAATTCTCATACTGCAGAACCTGCCATCTCTTGACAAGCTATTAAATGTCCCAAACTGGGAAAGGCATATACATGACACCGTGTCATTTTAGCCTTTTAATAAGTTGGATCCTATGGGGAGCAAAGTGTACTATCTGTGTCCTGATGCAAATTTTCTTTCTCCACATTTGGTTCACTGAGATCTCAGTGCCCACTCAGTATCACCTCTTTAGTCAGCCTTGTGAAACTTCTCTTACATACTTTGTGGATATTTAGGTACAATAAAATATAAAATGTACATAAATATATTTTATAGCAGTATTAAAATGATGTAGTAAAACCATTCCCACATAATAAATCCTCATAAATGCAGTAATTTTGAAGTGTTATTTTCCCATGTAATTCTTTCTTTAACTCATATTGCTAAGGTTATGTCAGCTCAAATAGTCACATATGATTTGCTTATGTAATATTAACAGATAAGCATTTGATATAGAAGTTTTAGCTGTTTTTCAAAATTGAAATCCACTGAAATTAGGGATAAAACCCTATCTTATAAAGGGAAAACTGTTTGGAGTGTGAAAATAAAGACAACTATAACAAAAGTTTCCATAAACCACAAAGAAAAGCGTTTGAAACATTTACCTACATTTAAAAATAGATCCTTGGTTTTCAACTGGAATAAAATTTAATTACAATACTACTAGGATCAAGAATAACTCCCCAATAATATGTTTTAAATTAACTAAATGACACCTTACACTCTTTTCACATTTACTCTGGAACCCCTGATCCTCATAGTTCACAAAAAATATAAACAGACTTGTCAGATCACACTAAATTTATTAAGATTTGGCAGAATGCCTGCACAAAAAAAGTCATGTTTCAGAATGAAGTTTAAAATGAGAAAGAAAAATAAGCTTTTGAGCAAAGCAAGTTGCAGGTAACTAGTGAAATAATGAGTTCTTTCGGTATTTATTTATCATATACTTACCATTCCATTTTTATTTAGCAAAGTTCTAACACAGATTTACTGCAGCTTGCATTCTGTTCATTCAGGCAGATGTAAATAAAAATCTCACTGAACTAAATCTGTGTCATGAAATAACCACATTCCCTAGGTGATGCCATCACATACACTAATGCTTTATATTCATTTTCACCTGAGTCTTTAATTTATATACTCCTTGGTACATTACCTATATTAGCTTAGTGATTTTAGGCATAAAGCACGAGACTGTGGCTACTTCAAATTAAATAATAAAATGTCAGATAAGAAGTCTTTCATAATATTTACAGAAATACATGCATTTCAATCACCATTCTTTAATTTCTTTATTTGTATGCTGTGATTTGCGTTTTATTTGCCCTTAAGAAATTAGTAAATAGCATTGTACTACTATATAAAATATTTATATATGAAAATATATTAATATGATTGCACATAAATAAATATACATTCACATATTCAACATGTGTACTGAGAAATTAGAAATAATACATTCACAAGTATTACATAAAATTATGATGATAGTTTAAAGTCTTTATTCTTAAAGGATCATTTCTCCAAATCTGTGTTTGTTTTTTTTATAAAGATATTGATAATTAGTCATTAAGAGTTTCTGAGAGTAGAACATTTTTTTCAAAGACAAACCCCTTAAAAATGTAATGACCAGATATATTTGATTTAAGAATGAAAAATTTTTCAATAGGACACAAATTACCCTGATGGCCTACTAATATGATGCAGGAACCATGTTCATGATCAACCTAATTTTCTGCTACAATGCACATATTTCTACAGGTTCTAGTCCTGAGAATAAAGGATATAAATTATGCAGGTATATTTATAACTTAAACTGATTATTGTTAATAAACCAAAGGAAAACAGCTTTTGAAAAAAATAGTCTTATAAACTTTATTTTACCTTAATTATTGCAACAAAAACAAAGAGAGATCAATTTTTTTGCCTGTCATTGAATATATCATAACAAAGACATTCAAGATACAATAGTCAAAACTGAAACAAATTTGGAGGCTAAACTAGCTATTAAATATATAATTGCCCCATGAGACAGAGCTTGAGTACATGTTTCAGTGAAGTAAAATTTAAATGGTCATAATAAAAATGCAATTTAAATTTTCTGTGAAGCAAAATATTGTTTTCATTCTTGCTGATCTTTTCCAGCTATTGAACTATGACTAATATTACACTTATCTCCAAAGAGGGCCACTGATTTCAGAGAAAACTGATCATATAAATGGGTCAAATTTTGTAATCTCATATAAAAAAAGGATAATTCCATTTAACTACTCAGATATAGCATGTATTATTATACTTTTTTCTTTATTATATATTTAATATATTGCTACATAAATATGATATAAAAAGATACATGCAAATTTGTATTTAAAACCTCACCGTAGAATTATTTCAAGAATGTCTCGGACCAAAAGTAAGACTGGTTTACTCTAATGTTTTAACTTTAATGTTTAACTCTAATGTTTATCTTTGAATAAGACCAAAAGCGTTAATACATTAGCATCTAAGTAGGACCTACATATTTTTTATTATCTGGAAAGTAATGGGTAAAGGACAATTTAATTTTTAATCCTATGCCAAAAATATTCACCATAAAACATCTATCTCCATATGACATTCTTACTTGGTTTCCATTATATACTTTCATACTTTTCATGGTCTAACTTTTATTTTATTAGTTTTGTCTCCATACACCATATCTATCACTGTTCTCCAGCGTTCACCAGTTATTTTGTTCTATACCTAAGCATCCTTCTTCAGAAAACTTGTCGGGGTATAGTTCCTTAATAACAAGTAATATGCCTCATTAAATTATGACTCTTCATGTATAACTCAGAGACCCACATGCATTTCAGTCAAATTACCTACTTTCATTCCTTCTTTCTTTTATTTTTCTTTCTCTAAATATTTAATGAGTGCCTATTCTATGCCAAGAACAGTTCCAGGCTCTGAGGATACACTGTTGAACAAGATAGGCTAAGTTCCATGATCCTGGAGATGACTTTAGTGGGAGAAGACAGTAGACAAGTAAAGAAATAATGACTAAGATCATTTCAGACAGTAATAAATGATATGAAAAACATAAAATGGGGTGATATGTTAGAGTGATGGGGCAGATAGAGATAGAAATTTTGATTTACTCGGCAAGACTAAGAGGAGTAGGTGACAAGTGCAGTAATACTAGAATATCAAATCTGGGACAAGGAATCCCAAGCAGAGAAAATAGCAGGTATGATTTTAAATCCATTTCTCCAAAATGAGCTCTTTACCTGACTACCATATCAATTATCTTCTGTTACCTTCTGGTCCTCTCAATAAACTTTTGTATGTCGACTCAAAGTCAATATAACAAACCATGATATTAACTTCCATTTTAAGTTTGCTGCTAAAACAAGTACCATACAATGGATTGTCTTAAACAAAGAGATTTTATTGGCTCACTGTTTTGAGGCTAGGAGAAATCCACAATCCAAGCATCAGCAAGGGATGCTTTGCCCCAGAAGACTGTGGCATTCTGGAGCTGGTTACCAATGATCCTTGGTCCTTGGCTTCTCAGTCACATGGCAATGCACATGACTGTCTTTTCTTTTCCTGTATGCGCTGACTTCCAGCTTCTAGCTTTCTGTGACCTTATCCCCGTCTATGTCTGAATTTCATTTTGCTTATAAAGGACTCCAGTAACCCAGATTAAAACTCAAACTGATTCAGTTGGCCACACCTCAATTAAAAATAACACCTACAAAAGGTCCTATTTACAATGGGTTCATGCCCACAGGAATGGATTAAGATTAAGAACATGTTTTTCTGGGGTATATAACTCCAAGCTACCACAGTTGTATCTCTTTTAACTTTATAATGTTTTCGATGATGCCACCAATTACCGAATCAACGGGTTCAGAATCTTGAATTAGCTGAATCCATAGTCTTCCTTTTCAAGAATAATTAGTCAACATTCTTTCAGGATACTCTCATTTCTTTTCCATCATACTTCACTAAGTGTGTCCACTTGTTCTAGTTACATGGTTTCTTTAAAACATAGTTTCTCAACTGTAATATGGAGATAATAATTATACACACTTCTAGTGGAAACAACATGGATTTTGAAAAGAGACCAACAGATTTATAATCTGGTACACCACCAATTAGCTGTGGCCTTGGGAACCACCAAAAATTAATTTCACTGTCCGTGATTGAGTTTCTGAGGGTGTCGAAGTTCACATGGAGAAAGCTCTGACCCCTGGTGCCCTGTTGCTTGAGTAGCCAGTTATTGTGAAAGGACTGCACCCACTGAGCCAATTGGGAAGGGAGTCCTCAGCTTGGCTCTGTGAACCCCACAACATCCATGATCAGGAAACTGGCAGCCTCCCCTGAGGACTTTGCCAACAAACCAGCTATAATATCATAGAACAGGTCATTGCCCTCAAAGATCAAGAGAGGAGCTCATTTTGAAATTATCATTCCCTGCACTGGGAGTTCCAGCAAAGAGGGGCTTTTGCTGTGGTTGCTTTATTTATTTTTTTGTTTTGTTTTGTTTTTGCTTTTGCTTTTTTTTTTTTTTTTTTTTCTTCTGCCAGTGGAATTTCTGACAAAATGAATGGTTGCAAATGCAACAGCCTGCTTGCTGACCAAGATCCAGGCTTGAGTCTCACTGGTATCTGCAGTGTCTGATTAACCCTCAGCATAAAAACCCCTCATTCTGATGTATTTGCCATCTCTATTGTCTGCCCCAATCCTAGACACAGGCTGGGTAAACTAATTTGGGCAACTAGCTGTTTGGTCATATTTTAAAGATATTTTGTTCTATTTCATTTTTAAAAACATGTTTAAAAAAAGAATTAGAGGAGAAAGTAGCAAAGCCTCTTAAAATAAACAAATTCAAAACACAGCAGAAAGAACACAGGAAGTTTTACTGAGTAATTGAGGTGATTACATGCAAAGCACTTTCCCATAATCATGAGTTTCAAAAGAGGATAGAGGGTGATTGACAGTGTTGGCCACCCTTGAAACTACATCGTGATTGGAGGAAATAATTACAAGTATGGAGAAAGTAGCCCAGGACTCTACATTTCTTTTATTTTCAGTTCTAATCAGGGAGAAGAAAAACTATAATAGAAAAGAAAGTTAGTTTAAAACTCTTGTACTTGGGGAACAAGAAAGCAGGAATCCCTGCTATACTTAACACAAGAGATTTTACTCTTTTCCATTTATTCATTTACTGAACACTTATTATGTTCCAGATTGTGGTAAAGATCAGAGTGCATATCTGATGAAAGCCATTCATGTGAACTGTAAACCTATAAACAGTTACAAACTGTCATTGTAGATATTTTTTCAACATAAGTAATTAGGGCAAAGTGACAAATTATGTTGCCAGATCAAACTTGTCTGCTTGCTAGAATGTTCATCTGTATATACATACGGGTCAGATAGAAACAGAGCTGTTTGAGTTGAGCAGGCATGGGCCTCTCAACTCAAAAAACTTTGGAGCTCCAGGAAAGAGTTTGAAAGCCACTGAGGAGAAAGTGTTTGTGCATCTTTGCCTGCTGTTGATGCTTTGATACTTCAAAAGGAGCCAGGCTATTTTCTTGCTATTTCAAATGCTTTCTTCCTTTTCCCTTCCAACTCACATTTCCACACCAATGTCCCAACCTTGAATTCATCTTTTTTTCCCTTCAAAACAAACCTAAGCTTATGCTGCTTCCCTGAAGATTCACATTGATCTTTTGCTTTCCCCCAAAAAATCCATACCATCTACCGAAAGTATAGTATTTAATTGCATATCATCTTTTTTATTACTTGCTCAATGTATAAATTTCTCATAAGTCCCAAAAAGCCCATGAGATCATTATCTACATCTTTTGAAATGCTTATTATAAGTGACCAGCTTCTGGAGTCAGCTTTAGAAGGTTTGAATTCTGGCTCTACCGCTTAATAGCCATGACATACGAGAAAGTTACTTACCATCCCTAAGCCTCATTTTCTTCATCTATAAAAGGGGAACAATACTAGTATCACCCTAAATGGTCATTTTAAGAATTAAACAAACGAGTGTAAAGCATTTAGCACAGTGCTTGGGTCATATTAGTATACAATAAATTTCAGCTCTTATTTATTAATTATCAGCAGTATAATTATTTCCCCAGAAAAGTCTTACTGAATGGAATTCTGTTGAATAAAAGTTAGAATCAGTCTATGTTCTACATTCTTTCCCAAGCTGAAAAATGGAAACTTTTCAGAATGTCACCATTCACAGGAATGCATTACCAAAGCCAAATGAAAAGGAACCAGAAAATCTGAATGGAACTGGCTAAACAAAAAGTATATCAGATTAAACAACAAGCTGACTGATGTAGGAGAATAAGGCATTAACATGAAAGCATTGGTTTCAAAATCCCTGGTCATTCTTGGTCAAGTTGGATGAGCAGAAAGTGATATGGTCCAGCTGCCTTCCTTCCCAACACCCTTTCCATGTTGCAAGTGTTTTTTTATGATAGGCTCAATATCAGCATTTAAAGCAATCTTTAGCTATTCCTTTCCATTTCATGATCAAATCATTTCTAAGTTCTTTAGTGGATTTTTTTAATTAGTTAGAGGTGGTAGAATTTAATTGGTCTAGAAACAAGTGCAGATCAAGGATATTTTTAGAGACATAGATGCTCAAACACTCTCAGAGTAGGGACTTGACCATTGCTCCACATGAGTTTATTATGGTAACAGAGTAGTAAACTGTGATTGCTGCCCAAAATTTTAAATTGCTACCAAGCAGAAAACAGAGTGACATTTACAAAATAAAATCTTTTATAGATCTCATACACAGGGAAACTTCTTAAATTCTTCCTTTTAACTTTGTGTAAGTGAATGTTTTCATCACACTTTATTTTTTTTCTAATTCAGTCAACTTTCTCTCAGCAATCTTGTTAACTAAAAAGTATTGGTCATTGTTCTGATCCCATCTTGTGTATAAAAAAATTACTTTATAAATAACTGAATAAATATTTCATACTGTGTGTGTGTGTGTGTGTTCTCTAGGGATAAAGAAATAATATCTGTAAATATTATTTTTACAAAAATTGTCTCACATGACTGCAGGGATGCACAAGTCCAAATTCCATATAGCAGGCTGCAAGCTGGGAACTCCGATGAAGGTTTTCAATGAATTTCCCAGGAAAAGCTGCTCTTGCTGAAGTAGAGATGGAGATTCTCTATTATGCCTGCGAATGAGCTGTCTCTCATTGTTGAAGGTAATCTCCTCAGTTTATTGTAGAGCTTGCTGATGAGTGAATGCCCTCACAGTAACAGCCAGGCCAGTTCTTGCTTAACCAAACAACTGGACACCATTACGCAGCCAACTTGACACAGGAACCTAGCCATTACAATTATAAAAGATAAAAGCAAAATATCAAATCCCTTTTTAAAAAAATAAGCTGTATAGAGAGTGGATGTGGCTCAAGCAGTTGAGTGCCCACCTCCCACATGGGAGGTCCCGAGTTCAGTTCCTGATGTCTCCTAAAAGTAAACAAACAATGAGCAGACAATGAGCAAAAGACAAGCAGACAATGATGAAAAAACAATGAGCAGTCAAGATTAAAACAATGAGCAAAATAGTGAGAAAATGGATGAGGAAGCCAACTCAGGGGAGCCGATGTGGCTCAGTGGTTGAGTGCCAGCCTCTGCATGTGAGGTCCCGGGTTCAATCCCCAGACCCAGTACCTCAAAAAAATAATAAATAAATAATTTAAAAATTAATAAGCTGTATAAATTTTTTAACACATTTGGAGACGTTTGTGATCACAAGAATTAGTGCATTTTCCCAGGTTCAATACATTGTGGACATTATTGGGGGCAGAATGGAACAGAATATATTCTTAATTCTGTATTCTCCATATTTTTAGAAACCAACGAATCATAGGATAAGATTCAGGGCTCATTTAGCCACTCATATATTTTTTGAACTCCTCTTATGGCCCGGAACAGGTATAATCTCATGGTATGCAATTATAGAGCTCTTTTTATATGCCAGACATTTCTCAAAATACTTTACCCACTTGATAATCTGAACAACTCAATGAAATATATATTATCCCTGTATTTTACAGATGAGCAAACTGAGGCACAGAGATGTTAAATGATTTTCCTAAATTCATGCAGCTACTAAGTAACAGAGCTGGCTATAAGCTCGGATAATCTGAAAATAGGAATAGAACACCACAGTTGTCTTTGTGCAATTCTTAGCTATGTGATGGTGGAAAAAAGTTTCCTTTCTTCTGAGTTAATAGGTGTTTATGTTTAAAAGAGAAAATGTTAAATCTTAATGATGAAGCTGCTTTCTCTCTAGTCCTTAAATGATGACTTCTTACATTAGTATTATATTAGGGAGAAACCCTAATCATTATAACACTAGATATTTACATATGGTTTATTAAAGATTATTATTTCTTTTAATAGCCACAACACTCCAGGAAGGAACAAAACTTCAAAAAGAGATTCTTAAGCTCAGGTTTGAATTTTTTCCTTGCTTTCTCATTACACCAAATTACTTTCCAGGCAGCAAGGCAAGTGCTATTTAGTCCATTTAACAGATTAGGAAACTGTATCATAAATTCAGGAAACATATTACATTCCAGTACATTGGACAGGATTGAAACTAAAAGCCAGATCTCTTCATTTCTAGCCCAGAGTTCTTTCAGCCACATCATGCTACTTTCTCACATTAGATAGTACCTAGTATTCTAGATAAAAATTATAATATAACCACTGGGTTTAGATGGCAGTAAATAATGTTGTCATTCTCCTCAGTGTGTGTCATCCCCATTCACCCACCCGCTGGGTAGTTTCACTTTCAATAGCCAACACCCATGACTCTTTGGAGGGTGATCTGGAAGAGCATGGACATTTCTATCTTGGGATGAGCCTGAAGCAATACTGAGGGGACACTAACTCCCTTGCTTGGGGGAACAATTTTGAAGCACAATTTACACTCCAGGGGCCCTCTCTGCAGGATCAAGTTGAATCTATACTCTGAAGGTCTTTGCCTGATATCATCACTCCATTAATCAGCTTAGACCCCTCATCTGTCTGGCTTCTTCCCTCCTTTACCACTTTCTCCTTGGAGTACTTTCTTATTTTTTAAAATTAAATTAAATTAAATTTTATTTTATTTTTTAAAGATACTTAGATTATACTATTGTCACATAGAAAATATAGGGAATTACCATATGCCCTGATCCCCACACCTCCCACATTTTCCCACATTAACAACATCCTTCATTAGTAAGGTACATTCATTGCAATTGAAGAATACGTTTTGGTTTTGGAGCATTGCCTTAAGTGTGGATTTACATTGTAGTTTACACTCTCTCCCACTCAATTCTGTAGGTTATAACAAGATTTTTAATGGCTTGTATCTGTCGGAATGTCATTCAGGACAATTCCCAAGTCCCCAAAATACCCCTGTATTACACCTGTTTTTCCCTTTCCCTGCCCTCACAACCTCCAATGGTCACTGCCTCCACATCAATGGAGTGCTTTCTTAATAAATCACTCATACCTGAATCCTTGTTTCAGAGTCAGCTTCTGTGGCAGATGATGTTTACTAATTATTAATATTGCTCTTTTTAGTATTGTTATGTTTGTCTTAGTAATTAAATCATTACTTTCTGTACAGTCTCATTGATAACTGCTACAATACTCTTATTATATTCTTATAATGTCAAATCCCTCCCTCTTCCTGAGATCTGGATTCAGATAAGCAACTACTGAGCATGATCCACTTGGCTGTTTTGAAAATTCTTCCAATGTCTAAAAAAGGATGATTTATTTCTCCACAAATTCTTACTACCTCTCCTTCTTAACTCTGTTGGTGGCAATTTTTAAGCAAGAACCATCAGTTATAACTTTTCCCTCCTTTTTACTTTCTTACATTCCCAAATCACCAAAACCATACGTTTTTTAAAAAGTACTTTGTATTATTTTTTTCATTACTAATGTTTTGTTCTACATTCTTGTCAACTCTTTCTTTTACTACTCTAATAATATTTTACATTTCTCTGCTGTCATCATTATATATCTTCAAATTCTTTCTATACTAGAATGGTCTTGTATGCCCTTGTTCTTTCTTTACCTGAGGAACTCAAATGACTTTCAAGAATCTGGGCAGTTGCTTATCCAACCAGTTCTAATCAAATCATCCCAACTCATCTCAAGACAAATTCTTCCACTCAAGGCAAGGCCCAAGCTACTCAGAACTGCTGGCAGCTTTATGAAGGTGCCTTGCACTTTACATCTCACTGGCCATGCAGTGTCCCCTTTTCCTGGGATCCACCTCTCCCAGTATATCTGGCTCCTGCTTGTTCTTTATAATACAACTTTATAAACCAATACCTCCATTGAATTTTCTTCTCTGACTTCCCCTTGTGTGTACGAGCTGGTTAGAAAATTTTTCATGTGGTTTTATCCAATCCTATATGTCTATCTCTCTCATTTTAGACTCTTAGTTCCTTGAGGACAAAGACTTTATTAATCAGCCATGTATCTTCAGTTTGAGGCACCTACTAGATGAACAGAATATGCTTCCAGAAAAATCAAATGATAAATATTTTGTAAATGAAGAATACCATATATATATATATATATATATATATATATTTTTTTTTTTGGTGCACCGTTCCTGGAAGTACTGCAATACCAGGTCAATGCGTGGAGTGGACGGAGCAAGCCCCTATTCCATGTCCCTATTCCAGAACTCCATTTACTATATTGTCCTTGGATAGAGGACGTATCAGATATTAAACTGATAAGAACAGATACTACACTTGATCTTAGCCAAAAGGCCGAGAAGCGATACCATATATTTTTTTTTTAAGTGATCTTCTAATTCTGAGGCCTAGATTTGATTTACAGAGATATGCTAAGTTGCTTTCTTAAAGAAGATTAAAGAAGATTGTTTAACCTCCATCTCAATTCCAGGAAGCACCTTACCAATGTCCCTAATATGGTTCACCCAGAATTAGCTTGGACACAATATTCTGAGTTTTATTTCCTCATCTGCAAATGGGGATAATTATAACCTGCCTCACAGAGTTGCCCTAAGAATTGCTGAAAGATAATATGTAAAAGAATTTAGGGCATTAATCAGCATTTATTTATGCAGATATTACTTTTGGCACTAAAGATCAGCAGGAAGAGAAGCAAAAGTCTTTGACAGAGTGCCCACTGGAAGGGGAAGAAAGGAAGGTGTATTAGTCAGGGTTTTCTAGGGAAACAGAATCAACAGGAAATATCTGTAAATAGTATGAGATTTTATAAGAGTCTCTCACGTGACCATGGGAATGCACAAGTCCAGGTTCCGCAGGCAGGCTGCAAACCACAAGCTCCAATGAAAGTCCAATGAAGGTCCTTGCTGAGTTCCTGGAAGACGTTTGAGCTGGGAAATTCTCACTGAATGCTGAAATCACTTACCATTTTAAGGCATTTAACTGATTGGATAAAGCGTCACTCATTGCAATCTCCCTGGTTGATGCAGATGTATTCAGCCATCTATGCAGTAAACTCACTGGTGACTAAAGCCCATAAATGTCTTTGTATTACAATTAGCCCAGTGCTTGTTTGACCAAACAACCTGGCACAATAACCTGGCTGAGTTGACTCATTAGCTTAACTATCACAGAAGGCAAAGTTGTCAATTATAGTTGAACAAACCATTGTATTTTGGAAAACTTCTAAATACCCATTTCAGTAAACAGTGCTCATTCACTTAAAATGGTAGTGAAGATGCCCTATATTGACATTGAAAAGTACAAAAAGGGAAACATAAATCTCCCGAATCTTCAATGATTAATAATGAACTCAGATGTGTACCATTCAAAACATTCTGTTAGATGACAAACAGGTTATTATAGATTTGACTATTTCTAGATTTGTTGTAAGCAATTCTAGATTAAATATCTCATCTTCTAAAAAGATACCCTTTTCATTAAGAAATATATTAAACATTGTGGATTCTGTGTTTCAGAATTTATTTATGTCTAAGAAAATGATATCTTTTGTTTTTAAATATTTTTTGGCTTGATATAATTCTAAGAGCCCCTATAAGCTAGAGGTAAATGTACAAATTGTTCTATAAATATTGCTGCAAGTGTGTGTGTGTATATATATATATATTTATATATGTACTTTTAAAATTCAAACCCATCGAAATATTCAAAATCTCCAGATTTAAATTTTAACATATTTAGCCATGGTTCTTTCTGCAAACCTTACTTCTAATTTCAAAGAATTAAAAAATATCTAGAGAGATGGCTAGGTAGATATGTTTCTTTTTATAAAATTATCTGCATGATTTTGACATCCATAAGTAATACCTTAAAGAATTTCATTTCTTTGGTACATAAAAATGCAAAAAATTTTCAGGTGACATGTTTAATAGAGATTGGTGCTGTGTATAAGGTGGTGCAAACAATAAAAATTTTCATTTTAATTATTCTCAATGAAAATATTGATGTAGGTTAGAATATCATCAAGGCTCAATAGAAAATATGTTTACCCAGATAATAGTGTTTATGATTTTTATGGTTGGGAACAATAAATGGTAGTTAATTACTTCCTTATGTTATAGCTCTATATTGAAAAGTTTAATAACAGACTTTGATTATTTAGATAGAAACTTTGTACAGATTTTTATATCCAGTATAGTTTGAATAATCTCCACCAGCACCAAAAGACAAAATCAAAATTTAAATAAAAGATCAAAGACTTTGCACAGCTAGCCGCAGTAGCAGTTCAATTCACACCAGGTCTCACTGAGAAGTTAGCAAAATCATGTTTAATAGTTTTGTTGAGTATCAGTGTCATCCTGAAAGCAGTATAGGTTTGGATTTCAGGGAAGTAAAATGGAGAAGGGATTAAACAGACGAGAAGCTGAAAAGATCAGCAATCTCCCTATTTTGCCCTACAAAGAAGAAAAATGATTTTTTGACTTTAAAACTTTTTTCACACCCAATAAGCAGATTCTTTTTGCAGACAATTGTTGTAAACTTTTGCTTGAATTAGTAAACAGTTTGATTTTTCAAGCAAAACTACAGGACAATACCAAGTAATCTTAAATAAGATCTTAGCACGCTGTACATCATCAATACTCTCTTTAAATCAGGCATGCAAATTCCAAGACAATTGCTAGGAATCAAGTATGAATCATGTCTTGCTTATATGAGATTGTTTTATGCACAGAGTCTCCATTCATGGAATCATTTCAAAGAACTTGGTGATAAATATGAATTGGGTTCTTCCAGAACGAGATTATTAAGCAGAGTAACATTGGGTGAATCCCACAAATTTGAGAAATTGACCATCCCCCTCTCCTTTTTTTAATGCCCTTTAAAGCCTGTCTATAATACATCTGGTGTTTGTTCTCCTAGAGTGAAAATAACTAGTAGACCACCAGTAATTTAAATTGTACCCTGTTCCAAGGATGTTTGACATGTGGTCCCTTTGGAAGAACTAATGCAGAAAACTGGCTCTAACCCTGGAAAAAAGGTTACTATAGACTAACAGAAGGTTGCAATTAGCTAATATCAAAAAGGTTAACCTGCACATTTTTCTCTCAAATACATACTAATCTCATTTGTAAGCCATTTTATTCAGATACAGAAAATGAAATCATAAGGGTTATAACGTTTAATTTTAAAGTCGATTTCTTCTCTCCAAAAAGAAAAATAAGAACAAAATGTCACATTATATTAATAATTACCAGACTACTGAAGAACACACACAGTGAATTTATTTAATGCCTACAATTTATAGATGGGTAGATAAATAGATAGATGGGAAATATACATTCATTTTGAAGATCCTAATGTCTGTTTTATTTTCATTTAAATGTGCCTAAGAGAAATAAGAATTTATACATTAAGGTCTTTTCCATCATACTCTACCATTGTGATTTCCTAGTAGGAACAAAAAGGGATAGACTCCTCAGAACATTAGAGCGTGAAGAGGTAGACATTATCTAATTTAACTATACTTCCTAAATCAGGAAACTAAAATCCAGATCATTGAAATGACTTGCCTCAGTGTGCATAGCCAGTTACAGGCAAAACACAAACTAGAAATCTGTTTTCCTAATTTGAAATCCAGTATACTTTTTTACAATACCATAGTGTCCCTCATAAAATATTCTGCATGTATCTCTGTAATTGATAAAAGGTGGACATACTTAACTCGAAAGTTAAAATGAGGAATATAAAACTTGGTGCCAAATTTAAATAAATTCTTGTGTAGAGAAAGGTCAATTTTAGAATATTAAAAAAAATGGATAGATTGGCAAAGAAAGTTAATATTTTAATTAAAAAAAGAAACCTGTTTATTTGCATTAACAAAAAATAACAGAACCTGATCATGAAGTATTTAACACTTATCTATAATTTAAAGAATTGCTTTAATTTCATGTTGACTTTTTGGAACAACGTGAATAAGTTAGAATAGGGAGAACCACATTAATCCCAGACCCCTATAAATTATGGTGCTGTCCATCCATGCATGATGGAATCAACAGAAATCCTTGTGATAGTTTCTTTGATAACTCTATGATTCAAGAGATCCCATTGCAGAGCAACAGATCAAGCTAAAAAAGCAAAATAAAAATAAAATAAAAATTGAATCTGACCTAGAATATTCGTTGATATGATAACAAAAATAGAAAACTTATTTATAAAAGAATAGAGAACAAAACTGATTTATCAAGCAGAGTGGATGTAACTCAGTAGTTGAGTACGTGCTTCACTTATATGAGGTCCGGGGTTCAATCCCGGGTACCTCCTAAAGAAAAAAGAAAAGAAAAGAAATTATTTATCCTGAAAATAAATAATTTAATGCTCATTTTAGCTATGTTTACATATGCCTTGTAGTGGTGGATGACCCCTCTCCCTAATGACCACCGTCCCTTGCATGCTTTCCAATTCTGTTTTTTCTCTTGACTCTTAGAGATAGAATAATTATTTATCTTTGAAAAAGTGGAACATTCATTTATTTCCTCCGTGTAAACATTAAATATTGAAGCACAACTAATAATACCACTAAATCCAAGAAAAACAGATAACATTGCACTAAAATCATTCTTGAGTTTTTTATAATGTATTCAAATTTTTTTAAATTGAGCAACAGATTTGACACAAAAAATGTAAACAATTTGGCTGAAGAGCAGATCTTCAAATGAGGAAGGGAATAAGCATTTAAGTGACTTAAGAATATGTCATTAATAATGAAGTTAATAGCCCATATAAATTCAACAGTACCTATAATTAATATTTGCACAAAGTAAAAAATCAGAAAATGATATTTTCTGATCATGAAATTTGACAGAATCTATATAATACTACTACTGAAGAACTGATATTGAAAAGTATTAAAAATCAGGAAAAAGAGATATGAATTAAAATAATATTCAGCAGCACCTTATAAATGATAAAAATTAGTTCCAAAATAGGTCTAGACTACTTTTATTTTTGAGACAGTCTGACCATCCCGGTCACCCTAAAGGCAACATATCAAATTTTATATCGAGTTTCCATTCAAGCCATGGAGAGATGTGCTCCTAGAAGGTGAAGTGATAAAGTAGCTATGAAATCATATAGAATATGGATGTGACCCATTGCTTCAATTTCTTGAACCTCACTCTCTTCATCTGATAAATACAGAAACCAATAAATATCTTGCAGTTATGGTGATTTTCACAAATATGCAAAATGCCTGGTGCAAAAGAGGAATTTAATAAATGATAACTCATGTTATGGATGTGGCTAGAGGACATAGGCTCAGCATAGCATGGGAGAAACTTCAGAAGGTAGATAGAAATAGAATATGCCACAATTTTGCTAGGTTTGGCTTTATTAAATATCAGCATGGCAAGAGCAAATTATTTGTACAATGCAGCATTTCTTACATGCAGATGCAAATATATGATTTACACATTAAAAAAAAATCTGGCTTTACACATGACTGATTGTAAAATGGATCCCTCACCCACCCACCAGGGAGTTTGTGATAATGGTATCTGCATATTCAAGAGAGTAAAAATGTTGAGAACCAGTAACAATGGGTATTGTGTAAATGATGTCAGCAAAAGCGTAAAACATTGGAAAATAAATCTTAAAATATAGATTTTACTTGAATCCAAGGTTATTGTTTACTATTTTAAAAATATTACTGGTTTCCCCTACACCACAGTCAGCAACACTGTGCAAGAAATAGTATTCTTCAAACAATTGGATGAGTGAAAAGAAGTTTAAAACTGAACTCATAGGTGGTGTGCGATCAAGTAAAATGTATAAGCTGGTGATCATTAAACCTGCAGTGAATTTCAGTTATTCTCTTGCCATCTGTGAGATGATAAACACTGGAAGTTAAATTTAGTAATAGTAATCCAAGTCAGTGTGTCACTGGTGTTCTATCATTTTTTTAATTTAAAAAATTATTTGTGTCAATGTTACTGGTTACTCAACTGCAATAACAATAAATATGTTTTGGTCAGTGGTTACACTTCCCTCCAACCCCCATTTTTGTTCAGTCCTCAATCTTGAGGGGTTTGAGACAATGTCTTCTCTGACTGTTTTGGCTGAGAAGGGACATAGATATTATAGGGCAGCAGAATGGAATTGTTTTGCTTGCATTTGAAGAGACTCTTTGTTTTTTGGGTGTGGCTGGTCCATCCTCATCACTTAGTTGGTTATCCAGGACAGATTCGAAGAACTGGAGAATAGTTGTTGACTGTATATCTGCTAGATTTCAGGGCTCAACTAACATATGAACAATCCGAAGCCTTTTAATCTATAAGAATTATACTTAACAGGTAAATTGAAAATTATAGGTTCAGATAAAAGATTTAGAAGAATCCTGATTAGGGAATTTATAAATGAGTATTCCTATGTTATATTAGGGAAATAGTTTTACATATATTCCCAGATAAGGCCCCATAAGGGAGCGTATCATTTTTTATTTAATTTTTTTAATTTTATGTTTTTATTTTATGTCTTCATTGTTTAGCCACTAAATCCTTTTTTCAAATGATAGCTTACTCTTATAACCACCACTTAGTATAGGTGAAGCTCCATCTTTTCTAATTGAAGCAGAGATGGTCACCTGACATTCTTCCAGCCTCCAGATTGGCCCATACACCTTTTTTCCCAACAATCTTCCCTCTGGACCAGGGTGTACCATGGAACCCAGTCTGAAATTATCTTTTCAGGAGTCTTTGAATAGAAAGAGTACTGTGGTCCAAAGGTTCATTTAGAGCAAGTGTTCTGTTTTTAAGGTTATCCAAAAAAGAATAATTATCCCCTCTTATTTATTGATCAAAGAACTTGTTTGATATGAGTCATCCTACAGTTCTCCTGAAAAAAAACAGAATGACATAAAATAAATACCAATGAATTCAAAGCAACAAAATCTGGTTTGATTTCGTTTGCCTCCATGTCCAACCTGGGTGACCTTATTCAAGTCATTTAACTTCCATGAGCCTCAATTTCTCAAATATCTAATGTACCCAATAATTTCTACTCACCTCAAAAGAGTATTGTGAGTTTCCAACAAGATAAATATATAAAAGTGTTTGTGATATTTATAACATTCACTTTCTGTTGTAACCCTCACTCCCATAGTTTAATCTTAGTTCTCTATTTAAATGAAATCAATTTTCACCACTATTTCTTATATCAAATCTCCCCATTTCTGAGTTCTTCATTTTGATTAATTTCTAATTTGCTTAAATTTATTCTTCAATTAGCTCTTTCTAGAGGAGTCCATAAATGCTGTATTCCCTTAGTTATTTTAATTCTCTGTTTCCTTCTTTCTTTACTCCCTTGCATTGCTGGTATTTTTAATCTCCTTACTTTATTACAGATTCTTAAGGGAAATATAAAATTTTTCCCATCTCCCCTTTTCCCCTAGATTCCTAACTCCTTCAGCCTTTTATCTTTTTGTTTTATTCAGGACTGATTGCCCTGTAGGTCCCCTGAAAACTGCCATCTTAAATTATTCCTTTACTTTTTTTTTAATTTACTTTTTTAAAAATCCATTTTAACCCCCCCACCCCACCCCACCCCCGTTTTTGCTGTTGTGTGTCCATTCATTGGGCAATTTTCTGTGTCTGTTTCCTGCCCTCTCCTCTCATCCTTGTCCTCCTGTCTTCACCGGGATTCAATCCTCAGAACCTCCAACATGGGAGAAAGGCATTCTGCCACCTGTACCACCTCAGTTCCTGGTTTTTCAGCACGTCTCATCTTGGCTCTCCCCTGTGTCTCTCTCCTGTTACGTCATCATTTTGCTGCGTGGTTTGGCAGGGCCTGGCGGCTCACCTACTAGTGGGGTCTGGCGGCGTGCCTACACACCTATGTTTTTCTTTATTTTACCTGAAGGTCCCAGGGGGATCGAACCCAGGTCTATCCATATGGGAAACAGACACCCAACCATTTGAGCCACATCCGGCCCTATTCCTTTACTTTTTCCAGGCTCGATTCCAATGCAAGAGCATCTATTAAAACCATAAGAAAGGAGATGCAGGTAGTAGGCTTGCTGAGTCATTAATCAAAAATGTCTTCATTCTACCCTCATACTTGATCAATAGTTTAACTAAGTACAGATACTTAGGTCAAATATAAATTTCCCCCAGAATGTCAAAGATATTACTCCATTGGCTTCTGGCATCTTACACTGCTGATCAGAAATCTGGGGATTCATCCTTTAGAGGTAGAAATTCTGCTGCTTATTTGGTAATTTCCTCCTCTTCATTTACTTTTTTCTGCTATACCGGGCCTTATATTAAGTTGAATTTTAGACTCACTATTTTATATTATAGTGGTACACCAAGTACACTTTCTAACTACTGAATGACGTTACCAAAATTAAATTCAATCATATTTGACATTAAGATGAATGTTGCTCCCATCGAATGATCTTTTGCTATGCAGGAGAAAGTCGAAAGTTATATCTCCTAAAATTTATATTTCTACAATGTTGTCTTTTAAAATATTAGTTGTCAAATTTTAAATGTTCACCATAAGAAAGTTGTAATTACCAATTTTTGTCAGTGCCCATTCCTAGTTTGTGCCTGCAATCTTTATACTGTACATTTGAAATACTGAATAAAAGCTCAATTTCAAGTTTGTATTACAACTGTATAGGTATGTCCCTCCTATCTGTAGAGAATTGAATATAATTGAGGACATACATTTACAATAACACAATTTCAGTAGAAAACTTTGTATTCTAATGTCATTGTTTTGGAAAATCTCAAATCCTTTACTCAGCCTTTTAAAATTATTAATAGTCTGTCACAGTCATTTTGACAAGGTTTTTGTTTAAGGATTTTGCTGCTGTAGATTCACAACTATAAAGATTTGCATTCTTAGTGCATTAGTTTAAAGCTGGCTGTTTTGAAGTTTTACTAGTGAGAACAAAATATGTTTCAGGTCCCTCAGTTTTCTCTAACACTTTTATTTTTATCATATTCTTTGTTTATTGCATCTGTATGGAAAACAACTTTGCATTGATATTGTTAAACATGATTTTGGAGTTTATGCACTATATGACATTTTGAAACAAAGTTGTCATTTTCTTTCAATTTCATCCTGACAAAATGAAAAATGATTTTAATTGTTTTTTGAAACCTCATCCCTAAATGGAATTGAATAACTAAAAATTATATACAATCACTATCTGCTATTGCTTTGTGTGTGTGTGTTAAAATGCTAAATATGAAATGATGTTAACATTATGCTATCATTACTATTTAGCTGAATTACAATTATTCTGCTGTGTTTTATTGTTTTCTTCTTTGGATAACTTTACATGCTTATTGTTATATATTTTTAATTTTTTGATATGAGTTCAGAGTTATTTATGATAAAGTTGGAATGACAGTACAAAGAGTAAACTCTTCCCCTAGACTCATCAAATGTTAACATTTTACATTTGCTTGATCATACTCTTTCTCTTTATATAAATATTTTTTCCAGAAGCTTTGAACATAAGTTGCAGATATTTTGCCCCATTGTCTCTAAATAACTCAGGGTCTATTTTCTAAAAAGCAAGGACATCTTCTCACCATAACCAGTGTACAACCATAAACATGGGAAATTAATACTGATATAATACTATTTTCAAATCTATAGACTTTATTCAGATATCAGCAATTGTGCCAATACAAAAGAAATGCCTGGCTCATGAATTAAATTCACTTGTCATGTATCTTTAGCCTCCTTTAGTCTGAAACAGTTCTTCAGCCTTTCTTTTTCACAACATCTATAGTTTTGAAGAGTACAGGCAAATTATTTTGTAGAATGTCTCTCAATTTGGGATTTTCTTATATTTCTTCATAACTAAATTCTGGTTATGCATTTTTGATTAATATTCAGATTAATTGCTGATTGACTTCTCACTTTAACTCTGAAAACAATATTTTTTCATAAAAATACCAGCTTATAGTCACTATTAGTTATTGCAGAATTTTATACTGACAATGATAAATATATACATTTATTGATAGAAGTTCAATATATATATCACACAAGAATCTTTCACTTCAAGGGAAGTGAATATTCAGGTATGAAAAACAAATCTGAATGAAATGGCCTATTCTTTTTTTTAAAAATAAATCAAACTTATTGATACATATTAATAAAGCATACAATCCATCCAAAGTATACAATCAATGATATTTGGTATAATCATATTATTGTGCATTCATCAATTCAATTATCAGAGCATTTTCATTACTACAATAATTATAATAATAAAATACAGAAAACAGACAAACAACAACAAAAATAAACAAAAACAAACATTACTTCCCAATCTCTGTATACATCCCCTGCTGTATATAGCTACTATTCTATTTCTGTCTTTCTAGTTTATTTGTATTTATATTTTGTATAGATGGAGTCAAGCAATATGTAATACCTAATGTCTAGTTTCTTTCTCTTTGGATATTGCTATTTTTTTAAACATACAGGAAGATTATTAATATATCTGTATACTGCTGTGTGTTGTTTGCTTTGATTGTGTTTTTACCTGATATTTACATCTTGTAACAGTAACATACATTTGTTCAGTTTCTAATAAAAAACAGTCTTATATATGCAATATTACCCATATTCATATTTCACATGAAGTTTCACTTTGCTATACAGTACCATGTTACATTTTTTAGTTTTCCTTCTAGTAATGTACATGACCTTATACTTTTCCTTTCAACCACTGTCATGCACTGCTAGTTACAAACACTATAATGTGCTTTCACCTTTTCTATACATTTCCAAAGATTAACACATAACCTTTTTACTAATTCTGCACTGATTAACCCTCAATGTCCATTCCCTAACCTCACTCTCTTTTCCGGTGACCTATATTCTAGTTATTATCTCCATGAGTTTACACAATATATTTAGTTCATAAAAGCGCAATCATATAGTATTTGTCCTTTTGTGTCTGGCTTGCTTCACTCAACATAATGTCCTCCAGGTTTATCCATGTTGTCATATTTTTGACAACTTCATTTCTTCTTACAGCTGAATAATATTACATCGTGTGTGTACACCACAATTTGTGTATCCATTCATCAGTTGAGGGACACCTGGGTTGTTTCCATCTTTTGGCAATTGTGAATAAAATGCTGCAATGAACATTAGTGTATAGATGTCTATTCGTGTCACTTCTTTCTGTTCTTGTGGATATATACCTAGCACAGGTATTGCCGGTTCTCACAGCAAGTCTATATTGAACTTCTTTAGGAACTGCCAAACAGTATTCCACAGTGGCTGAACCATTCTACATTCCCACCAGCAGTGAATAAGCATTCCTATCTCTCCACATCCTCTTCAACACTTTTAATTTTCTGATTTTTTAATAGTGGCTGTTCTAATAAGTATGAAATGATATCTCATTGCTGCTTTGATTTGCATTTCCCTAATCAGTAATGACGTTGAACATTTTTTCATGTGTTTTTTTTTTTTTTTTTTTGCCATTTGTATTTCTCCTTTGGACAAGTGTCTGTTAAAGCCTTTTGCCCATTTCTCAATCAGGTCATTTGTCTTTTTATTATTGAGTTGTAACATCTCTTTATATATCATGAATATTAAACCCTTTATCAGACATGTGATTTCCAAATATTTTCTCCCATTGAGTCAGCTGCCTTTTCACTCTTTCGACAAAATCTTTGAGGTGCAAAAGTGTTTAATTTTGAGGAGGTCTCATTTATCTATTTTTTCTTTTGTTGCTCGTGCTTTGAGGTAAGAGCCAAGAGACCACCACCTACCACAAAACTTAAAGATGTTTCCCTATCTTTTCTTCTAGGAATTTTATGGTCCTGGCTTTTATATTTAGGTCTTTGATACATTTTGAGTTGATTCTTGTATAGGGAGTGAGATATGGGTCCTCTTTTATTCTTTTGTGTATGGGTGTCCAGTTCTCCCAGCACTATTTGTTGAAGAGACTGTTTTGTCCTGGTAACATGGACTTGGTAGATTTGTCAAAAACAAGTTGGCTTTAGAGGTAAGGGTCTATTTCTGGACTCTCAATTCTATTCCACTGATCAATGTGTCTATCTTCATGCCAATAACTTGCTGTTTTGACCACTGAATCTTTGTAATATGTTTCAAGTTCAGGCAGTGAAAGTCCTCCCAAATCGCTCTTCTTTTTTAGGATGCCTTTGGCTATTCAGGTGCGTTTTACCTTCCAAATAAATTTGGTGATTGCCTTTTCTAGTTCTGTAAAGTGGGCTGTTGGAATTTTGACTGCTATTGCATTGACTCTATAAATCAGTTGGGGTAGGATTGACATCTTCACGATATTTAGTCTTCCAGTTCATGAACACAGAATGTCTTTCCACTGCTTTAGGTCTTCTCTGATTTCTTTTAGCTGTGTTTTGTAGTTTTCTGAATATAGGTCCTGCACCTCTTTGGTAAAATTGATTCCTAGGTATTTGGGTCTTTTGGTTGCTATTGTAAATGGAGTTTTCCCTGATTTCCTCCTCAGATTGTTCAATACTAGTGTCCAGAAACAGAACTGATTTTTGCATGTTGATCTTGTATCCTCTCACTTTGCTGACTTACTTCTTAGCTCCAGTAGATTTGTCACTAGACTTTTTAGAATTTTCTGAAAATGGAATCATGTCCTCTATGAATAGTGAGAGTTTTCCTTCCTCTTTTCCTATTTTGATGTCTTGTATTTTTTTTTTTTCTTGTCTAATTTCTCTAGCTAGAGCTTCTAACACAATGCTGAATAACAGTGGTGACAGTGGAGATCCTTGTCTTGCTCCAGATCTTGTAGGGAAAGCTTTCACCCCTTCCTCATAGAGTGTGATGTTAGCTGTGGACTTTTCATATATGCCCTTTATCATATTGAAGAATTTTCCCTTCTATTCTTACTTTTTGAAGTGTTTTTATCAAGAAAGGATGCTAGATTTTGTCAAATGCCTTTTCTGTATCTGTTGAGATGATAGAGAGGCTTATTCTTTTTACTAACATTGAAGTGGCAATAAACTTTCATGGGACCCCAATATCTTTTCATATGTATGTTCAGGAATGCCTAAAGTGAGAAGCAGACATTCACCTTTTTAGTCTTCCAAAGGCCAAAGCTGAAGCCAAAGACAAATAGCAGATTTTGAACAAATATAAAGGCTGAAAGAGAGCTTTGATGCATCCTTAAATATATTTTGTTTTCACAAGCTCTTTGTTTTCTATTTGTTCTTTTGAAATTTTTGTTTTATTCCTATTTTGTATGCATGATTATCTTTTCAAATCTTTTTGAGGGTATCCAATAAATGTTCATTTGAATTTGCTTCATACTCTTAGCAGGGCAAGATTCATGAGCATGTGGACTATGCATTTGCACAGTGCCCTGTGCTCAGAAGGTCCCCACTCTTGGTTTAATGCACTGCTGTCACCATATTGAAATTATTAATAACTTTTAGATGGGAGGGTCCCACATTTTCGTTTTGCATGGGGCCCCATAAATTATGTGGCTTATCCTGGTCATATACGCACTCTTTCTTCCTTGGTCAAGTTTGTTTTCTTTTTCTCATTGTTTACTTTGGTCTCTTATTTTGATTTGCTTCTTTTCCACAGCTCTCTAGTAATCTTTGATTGTGTATTTATTTAAACAGTGTGGCAATAAAAATTCTCTTGGTATCTCTGTGTATACAGGCAGGATTTTGCATTAAAAGGCTTGGGCCGAGGGTCTGCCCCCTTGCAGGGATTTCTTGAAAATTATTTTGTTAAATTCTCTCACAGAATAAATTTCTAATTAAGTGTGATACTGATACAATTACCTTTTAAGTGAGGGTCTCTCCAAAGTACAAATGAAAACAGGCCTTTCTTTATCCTCCCCACTAGGTAGAAGAATACATCTCTATAAAAATATTTTTCAAGGAAATCCAATTTCTATGATGATCTGTTCATTGTTTATCATCATACAACTAACAAATGATTTGTTTCAAGTATTAAACAACATAAAATGTTAAGATAGATTTAGTGAGCGAAAAGGCTGATCTGAGTATCTGAAGGAAAACCCCTTTAAAAGTAAGTTGGATCTGGCATAGAAAAAACTGACAACTCCAAGATGAGCTGTATGAGCCTTCATTGTGGACATGAGAGATGTTGACCACTGTGTTCACACATGCACATTTGTGTGTGTTCTCTACCTGCATATTTTAAAAATATAAAGGGCAGATGAATTGAGGGAGATTGGGGACCTGGAGAAAGCGTTGGGCTAGCTGACAAAAATTAGTAAAATCAAGTCTTGTTTTTACCTGTTTTACTTTTACCCATTTTATTTTCAAAATTTAAAATTTGAAAAATATACCGTAAGTGAATTTTTCCAATAGTATTTTCTTACTCAAAAAGAACTTGAAATATTAAAAATTTATTTAATTTCTCAATCTACGTGACAGAGATACAATTTAAAGTGGTAGCAAAATAATGCAAAAGGTATTATGGACACTAGGGTACATAAAGAAAGGCTATGTTAATTAGTTAGCCTTTCAGAACACATTTCCATAACTAAATTCTCTGATAAAAAAATACTCAGTTAAAATGAGTGGTTTTTACAGAGGATCATCCTGACTTCCATGGCTTCAATGGTTGACGAACTCCCTAAACTCATAAACTTGCATGAGGTACATGTACAGGCTATATATATATATATATATATATATTTTTTTTTTTAAGGGGAAGAAAAAAAGACTCAGATTTATCAAATTTTTCCAGAGATCTGAGCTTCATCAAAGTTAAAGAAATTAATTGCTGCTTTTTTGAAACTAAGAATAAAGAGCAATGTAAGAAATTGATATATGGTAGAGGGATATATTTTTTTCAATTCCTCATCCTCACTGTTCAAATAATTTGATTTTCATTGTCTTGGAGAAAAATACAAAAGACATCTAAGGTTTAGTGATATGAAAGTCAATCAATTAAAAGCTTCTGCTATTATTTGGTTATAACTCTGGGCAAGAAATATCCCATAGAAGTTGAAGACTCTGCCTGCTCTATTAAAAGATTATTGTTAGAAACTACACCCACCCCATCCTACTTATATCTAGGGAATAGGACTGGCAGAATGATTTGGGCATCAATGGCAAGGAGGTTTTGCTTTTAAATTGCATGTAAATTGAATTTTTATAAAATTAGTGCCAACAGATTTCATATTGCTTTTGTTTTTTTAATACACAGATAGTAAGAAAATAATAAATTAAACTTACCTATCAAAATCAGTAAGATACAGTAATCCTACTCCAGAGTTTCCATCAACAGATGATGGACAAACAAAATATGTTCCATATACAAAGGAATATTATTTGGCTGTACGAAAGAATGAAGTTCTGAGATGAGCTGCAACATGGGTAAACCTTGAAAATATTATGCTGAGCTAAATAATCCAGGCACCAAAGGAAAAATACTCCATGACTTGATTTATATTAATATCTAGAAAGAGCAAATTTGTAGAGACAGAAAGTAGATTAGAGATTATAAGAAATGGAGGGAAGGGGAATGGGGTAGTTGTTATTTCATGGGTACAGAGTGTTTGTAAATTTTGGAAATTTTTAAATACAGGTATTCATTTTAAAAATATAAAAACTTTCAGAGAAAGTAACTTCAAACTGTCTAATATAAACAGTAAAGTTTCTTATTTTTCCTAAAATGATATTGATTCTCCACAGCCTTATTTCTCTAGCCTTTGTTTGTTTTTTTGGGGGGTGGGGGTATGAACTTGACACTAGATCTTTTTTTATATATATAATATATTAACATATTTTCAAAATATATTCAATTATATACCCAATGCATTCATGGAACTCTAATTATGCATTTATTTTTATGAGAAGCAGATGTGAAGAGAGTTTTTGCATCTCTTTTAAAACAACTATTGAATGTGTCCATAGAGATTAAGAACATGAGTCCTGAAGTCAGATTTGAATCCTGGTTCCATTACTGACCTCTGGATGACTTTGAGCAACTTATTTATTGAAATTATAATTATAAATTAGTGAATCATCAATAAGGTGGTTGTAAGGATTAATAAATGCAAAGCACCTGAAACAGTGTTGGGCACATACTAAGCACTCAGTAAATGTCAAATAAGATACTGCTTCTGTTATTGCTGCTGGTGACAACTGTATTGGACGTTGATCTGGTTTGGATCAATTGCCCAGTGATCCACTTCTCTCCTTTTAGCAGCACACTTATTTCTTTTTGGTTACCACTCTCCACTTTGTACAGCCTTGGTAGGATTATAAATTCAGATACCTGTTCTTCCAGTAGGGAAGCCAGTGGGTCCCTGGAGATTTCTTCCATCAGAACCTTCCTCTCACTACCACAGTATAGCTAAGAGTATAGCATGTCACCTGTGTTCAGCCAATCAGACTCTCTCATGTGACAAACCCTGAGCATTGTACAGCTATGGAGCCATTTAAAAATATCTGATATATGTTACGCTTTTTTTGGGCAGGGGGAGGTGGTAGGCCTTTGTACCTCTTCCTGCCTGAAAGTGATGGGTTCACTCACTCCTCCTTCTCCATCCTCCTGCACTCTGGTCTGGCAATGGGGATGAGGAGAAGGGAAGACTAAGATTCCCAGTTAAAGTGTTTCATTCTCTTCTGAGAAATTCTGTCTGGTGCAATGACATGTAGTCTTAACAGATTATTAAATTTCCCTCTCATTTCAGTTTCACTATTCCGTTTCCCCTCAACACAGTGAATTTGCTTAACCGTATTTATCTTGACTTGTCAAAGTCTACATGGACTTAGCCATTGACATGGTGGAGAGGGGTGGGGGAGAAAATGATGGCAAGGGCTGGAAAGCGGTTTGATATCTCAAGTGACTGCCTCAAGAAAATACTTGCTGTAGAAGCAAGGGTGACAGAAAAGTTGGACTTATTCATTAGTGTGGTAGTGCCTGAAACAAACTGTCAAATTTTTCCTGCTACTGAGACACAAGTCACCTTGCTATAGTTACAGACACAGGGACAGCAGAAAAGTGGGACTTCAGGCTATTGCCTGAGAAAGACTGTCAGACTGTTATAGCTACAGAGACACTAAAACGCTTGGTTCCTCTTGGGTCCATGCCTCATTCTTCAATCTTCCCTTTGTTCTGTGAGCTCCTTCATATCCATCCAATAAATTCCCTCAAGTTACCCAGAGGTGGTTCCTGTTGTTTGAAACTGAAGAGTAACTGAATCAATGCTATACAATCTCACTTACTAAATAAACTTCTGAAAATTAGTGCTAGGAGAAAGTATGTTTTAAAATGGCATTATATTTTGCTACCCATAAGATAGTTTATTGTAAAATAAACTGCAATATCTTTGCTATATTTAAGTTAGGATTTTAGGGGGAAAAAAAGTAACACCCTATTTTTTCTGTTAGGTACTGCCTTATCTTTATTTTAATGTTTGATTATATACTTGCCTATTATTATTAGTTGCTTACTTTATACTTTAATAAATGAATTTAAAAAAACAGAACTTTAAAAAATAACCAAATCAGAGAGAGAAAGTGCATTTTCATTTCAGACTTTACCTCATTTCCATCTGCCTTCCTAATCTCAGCCCAGCCCAAAGAATTAGCTGTGAAAACATAAACTTAGTCTTTAAGGTTTTTCTTATCAGATTTCTTTTAAACCTATTTGCATATATGTATAGTTATGAAATATTAGTGTCAATAAATCAGATTACCATGAAAGTTTGCACAATCCATTTTTTTCCTCTGATATTTAATGTTATTGAACGCTTTTCTTTATATTTAAACTCTTCAGTGACACTCACTAATGATTAATGACCCACTGGCTCGTGCTGCCTTATAACATGAAAGTCTCCAAAATACCTTTTCCCTGGAGAGCAATTATTTTATGGAACCATATCCCCTACCTGGTGGATTGAAGTCCCAAAGGTTGGCTGTTAAACTTGCAGTTGTAATTCGTGAAAAAGTCCAGAATGCCCAGTTTTGAACTGCTGGAGATTTTATGCACAGTTTCATTTTACTAGAAACAAGTTGTTTCTTTTTTACCTTTGCTTGGAAAAAAATTTGAATAAATGGCAGAAATGGCACAAACTTGAACTAGATGTTTTTCTTTTTAAATGCAAAGATACCTTTCTGGGAGCTATGAATCTTCCAGGTTTGGTTTGTGAAATTATGCTGCTGACATGAAAAAAATAAATGAAGAGTGCAAATATTCTCGCTGTCCTGATTTTGTGATAATCGGGATAGGCTAAACATTCGCTATATTAGAAACCATGCATGTGTCCCCAGACCAAGTTTTTCTCCCTAGGTCTGAGTTTTAGAATGCTGATGATAAACTAAGCCTGATTTATTATATGACCATATTGTATGGGAAAAGACTGTAACTTTAGGTATCTTTGGTCAACCTTAAGAGATATAGAAGGGGGATGGATGTGGCTCAGGTGTTTGGGCATCCGTCTTCCATATGGAGGGACCTGGGTTTGATCCCTGGGACTTCCCGGTAAAAATTTTAAAGAAGAAAAATATAGAAGGCATGTGAGCCGCCAGGCCCTGCGAGCCATGTAGCAAGATGATGACATAACAGGAGAGTGACAAAAGGGAGAGCTAAGATGAGATACACTGAAAAACCAGGAACTAAAGTGGCGCAGGTGGTAGGACCCTTCTCTCCCACATTGGAGGTTCCGAGGATCCAATCCCATTGAAGACAGGAGGAGAAGGATGAGAAGAGAGGGCAGGAAACGGACACAGAGTCGCCCAGCGAATGGATACAGAAACAGCAAAAATGGGGGTGGAGTGGGTAAAAATGGATAAAAGTAAATAAATTAATTAATTAAGCCTTAAAAAAATGTATAGGGGAGGAAGATACAGACTATAGTTGGTAGTAATACCTTGACGATGCTCTTTCATGATTTGTTAACAAATGTTTCACAACACTGCAGGATGCTTGTGGGGGGTGATGTATGGGACCCCAGTATGATGTTATGCATGTTTGTTTTGTAAGTTCATGATGTTTACTGAAAACTTATAGTTTATGTATATTCATGTATGAATGATATACTTCAATAAATTGTTTAAAAAATAAAATAAATGAAGAAAGGAGTGTGAATTTATTAAGATGCTCATCTACTTTGATACCTCTATGGGGTAAGACAGATGCAGCACAGGCCTCAGAGTTACATTTTCAAATAGTAAAGAGTTTCAATATGTAATATAATTTTGCATGTAAATCTCTAGTCCTTGAATTAAAAGATGCTTCCCTTTCTGATACTTTCCTGTCCACAGAATCTTCAGAATATTTGGCTCAGAATAAGTATATAAATGAAGCCAAAAATCATTAGACTTTTAAAGCCTAAAGATGTCACTAACTTCCTTGAGATATTTGGTAGTAAGGAATAAGTTGTCAGCTTTTCCAGTATACTTATAAAAAATAATAACTTTTTCATAGTAATTCTGGCAAGATAAAAACATATCCATTAGAGAACAATGAGGGACCAGAGCATATGATCTAACAATAATCAAAGGAATTCAGAAAATGGAGAAATCACTATAAACTTGCTTAAGCATAGAATATGGGGGACAATTATTTTGAGCCAAGCCTTTCATTATGGTTACAGTTTGAATAAAAAGAGAAAAGGTAGAATGGAATGAAGAGAAAATAATTTAATACAAAATTTTGAAGTAGAAAAAATGTGATTTATAGAGGAGATCAGATGGAAAATGGCCTACCTAGAGCAGAAAATAAATGTTGGACTATCTTAGAAAATAGATTTGGATTAGAAAGACCCAGATATCCCAAAAGTGTTTGGACTATCTAGTGGCTGTGAATATTGATGGGCCACTGATCTGACGCAAGAGTGGTAGCTGATGGAGTGTAGGCAGGGGAGTCATCCAGGAGGCTCTTTCAGCAATTCAAGGCTGAGCTGATGAAAGCCTGGAGCAGCGAGGTAGCTATGGGAATCAAGCAGGGGAGGCAAAGATGAAGGAATGATACTCTTGGAGACAGATTATAATTAGACAATGAAGGAAAGGAAAGAATAAAAGATGGCTCCAAAATCTCTAGTCTTATCCAAATGACTAGGTGAAAGTATCTGTGAGAGATATGATGCAGTTAGAGCTTGATAAATGGAATGTGGTGGTAAGATATCTAAGTGGCAACATCCTACATGTTGGAAATATGACTCAGGAAAGCAACTGAAAGATCTAATCTATCTATATCTATATACATATACATTAGTTATCCACAGACAAGTGTAATAGAAATTAGCAAACAGGAAGGCTTGAAGGGCTAGATTAATTTTAATTTTGATATAAGTAAAATTAAAATGCCATATTGAAAAATCTTGGTTATTCCAGATAAGTGACTCAGCCAGGCACTTTGTGCATCAGTCTCCTCATCTGTAAGCTGGAGATAATAACCTTGGCCTTCTGCTAGTCAAAGGAGAAGTACTAATATGTTTTCACCCTAATTATCTTTTTTTTTTTTTTTTTGAATTAGTAAGATCTTTATTTTTCAAATTGTCAAGTGTTCCTTTTTGAAATATTTACTGTTTAACAAGACATAATGGATTTGAAAACACTTTTCTGCAAAGAAAATCCCTGGTCCAAATGGCTTTCTACTTCCCGACTTATTCTGTGACTGTATTACCCTAATAACAAACAGATGAAAACAGTGCAACAAAAGAAGACTATAAAATAATATTCCCCATGAACATAGACCCAAAATTCTTAACAAAATATTAGATAATTGCATATAGCAATACATAAAAAGGAAACTCCATCGTGACCAAGTGGGGCTTAATCAGGAATCTATAGTTGTTTCAACACTTGAAAATCAGTCAATGCAGTTAATCATATCAACATACTAAAGGGGTTCACATATTCTCACTGGACTTAGAGAAATTATTTGACAAACCCAACAACTTTTCATGATAAAAACACTAGCAAATTAGGAACTTCCTCAACTTGATAAACTGAATCTATGAAAAACTGTCGTTGTATTTAATGGTCAAGGGACTGGGCGCCTTCTCCTTAAGATGTGCCGTGAAGGAAGGACGTCCACTCTCACCACTCTTACTCAGCATCGCATGGAAGGGTCCAAAGTCATTTGCCACGTGTTGAAGCAAGATGGCGGGCGATGTCTGCAAGGGTTCAGCCTGCCTTCCTCCTCTTAAGGCTCCATGGTCCCAGCTCCTTCTGATCTCAGCTGTAGGCTGGCATAAGGCTCGTCTCTCAGGGCTTCTTCAGCTGCAAACTATCAGGCCCATCTCTCTTCCTGGGGCCTCTGCCATGTCTATGGAGCTGTCTCTCTTCCTCTGTGTTCTTCTTGGTGTATCTACTTCCTAATTATCTTTTATACTTAAAAAATGTCAGGTTAATTAACCAGTCAATAAATTTTAAAAATATGTTTTCGTATTTGCACTCTATGCCATCTCTTAGTGATGTAAAGATATACAGGCATACCTCATTTTATTGTGCTTCACTTTACTGTGCTTTACAGATGTTGTTTTTTTATAGATTGAAGGTTTGTGGTGACCCTGCATCAATCAAATCTTTCAGTGCCATTTTTTCCAACAGCATGTGCTCACTTTGTGTCTCTTCATCATATTTTCATAATTCTCACATTCCAAACTTTTTCATCATTACCATATCTGTTATCATGATCTGTGATCGGTCACCTTTGGTGCTATTATTGCACTTTTGGGGAGTGCCATGAGCTGTGCCCATGTAAGATAGTGAATTTAATCAATAAATGTTGCTTGTGTTCTGGCTGCTCCACCAACCAGCCGTCCCCCCGTCTCTCTCCCTCTCCTCAGGCCTGGTCCATCAAGAGCACTGATGGAGATATACACCAAGATTAATATTGTTTTCATGCCTGCTAAGAACACAATGTCCATTCTGCAGCCCATGGGTCAAGGATTCATTTCCACTTTCAAGTCTTTATATTAAGAAATACATTTCATAAGGCTATAGCTACCGTAGACAATGATTCTTCTGGTGGATCTGGACAGAGTCAATTGAAAACCTTCTGGAAAGGATTCACCATCCTAGATGCCATTAAGAACATTCATGATTCATGGGAGGAGGTCAAAATATCCACACTCGCAGGACTATGGAAGAAATTGATTCCTACCCTTGTGGATGACTTTGAGGGATTCAAAACTTCCCTGGAGGAAGTAACTGCAGATGCGGTAGAAATATCAAAAGCACTTGAGAATGAGAGGCAGATCCTGAAGATGTGACTGAATTGCTACAATCTCATGATAAAACGCTAACAAATGAGAAATTGCTTCTTATGGATGAGCAAAGGAAGTAGTTTCTTAAGATGGGATCTACTCCTGATGCAGATGCTGTGAACGTTGTTGAAAAAAACAACAAAGGATTTTGAATATTATATGAACTTAGTTGATAAAGTAGCATCAGGACTTGGAAGGTTTGACTTCAATTTTAAAGAAGTTCTGCTGTGGGTGAAGTGCTAGCAAACAGCATTGCATGCTACAGAAAAATCTTTCATGAAGGGAAGAGTTGATGAAGAGTATGTGCTTTTAGCCAGTCACCATCAGACCATAAACAACCATACTATCCACCAATTCTCCTGCAGCAGATAGGAAGCAGAATGAAAAAAGAAGGAAACATAGAGGAAAGTTGAGAAGGAGAATAAATTATATAGAAAGGAGGGAACAAGGAAAAGTTCTTTTTAAACTTTAACAAGAATTATAGATTCCCTTTACCAGTTTATCACTTTGCCATTTCAATTCCTATTTCTCAGCCCCTAATCTCTGATATTGGAATTCAGTTTTGTCTTTTCTATCCTGGAGTCATTGCTTCGTGTAATTGTCGGATCAGGTGACTGAAGGCAGTTCCACCAGTATTGAGTTGGGGACAGTCTTTTATATCATTATCACCATGTAGACGGGCACATAGATGAAACAGAGAGAAACAGGAGAAAGAAATGGTTTTCTGCCCTCCATACTATTGTGAGATCTTCTGTGAATTTGTGATAATTGATGTGAAGGTCATTATTTTTAAAAAATTGATGTCACTGAAAATATTTGATTGTCCATTTCCTCTCCTTTCACGATATGCAGTACATTTCTAAAAAGATTTCTCAGCACTTAACTTTGGTAATTCTGTTTTACATTGTTCTGTTCATAATTTATTATATTTTTTAATCTCCAGGCTAGATTCAGTCATTGACATTTTCTCTTTCTTGAACTTTTGATCTTCTCTGCCATTTTGTGTAAAAGAAAGAACTGAACCAAAATGAAAAAAATTTTATTCTTGTCCCAACTCTGCCACAATGACCTTGGGCAAATCACATTTATTTTGGTCTTTTTAAATGTATATTCTCTCTGAAATTCAGTTCCTTCAATATATAATGGGGATGATATTTATCTTACCAAGCTGTTGTAACATTAAATTAGGGTAATGTACTTAGAGCATGTGGTACTATTAATATTAGATGATAGGCTTGAAATTCCATCTTATGTAACTTTTTAATGACAAAATCACAAATGTTTTGGGATAGGGGATGATGTCAATGGTAGATGATATAATGAAATTAGGAAATCAAGTCACATTATGAATTATATGCTGTTATATTCAGGGACTCTTGATAGTATAAAAATTTTTTTTTAAATTTTTGAACAAAGAGAAAGGCATATATATATATATATATGCTTTTTTTTTTAGGAAGTACCGGGAATTGAACCCAGGACCTTGTACATGGGAGGCAGGCACTCAACCATTGAGCTACATCCACTCTCTGAAAAGTTATGCTTTAAGGCAAACTTTTGTTAGACAATAACACAGTAAACATATGTCTAGAACCTCATACAAGTGGAAAGATATCTCTGGGCTCTTGGAAGATAAGACAGCAGAAACATTGATGTCAGCTTATCGCAGGGGCAGTTTTCTTTTCCCATTTGCCACCTGTTCTGTGTTTAACTATCATTTTAGTTCCATCAGTAAGGCAGTGTTAGGGGAACAGAGGCATAAGAAAACACCCAGGTGCCTGCTTTTGTGAATGTAAAACCACTAGATGGTTTTAATGTGTTGCGAATAAACTTGTAAATACTTTTAATGAATTTACCTTTAATTTTTGTTGATTTTAGAAACAACAAAATTAAAAGTACAAGTTTAAAAATTCTATTTATAATGAAAAATAATTCAATATTAGGACTAGTTCTAAAGCTTTACTTCTTACATGTTACACATATTTCTCATTTCTTTCAGTACAGATGAATGCATTTGGGTACTAAATTTATTTTCTGGAACAAGAATTTGTAGGGGCGGCAAGATGGCATTGGTGTAGGAGGGCGCACACTGCAAGCTCCCAGAGCAAGGCGGATTGGGGACTGGGTCCTGCCCGGGGGTCTGTGCTGTGCAAGCGTGGAGTGAGAAGCTTGGGACATCTATCTGCGCGGATCAGCGGCGTGGACCGAACGGTGGAGATTCGTGAGTTTTAAGGCTGCCGGTGGAGGTTGGCACAGGCGGCTGAGCCCCGCGGTTACGGAAAAAATAAATAAAACGGCCATTTGGAGCCGCGGGCGGGGCGAAAAAGTTTTCTTTTCTGGGGAGCTGGCTGCCTGGCGCCCCTTGGACCTTGTGTGAACAGAGCAAACGAGCTAGTCAGCACCCGGTGAACCGGAGGGGGGATTTTGGTCGGGGAACGCAGCTGATTTCCCTAGCCACCCAGGGATAAGACCCGGGCCGCTGCGGAGCCAGGAGGAAGGGACACTTCCCAAAGAAGGGAGGGTTCAGTTGGAAGACAGGGAAGGGTATTTATATTTTTAGACATCGATCTGGCTGCCTGCACCGCCCCATAGCTTTGGGGAGCAGATAAGCCGAACTGAAGCAGCACCAGGCTGAGAGCAGACGCGAATCTGCACTCAAACTGATTTACTGAGCAGCCCGGTGAGGCTGGAGCTCGGTGCCAGAAGGGGCGGAATCCGCCATCTTTAGCACTCCTCACTGACTAACATCAGAGTTTCAGCTAACCTGGGGAGTCCGGAAAGTGGGACGTACTTGATTAATTTCCACGGGCCCAGCTAGGGTCCCTTCCGTAAGGGGGTTGGTCTAGAAGAGGAATTATTTTGGGTCCTGCATTTGGCTAAAAAAAAAAAAAAGTGAGGTCACCTCAACAAATGAAAAATAAATTCTTTTTAATTTAGTTTAATAGCTAAAAGCTGCTTCAGGACCTGCATATAGAACCCTGTGGGGAAATTCATTGATAAACAAAAGTAGGCAGGAAGGATCCACGTGGACCCTAGGGGAATCATTGACCCCCCTTAGCTCTGTTTGACTGCTTGCCTGTGTGGATCTTTGGTTTCTCTCTGTTACTTTCTGGTCTATTGCTATTATTCCCGTTTTCCTCCCCCCTTCCTTTTTCCTTCTATTTTTTTTTTTTTTTAAATAGGTGCTGCCAGCTGGTCGCTTATTTGCTAGGCTTCTTATTCAGTAATTTCCCACTCGCTGTATATATGGATTCTGTATTACAAACTATTGCTTATCCTTCCTGCATCTTTCTGCCTTCTGTTTTCTGTTGTGGCTCTTAAAGACAACATTTTTTCATAGGCCTACAACTTAAGGGTGTCAATTTCTATCCCATCTATTTTGTTTTCTTCTTCTTTTTTCTTTCTTTTTTTTTATTAGTATTAACATTTTCCTTTCAGACCTTTCTCTACTATTTCTCTACCTCCTCATAATTCTAGCCTTCTAAATCACTATATATATATATATTCCTCCATTTGTTTTCCCATTCCATTATAGGAACTCCATATTTTTTCCTAGTACTCTACACTTCCTACACAAGTTAAATATTCATCTCATTAAGTCTCATTTTGCCCCTATTCTAACTTTTATCAATAATTCTATTATTCTTCTGCCTTCCTTACATCTTTTGATTCCTCTGGCCCTAACCTTTTGCCTTCAAGGGAACATAGAAAGAAGTAAGGAAATAAAATAAGAAGAAAAACTGCCAGAGAGAAAACTTAACTCACACGCAGAACCAACAGCTAAATAAAATTCTAGAGCATAGAGAAAAGCTAATCAACTGAACAAACCCATCAAGATAATATGATGACCAGAGGGCAACAGAAAAATACAAATGACTCTGAGAAACTGGAAAACATGGACCAGTCCAGTGCACAAAATAAAAACCAGGAAGCAATGCAGTACATCGAACAACTAATCAAAGCTATCCAAACAAATATCATGGACCAACTTAAAGAACTGAAGGAAGAGATTAAGGATATAAAGAAGACACTGGGAGAACATACTGAAAAAATAACTAACACACCTAAAAACGTAATGGATATGATGGCGAACAAAGACACAAGTCAAGAAATGAAAAAGACGCTGGACTCACATGGCAGCAGAATTGAACAGGCAGAGGAAAGAATTAGTGATATGGAAGACAATACAGTTGAAATCAAAGAGATTGTAGAAAAGATAGACAAAAAGATAGAAAAAATCCAGTATGGTCTCAGGGAATTAACTGATAATGCAAGATGCACAAACATACGCATTATGGGCATCCCAGAAGGAGAAGAGAAGGGAAAGGGAACAGAAGGAGTGTTGAAGGAAGTTATGGCTGAAAACTTCCCAACTCTATTGAGAGAGATGGATGTGCAGATCCAGGAAGCACAGCGCACCCCAAATAGTATAAATCCCAACAGGCCAACTCCAAGACATATACTTGTCAAATTGTCCAATGCTCAAGACAAAGAGAAAATACTCAAGGCAGCAAGAGAAAAGAGAACCATCACATACAAGGGAAGCACAATAGGATTAAGTGCTAATTTCTCAGCTGAAACCATGGAGGCAAGAAGACAGTGGTATGACATAGTCAAAACACTAAAAGAAAAAAACTTCCACCCACGAATTCTCTATCCAGCAAAATTGGCATTCAAAAATGATGGAGAGTTCAAAATATTCACAGATAAACAGCAATTAAGAGAGTATGTCAAGAAGAAACCAGCACTTCAAGAAATACTAAAGGAATCTCTACAAATTGAAAGGAAAAAACAAAGGAGAGAGAGTTGGAGGAGAGTTTAAAAACAACTGAAAACTCAAAAAGAGAAACAAAACAACATATGACATACATTAACCCAAAGAAAAAATGACTGAAGTAAGAAATTCATTACGAGTAATAACACTGAATGTTAATGGATTAAATTCACCAATCAAAAGACACAGATTGGCAGAATGGATAAGAAAATATGATCCATCTATATGCTGTCTACAAGAAACCCACCTTCGGCCCAGGGATTCAAGGAGGCTGAAAGTGAATGGCTGGAAAACCATTTTACAAGCTAACAATAGCCAAAAAAGGGCAGGAGTAGCTATTCTAATATCAGACAAAATAAGACTTTAAATGCAAAACTATTGTAAGAGACAAAGATGGACACTACATATTAGTAAAAGGAGTAATTTCTCAAGAAGAGAGAACAATCATCAACATTTACGCACCAAATCGAGGTGCCTCAAAATACGTGCGGCAAACTCTGGAAAAACTAAGAGGAGAAATAAATTCCTCTACAATTATAGCAGGGGACTTCAACACACCACTATCATCATTAGACAGAACATCTAGGCAGAGAATCAATAAAGAAACGAAGGCACTCAACAATACATTAGAAGATTTGGACTTAATAGACATATACAGAACACTACACCCAAATACAGCGGGATTTACATTCTTCTCCAGTGCACATGGAACATACTCCAAAATAGACCACATGCTAGGCCACAAAACAACACTCAATGAATTCAGGAAGATTGAGATTATACAAAGTAATTTCTCTGACCACAACGGAATGAAGTTGGAAATCAATAAGGGCCAGAGAAACAGGTTAGGCACAAGGATATGGAAGTTAAACAACACACTCTTAGACAAACAGTGGGTCAAAGAGGAAATTTCAAAAGAAATCAGTAACTACCTTGAAACTAATGAAAACAACAACACAACATATCAAAACCTATGGGATGCAGCGAAAGCAGTCCTGAGAGGGAAGTTCATAGCCATAAATTCATATATTAAAAAAGAAGAAAGAGCTAAAATTGAAGACCTAACTGCACACTTGGAGGAATTGGAAAAACAACAACAAACTAAACCTAAAGGAAGTAGAAAGAAGGAAATAACAAAGATTAGAGCAGAATTAAATGAAATAGAGAATAAGAAAGCACTGGAAACAATAAACAAAACCAAAAGCTGGTTCTTCGAGAGTATCAATATAATTGACAAACCCTTAGCCAGACTAACAAAGAAAAAGAGAGAACAGATGCAAATACATAAAATAAAGAATGAGCAAGGTGATATCACTACTGACCCCACAGAAATAAAGAGCATCATAAGAGGATACTTTGAAAAATTATATGCCAACAAGAATGATAATTTAGAGGAAATGGACAAGTTTCTAGACACCCACAAACAGCCTACATTGATGAAAGAAGAAATAGATGAACTCAACAGTCCAATTACAAGTAAAGAGATAGACTCAGTCATCAAAAACCTCCCAACTAAGAAAAGCCCAGGACCTGATGGCTTCACAGCTGAATTCTACCAAACATTCCGGAAAGAGCTAACACCAATTCTACTTAAGCTCTTCCGAAAAATAGAAGTAGAAGGAATATTGCCTAACTCATTCTATGATGCCAACATTACCCTAATACCAAAACCAAATAAAGATACCTCAAGAAAGGAAAATTACAGACCAATTTCTCTAATGAACCTAGATGTTAAAATTCTCAATAAAATACTTGCTAATCGCATTCAACAACATATCAAAGGGATTATACACCATGACCAAGTGGGTTTCATCCCGGGTATGCAAGGATGGTTCAATATAAGAAAATCAATCAATGTAATACACCAAATAGACTGAAAGAAAAAAATCACATGATCATCTCTATAGATGCAGAAAAATCATTCGACAAAATACAGCACTCTTTCCTCATAAAAACACTACAAAAGATAGGAATAGACGGAAACTTTCTGAACGTGATAAAGGGTATATATGAAAAACCCAAAGCTAACATCATTTTCAACGGTGAAATCCTAAAAGCCTTCCCTCTGAGATCAGGAACTAGACAAGGATGCCCACTATCACCACTCCTATTTAACATTGTCTTAGAAGTACTTGTGCAAATACTGAGACAAGAAAAGGACATAAAAGGCATCCAGATTGGAAAAGAAGAAGGAAAAATTTCAATATTTGCAGATGACATGATGCTATACATAGAAAACCCTGAGAAATCTACAACAAGGTTTCTAGAACTTATAAAAGGAGTTCAGTAATGTTGCAGGCTTTAAGATCAATGCTCAAAAATCAGTAGCATTTCTATACACCAATAATGAGCAAACTGAGGAGGAAATCGGGAAAAAAATACCATTTACAATAGTAACTAACATAATCAAATACCTAAGGAAAAAATTTAACTAAAGATGTAAAGGACTTATATACAGAAAACGATACAACACTGTTAAAGGAAATCAAAGAAGACTTAAATAAATGGAAAAATATTCCCTGTTCATGGTCAGGAAGACTAAACATCATCAAGATGTCTATCCTACCCAAACTAATCCACGGATTTAATGCAATCCCCATGAAACTCAACACTGTATTTTTTAAGGAACTGGAAAAACTAACCACAAAATATATTTGGAGAGGCAAGAGGCCCCGAATTACCAAAGACATATTGAAAAAGAAAAATGAAGTTGGAGATATCACATTACCTGACTTTAAAACATACTACAAAGCTACAGTGATCAAAACTGCATGGTATTGGCACAAGGATAGACCTACTGACCAATGGAACCGAATTGAGAGTTCTGATATAGATCCTCGCATATACAGTCATCTGATAT
>JAKSZT010053770.1:33077837-33099274 GCA_026826555.1 Tolypeutes matacus
GCACCTATTCTCTTGATTCTGGGAACATTGTCACAATTCATGTAATGTGCTGCTATGAAGCTAACGAGAAAACATCCAATTTCTTTTTCAACTGTCAACAAAATACTTTATAGATTTTTTCCTCCATATGCTCCTGTAACCCTTTTAGTTAAATTAGTACAGCTGTCTGAAAGATCAGATTTAAAGCTTTCAAATGTTTCCTTGGTCTTAGAACAGATGCCTCAGGAGACTTGCCACCAGAGAGGTACACTGGATTAGCACAGCCTGTTTTCTTACTGCATTCTTTAAACAGAACTGACAGCCCCAAAACAAGGACAATTTATTTGTTAGGACGTGTACAGAATTTAAAGAGACACATATTTTCACTTTACCAGTATGAAGAGGACCAAAATAGGTTATCTAAGAAGCAATTCCATACCATTCCTGTGAATGAGGACAAATTACATATGAAAACATGGTAGGCTTCTATCAAATGAAATAGATGCTTGCAAAATGAGAAGAGACATTTGAGGCTGAAGGATATTAGTGTTCCAGCTTAATAGAACTATCAATCCAGGAGTAATTCTAGGGTAAGGATTCTTAGTAAATGACAGCCATCTTGATTGCACACACCTGATCTGTTCTCATCAGAACACAAATATCAATCAAAACCATGTTCATTGACTAGAGAACAGTGAGGCATCATGAGATCTGAGACATTCTGCAACTCCTTGAGAGAATAGGTTTAGAAAAGAATGCAGCACCTGTTGTTTTTCACCAAGTGAGATTTAGAAATGTATTTTTTCTTTTAACTCTGAACTGACAAGGGTTTAGGCTTTGGATAATTCCTCAGAATTGGAAAACACAATTTTAAGATGAGATGTAAAGGTATGTCGCATGTTATAGAGTCCTAAGAATAATGGGTGAAAATAAATAGTAAACAAACATGTTTTAGTGCTGTACATACCCCCAGAAAAACATGTCCTTAAACTTATCCATTCCTGTGTATGTGAACCCATTGTAAGTAGGACCTTTTGATGTTGTTACTTCTGTTAAGATGTGTCTCACCTCAATCAGGATGGGCCTTAATCCTATTACTAGAGTCCTTTATAAGCAGAATGAAATTCAGATGGGCAGAGAGAGAATCACAAGGAGCAGCCAGAAGCTGAAATTCATTGGAACCTGGTAGAGAAAGGAGAGGCCTGGAAAGGCCACCATGTGCTTTGCCATGTGACAGAGGAGCTAAGGACTAAGAATCAATGGCAGCCCAGTGCCAGAAGACCACAGTCTTTGGGGTGAAAGCATCGTCTCGAAGAAGGCCTTGAAGATGCCTTGATGATGCCTTGATTTGTAAATTTTTTTATGTAAATGATAATTAAGCTAAGTGTTCTTTGTGCATAACAGTTTGAATTTGTTTTAGATATTTATTATTACTAATGATATTTATTATTTGTATAATTAATAATATAAATACATAACTGTTTTATATTAGCATAGATTTTCATTTCTAAGATAATCACAGTGCCCATATTTTCTAAATTGTTCTTTCCTTTCAGTTACCACCAGGCTCCATGTTGCTCTCTTTAGCATTGAACTGTCATTTACAGTTGAGCTTTTACACCTAGGTGTTTGATTTTATAAATGTCCCCACCACATTTACCTGTCAGATTTAACCTTTTACTTTATTTTTTCAACTCCTCATTTCAGCCTGATTCAGTCACTCAACATATTACGTATACATTCTAGTTTTAAGCTTCTGAAAAATTGATCATCCTCCTTTATTATCTACAAAGTAATTAAAGCAAACTTTGCACAGGACAAAGAATAGAGATTTGTGGCTTCCTTCTATAGACAATTCTCTGACATAATATTTTTCTTAATTTATTATGTCATTAGGACTTGAGTTTTAGCCCTTTTCCCCTCTTCTTATTGTAACATTGATATGTTTAGTAGTTGAAAAATATTCAATAAACAAATAAGAGTTCTGGCATTTAAAAGTTCTGAGTTATGATTTCTTCATCAATAAAATACAAATAGTCCAGATGAAAAGTCTAAGAATCTGGTATAAGAGATATAATTGAATACTTGAGTTTGGAATTCACAGAACCTGCAACTGATTCAAAGTGAGGTAAAGGAAAAGAAGAACCTATTGTGACTTGTAAGTCTGTGATATGTGGTGGTGGGGTCTAGAGAGTACCTCAGTCAATACAGTAGGGGATTAGCTTTGAAGGGGTAAGAAAATAAACTATATTTTAGACATGTAGTATGTCAAGGTACTGTGGGATATTGAGGTACACATATGTAAAATGCATTGTGTGTGTGTGTATATATATATATATATACACACACAATGTATAGTATATATATATATACTACATATATATATTTACACATATATATATATTATGTGGAATTCTGGGAGGTCCATCTGTGGAAGAGAAATAGATCTGGAATTTAGTAGTCAACAGGCATAATGTGAAGCCGTAGGAGATGATGAACTTGCCCAAGAAGAACGTGCAGAAGGCATGGGGGAATGTGTATATCACTAAGTACTCCACTGGATAAATAATATTAAAAAAGAAATTGGGAAGCTTGCCAACAACTCCATGCCACTTCATAAAAGGTGCCAGGTTCAGATGGATCCACAGGGAAGTTTTTGCAAACATTACATTCTTCCAAAACATATATCGCACCAGTGGTTTTCAACCAGGGCTGACTTTTTGCAATGTCTGGAGACATTTACAATTAACACAACTGGACAAGGTGGGAGACAAGGGGTGCCACTGGCTTCTAGTAGATGGAGGCCAGGAAGGCTGCCAAACATCCCACAGTGCACCGGGCAGTCAGCCCCCAAAAATTATCAGCCCAAAATGTCAATAGTGCCAAGATCGAGAGACCCTGGCATAGAGGACAACATAAATAGAAAGTGTATCCTTTGTTTACATTCAAAGACAAACGAAATTCCAAAACTAAAAACTATGAAAGATTACTACAAAAATACAGAGGATAAAGCTTATAATCGTCAATGAAAGTTCTCTTAGTTTTGCCTGAGCTGCTATCACAAATATCACACAATGTATTGGCTTAAACAACAGGAATTTACTAGCTCACGGTTTTGAGGCCAGGTGAAGTTCATACTCAAGGTGTTGGCAAAGCAATACTTTCTCCCCAGAGCCTGTGACATTCTGGTGCTGGCTGCAGGTGAGCCTTAGTCTTCCTTGCTTACATCCTTGCCTTACACATGGCGAAGTCTTCTCCTTTCTCTCAGAGTTCTATTGACTTCTGGCTTCTGGCTTCCTCCTGTGACTTTCTAAATATATCTGAATTTCTTTGTTATTATAAAGGACTCCAGTAATCCATATTAAGTCCCACCCTCATTCAATTGGGCCACATCTTCCAAAGATTCTATTTACAAAGGGTTCACACCTACAGGAATGTGGATTAAGAACATGTCTAAATGATTCAATCTACTATTTAAATACACCAATAAAATATGTGCAAGTGCAATGTTCTTTTTAAAAGAACACACTACGACAAAGGCTTTATTTGAAGAGTACATTTATTTTTAAAAAAAGAGTATATTTATGATTCAGCAAAAGCAAATCTGATATCATCTGATACTGTAATTATTTTTGTAAATAAAGGAGGAAAACTATATCTCAACATATGTAAAATGGTGTTTCATAAAATTTGATATTACGTTCCTATTAAAAATAGTAATAATCCTAGTCTAGTGATTGAAAGTCTTCCTTAACATGATAAAAAGTATATATTAGAGCCCCAAATCAAAAATCATACTGAATGGTGAACCTTCTAGAGGCATTTCTATTAGACTTAGGAACAGGAAAAGTGTGACAGTCATCACTATACTAAATTATACTCTTTAATGCAATAAGACAAGAAAAGATCTACTATAAGTTTTAGAATAGAAGAGACAAAATAATCATTACCTATATATAATATAATTGATTAAAAAATTCAAGAAAACAGTTAGAAAGGTGTTTGAATTATTGAAAGGATTCAGAAAGTTTCATTGAAGCAAGATATTTTTAAAAAATAGTTAAATTCTTTAATACCTGGAATAAACAACTAATAACTATCAGTTAATATTGTGAGTCTATTCACAGTAAAAGCCTAAAACAGAAGACACCTTTTTGTCTTTGGCTGCCCAGTATCCTTCCACCCCCTTTTTATAGCAACAGCCAGTTTTATAGTGGGGAACTAGAGATGGCCATTACATGTGGCTATCTAGATCCCAGAGCTACTCTGGCCATCTGTTCTTTCTGAACCCACTATTTTCTTTTGTTTATATGAGATACCCAATAAAGGTTCAGTTGATTTGAAATGGTTTGTTACAGTCGTTTTATTGCTTTCAAGCAGTGAACTAAAACACTGCTATATAGAGGACCCAAAGAAAGAAAAGTTCCACCACAAAGACAAAAAAAAAAAAGCATAAATAGTTTGGTATATATTATTCATGGATGGGGAGACCCAACTAGTAAAGACGTAAATTTCCTCCCAAATTAACCATAAAAATTCTATGCAATCACAATTCTACTTCAAGGTTGTGACCCTTAACTATTATTATACTAAAGTTAATTTGACAAAGCAAATGCAAAGAAACAGGACAATTTTTACAAGTATAATACAAAGGAGGTTCCCATCAGATAATAAAAAACAGAAAGGAACATGAATAAATACATATGTAAGACAGAACAGAAAAGAAACTCTGGTAACAACTTCATGTATAATAAAATTCTAATTGAAAAGGAGTAAAAAATTATTCAAACAAAGTTATTCTCCCTCCTTCCATATCATACAGATGCACACCCACAGGTGTGCATAAATTCCAAGTTGATTAAATATTTCAATTTAAAGTATAAAACCATAAAAATCAAAGAAAAATTTAGGAGACTATTTTCACCACCTGATGTGGAAAAGGTCTTTGGAAAAAACAGAAACCTAGGCCAGATACCATAAAGGAAAGGACTAATAGATTTGTTTACATAAAGGCAAAGAAATGAAAGTTACTACCCAGCAAAAGTCACCATGAACAAAGTTAAAAATATATATATTTGACAAATGAAAAGATGTTTTACTTCATTAGCAATCCTATGATTGCAATTTAAAGCAAAAATTGAGAACCACTGGAAAGACTAATACCTCGGGAGAAGGGAACTAATCTCTTGAAACAGGTTAGTATATTTATGAAGAGCAATTTGGCAAAAGATATTTAAATTCTAAGTGCACAGTAATTTCTTCTATTCAGCAACTTTACTTCTATGAAATTATTAAGGGGAAATAATTTGACACATACAAAACATGTATCTGCATGACTCATTGCACATAATAGTAACAATTTGGAAACAATCATTGGTGTATTGTATAACAAAAGTGTGGCACAACCATGAAGTAGGATATTTATATAGCCGCTGAAAAAGTTACATTATGACTAGAGATAATGACATGAGTACATGTTCACAATTCATTAAGTAAAATAAAGCAGGGTTCTATTTTCTGTCTATATATGCTACATGATAGAATATAATCCCAAATTATTAAAACAAAGTCTGGAAGTACAAACATTAAATTATTAGAATGATTACCAGGGGATAGGAAATTAGAATTTTATTTTAAAAAATTACAGATTGTTGAATTGTCTTGAATTTTTCATACAGATCGTGTACTATTTTTAAATTATAACATACATTAATATTATTTCAGTTGTGAAAGAAAAGTTAGGTCAGGAAAAAACAGAATTTGCACTTAATAATATCACATATTATAACTGATCCAAAGAAAAAATTCAAAAGAAAAATCTTTATGTACGGAACTATTTTATTGGAGCAAATTTATAATTGTAAAATAGTAAAACCAGCATAGATGCCCAATAATAAGAGAATATTTCACTGTAATAGCCATTAAAATGTAATTATGAAGACTTTATTGAAACTTGACAAAATAGTTTTGACAAAAATCAACAAAAAGAGCAAGACCAAACTGTATGTGTAAAAACATTACAGCTCTGTGTGCTTTTATGGATGATAAATTTAAACAGGCAATATCAAACTTGTAAAATTGGTAGGATTATTGGATTATTGTTAGTGTATGTTTTAATTATCAAATTCTTTGTAATAACGTTTACTTTTACTTAATGAAAACATTTTTTTTTTTTTTTTAACGAGGCATGCTTTGCTTTGTTTCTTCCCAGTAAGTGTCCTTGGCTCACCTGTGAACTCCTGTGGGCACTCAGTTAGTTTTACCACTGATTCTTCACTCCTGTTTCATATCACTAATCACAGTTCATGGTGGTTTATTTGACTTTTATTGGCTTAAAGTGTTTACCAACTTAATCATACATTCATAAGTTCTGTTTTTTCTCATTTTACTACTAAATTCTAAATAAAAGTTATTAAAATATATTAAAAAGATCTTTAATTCTAGTAAAGTTACTACAATATTTCTACACTTAAACCTAAAGAAAAGTAATCTCTCAGAAACAAAGCAAAACAAAACCATGGCCCGGACAGGGGAAATACATTTATAAAAAAATACAGAGGGACACAGGAAAGAAAGAAAAAAAAACACCTAGCATTTATACATTCTTTTATTATATACCAGGCACTATCGTAAGCACTTTATTTCATTTCATCCTCGTAACAACACTATAAGGTTGGCACTATTGATAAAATGGATTTTATAGATGAATGACCTAAGGCATAAGAGGTTAAGGACAAGGTATAAGGGACCCAGGATGTCTGGTTCCAGAGTCTGCATTCTTTACTACTGTTATCATCTAATATCTAATGTGGTCATTGATAATGTTATTAAACATATCAATTAATATTATGTGATATATACATTGAATAATTCATGTTAAGAAAACTGTCATATATATGTGTATATATCTGGCACACACTGTTGAAATTTCCTAGTTATAATTTAATATTTTGTGATTATTTCATAAATATTTGAATACTTGGTGTTGGGAAACATACTGTGGTATCTTGGAACTATGGACATCAGAAAAACATGCATTTAATTTTAATCTATTCCTGTGGGTATTATCCCATTGGTTTTGTTTTTTGTGTGTTTATTTTTCAACTTTATTTTGTACATTTAATAAATGAAAATATAAACAATTAAAAACTAAAAAGAAAACAGTTGAATAAAAACATACATATCTCAATTAAAGTTACTAGATATATCTATCTTTTGTTGCAATTACTTCAGTTAGGTGTGGCCCAATTGAATGAGGATTAGTCTTAATCTTATCACTGAAGTCCTTTCAAGAATATGAAATTCAGACAGAGAAAGAAAGCTAAGGGAGCAGCCAGGAACTGGAAGTCAATGGAAAGGAGAAGCCAGAAGAGGCACCACATGCCTTGTCATGGGACAGAGGTGCCAAGGACTAAGGACAATGACAGCCAGCCTGAGAGCTCCACAGTCTTCTCAGAGAAAGCATCGCCTTAATGACACCTTGATTTTGGATTTCTAGCCTCAAAACCGTGAGCCTATAAATTCCCAGTGTTTAAAGCAACCCATTGATTGGTATTTGCTTTGGCAGCTGGGAAACTAAAACACCCATTATAATCTATCTTAACTGTAGTTTATATCTAATTAATAAAGAATTCTCTCTGATAAAAGGTCATTTAGTATTTTTAAGAAACAAAATTGTGTATATTTAACATATAGAATTTAGACTCTATTTTGGGAGTTCAACCTTCTTCATGGGTTTTATAAAGTAAATAAGACTTACTATTGTAGAATATGGTTCGTGGAATTTTCCCTGAATAATATTAATGGATTGCTGGTAGTAGAAAAGAAATTTCTGCTATGGAAAGGATCAGTCACTAATTCTATTTAAAGCCATTCTACTGCAAAATTTTGATCAAAAAATGCTGTGTTACAGAATTAGAAAAGGCAATTACCAAATTCATCTGGAAGGGTAAGTGCACCTGAATAGCCAAAAGTATTCTAAAAAAGAAGAGCAATGTGGGAGGAATTTCGCTGCCTGACCTTGAAACATATTACAAAGCTACAGTGGTCAAAACAGCATGGTACTGGCATAAAGATAGACATATCGATCAGTGGAATAGAATTGAGAATCCAGAAATAAACCCTCACCTATACAGTCAACTGGTTTTTGACAAACCTACCAAGCCCACGCTATGGGAAAAAACAGTCTCTTCAACAAATAGTGTTGGGAGAACTGGATATCTATAACCAAAAGAATGAAAGAGGACCCCTATCTCACCCCCTATACAAGAATCAAATCAAAATGGATCAAAGATCTAAATATAAAAGCCAGGACCATAAAACTACTGGAAGAAAATGTAGGGAAACATCTTCAAGACTTTGTAGTAGGTGGTGGTTTCTTGGACCTCACACCCAAAGCATGTGCAACAAAAGAAAAAATAGATAAATGGGACCTCCTCAAAATTAAACACTTTTGCACCTCACAGGAATTTGTCAGAAGGGTGAAAAGGCAGCCGACTCAATGGGAAAAAATATTTGGAAATCACATATCTGATAAGGGTTTAATATCCAGGATATATAAAGAGATGTTACAACTCAACAATAAAAAGACAAATGACCCAATTAAAATATGGGCCAAAGACTTGAATAGACATTTCTCCGAAGAAGAAATACAAATGGCAAAAAAACACATGAAGAAATGCTCAACATCACTCATGATTAGGGAAATGCAAATCAAAACTACAATGAGATATCAATTTCACACCTATCAGAATGGCCACTATTAAAAAGACAGAAAACTACAAGTGTTGGAGAGGATGTGGAGAGATAGGAACACTTATTCACTGTTGGTGGGAATGCAGGATGGTACAACCACTGTGGAGGACTGTTTGGCAGTTCCTAAAGAAGTTGAATATAGACTTGCCATGTGACCCTGCAATACCACTACTGGGTATATACCCAGAAGAACTGAGAGCAGTGACAAGAAAAGACATCTGCACACCGATGTTCATAGCCACATTATTCACCATTGCCAAAAGTTTGAAACAACCCAGGTGTCCATCAACAGATGAATGGATAAACAAACTGGTCTATTCACAGGATGGAATATTATGCAGCTGTAAGAAGAAATGAAGTCATAAAGCATATGACAACATGGATAAACCTGGAGGACATTATGTTGAGTGAAGCAAGCCAGACACAAAAGGACAAATACTGTATGAATGAATGCATTACTATGAACCAAATATATTGTGTAAAATATTGTTTGATTCACACACACACACACACACAAAAACAAAAACAAAACAACAAAAAAATTTACATGTATCAATTACATTTAATTGAGAAATGTATATATTTATTCATCTGTGTTTACTTTTTAGTTTTTAATTGCTTATATTTTCAATTATTAAATGTACAAAATAAAGTTAAAAAAAAATGCTGTGGATTGCAGTAGGTGGTGGTTTCTTGGACTTTACACCCAAAGCACGTTTAACAAAGGAAAAAATAGATAAATGGAGCCTCCTCAAAATTAAATACTTCTGCACCTCACAGGACTTTGTCAAAAGGGTGAAAAGGCAGCCAACTCAATGGGAAAAAATATTTGGAAATCACATATCTGATAATGGTTTATTATCTGGGATATATAAAGAGATGTTATATATCAATAAAAACAATAAAAAAACAAAAGACCCAACTGAAAAATGGGCAAAAGACTTAAATAGACATTTTTCCAAGAAGAAATACAAATGGCAAAAAACACATGAAGAAATGCTCAACATCACTAATGATTAGGGAAATGCAAAACAAAACTACAATGAGATATCATTTCACACCTATCAGAATGGCCACTATTAAAAAGACAGAGAACTGCAAGTGTTGGAGAGGATGTGGAGAGATAGGATGATGTATTCATTGTTGGTGGGAATGCAGAATGGTACAGCCGCTGTGGAGGACTGTTTGGCAGTTCCTAAAGAAGCTGAATATAGACTTGCCACATGACCCGGCAAGACCACTACTGGGTACATACCCAGAAGAGCTAAGAGCAGTGACAGGAACAGACATCTGTACACCAATGTTCATAGCAACATTACTCACAATTGCCAAAAGTTGGAAACAACCCAGGTGTCCATCAACTGACGAATGGATAAACAAACTGTGGTCTATTCACACAATGGAATATTATGCAGCTGTAAGAAGAAATGAAGTTGTAAAGCATATGACAACATGGGTGAACCTGGAGGACATTATGTTGAGTGAAGCAAGCCAAAAACAAAAGGACAAATACTGTCCATTGTTGCTTTGATTGTGTTTTTACCTGATATTAACATCTTGTAATATTAACATACATTTGTTCAGTTTCTAAGAAAAACAGACTTATATATGCAATATTACCCATATTCATATTTCACATGAAGTTTCACTTTGCTATACAGTACCATGTTAAAATTTTTAGCTTTCCTTCTAGTAATGTACATGACCTTATACTTTCCCTTTCAACCACTATCATACCCATGTAATAACACTGCTAGTTACAAACACTATGATGTGCTTTCACCTTTTCTATTCATTTCCAAAGATTAAGATAACTTTTTTACTAATTCTGCACTGATTAACCCTCAACTTCCATTCTCTAACCTCACTCTGTTTTCTGGTGACCTATATTCTAGTTATTATCTCCACGGTTTACACAATATATTTAGTTCATAAAAGTACAATCATATAGTATTTGTCCTTTAATGTAATATATTGTCTGATTCCAAAAAAAATTTATATGTATCCAGTACATTGAATTGAGAAATATATGTGTTTTTTTTTTTTTAATGCTGTGGAGCAATTTGTAATGCAGCACCAAAAAAGTATTTTGAGGAAGAAAAAAATTATTTTTTTAGCAGGTAGATTCTTCCACACATTGAGAATGTGACCTTTATTGACACTTCCTATTTTTTTGGTAAAGTATGAACTTAACTGCTTAAGCTTTTCACCTACTGTCAGTGTAATATAAAGCCAAACTATCAAACTATTTAGACTGCAAAAAAAAAATGATTAAATTGTACAGATTAGAGTTCCTTGCAAACTTAATCATAATATTAATGTGTACAATTTTTGTTTCCATTTCAAAATGGTTTGGGGCTATTGAATAGCTATAGTTATTGCTGATATTATTTTATATCTGGGTACATACGGCAATTAGGAACATAAGTATCTTTTCAACAGATTTAGTGTTGGTACTATGAGATATTAGCAATCTACAAAGGCAAAATACTCAGACTTTAATAGTCATTTTAGGTCAAATAAAATGACAATAGAGCTCTACTGTTTCATAATATATGGTAATTTTTGTTTTTTCATATTTTGAAGTGCCCAATGTCTTCTACAGGGAGTCGATCTTAATTCTCAGAAAGATGGTAAGTATAAAACAAGATAATACATGTAAAATTTGGAAAGTATAAATTAAGCAAGGTAATATCCTTCATCATTCTTAGATTCTCCCTTTACTTCAGTCTAAGACAAGCTTCCCTTTCTTTATTCCACTTGGGATAGATTTCCTACTAGTCTTTAATTAATGTAACCATTTCATTTACTTGGGGGTAAACTTAGGTAACTTGAGTCACGTTCCAAAATTCCAATCAGTTTATGTTTAAACAATGGGGAATGATGAGCTGTCTATTCACCATATTGTCTTTTAGAAACTCAACAAATTTAGTTAAAGCATTTTTGATTCCATGCTTCCATTTTTGGTGCTTTAACTTTCCCTTCCCCCCTACAAAATTAGAGCCAAGTAGATTCACAGTAGGAAGCAGAATATAAAACACATGGACTTTAGAGTCAGGCAGAACTGGGTCACAAATCTTTATTTTGCCATTTCATGGTTGTGGGTTTACATTGAAGTCGTTAACTTCTCTAAACCTCAGTTTCCATATCTATCAAGTGGGCATGGCAATAAAACCTCTTAAATTGTTATGAAGCTTAATATACAACATATGGCATTTAGTAAACTCTCTATGTGTGATATCCCTGTATTTTCTTCTTTCTATAACAATTAAATTCAACTCCTCTTTAGGCAGCTATTTTTAAAGTGCTAAATTGACTTTAATGACACTCTTTGTCTCTCTGTCTTAACAGGAGTGGCCAAATTATATGTAAACCAAATATTCTAAAAAGTTCAAAATGATATGGTATTTGTTTGACAATTAGAGGTATCTTACAGACTAATTTGGATTCTTGATGTTTAATTTCCTCTTGCATACTACTTGCAACCAAGATGATAACTGAAAAGAGATATAAGAAATGTTTACACTTTAGTTTATCCTCTTGTGTTCTTCATTAACTTTCTGTGGATGTCGTTCTTTTAAAAGGCCAAGGTTCATGGTTCTGTTTTTCAGTTGCAATTCACTCTTTCCTACTTCTTCCAGGAGCATCGGCTTTATCATTGCTTGAGAGATTTACAGCACTTCCTTCCATCAGCAGCTTGCTAATAGGCAGTTGTTGAACTCCCTTGAGTCTCAACGAGGAAATATGAGCAGTATGTAATTGCTACAGCTGGAATCGCATTCCACTTCAGAAGCTTCTTAACAGCATTCTCAGATGTGTGAATATCCATTAGTGACCCAAGGGGATTACTCACTGGCACCAAGTTTACCTTTATGAGGGGTCTGGGTGATGAGACTTCCCCCTCCCACAAGAAGACCATGAGGACAGGCAAGGGCCTATGATATTGGTGAATTCAAAAAGAAAATGTGTGGGAATAAAGAATGCTTTTAAAAAAAAAAAAAAAAAGAGGAATTCTAAAGGAAAACTATAAAACTTGGCCTTGCGGGAATGTAGTTTAATATTTATATTGAGTAAACAGCTAACATATTTATCAAAACATGCAAGGGCAATAAGGCTAAGTAACATGACTTGATCTTCCTGTGTCTGTTTATGTGGATGGTAATTGACAGTAAGCAACGCTGAACTTTCACTTCCTGTTCACTGTATCTAGGAGACAATACTGAGAGGATGACTCAGTTGCTCCAGCAGCAACTGCCCTTTGAGGAAAAAGCTTCCTGATTTCACCATGTCCCTTTTTAAATATTTTTACTCTTCCTGCCCACCCGCAACAGCTCTTCAGCTTCTCTTTTTGTAGCATCTCTGACCACTGCCCCCTTGATGTTATAGCAATGAGAAAGGCTACATTTCAGTGTTACCTGATTAAGGGGAAATATTTTTGGGGGTATGTACCTATTGTACAGAAGAGGTTCATGGGTTTTCTGGCATAAACTATGTATTATCACCTTTGCACAACCAGTGTGAAAGGCCATCACATGTAAAGTAAAATGTACCATGAGAGGGTAAGAAAAAAAAGATTCTAGACTCAAATTTATAATTAAACCCATGATATCAGCAAAGTGTGGAAGGTGTTCAAATCAGAATCTAGAAATTATCTGGTCACATTTTACAGTTTTTCACAATTCCAAGAAGAAAGTTTTGCTTCTAGTAGTATATATTAATTTATATACTATATTAATTAGTAGTATATACTAATTTAATATTAGTGTAACAATATAAGATTTAATAATATATGATTTTAAATTATTAAAATTTTATGATGAATATATGAATGAATGATTGAACAAATGAATGAATATAAGGACTGTATAATTAGAATTAGAAATTTCTAGGCCAAGAGTAATGGCTTGTATGGTTCATGAACAGATGGATATTCAGATTTCATCCATTAGAGCATGTTTCACAACCCTGGCTGCACATTAGAATCACCTTAGGAGCTTTTAAAAATTGCTGCCTGAGCCCCACCTCCAGAAATGCTGATTTAATTGGTCTGTGGTGGGCCTAGGCATGGGTATTTATTAGAAACTTCCCAAGTGATCCTAATACTCAGTAGGGTCAAGAATCACTCCTTTACAACCTTGTAGGTAGGTTCTTAGAATGACTTGCAGATTATAGGAATAAATTTTTCTTGCTGCTCTATTAGGGGAGGGAACTACAAAAAGCAAAAAGATGGAAAGAAAGAAGGGAGGGAGGGAGGGAGAGAGGAAGGAAGGAGGAAGGGAGGGAGTGAGGGAGGGAGGAAGGGAGGAAGGAAGGAAGGAGGAAAGAGGGAGGGAAGTAAGGGAGGGGAGAAGGGAGGGATGGAGGGAGGGAAGAAGGAAGGAAGGGAGGGAGGGTGGGAGGGAGGAAGGGAGGAAGGAAGGAAGGGAGGGAGGGTGGGAGGGAGGAAGGGAGTAAGAAAGAAAGAGGAAGACATATGATCTGATTATTCTACATTACAACACCTTTATTCACCCATTGGTAAATATGTATTAAGTTTTTACTGGGTGCCACATGCTCTGTTAAGTCTTGAAGCTATTAATAGTGAGTGTAAACACACTATTATGGAGCATATAACCTATCAAGAAAAAAGCAGACATTAATCAAATAAAAAAGAAATGCCTATGAAATTATAACTCTGACAAATGTCATAAGAAATAAAAACACAGGAGCAGATGTAGCTCAAGTGGTTAAGCACCTGTTTCCCAAGAGTGAGGTCCTGGGTTTGTTCCCCGGTACCTCCTGAAAAAAAAAAGGAGTGCTTTGGGAAAGGGGTCTGCCCATCTTCCTTGGGAGAGATAGGTTTCCCAATAAAGTGACATTTGAATTGAGATCCTAATTACAAGTGAAGATGAGGTAGTAAAGTGATGTAAGGCAGAGGAAACTATATGTGCAAAAGCCCTGAGCTTTCAAGGACTAGTTAGTAAGAGAAAAACAGCAAGATTGTCATACAGAGATCAAGGGAAAGCTTAGTTTGTTATGTGCCTGCTGAAGTAGGCAGGAGTCATGTCATGCCTGTTGGCCAGATATTGGTTTGTTGAGAGGCTTTTGACCATTATGCTTAAAGCAGAGGATGTCAAAGAGGGATTTTAATTAGAGGTGTAGTTTTATCAGACTCGCATTTCTAACGATCATCTTAGTGAAGAGAATGTATGAGGTGTGGAGGGGACTATCAAACTAGTCCAGGTAAGAGACATAGAAACTTGGATTAGAGAGATGGTAGATCAAATGGAAAAAAGTGAAAGGATTCCAAAGAGTGTTTTAAATATAGAATGTAATGATGAGGTAAAAATCTTGAGAAAGAGGACCAGGTGTAGGGAGAAGATCATGAATGGTTTTTCTTGTACATACTGAACTTGAGTTAATTTTATACATTCCAAATGGAAATATCAAACAAGTTATGGGTTTTGTGGGCCTGCAGTTCAATATATTTTATAAATAGGAGATATATATTTGGGAGTCATTTTCAAATGAAATGGGTCAATGAATGACCTAGCCATCAATGAAATTTCTTTGGAGAAAGTATAGAGTTTGAAGAGAAGCCTAGGGCTTATACTTAAAAAACAATTCTAGCATATTTGGCCAGAAGAAAACCAAGAGAAAGGTATAGTGCACATTTACTTCAAACTTTCTCCCTTTTATTTTCTTCATTTGTCCATCATGAGATAGAAGTTTCCATTAAGTCAGATGTAGTTTAAACTAAAACATGGTCAGTAATGTCTTTTCTCCCATTCGATGGGCTTCTCAAAGTCTTGCATTCAGAATAGCTTTAATAACAAAGACAGAGAAAAATCAATCCACTTCTAAGCAAAAACAATTTTGATTCAAAGTGAGTGAGAGGTTTCAAAATTATAGCATCCAAAGTTGTATGCAACTTAACATCAATCTAATTATTTCCAAAATGAAAATAAAAACAAAAAGCAAAATAAAAATCCCCTCTGATTTGTAGTGTTTGTCCATTTTTGTGATGTAAATACTCTCACCATGGCCAATACCAAGCTGCAATGAGATGTCACTGACTCCAGACTTGGAAAGAGATTGACATAATTGGCTCTTGAGAGCTAGTTCCAACCAGTTCCAGCACACAACTAGATCTAATTCATAACAGATGAAAAAATGAAATTCCAAAAGATGAAGCAACTTCCATAAGCTCATAGTTTCAGCAAATAGAACACGTGAAAGTGACCCCAGCATTTCTCATTGCTCTAGTGCTCTTTCTACCTATCATGCTAATAACAGTGCTATAGACCAGTGGTTCTCCATGTGTGGTCTAGAACTCAGCAGTAGAAGCATCTGTGAAGTCCTTAGAAATGCAAACTCTCAGGGTCCTCCTGAATTGAGAAATCTGGGGGTAGGACCCAGCAATTTTTGTTTTAACAGTCCTCCAGAGGATTCTGATGCATGTGGATGTTTGAAAACCACTGACATCAACAATAAGAAATCTTGATTTTTGAAGTACTTGTTTTTTCAGTTATTATCCTCTCATCCATGTTTCCCATAAACCCTAATTCTAATAACACATATAAAGTTGCTCTTTAGAAAGATCAATCTTTCAGCTTTTTTTTAGATTTAACAAAGAAAAATTTTAAATTAGAAGTGAATTAAGGTTCTGATTCATTGTGCTGACTGTGAATGGAACAAAAATGGACCTGAATCTGTAGCAGTAATATCTTATTGCAAGTGAAGGTTAACACACAGAGGGAAATTTAAAATGCCTCCAAGTCTTTCAACTTAGCTGGAGGATCAAAGGCCTTACACAAAAAAAATTAATATATAAATCCTGTCCACAAACCTGCCCTGGTTTTCCACAGGTTGTGGCTATAGTTTTGCTTCTTTTGAATACACCCAGCAATTTATAAATATATCTCTTATAATATTCACTCTCCTTGAAGTATTTTTTGTCAGTCTTTCCACTTGAAAATCCAGGGCTTTATTCATCCTTATATTCCTTGCAAAGCTTGGCAGAATGTCTTCCCCATAGTAGACAACCGTAATAACTGAAATAAGGAATCCACACATAGGAACAACTTCAGAAAGGTAAGCCATTTGATCAATACTTACTTTGATACTTACAGACAATGGGGAACACTAGGTGAAAACATATAGTTGAAGTCAACTTTCTAGGAACCTTCACAATCACATATAAACCTGTAAACAAACTTCTTTCACAGCTTGGTTTAAACACAGTTTTAAATGAGTCTCCTTTGTTTCACGCAGCATAGAATGCATATATGTCAAATCATTAGAGTCTTTCCTGATGTGTCTTTATCTTCTTTAGACATTGATAAAGTTTTCATTTTATATTCATATAGAAGTCAACCTCAATTATGAAGGCATTTTAAAATTTAAAATATAGGATTAAATATTAAAATATATTTTAAAAATAAATCTCTAAGTTTCTTACTTTCTGAAATACTTTTTGCTGGATGGAAAAAAAAAAAACAACAACATTTATCTTCACAATTATGTGCCAAGGTGTATTCAAAATATTTTGCAGAAACTAAAATGGAGCTCATAGAAAATTTGTTAATTAAAAGTCATTCCTGAATTGATGAGTAAAACTTAATGTACTTATGATAAAAGGAAGGAAGGAAAGAAAGGAGAGAGGGAGGGAGGGAAAGAAACAAAGAATTTTGCATACTCAAAAACATGAGAAATGTTTGGAAAAAGTAGTATATTTATTTAGGTATAAGCCCATTTCTTATATTTTTCTGCCATTTTAAATATTTAGCCTCAAACAGATTACAATATATGCGGGTGGGTGAGAAGAGTTTAAGTTATGGAAGAAGATGACTAGAATTTTGAATCCCAGTCCTGCCATTTTAGCCATGACGCTGGAAAATTTCATTCATATAGGTCTCAATCTAAAAAATGAGGATAATAATACCTACTTCAAAGTGTTGTTCAGAAGATGAAAATTATGATCAAAATAAAGACATAGCATAGGACCTGACTCATAGTGCCATTTTCAACATTTATTAGTTTAATATTGGCTGCTAATATTGTTGGAGGTGTGCCTTTTTTTTTTAGCAGCAAAGCAGCTCAAGCATCTAAAACCTAGATAAGAACATTATAAGTATAAAATAAGAAATTAATTATTTGAAAATTAATCAAATGGAAGAATTATTCATTTTTAGTTGTCATAATCATATTGTGATTATATTTTTGTTTAAAGAGACCTTGCCTTTTGGAGATATGTTGAATATTTACAGATGAAATAATATGCTGTTTTACATTTGTATACAAATTATCTGGGGGAAAGCAATAGATGAAACAAAATCAGCCAACCTAGAATACTTATACACACATGGGTTTCATTTACTATTCTCTCCACTTTTTCATATATTTGGGGAAAAATCCATAATAAAAAATAACTAATAAGGGTAAATGTTAATACTGAATGTATTAACAGATGATGGTACAAAAATTCATTCTTCCCAGAAGAGTGTATCATGCAAAAATGCAATTTAAGTCCTTCCTTTGGTAGTTCTTTAAAACATGCACACAACTTTGCTCATTGTGTTTTGTTTTGTGTTGTTTTTCTTTTTTGCAAATAATATAGGGGAGGGACACTAATTTCCTATTAGAACTGTTATTGAAGTGTAGGCATTGAAATCTTTATGAAAATTGTGTTCTTTAGATTTTAAGTGCCTGGTGTGGTCTAGATAAAAAAATGAGATCAGTAAAGAGCAGTGTTTTTTTTTTAACAATATTATCTAGTAATATAATGCAAAATTGTAAACCACTGTAGTACACTTCATATTCTATTAAATACAGAGATAACTTCTAATGCCTCTTTTTAAGATTTATTTATTTATTTCTCCCCTCCCCCTTGTCTGCTTTCTGTCTGTTCATTGAGTGCTCTCTGTGTCTGTTCATCTTCTTTTAGGAGGCACTAGGAACTGAACCCAGGACCTCCCATATGGAAGGGAGGTGCCCAATCTCTTGAGCCACTTCTGCTCCCTGCTTGTTGTGCCTCTCATTGAGTCTCCTCATTGCATCATCTCATTGTGTCAGCTCACCATGCCAGCCCATCACATCAGCTCACTGCACCAACTCATCATGTCAACTCGTTGTCTTGCTTGTCTTCTTTAGAAGGCACTGGGAAGCGAACCCAGGACATCCCATGTGGGAGGTGGGCACCCATCTACTTGAGCCACATCTGCTCCCCTCTAATGCCTCTTAAAAATTAAATTAAATTTAATGTAAGTTTCATTCACCTGTATATTTTTCATGGTGACTTGTGACTAATATTTTCAGTCTGATGTAGATTTTTAGTCTATTGGTATGACTTATATGTAGAAGATTCCTTATCTTTATGCCTGCTTATTATTCATATTAATTTTAAGACATACATATAAACTACAGCAACTGTTTATTGTGGTTTGTATCCCAGAATGTACATTGTTGTGTGTGTTTTTTAAAATAAAGATGCTTAACAGTTGAATTTATGCATGATATTGAGGGAAGTTAAAATGATTTTTTTTACCCTTTGTATATTTTAAAACTTAGCCAAGCAGTATATCACAAATTAGAAAAGCAGTAGTTTCCTTTTTATTACAATTTTTGTTCAGCTACCATAAAATCTCCTTATGCTATGGCTCGGTATTGTGCAGAATTAGCTGTTTCACAGGATAATCATCCCAAAAGCCTAATATCACATGGTTAGCCCATAAGGCAATGTTAGTTCTCTCCTAATAACAGTCTCGTAAGGGAGTTCAGCTGTGCGTTCCCCATATTATTTCCTTGTTTTTCCTCAGTCAATATATAACCAAATTAAGATTTTATGGAGATAATAATTAGACAGTACTGTATAATTAATAGGTTATCATCTTGTAAAAAGAGATGTTTAAACATTGTAAATGACTTCGCTTCATAATATAAAAAAAGTTTTACACTTAATATTCATGTTAACATTGGGTGCAATAATTTGGTAATTTTAGCCCTAGTTATAAATAACAAGATTTCTGCTGACAACTTAGGTTGTATGAGTTACTCTTAAAGGCTTTAAATCTGATATTTCCTGTACCTGTCACATTGTTTTAGAATGTGTCCTTCAAAAATATCCTCCTGGAACTTCTCAAACTGTACTAAATTGATATTTCTTGAAGTCTAACTCTGCTAACAGCTTTTCATTTTAAATAGAATATAATTTTAATTTTTTATAAGCTGCTGAATTTTAAAAAGAGTTTTTTGGGACCACCAAATATTTTGGATCATGCAGAGAATATATATTGTACTGTAGCAATTTTGTATTTTATGTCTATGATGTGACATAATAGATGTGAATGTTAATCACTGCTTGATTATGGTAATAAAATTGTTTAACTATTTTTAAAAAAGAATAAAGGAATGAAGTACATTTTGCTGTGCTTTCCTTTTGCTAAACCTTCAGAAGCTTGACTCTCAAGTATGCAGCTGCCTAACGGTATGCCCATGACTTCAGCAACAACCCAAATTTACAAAGTTCACTGATAGGGCAGTAAAATGGCTGTTTCTGTAGCTGTTGTCTAGTTGAAAATAGGTACATTTTCCCCAAAAAAATAAATGGGGGGTTTTATGCAAGTAGAATTTATTATATATAAATGAATGCATTTTTCAGTAAGTATGAGTGAGAACAATACTTTTTGGCTAACAGATCTGGAAACCTAACGGATTTAGAAAACTCTGTATAGTTTGAGTGAGGCATAATTATCATTGATCAGACAGCAAGGAATTAGGCAATATCAGTATCAACTAAGGATATATTAGCATAATGAAAATATGCTAGATGATGGGGGCTAGTTAACATTTTACCATGCCTATTTAGAAAATGAATTCTTTTCCAAACTTTCACAAATCTACCCTTGTGGAAATGCTTTCTAAGTAACAGATAAGCTCTTTGGGAATCAAAGGGAAAATGCATGGATAATGTTGAAGTTCATTTGCCTTAACCAAATCCTGCATATTTGATAGAAGGATGCTTTCAAATCTTCTCAAAATAGGTACATGTATCCCAAGGTAAAAAATAAAATATTAGTTCCATTTTAGATCTAATTTCTGCAGGCACCCTTATTGGGTACATTTCCATTATATTTATCTTAATATGGTTGTTCTTGATCTTAATAAACTTTTCATGTAATTAATTGTTAGGTCACTGTGGAGAAGGGGAATATTTGACTCTCAAAGAATGCTTATGATAAGGAGGTATTATACTTCAAAGTCACTTTTAAAAGTGACTTTGGTAACTGATGTGTTTTAATTTTCCTATTCTTACAAATTTCCTAAAAGAAGCCTAAAACTTTTGCTTTTATCTTTTACAAATATATGACTTTCTGACAAGATACTGGTAATTAAATATGGATCCAGTGTAAACTTGAGAAGCCATGATCATAGTATCTTTCATAAGCCAACAGTGCTCTATGTATGTATTTGAGAAGATTGGAAGCATGTTGAATCTGCTGGGAACAAAGAAAACAAAATCTCCTCCCCTGGATTTGAGGTATCTTCTTGTTATTATTGTTGTTGCTGTGGTTGTTTAATTTAGTGATTAAGAAAAGCAACAGAGGCAAACTTCTAATTAATGAAAGCTGAAGTAAAAAAATAAATAAGGCTAAGGGGGAAAGATGACATCAGTTTAAGTGGGCACTCACCATCTCTCTCGCAAAAGATGGCTTAGTGGGGACAAG
>JAKSZT010053770.1:33104274-33443759 GCA_026826555.1 Tolypeutes matacus
CATTGTGGTCAGAGAAATTACTTTGTATAATCTCAATCTTTCTGAATTCATTGAGAGTTGTTCTGTGGCCTAGCATGTGGTCTATTTTGGAGTATGTTCCATGTGCACTCGAGAAGAATGTAAATCTTGCCGTATTTGGGTATAGTGTTCTGTATATGTCTATTAAGTCCAGGTCTTCTAATGTATTGTTGAGTGCCTTTGTTTCTTTATTGATTCTCCATCTAGATGTTCTGTCTAATGATGATAATGGTGTGTTGAAGTCCCCTGCTATAATTATTGAGGCATTATTTCTCCTCTTAGTTTTTCTAGAGTTTGCCGCACGTATTTTGAGGCACCTAGATTAGGTGCGTAAATGTTGATGATTGTTCTCTCTTCTTGAGAGATTACTCCTTTTACTAATATGTAGTGTCAATCTTTGTCTCTTACAATAGTTTTGCATTTAAAGTCTATTTTGTCTGATATTAGAATAGCTACTCCTGCCCTTTTTTGGCTATTGGTAGCTATGGTTTTCCAGCCATTCACTTTCAGCCTCCTTGAATCCCTGGGTCGAAGGTGGGTTTCCTGTAGACAGCATATAGATGGATCATATCTTCTTATCCATTCTGCCAAACTGTGTCTCTTCATTGGTGAATTTAATCCATTAACATTCAGTGTTATTACTCGTAACGAATTTCTTACTTCAGCCATTTTTTCTTTGGGTTAATGTATGTCATATGTTGTTTTCTTTCTCTTTTTGTGTTTTCAGTTATTTTTAAACTCTCCTCCAACTCTCTCTCCCTTGTTTTTTCCTTTCAACTTGTAGAGATTCCTTTAGTATTTCTTGAAGTGCTGGCTTCTTCTTGACATACTCTCTTAATTTCTGTTTACTGTGAATATTTTGAACTCTCCATCATTTTTGAATGCCAGTTTTGCTGGATAGAGAATTCGTGGCTGGAAGGTTTTTCTTTTAGTATTTTGACTATGTCATACCACTGTCTTCTTGCCTCCATGGCTTCAGCTGAGAAATCAGCACTTAATCTTATTGTGCTTCCCTTGTATGTGATGGTTCTCTTTTCTCTTGCTGCCTTGAAGATTTCCTCTTTGTCTTGAGCATTGGACATTTTGACAAGTATATGTCTTGGAGTTGGCCTGTTGGGATTTATACTATTTGGGGTGCACTGTGCTTTCTGGATCTGCACATCCATTTCTCTCAATAGGGTTGGGAAGTTTTCAGCCATTATTCCTTCAACACTCCTTCTATTCCCTTTCCCTTCTCTTCTCCTTCTGGGATGCCTATAATGCATATGTTTGTGCGTTTTGTGTTATCAGTTAATTCCCTGAGTCCATGTTGGATTTTTTCCATCTTTTTGTCTATCTGTTCTACTATCTCTTTGATTTCAGCTGTATTGTCTTCCATATCACTAATTCTTTCCTCTGCCTGTTCAAATCTGCCGTTATGTGAATCCAGCGTCTTTTTAATTTCTTGGATTGTGCCATTGTTCACCATCATATCCATTATCTTTTTAGGCATGTTTGCAATTTCTTCAGTATGTTCTCCCAGTGTCTTCTTTATATACTTAATCTCTTCCTTCACTTCATTAAGTTGGTCCATGATATTTATTTGGATAGCTTTGATTAGTTGTTCAATGTTCTGCATCACTTCCTGGTTTTTAATTTGTTCATTGGACTGGTCCATGTTTTCCTGTTTCTCAGAGTCATTTGTATTTTTTTGTTGCCTCTGGTGATCATATTATCTTGATGGGTTTGTTCAGTTGATTAGCTTTTCTCTATGCCCTAGAGTTTTATTTAGCTGGTGGTTCTGCATGTGTGTTAAGTTTTCTCTTTGGCACTTTTTCTTCTTATTTTATTTCCTTGCTTCTTTCTATGTTCCGAATCTCTACCATTCTGTCCATGCTGTTGATCCGTGCAGATAGATGTCCCAAGCTTCTTATTCCACGTGCGCACAGCACAGACCCCCGGGCAGGGCCCCGTCCACAATCCACCTTGTTCTGAGAGCTTGCAGTGTGTGCCCTCCTACACTAATGCCATCTTGGCCCCCTCCTGTTTGTTTGTTTTTGTTTCTTGTTTTTCTTTCCTCTTTCCTCCCTTGCCCTTCTTCTTCTTTTTTTTTTTTTTTTTAATTAGACACTCCTGGTTTGTTTCTTCTTTGCTGTGCTTCTTCTTCCTTGATTTCCCATTTACTGTGTATACTGATTTTGTCTACCAATGCTCTCTTTTCCTTCCTTCATTTTCTATCTTCTGCTTTCTGTTGTGGTTCTTACATTCCACCTTTCTTTTTTTAGTCTGCAATTTTTCTGGTTTCTATTTCTATCTTGTCTATTCTGTTTTCTTTTTTTATTAACTTTTTCCTTCTTGTTCTTTATTTTCTCCTTCTCTCTCTCCTCATCATTCTGGCCTTTTAAATCATTCTATATATTTTTCTGTATTTGGTTTCCCATTTCATTGTAGGTACTACACTTTTTTATTCCTATTACTCTACACTGCTTACATAAGTTAAATATTCATTTTACTAAGTCTTACACAATCCCTCTTCTAACTATTACTATTATTATTACTATTATCCTTTTTCTTTTCTTATCTCTTCTGCTTTCTCTGGCCCTAAACTATTTCCTTCAAGGGAACATAGAAAACAGCAAGGAAATAGAACAAGAAGAACAAAGTGTTAAAGAGAAAACTTAACACATACACAGAGGCAGCAGCTAAATCAAACTCTAAAGTAGAGAGAGAAGCTAATCAACTGATAAGCCCATCAAGATAAAAAGATGACCAGATGGCAACAAAAAATTACAAACCATACTGAGAAACAGGAAGGCATGGCCTAGTCCAATGAATAAACTAAAAACCAGGAAGAGATGCAGAACATCGAACAACTAATCAAAGCTGTCCAAAAAAATATCATGGACCAACTTAATGAAGTGAAGGAAGAGATTAAGGATATTAAGAAGACACTGGGAGAACATACTGAAGAAATTGTAAACAAACATAAAAAGATAACAGATATGATGGTGATGAATGGCACAATCCAAGAAATCAAAAAGACACTGGAAGCACATAACGGCAGATTTGAACAGGCAGAAGAAAGAATTAGCGATGTGGAAGACAGTACATCTGAAATCAAACAAATAGTAGAACAGATAGATGAAAAGATAGAAAAAATCCAGCAGGGACTTAGGTATTTGAACGGCAACACCAAATGCACATATATATGCATTATAGGCATCCCAGAGAGAGAAGGAAAGGGAAAGGGGACAGAAGTACTGTTGAAGGAAATAATGGCTGAAAACTTCCCAACTCTATTGAAGGAGACGGATGTACATGTCCAGGAAGCACAGGGCACCCAAAACAGTATAAATGCCAACAGGCATACTCCAAGATATATACTTGTCAAACTGTCCAATGCTCAAGACAAAGAAAAAATACTGAAGGCTGGAAGAGAAAAGAGAACCATCACATACAAGGGAAGCTCAAAGAGATTAAGTGCTGATTTTCTCATCTGATACCATGGAGGCAAGAAGGCAGTGCTATGACATAGCCAAGGTAATAAAAGAAAAAATCTTCCACCCAAGAATTCTCTATCCCAAAAAGCTGGCATTCAGAAATGATGGAGAATTCAAAGTATTCACAAATAAACAGAAATTAAGAGAGTATGCCAATAAGAAACCTGCCCTTCAAGAAATACTACAGGGAGATCTGCAATTTGAAAGGAAAAAACAGAAGAAAGAGAGTTGGAGGAGAGTGTAAGAACAACTAAAAAGACAAAAAGAAAATAAAAACAACATATGACATACATTAACCTGAAGAAAATGTGGCTAATGTAAGTAATTCCTTGAGAGTAATAACACTGAATGTTAATGGATCAAATTCACCTGTCAAGAGACACAGATTGGCAGAATGGATAAGAAAATATGACCCATCTATATGCTGTTTACAAGAAACCCACCTTAGACCCAGGGATTCACAAGGAGGCTGAAATTGATTGGCTGGAAAACAATCTTACAAGCAATCAATAACCGAAAAAGGGTGGGAGTAGCTATACCAGTATCGGAAAAAATAGACTTTAAATGTAAAACTATTGTAAGAGGCAAAAATGAACACAATATTTTAGTAAAAGGGGAATCTTTCAAGAAGAAAGAACAGTCATAAACATTTATGCACCTAAACAGGGCACCTCAAAATACATGAGGCAAACACTGGAGAAACTAAGTGGAGAAATAAGCGCCTCTACAATTATAGTGGGGGACTTTAATACATCATTATCACCATTAGACAGAACATCTCGACAGACAATCAATAAAAACAAAGACTCTGAATAATACATTAGAGGAGCTGGACTTAATAGACATATACAGAACACTACATCCAAAAACAGTGGGATATAAATTCTTCTCGAGTGCACATGGATCATTCTCCAAGATAGACCACATGCTAGGCCACAGAAAAATTCTCAATGAACTTAGAAAGATTGAAATTATACAGAGTAATTTCTCTGACCACAATGGAATGAAGCTGGAAATCAGTAAGGGCCAGAGAACTAGATTAGACATAAAGATATGGATGTTAAAGAACACACTCTTAGACAACAGTGGGTCAAGGAGGAAATTTCAAAAAAAATCAGTAACTACCTTGAAATGAATGAAAATGACAACACAACATATCAAAGCCTATGGGATGCAGCAAAAGCTGTACTAAGAGGGAAATTCATAGCCATAAATGCATAAATCAAAAAAGAAGAAAGAGCTAAAATTGAAGACCTAACTGCACACCTGGAGGAATTAGAAAAAGAACAACAAACCAACCCAAAAGGAAGTAGAAAGAAGGAAATAACAAAGATTAGACAGAAACTAAATGAAACAGAAAACAAGAGAGCACTAGAAAAAATAAACAAAATCAAAAGATGGTTCTTCAAGAAGATAAATAAAATTGACAAACCCTTAGATAGACTAACAAAGAAAAAAAGAGAGAAGATGCAAATACACAAAATAAGAAATGAAGAAGGGGTTATCACCACCGACCCCACAGAAATAAAGTGTATCATAAAAGGATACTTTGAAAAATTATATGCCAACAAGAAAGATAATTTAGAGGAAATGGACACATTCCTAGAACACACATGTAGCCTACATTGACAAAAGAAGAAATTGATGGATTTCAGACCAATCACAAGGAAAGAGATAGAATCAGTCATCAAAAATCTCCCAACTAAGAAGAGCCAAGGACCAGATGGCTTCACAGGTGAATTTTACCAAACATTCCAGAAAGAGCTAACACCAGTCCTGCTTAATCTCTTCCAAAAAATAGAAGTAGAAGGAACAATGCCTAATTCATTCTATCATGCCACCATTATCCTAATACCAAAGCCAAACAAAGATTCCACAAGAAAGGAAAATTACAGACCAGTCTCTGATGAACTTAGATACTAAAATCCTCAACAAAATACTTGCTAATCGTATCAACAACACATCAAATGAATTATTTACCATGACCAAGTGAGTTTAATCCCGGGTACACAAGGATGGTTCAACATAAGAAAATCAATCAATATAATACACCACACAAACAGATCAAAAGAAAAAAATCCCATGATTATCTCTATAGATGCACAAAAAGCATTCGACAAAATACAGCATGCTTTCCTAATAAAAACACTGCAAAAGATAGGAATAGAAGGAAACTTTCTGAACATGATAAAGGGCATATATGAGAAACCCACAGCTAACATCATATACAATGGTGAAATCCTAAAAGCTTTCCCTCTGATGTTGGGAACAAGACAAGTATGCCCACTATCACCACTCCTATTAACATTGTCTTAGAAGTACTTGCTCAAGCACTGAGGCAAGAAAAAGATATAAAAGTCATCCAAATTGGAAAGAAAGAAGTAAAAATTTCACTATTTGCAGAAGACATGATCTTATACAAAAAAAGCCCTGAGAAATCTACAACAAAGCTTCTAGAGCTTATAAATGAGTTCAGTGAAGTCGCAGGCTATAAGATCAGTGCTCTAAAATCAGTAGCACTTATGTAAACCAATAATGAGCAATCTGAGGAGAAAATTAAGAAAAAAATAACATTTACAATATAACTAAAAAAATCATATACCTAAGAATAAACTTAACTAAAGATCTAAATGGTTTATACACAGAAAACTACACAGCACTGTTAAAGGAAATCAAAGAAGACTTATATAAATGGAAGAATATTCTCTGTTCATGGATAAGAAGACTAAACATCATTAAAATTTCTATCCTACCCAAACTAATATACAGATTTAATGCAATCCCAATAAAAATCAACACAGCATTTTTTACTGAATTGGGAAAACTATGAAATTTATTTGGAAGGGCAAGAGGCCCTGAATAGGCAAAGGCATATTGAAAAGAAAAATGAAATCAGAGGAATCACGCTATCTGACTTTAAAGAATACTACAAAGTTACAGTGTGCAAAACTGCATGGTATCGGAACAAGGATAGACATACTGACCAATGGAACCAAACTGAGAGCTCTGATAGAGATCCTCACAAATACAGTCATCTGATATTCAACAAGGCCACCAAGCCCACTCAACTGGAAGAGAATGGCCTCTTCAACAAATGGTGCTTGGAGAACTGGATATCCATATCCAAAAGAATGAGAGAGGAACACCATCTCACACCTTATACAAAAATCAACTCAAGATGGATCAAAGATCTAAATATAAGATCCAAGACTGTAAAGATCTTGGAAGATAATGTAAGGAAGCATCTACAGGACCTTGTAATAGGAAACGTCTTCATGAACTTCACACCCAAAGCATGAGCAGCGAAAGAAAAAATAGATAAATGGATGACCTCAAAATTAAAACCTTTTGCACCTCAAAGGAGTTTGTAAAGAAAGTGAAAAGACAGCCTACCCAAGGGGAGAAAATATTTGGTCACCATATATCTGATAGGAGCCTAATATCCAGCATATATAAAGAAATCTTATATCTTGAAAAGAAAAAGAAAAACAGCCCATTTAAAAAATGGCCAAAAGATGTGAACAGACACTTCTCCAAAGAAGAAATACAATGGCTAAAAAGTACATGAAAGGATGCTCAACATCACTAGCTATTAGGGAAATGCAAATCAAAACTACAATGAGAAACCATCTTACACCTATTAGACTGGTAGCCTTTAAAAAAAACAGAGGACTACAAGTGTTAGAGAGGATGTGGAGGAATGGGAACCCTCTTCCACTGCTAGTGGAAAGGTAGAATGATCCAGCCATTGTGGAGGACAGTTTGGCAGTTCCTCAAAAAACTAAATATAGATCTGCTATAAGACCCAGTAATTCCACTGAAGAATTGAAAGCAAAGACACAAACAGATATATGCACACCAATGTTCATGAAGGCATTATTCACTATTGCCAAAAGTTGGAATCAACCCAAATGCCCATCAACAGATGAATGGGTAAACATTTTGTGGTATATATATACAATGAAATATTACTCAGCTGTAAGAAGGAATACAGTATTAACACATGGGATAACATGGATGAGTCTTGACCTTATGTTGAGTGAAGCAAGCCAGGCATTGAAGTACAAATATTACATGACCTCTCTGATATGAATTAAGCAAATCGAACCAACACAGAGAGCTGGAGTCTGGAAGATAGGTTTACAGGAAATAGGAAGGGAGAAGAAGGTTGTGAGCCAACGCCCATACTGGCAAAATCTGTGATCAAGTGGAAGTGAGTAGCTGTGCAGTGAAGAGATATGACAGGGGTGTAGGGATACTATTGGGTTGGGAGGTGCAAGCTTGATACGGGGGTAGGATGGGGAGTGTGGATTCGATGGTCCAAGGAACTGGGAGGAGGGTTGGAGGGGGATAGGTGAACACTGGGGATAGGTGGGTACGTGGGTGAAACTATAAGGTTGAGAAAACTCTATTGGCAATATGATTACAAAGCATTACTGGTTTAGGGTATTGAATAAGGGGAGCATTTGGGACAGGGCACACCTCTTCTAGAGAATGTGCGAGTGATCATTTTGTCATAGTGTCTTGTATCAGTCTGGGGAGACCCACATAATGAGTGGGAAGGAGTTGGACTCGCATGCTGGGGAGGCCCGATATGTTCTCAAACGGGGGCGGGGGGGGGCGGTATCTCTCGAGAACATGGGCAGTTCCTAATAGGGGAGGACAAACTAATGTGTACAGCCCTCAGCGTTGCTGCAAATATCTAAGAATCTTGTCCTTCAAGGAGTGAAGCCTGTTGGTCTCCATGGGTCCCGAGGGGCAGGGGAGGGAGGAATAGAAGAGATTGAAGAGGGGGTATTTGGGGGCAATAGAAGAATTCTACATGATCATGCAATGATGGATACAGTCCATGTTAAATTTCATTTAAAAATTATAAAAGTGTATGGTCTAAAATGTAAAACATAATGTAAATCATTGGCGATGGTTGGTAGCTATGTTTCAATATTTATACATCAGTTGTAACAAATGTACCATCTGCATGTAAAAAGATTATTAATAGGCAAGGGGGGAAAGGGGGAGGATGTTGGGCATATGGGAGTCCCCTACATTCTGTATGTAACCTTACTGTGACCTAAAACTTCTTTGAAGACAATATATATGTTTAAAAAAAAGTAAAACACTGGGGAAGAAATGGATGAAAATGCCACTGTACATATAGGACAACTGATATTACAGTGATGAAAGGAAAAATGTAAAAAAATAATTTATTCTATTCTATTTTATTAACGTTTTTCGATTTTTTAATACCCCAATTTTTTTACTTTATTTTAGTTTTAGTTTCTCTAAATTAGTATGTATTTTATTTCTTATGATTAAACCTATCATTATTATTTCATTTTCCTATTAATCGAATCTGGCAATATTCTTGGCTTCATTTTTGAAGGGGTTTTGGATTACAGAAGGGTTACAGCTATGGCAGAGGAGGATGAATGGAGTGGGGTGTCAGTGATGGGGGATACATGAGAGGAAGATCACCTGGGCATACATACAAGGTATATAAATATGTTCAAATGTTCATGGAGCATTGCCCCAGTGCCAGTTCATTGTACTCACCCAGGATAACTAACAAGAAGATGATGATGGACAACAACCATCCCAAGGAACCGAGAGAGTCTACAACTGCAAGCAAGAGAGTCCCATCCATCTGCCCCAAGGGATCAAAGCCTCCTTTCAATTAGAAGTGGAGTGGGCAACACCATCCCATAATCCTCAGGACTGGGGGATGAACTATGGACTAAAGTTGACTTACTGGTATTCTACTATAGGCTTACTGTGATTCTAGCAATGGAAGAAACTATACCATTCATATGGAGGCAGTGGCCACTAGAGGTTCTGAGGGCAGGGAGAGGGAAATACAGGTGAAATATGGGGGCATTTTGGGGACTTGGGAATTTTCCTGAATGACATTACAATGACAGATATAGGTCATTACAGATCTTGCTATAACCTACAAAATTGTGAGGGAGAGAGTATAAACTACAATGTACACTATAATCCATGCTTAGTGGCAATGCTCTAAAATGTCTTCATCAATTGTAATGAATGTACCACACTAATGACTGATGTTACTAATGTGGGAAAATGTGGGAGGTGTAGGAAGTGGAGCATATGGGAATCCCCTATATTTTTATGTAATATTTATGTAATCTAAATACCTTTTGAAAAAAATAAAAATAAAATATATATTAAATAAATAAAATTCCCTCTGTTTAATCTCAGAAGAACTTATGCTGATCTGTCATCTAATCCTAATAATCAGACTATAGAATACAGTCATTTGCTTTCAAAGAGGAAAAGTTTAAATCAGACAATATTATTTTTATAAATAATATTATTCAGCATGTTCTCTAAGCTGCAGATTCATACTTGTGGATAGAATTCCTGGCATTGTTCCTGCTTAAATGATTATTTGCCTACAACTTGATTTATGTGCAAACAATACATCAAGAAACTACAGAAGGTTATCATTTAAAAATTTTTTTACATTGTTACTGTATGATGAAAAGTGTAACACTCATAGGTATTTTCCTCTAAGGCTAAATTAATGCTAATACTGATTTATGAAAGGAATAAAATATGTCCAGACTTTGTAGAAAAAGAAAAAGCTTGAGTTTTACAGTTTGAGATATGTTTTCTTTTTTTCAAACATAGAAGGCAAAATTTCTCCTCTGCCCATATGGAATTATTATAGTATGTTACTCAACATCGGTGTTAAACTTTGACTTTTATAGTGCTGTCAAATAGAAAGCTGAAAAAAACAAGTACCTTGCATTGTGATATGATCACATACTCTTTTTGGCTGAATTTAGAAAGAGTTAGTGTTAATTTATATTACACTCATCATGATGACATGACTATGAATGATGCAGTATAGGAAGAGACAACTGATTCAGACTTCTGAACTCAGAGTCATTCTCCATCACATGTATGCTTCTTTATCTGTTCCCTGAATGACAGAACAATGCTTTCAGTTTGGCTGACAGGCTGAACAAATCTGAATATGCTGTAAATCTATCAAATGTTTCAAACTACACTCCAAACTTTTGCTACTTATTAAATTTCACATTATTAAAACAGTATTTGTGGGAAGCGGCTGTGGCTCAATCGGTGGGGCTCCGTTTACCATATGGGAGGCCCCAGGTTCGGTTCCCAGGGCCTCCTGGTGAAGGCGGGCCCGCCCGCGCGGCGTTGTTGGCTGACCCAGTGAGCGCAGGCAGCAAGGGGGGGATAAATGAATAAATAAATAAAATCTTAAAAAAAAAAAAAAAAAACAATATTTGTGTTCTCAAATCTTCTGACAAGTAATGCTCTTTGGAATTGCTTCTGTAATCAAAATTTGCCCTTTTAATGAGGGAGGAATTGGCCAAAAAAGAAAAGTTGCCTGTAAATGCCATATGCATATTTTAAGGAAATGGAATCTAAATGCTTTTCCCCTAATGCAAATAAACCAATAATGTTTTGAAGAGTTTGCCCTAGACAGTGAAAGAAGACATGTCTTATCTAAAAGCCAAGCATTCTATTTACAAACTCTTAAAGAGTTAATAGAACACATTTTCTAACCCATATTGCTTTATATCCCTCAAATCACACACACACACACACACACACAAACTGTCTCAGAGTGTGTAATGGTTAGAAGCTATATATGCCCCAAAAAAGTTCTTAAATTTAATCCATTCTTGAGGTTGTGAACTCGTTACAAATAGGACCTTTTGATGAGGCTACTTCAGTTAAGTTATGAGCCACCTCAGTCAGGAGGAGTCTTAAACTGGAATTCTGTATAAGGGGAATGGAATTCAGAAAGAGAGAGAGAGAGAACTACAAGAAGTAAGATGCTAAAATCAAGGAAATTTGGAATATCAAGGAGAGACCAGAAGATGCAGCCATTTGCCTTACCATGTGACAGAGGAACCAAGGACTGCAAGCCACCACAGTCTTCGGGGAGAAAGCATCGCCTTGATGATGGTTGATTTGAACTTTTTCCTAGCTTCAAACTGTGAGGGAATAAATTCCCATTGTTAAAGCCAAACCATTTCATGGTATTTGCTTAAGCAGCCTAGGAAACTAAAACAGTGTGTACAGTAATTTGAGGCTTTTATGGACCCCAGAAAATTGTGTCCTTAGGGTTAATCCATTCCTTTGGTTGTAAATCTATTATAGGCAGGACCTTCTTTTGATTAGTTTACTTCAGTAGGGTGTGGCCCAGGGTAGGTCTTAATCCTCTTACTAGAGTCCTTTATAATGAATACTGATGGAGAGACATACAGAGAGAAACACACAGAAGCACAGAGAGAAAGTCACAGAAGCCAGAAGCAGAAAGCAAGGAAACCCAGAAGAGAAGGGAAAGACCAGCAGACACCATCATGTGCCTTGCCATGTGACAGAGAAGTCAAGGATTGTCAGAAGCTAGTTTTTGGGGAGAAAAGCATTGCCTTATGATGCCCTGATTTGGACCTTTTTCTCAGCCTCGAAACTAAGCTTACAACCTAATAAATCCCCATTGTAAAAGCCAACCCATTTCTGGTATATTGCTCTTAGCAGCTTGCAAACTAAAACAGTGTTTTAGCTCTTCTGTACATTTAATGCCACATGTATCTTGAAGAAAATATGGTTACTGATGTGACACAGATATTATGACCCTTTGTTTTTTCTTTTAGGATGGGTAATATATGTTTCTTAAACTTTATGTAGCAGTCAATAAAGGAAAAATATAATATATTCTTGGGAATTTTCATTTTTTATTCAAATTTAAAAGAAAATATTTCAACGAAATTGAACAAAAGAACCACAAGAACGATTTAAATCTATGATTACTAGATTTCATGAAGAGAAGGATGTTTTAAGCTAATGAAGGATGTTGTTAATGTGGGAAAGTGTGGAAGGGGGAGGGAGTAGGGCATATGGGAATCTCTTATATTTTTTGTAACATTTATGTAATCTAAAGCTTCTCTAAAAATAAAAATAATTAATTATAAAAAAAAGAAGTTTTAAGACATGTTGAGTTAACCAAATGTCGTCCATTGTAGCCTAAATGATTATTGCACAGTTTTGCAAAACAATTAGTTTAATATTTTAATATCAGCTTCTAAATCAGTGTGATAGGGGAATATATTTAATAGATATTAAAAATATGAAGTTACTATTTTTTCATATTATTACTGCTCAGAAATTTTTTTACATTTTAATCCTACAATTCTTTCACACTATCCCCCATCCTGCAAGCTGAGGATTGATAATTAGTATGGATTATAATAATTATAGGCATATAATTTGATAGGCATATCAAAAATGATTTCAAAATCCAGAATCCTTTTCTCTTCTACAAAATGGATTTTTTGGTAAGCTCCTTCCCAAGGGAATATATTTTCTAGTCCGATTACTGGTAGAGAACAACTCTTGAGATGAATAATTTTTCATTTGGGGTCAAATAATCATGAATATCTGTGAAACAAATTGAAAAAAAAAAAAACATTTATAATTTCCTTGCTTTAAACATTTAAAATTGTATTGGGGGGAAATTACCACTTGTTAATTAGTTTTTTGTTTTTTTTTTTTTTAACAAAAAGTGGTATAAGGAGTTATGTACTTTTATTAATAATACATTATAATCATCATTTCTATATTGTGACTTTGAGATTAATATTTGTAATGGCTTGAATGGTGGCCCCCCAAAAGATATCCATATCCTAACCACCAGAAACTGTGAATGGAACTTTATTTGGAAAGGGAGTCTTTGCAGATGTAATTAAGTTTCTCAAGATGAGATCATACTGGATTATTTGAGTGGACTCTAAATTCAATGACAGGTGACCTTATTAGAGACAAGAGAAGACACACAGAAGAGAAGAGAATAAGTTCATGTGAAGACAGAGTCTGAGACTGGAGTTATGCAGTCACAAGCCGAGGAACAACTGGGGACACCAGAAACTGGATGATTCCCCCTGGAGCCTTCAGAGGGAGAATGGTCCTGCCAACCCCTTCATTCTGGACTTTAAACTATAATATAAACTGTAATCCGTGGTTAGTAGCAATGCTTCAATATGTGTTCATCAATTGTAACAAATGTATCACACTAATGAGGGATGTTCTTGATGTGGGAAAGTGTGGGAGAGGAAGGGAGTGAGGCATATGGTAATCCCTTATATTTTTTATGTAACATTTATGTAATCTAAAGCTTCTTTAAAAATTAAAAAAAAAAATTTGATTAACAACAAAAAAAAAAAACACAAAAAAACTGTGTGAGAAAATTTTTTTGTTGTTATAAGCACCCACTCTGTGGTAATTTGTTAGGGCAGCTTAGTTTGCCACAGGGCTGTCAATGCAAATACCAGAAATGGGTTGGCTTTTATAATGGGAATTTTATTTAGTGGGAAACCTTATAGTTCCAAGGCCATGAAATGTCCAAATCAAGGCATAAGCAGAGATACTTTCTCATCAAAGTCAGCTACTGGTGATCTTGGGGTCCTGCCTCATGGTGAAGCAAGATGGCAGCAGATCTCTGCCAAGGAACCTCCCTTCCCATCCAGAATCTACCATCTCCCAGAGTTTAGCTGTGGGCAACCAGGCATAAGGCATTTCTCTTTCCAGTCCTCCCTGTTCAGTCTTAGCTGCTCTGCTTTCTTCCTGAGTTCAGCTATGGGCTATCAGGCATATGGCTCATCTCTTCAGCCTTGAGCTTCTCTGTGGGCCCAGCCTCTTTGGAGTTTCAGGCTTAAGCTTTAACTGCTAGCAATAATCGAGTCTTCTCTCACAAGGCAGTATCAAAAATTACAGAGCTCCCTTTCCCTATGTGTGTGTCTCTCTGTTTCTCTGTTTATATTAGACCCAGCAAGACAGCCAAGACCAAGGCTGGCTCACACCTCACACCCAATCAAAAGCCCTAAATCCATCTTATCAAGTAATCTAATCAAAGGCCTCTTAACTGAATTTAATGCAATCAAAGGGCCCCACACCCACAGGAATGGATTAGTTTAAGAATATAATTCTTTTTTGAGATTCACAAAATTCAAACTGTCACTGCAGCCATAGGAAACAAATACAGAATCTAATTGTATAAATTAAAGGAAATACTACCTTCATTTTTAATTGTGGACCCTTACTAAGGGCACACAAGAAATGAGACTAGGTACTTAATTTGTCTTGTCATCACCAAGTAGAGTTCTGGGTACATACTAGGTGTTCAATAAATATGTGTTGATAAATGACATGATATTTATCTTTTCATAATGTCATAATTCATGTAAAAATGTAAAGAGAGAAATGTAAAGTGCAGAAAGTAAAGCAAAAATTTCATATCATGTGCTTTTTTTTCTTTCTTAAATATGATAGGGGAGAAAGTCTCTAGTATTTCTAATGTTACAAGCTTCTTACAGGTGTAAGAATCAATAGGAATCAACAAGGCTGAAAGAGAAATCTTATTCCTGTCCATTGTGGAAATATATTGTGCAATACGCATCTTTTTCATGAAGGGAAAGTTTCATTTGAAAAGTTTAGCAATTTACTGTAATTTGGTCTTGCAACAAACAAAACCACAAATGAAACAGCACAATAGTTTTAAACTGTTTTCATTTAATATGAGATACGTATAAAAGAAAAATATATGTGTTTTATATATGTCATAAAGCACAATCAAAAGCAACCATGGACCCCTCTCCCCCATTCAGCTTAATATCTAGAAGATTTTGAATGAATGCTTCTTCTCTGGTTTCAGGCTCCTTCCTCTTCCACCCACCCACCTTTATTAGTTTCACTAGCTACCAAAACAAATTGCCATGTAAGATAACATATTTACAGGTCCCAGGGACTAGAATTTAGACACATTTAGTGGAACATCCTGACTATCACACCAAGCCAGATAGAACCACTATCCTGATTTTGTTCATATTCATCTTTTGCCTTTGTAAAAAAAATTCCTTTTCCATGTATATATATCCCTAAGCATATTTATTTAGGTCATATTGTTTTGAATTTTGTGAAAATCAGAATCATGAACTAATCAATCCTCATCAAATTTTTTCTGCAAACTTTATTTCTGAGAATTATCTATGTTATCAGTTGTAGCTATAATTCATTTTCCCTTATTGTATGAATTTTTAGGGTATGAATATGCATGAATATTCACTGTATGAATCTTTTCCTAATGATGGGTATTTGAGGACTTCCAGCTTTTAGCTATTATAAACAATACTGCTCTGAATATTCTCATGTCTTTGGGTGCAGGAATTTACCTAGCATCTATTATTTGTAGGGCAGAATTGCTAGGTAGAGAGTGTTGATACTGAGGTTGTCTACAATGAGATTTTACCAATTTATGTGCTCAGCAGAAGTGAATAAACCTGACTCAGCCTCCTCATCAGTTCTTCATAATGTCAGAATTTTTTTTTTCTGGCCACTGTCCCACATATAAAGGGAATCTCTTTTTGAACTTAATTTGCAGTTTCCTGATTATTAATGAACTGGGGTATAATTTATATATTTATTTACATCTTTTCTCTTTTCAATATATTTGGCAATTATTTTTATTTTGTGAAGTTATTTTTAATTGCACTTTAGGATTCTGGAGTATAAAAACTTTTGATTCTATATGATAAATGTTTTCTCATTTTTGGTATGCAATTTTCATTTTCTTTGTTATATGACATGTCCTTTATTTTAATGTAGCCATGTTTATATATTTATATTTATAAGAAATATAGACAAAACATACATATATACATAAAATAGATAATATACATAATGTTTATATAATATAGACAAATATACAAATGTATATATTTTATGTATATGTAAAAAGTAGACAACTTTATACATACAAATATAGCCTAAATCTAGTCTATAGCTATAGATAAATAACAATTACAGATATATATTTTTATATAATGATAGATATAGATATTTAGATATAGTCTATATCTAGTTTGCAGATATATAGACATAGTTTTTTTTAACTCTTGTTTTAAGAAAACCTTTCTGTTTTGGAAGTCATAATAATATTATTCTGCATTTTCTCCTAACTGTTCAAAGTGTAGCCTTTCACATTGAAATTTAACCTACCTGAAAATTGTTTTCTGTATGATGTGAGGTAGGGGTACAAGTTTCTTTTTCTCTATATAGTCCCAATTATTACAGCACCATTTTTAAAGAGACCCCTTTTTATTTGAGGAACTGCAGTACTAGCTCTGTCTATATTATTTATATAAATGTTGATCAAATTCTGTGCTTTATAGCCTGTCCATTGGTCAGTGTGTCTATACCTGAACCCAAACCATTCTGACATAATTACTGTAGTTTTTTAATAAATCATTTTTGTTTGTTTACTTGTTTTCCATTTTTCCCACTACTAGTGTGGAAGTAATCAACTCTATTCTGGTTAATTTGTTCTAAACAATTAATTTAATAAAATTTCAGTATGCATGTTTTATTCAGCCAAGTCTTAATTTTATCAATACATTAAGCCTCCTCCTAGACAATAAAGGCACTTAAAACACTATAACTCTGTTTTTCTCTTCCCAATTTCCATGATTACTCTGGCATTTTAATCTAAATTTTTACCAGTATTCAAATTATTTTTTTTAAGGATTATATAATGATATGGATAATGGATGCAAAAATTTTAAAACTGATGGAAGGAGTGAATAAGAGAAATAATAAGCACAATGTATACCAGGAAGGCTCAAAAGAGGAAATGCATGTATCCATATACTGAGAGAAATTGCAGAATACTAAAGACAAAGAAGAGACCTTAAAGTCATCCAGAGAGAAAAGAAGTCACCCACCAATTAGCAATGATCATTTTCAGGGCAGAGCTCTCAGTGCAGAGTATAAGCCAAAAGACTCTTAAATAATATTGTCATAATGTGTAGAAAAATACACCAAACTTGGATTGTGATTCTAGCAACACTATCTTTCAAAGATAGGAGAAAAATTAAAATAATCTTGATAAACAGCAATAAAAAGTTTGTATCTAGTAGATCTGCATTGAAGCACTTGTTTTAGGAAGAAAAAATAATTCCCAAAGGAAACTCTGACATACAAAAAGAATAGTGAACAAAGAAATTAATAAGCATGCAGATCTTTATAAGCCTAGGCCTTAAAAGCCCTTGTGCATCTTCACTTCCTCTCTTGGAATCCTAACCTGCTGCCATGTGAACAAGACTGGGCTAGTCTGCTGGAAGTTGAGAGATCACATGGAGTTTAAACAGGCTGTCCCAGCTGAGGTTATTCTAGCCAGCCACTAGCCTACATAACACATGTGAGTTTAGCCAAGAAATGTCCAACTGAGTAAAGCCTAAATTGTCCACTGACAAAATCATGATAACAAAGAAAGGAAGGAGGGAGGGAGGGAAGGGAAGGGAAGAGAAGGGAAGGAGGGAGGGAGGGAGGAAGGAAGGAAAGGAGGGAGGGAGGGAGGAAGGAAGGAAGGAAGGGAGGGAGGAAGGAAGGAAGTCATCATTTTGAGACACTAAGATTTAGGGGGGCGTTGTTATACAACAAAATGTAACAGAAACAGCCAGAATTTTTTTTTTTTTTTTTAATTCTGGTTGCTAATGGTATCCCTGTGATGCTTGGCCACAATTATGGTTTTGCTATTTTTTTGTGGAAAGCAGCACTATCATAAATGTCAACTAAATATCCTATTAATGTTGAATTTAAGGAATTCTGATTAATCATTTTTCTCTCCTCCTGTTTACAATAATTGACATGAGGATTCAGGGGTCAAATAGCCTTGATATAGAAAAAGCTAAAATATAATTCTCTTTCAAAATATTATCTTTACGACCATTATGTTTTTGTATATCCCTTTTTAATTTTATACCTGTCTAATCTGGTCTCTTAAGTCCTCAGCCTTTTTACTAAGGAATTCCCTTGCTTTCTCCAGCTTTACAGTTTTTTTTCTTTAATTTTTCCTTCCTGTCCAACTACTATTTATCTGACTGTTAACAACAAAATAAGTTTTGTAAAATAACACAGTTTATTCTTGAAATTTGAACATGCCAGATTCTTAGAGGGATTCCAGATACATGTTTGTTTTTGTTTTGTTTTTTACTTTCCTTTTTAGCCTGTAGGTTAGTATTAATTTAATTAAAGGTTTCTTTTTTCCCATCTTCTCAAGAAGATGATATATCCCTAATTTTAAAAGGTTAATGTCCTTAAAGATGATATATCCCTAATTTTAAATGGTTAATGTCCTATTCTTAGGTAGAATCCACTATACCTCTCTGTTTTAACTCATATTCCAGTCTCCAAAGACTACCAAAATGGTCAAGATAAGAGCCAATGGGAGACCATGATTTCTGGAAGATTCACAGAGACTGTGAAGAAGATAACCCTGCCACAATTCTATCTTTGGCCCTTGCTATAGTTCAAAAGAAGTTTCAAGTAAAAAAAAAAAACCCAAGCTTTCATATGACTCAGAGAACACAGGAAATCTTAAGAGGGGAAAAAAAATCTCACAAATAAAAGTTAGAAACAACAGTAACTTTCTCTACCATGAGAAAGTTCTGGCAGGCACAGATCTTTTTAAGTTGCCTCATTAGGTACTTCACACCAAACTGTCAGAACAGACCTAGAAGAAGGCTTTCATTCTGCCACAAGCATAAGAAAAAATGTTTCTCCTCACTAGTATTGCAAGATATACACATCTTAAAATGTATAAATAATGATGAACTTTCTTTTTTGAAGAGAATATATCAATGTTTGTGGTAATTCAAAGAAACAGACATTCTCGTAATTTGCTGTCAAAGGTTTTACAACTTTTCTGGAGGAAATTTAGTAATGATTATCAAGAGACTTAATATGTTCATATTCTTTGGCATGGTGATTTCTCTTCGACAAATTTATCCTCAAGAAATAATGTTAAATTGGTACAAATTATTATGTACAAAAAGTTATTTAACATAGCTTCATATATTATAAAAGAAAATTTTAAAAATGCATATTACTTCCATAATATTAAAACCATTTAAATTACACAACATGAAATTATAATATATACATAAAATGCTCATGAAATGCTTTGAAGTAAAAAATAATTATGTACTACAGGGTTTTTTAGATGTGATATTCATATGCTAAAAGAAATTTCTCTAAGTGGCATAATTTTTTTGTTTTCTTTTTAGTATGTTGGTATTTTTTTCAAATTTTCTCCAATGGGCATAAACACACGTTAGTTTTATAAATCAGGGAAAAAAAAAAAAAAAAACAAATAATGTTATTTGAAAACCCACCTGATCTTGTGGTCATTCCAGCTGCAATGACCTCTCAATCTCCAGTTATAATAGATTATATCTGCTAAATCTGCTTTTCTATCTTTTGTTTTCCTGAATTGTAATCATGCCTTTCCCCAGGCTCTTTTGATCAGCACTGTTATTGTTTTTCATGTACTACTGAAATAATAATATTCTGCATGTGATTATAGACCTGCTGAGATAAATAGAAAATGATCCTGAAAAACAGATGCTTAAAAAAATTCAGAATACTGCAAAAATCTCTCAGTCATTCATTTGGTGAGTCACAAAAACACACTCCAAAAACGTGCTAAGAAGTTATGCTATTGCACAAATGTGGCAGAGAACCACTAGATGAAATGGTAGCAAGCAGGCATAGCAAAAGCAAAATTAGCAAGGTAGAATTTAATAAAGAATCCACAAATTGGACACTGAGGAAACGAATAGCTAAAATACAGCCATAATTTTTGGATTATTTAAATATAACAGAGGTTTTCCAAACTAGTTTTATAATCTAATTTCAGTAAATGGTATAGCATTACTTGCAGACAAACTATAGAATTCACAAATGAACACATGCTGATAATATTTTAAATTCCCAATATGTGTTGATTATGATAACAACATATACAGGAAATCCACTCTATTGACCTGTGATATAGGAATTTACAATTTAATTGAGAAAAACAACCTGGCATTTAAAACAATTAAAAAATAAATTAGGGAAGTGGCTGTGGCTCAGTTGGTTGGGCTCCCGTTTATCATATGGGAGGCCCTAGGGTTCAATTCCCAGGGCCTCCTGGTGAAGGCAAGCCGGCCAGTGTGGCGCAGCGAGCTGGCACAGCAAGATTTCACAAGGGGAGACAAGCAGACACAGAAAAACGCACAGCAAATGGACACAGCAAGTGCAAGGAGCTAAATAAAGAAAAATAAATAAACAAACAAACAAACAAATAAATAAATCTAAAAGAAAAAAGAAATTAGATCAACTTAGAAAATAAGTTAGCAGACTATTAAACTAAAATAGAATGATTAACTAAAAAGAAACATGAGAGCATAAAATTTAAATTGAATATTGGGGGGAAAGAGAGGCCCAAGAAAAAACTTAGAAGTTGGGAAAAGCTTAGACCAACTTAGAGGGAAGAATAAGCTGTGGAGAATTCACTAACTGCAATAATATCTTTTTGTGAATATTCACTTTGATGGCTTCCATGAAGATGATAGTTGTTGATGAGCCTGATACATCATTAATAGTATAATGAAAACACCTTAGATTCCATTTGAGTTTCACTCTTCCTCTAGAAAATTCACAATGATAAAATGCCTTCAGATGTGTACGTATTATATTTTAATGATTTAAAGTTATGTATAAGTTTTATAGAGATATGCCCTTGCGTTGAGGAGCAGGAAGGGCTACTGCTAAATCTGTCAACATACTCATTCTAACATTAGATATTTTTTTCTGACCACAAGCAATTATGAATAAGAAATTTATTTCAAGAAAAGTGGCACCCTATCTTTCTTATAGCAGACTGACAAATTTTAACAAAAATCTCTGTCAACTGTTGTGCAGTCTGTGGAGAAATACACATCCTCACATGCGTTTGTAGAATATGTAAACTGTTATGCAGTTTCTGGAGGGAGACAGCTATCTCTGTGAACTAGACTACCTTGATTACGGATTTTTGCTTCTGGGAATTCATCCTGAGGAAATATGAAAAAAATATTGTGCAATAATATGTATAGGAATGTATTCCTTCTAGACTTATTTATAAAAATTAACTGCAACACTTTGCAGTCATTAATAGAAAAAAATGTAGTTATAGGTTTATTGATGTGGAAGGTAACCCTCTTCATTATTTACCAAACAAAACTAAAAAGTAGTTTATTAAGATTATGTATGGTATGGCCCCATTTTCAGGTACAGTGTGTGTTATAATGTATACCTTTTTTGTTATCATGTATAAGCAATCAACTGCATGAGTACTTTTGCTTTTGCTTCCTTACATTTTCTCAGGTTACACAATAGCCATGTAATAATGAGTAATAGCAAAATAAAAGGGAGGAGGGCAGTGTATTCAGTTTTTAAACAATCTGAACTGCTGATTATTGCCCAGTTTGGTCATGAGTCTTTTTAAAAAATCTTAAAGCACTAGGCTTTTAATAAGTCTTAAAACACCAAAGAATTAAAACAGTGGACACAGAATTGTTATAAACTGTTTTAATGTATTGTGAAAATAGTTTACATTTAATATTAGGTTAATGATAATTACAATAGTAGCAGAGTATATGTGCAGTGTTGGCGTTCAGGAACTGGGTTGGTGAAAACGGTGCCGCGGATGAGAAAGAAAGAATAAGACAAAGAGAAGAAAAACTGGCATCAGGGGACCCTCCGTCCGATATGGCGAGAAGAGCCAGGAATCAAACCAGGGACTTTATATATGCTAGACAGGAATTCTACCACTGAGCTATTCTGGGCTCCTTTGCGCGTGGCAGCCGCACTCGGCCTCCGGGGAGCAGCGGGGTCACAGCCGCGCTGGTCCCAGCGCAGCTCACGGCCGGGCGGGAGCACCGCCTCTTCTCCTCCTTCGCTGCCACCTTTTTGTTTTTATAACATTAATTTTATTGTCTATAAACAGGGGTTTAACTGTTATATTCCAATCTTTTATAATATGTATACATACATTCACATGCTTACCAAAAGTGGCCTACTAGGCACTCGCATTCCACGCCCGGCTCCACGGCAGCGAGCCGGGCTTCTTACCCATTTAAAGTTTGAGAATAGGTTGAGATCATTTTGGCCCCAAGACCTCTAATCATTCGCTTTACCGGATAAAACTGCGTGGGGGGTGGGGAGGGGGAGGAGTTGCGAGCGCGCCAGCTATCCTGGGGGAAACTTCGGAGGGAACCAGCTACTAGATGGTTCGATTAGTCTTTTGCCCCTATACCCAGGTCGGACGGAGGGTCCCCTGATCCCAGTTTTTCTTCTCTTTGTCTTATTATTTCTTTCTCATCCACGGCACCGTTTTCACCGACCCAGTTCCTGAACGCCAACATGCAGGATCTACCTTAAGTTCTTGGACAAATTTTGAGTACTTAGACGTGAACAATACAAGTTGTGCCTGAAATAGAGTTTTATTCAACAAATAATTATGGAGGGCCTACTATATGCCAGACACTACTCTAGGAACAAGAGAAATAGAAATGAGCAAAACAGGAAAATTCCTTCTTCATAAATCTCTGGTCCTAGTAGAAGAGTCAGATAATAAACAAAGAAGTAAATTATAAAATATATTAGAGATGATATGTGCTATGGAGAAAAATGAAGCAGAGTAACCTAAACAGGCAGTGCCAAGGGAAGGAATGCTGCAGTTTTTAATAGATGACCAGAGAAATATGCTAATTTTACCCCATTTGCCTATTCAGATGTATTCTCCACACTTCTCTGTCTTGATCTATGCCCCAGATAACTGATCCATATGCACTGCTTCATCCAGGATCTCATGTCTTCTGGATTCTAACTGATGTTGCAAAATGGCAAGTACCAGCAGCAGATCAGAAGTGAGAGACGTCTGGTAATCTATTTCTCAGCCCCTCACTATGAGTCATGGTTTGGCAATGGCTAGAGACCACCACCCTAGCCACAGTTACTTGTAAGCAGCTTCCATGCTATAGACACAGCTCTTGCCAGTTTATGTTACTAGTTCCCTATTCTTGCACCTCTTTCCTATGGGGACTTAAAGGGCTTCCCATCAATGATTTTCCCGGAGAGCTTTGCCATCCCTTATTGCATCTCTTTACTATACTCACACCTACTTAAATAGTTCCCACATTAAACTCTCTTGAATTACCGCTTTGAGTGTGCTGTTTCTTGCTGGGAAATTTTCTGATAATTTACTTGGTACCAAAATTGGCCCTAGAACACAGACACTCTAAATTGGATTCTAGAACCATTGCTGACATATTTAATGGGAACACTCAAATAATTTCCTTCTGGGAGGGTAAATGGGACACTAATAAACTGTGGCTATCGTTGGTTTTAGGGTTACTCAAATTATCACTGGTGGCATGGGATGGAATGCTGGTTAATGGTGCGACTTTCACAAATCTTGTGGTAGTGCAGCCTTTCCTGACTATGGTGACAAGGACAATTATATTAAAACTGTGCAGTGAACTAGCTTTTTTCTTATTAACCTACAAACATGAGAAAAGAGAGACAGACTAAAAGCTCTGAATTCAAAATTCCAAGTATGGGTGGAGAATCACTAGCCTCCAGGCAGTTGTAAAAGAAGACAACCACAGGCAGACATGGTCTGTCATTTGTCACTGACGCAAGGTATAGGCTCATCACAGTCAAAACCTACCGTCTTAAACTGCATGCTCAAGAATTTCAAGAAGGGTTTTTCCAGAGATTATGGCATCCGGATAAACCCTGGCACCCTCTGAACCTTATGTGAAGTTGAGTGGCCCACTTTTAATGTTGACTGGCCCTTGGAAGGGACCCTGGTTATAGCCAGGGTCCGTGCAGTGTGGCTGGTGGTCACAGAAATTCCTGGCCATCCCGATCAGTTTCCCTACATCGACTCTTGGTTAGAGATAGCCCAGACTCTGCCTCCTTGGGTTCAATTGTGTTTTGGAAAAAAAGGGACAGAGCAGGGTTTTGGTTGCACAGGGAACAGGGCTCCGGAAGCCAGTCATTCACCAAGGGTCCTCGGAGGAGGATCCACCCACCCCCCCACACCACCGCCATACGCTCCAGCCGCTCTAGCCTCTCCTAGCCCCGAAGTGCAGGCAGATCTCCCCGAAACACCTACACCTTTGTTCCCTCTGGGAACATCGACCCCCTCTGAGGAAAGCCCTGCAACCCCACTGGCAAGGAGGCTCCGGTCAGCACAACGCGCATTATAGATGCCCCTCCGTGAAACACAGGGTCCGGCCCAGATCAGCGAGAATGGGACCATCCAACACAGAAGGCCTGTATTATATTATCAGCCCTTCACAACTACAGACCTCTTAAACTGGAAGCATCACACCCCCTCCTACTCGGAAAAGCCCCAGGTGCTTATTCATCTCATGGAATCCATTTTCCAAACCCATCATCCTACTTGGGATGATTGACGCCAACTCCTCCTGACTTTGTTTAATATGGCGCAAAGACAATGGATTCTGATAAAAGCCTGAAGGTGGCTGCAGGAGCAGGCCCCTACTGGCGTCTTAAACCTGGAAGACTGGGCATGAGAAGCGGCACCAGAAGTCCAAATGAACTGGGACTTCTGATCAGGGACAGGCTGCACTCCAACAATATCGGCTAGCGCTCCTCCAAGGGGTCCGAGAAGGGGCAAAATGACCCACAAACATGACGAAGATGGCTTTAGTTACTCAAAAGCCCTACAATTCTCTGGACTATGAATGGCTTTGCGAGGCCTTCAGAATTTACATCCCCTTTGACCCAGAAGCTCTGGAAAACCAGAGGATGGTGAATGCCGCCTTTGTTGCACAGGCAGCAATGGACATTAAAAGAAAGCTGTAAAAATTAGAACAATTCACAGGGATGAACATCTCTCAACTCCTGGAAGTTGCCAACAAAGTATTCATTAATCAAGATGAAGCCGCCAAAGGAGAAGCCAAGAAGTGAATAAAACATCAAGACTCCCTACTGACAGCAGCTTTGGGAAATCCTGACCCCACCTTGAAAAGGGGGGCAAACACCAGAAGGGTGCCTCTGGCCAGAGACCAATGTGCCTATTGCAAAGAAAGTGTACACTGGAAAAATGAGTGCCCCCCAAAAGACTCAGGCACATAGAGGGAACATCCCTAAAGGGAAATACTGGCCTGAGCCCCAAGACCTTCTGATCAGGCTGGCAGTGCTCAACCCTGAATAGGGGCGACTGGGCTCACTGGAACTTGGCCCCCACGAGCCCATGGTTAAACTACAAGTTGGGGGCCAGTCAATGACTTTCATGGTGGACACTGGTGCTGAACATTCTGTGGTCACAATCTCCGTCGCCCCTTTTAGCGGAAAAACCACTAATATCACAGGAGCGACTGGGGACCAGTCAAGCCAACGGCCTTTTTGCCAATCAAAAACTTGCCAGCTTGGTGGCCACGAAGTGACTCATGAATTTCTGTACCTGCCTGAATGTCCAGTTCCCCTGCTTGGTAGGGACCTCTTAGACAAACTGGGAACCCAGATTACCTTCAAACCTAAAGGGCCAGCAAGCTTAAGCCTCGGGACTGGCCTCACTCTCCTCGTCACCGTACCCCAAAGAGAAGAATGGAGATGTCATGCTCAAGAAAGTTCAGGTCAGAATCCGGAAAAACTGCTGGAACTTTTCCCCCAGGTTTGGGTGGAAAAAAACCCACTGGGAATGGCACGGAACCACGCACCCATCATCATTGACCTGAAGCCTAGAGCGGTCCTGGTCTGGCAGAGGCAGTATCCAATCCCCCGTGAAGCACAATTGGACATAGTTGAACACATAGATCACCTGAGGAAAGAAGGAATTCTAATTGAGTGCCAGTCACCCTGAAACACCCCATTATTACCAGTAAAAAAGCAAGATGGGACCGGATATTGCCCAGTGCAGGATTTACAAGCCATTAATAACGCCACTCTCACCTTACATCAGGTTGTTCCCAACCTATAAACTTTGCTAGGACAGCTACCACCTGCAGCCGCCTGGCTTACTTGCCTGGACCTGAAAGATGCATTCTTCTGCCTGCGGCTGGCCCCTCCGAGCCAGCCACTGTTTGCCTTTGAATGGGAAGATCCCCAAACCCGGCAGAAAACTCAGCTTACCTGGACCCATCTCCCACAAGGCTTCAAAAACTCCCCTACCCTTTTCAGGGAATCCTTGGCAACATATTTGGCCACCTACCCCCAAGAAGACTGCAGGTGTGCCCTCTTGCAATATGTAGATGACCTCCTACTTGCCAGTGAAATGGAAGAGGACTGCTGAAGAGGGACCCAGACTCTCCTACAACTTCTAACACAGACTGGGTACAAAGTGTCTTGGAGAAAGGCCCAGATCTGTAAACAGCAGGTCAAGTACCTGGGGTTCAGCATCACACAAGGGCACCAGATGCTCGGACCCGAACGAAAGAAAGTGATCCGCACCATCCCTACCCCCTCCACAAAAAGAAACTTCGTGAGTTCCTCAGGGCTGCAGTATTCTGCCGCATCTGGATTCCAGGGTTTGCAGCCATGGCCAAACCCCTTTAAGAAGTTCTGGTGGGTCCAGAAAAAGAGCCTCTTGCCTGGGGAGAAGCTCAACAGGGAGCCTTTCAAAACATCAAAAGACAACTCAGCCAAGCCCCTGCCTTGGGGCTCCCGGATCTAACTCAAAACTTTAATCTGTTCATGCATGAAAAGAACAAGGTAGCATTGGGGGTTCTCACACAAAAATAGACCCCTGGCAAAGACCCATCGCTTACCTCTCCAAGCAGCTGGACCCCATGGCTGCAGGGTGGCCACCCTGCCTGAAAGCCCTGGCAGCAACCAAAACCCTTGTCAAAGAAGGCAACAAATTAACTCCCAGACAGGCAATTCATATTATGGTGCCACATGCAGTCACTGCCCTAATGAACTCACACTCGCACATTACCAAGGTTTACTCTGTGAAAACCCCAGAGTGACAACAGAAACAGTGCACAGTCTAAACCCTGCCACCTTTTTGCCAGATGAGGAAGGGGCTCCTGAGCATGACTGTGTTGAAGTGACTGAAGAAGTTTACGCCAATCACCTGGACCTCCAAGCCAAACTGCTCCCTTCCCCAGATCAGACACTATTTACAGATGGGAGCAGTCTTGTTAAAAATGGGGAAAAGCTTGCTGTATATGCAGTCACCACTCCCTAACAGGTGGTGGAAGCGGCTTCTGTACTGCGGGGATGGTCTGCGCAATGGCCAGAACTCTGGGCACTGGTCCGAGCCCTGCAGCTAGCTGCCGCGCAAGCAGTAAACGTTTACACTGACTCTAAGTACGCATTTGCTACCGTTCATATCCACAGGGCAATTTATAAAGGAGAGGTCTCCTAACCGCAGAGGGAGAGGAAATCAAAAGCAAAGAAGAAATCCTCCAACTATTAGAAGCAATCAGGAAACCAGACAAAGTCGCCATAATCCACTGCCGGGGACATCAGAAAGGAATGAATGTGGTCTCTCAAGGAAGCAGGCTAGCCAACAAAGCAGCTCGGCAAGTGGCTGAAGGAGCCCACAGAATACAAATCCCGGAATTGACAACACAGCTGTCCCTCTTAGGACAAGAGACTAATCAACTAAGCTATCCTCAGGGAGAACAGGAGTGGGCTAAAAGAGAAGGGGGAAGCTGAACCCCTGAAGGAATTTGGCTGCTCCTGGATGACTGGATTTTTGTCCCAAAAGGAACTGCTCATGCCCTCATCCAGCGATACCACCAACTCACCCACCAGGGGAAAACTGAGCTAGAAGTCTAGCTTGGGAGATACTACTACATAGCGTGGCTAACTTCTTTCTGTGCCACCATCAGCAGCCAGTGCCAAGTTTGTGCCAAAAACAACCCTTTGCAGGGCCCACATGCTCCTGCAGGTATCCAGCACAGGGGGATGGCCCCCTTTGAAGATCTCACAGTAGACTTCACAGAAGTGAAACCAAGTCGGGGATACAAATATCTGTTGGTGATGATATGCACCCTTTCAGGTTGGGTCAAAGCTTTCCCCACTCACACCAAAAAGGCAAGAGAAGTGAATAAGGCTTTACTTGGAGAAATCATTCCATGACACGGGCTGCTACTGTCAATTGGAAATGGCAATGCCCCGGTCTTCGTGGCTGCCGTAGTCCAAGAGCTAGCAAAAATGTTAGGAATCAAGTGGAAACTCCATACTGCTTACTGACCCCAGAGTTCAGGGAAAGTTGAATGTATGAATCAAACCCTCAAAGCCACCCTAGCCAAATTCTGCCAGCAAACTGGTCTCCCCTGGGTAGACTTACTTCCCTTGACCCTTCTCTGAGTTAGGTGCACCCTTACAGGACCCACAGGCTATTCACTCTTTGAAATTCTATTTGGGCAGCCATCCCCAATTATCCAGACCTTCAAAGGAAATTTCACACTTCTGGGGGAAGCTAGCCAAGATTCCGTTCTCCAGCAGCTGGGGAAAACTCTAGCCGAAATACATAAAACTGTCTTGTCCCAAAATTTCATCACCCTGGGATACCCAGTGCACTCCCACTGGCCAGGGGACCTAGTCTGGGTTAAAGACTGGAAAAAAGAACCCCTTCAGCCTTCCTGGATAGGTCCACATACTGTGATCCTTGTAACTCCTACTGCTCTTAGAGTTTCAGGCATCGTCCCTTGGATCTATCATTCCAGGGTCAAGAAGGCACACCCTGATAAAGAACAGGACAGATGGACAGTCCAACCCAAACCTGGCCAACCCTTGAGAGCGTGAGTCACCCGGGATCCCCAAGCACTGACCTCATCAAACACCTGCTGAATGGACCCCTGTTCCTGGTGGACCTTGTGCTTATACGGCCTGCTCACCTTGGTATTTGGAGTTGGACTCACTGCTGTGGCCCCTGCATACTGGACTGTTGTGAATAGAGCTCTAATTGCAATTGCTTACTGGGGTATAATAGCACGCTTCTGTGCCTTGACTTGTTTGTCCTTTTCCTCCTTGCTCCCTTCCTAGGAGCCAATACATGCACACAAAATCTATGGCAGCTGCAACTTAGTCAACGCTGGGGCAAACAATCCGTGCTGAATGCTTCAGTCCCATTCTTGGCAGGTGGAACTTCAGCCTCTGTAATATCCTTGCAGGACGATCCAAGATGACGCTCCTTATACCTTGCTAGTTGCCCCATACCCCCACACCCCCATACCTGCCCCCAGGAGAGGGTGTAGGGGTCACAACTATGGGATTTATGACAAATACCTCTGCTGAGACCCCCAAAAGAGTAGAGGATTCTGCTGCTCTTGGAGCTTACTGGTAGGTGCCACCACTCCCTGGAAGGGGGTCCCATCAACTTCTCCATATCTCCTACAGAAAATCCCCAGCCCAGCAGGGTGTGGCATAGAAACCTGTGACCCCATAAAACTCACCTTATTTAATATAACCACCAGATCAGAAAATACCTTTTTAAAGGCCCAAACAGGACTAAAACTAGGAATCGGAATATATGACCCATTGGGGCTAGACCCAGGAGACCTCATAGTGGTCCAACTGATCCTAGTAACCCAGCCCCCAGAGTAAACCCTGATGAAAAATATCAATAAAGGTGCCCATATGAAAAGCCAAAGTTAGAACAGCACCCCGCAACATCCTTTTGAACCAGGTTAGAAATTTCCACCAACTCCTAAATGAACCTCAGCTCAACATAGCTGCCTCCTGCTGGCTATGCACTTTCTCCAGTCTAACCATATTCCCCATACCTGTCCCATGGAACATAGCCCTCCTGACCCAAGACAGCTCTGTGGCTGGAACCAGGCCCCTCCCAGTCCACATAACTGAACCCCTAGGAAAACTGGCTAACTGTAAAAACATAACTACCAGGTCTCATTCAACCATCCTTCCTCTTGGAAAGGCCAACTGTAACACCACCCACCCACTCAATGAGGCTGACCGATGCACCACAAACTCCACCATCTGGGTCTGTGGCACTAATGACTACCAGTGCCTACCCCAGGAAGGCCAGGGCATCTGCTACCTGGCTTGGCCAGTACCATTGTTCTCGGTGTATGGAGATGAATTGCCTGGAGAGCTCTCCCGAGCCAAACAAGCAATACAGACAATTTCGATACTCTTAGGACTAGGAGTGGTCAGGAGCACAGCAGTAGTGGGGGCCTCACTAGCAGTTGGTCAGGAAGGCTTACAAACACTAGCATGGGAAACTTCAAATGACCTCGAAGAAATATTGGGGGCTCTCAACGGGTTGCAAGACCAGATAGACTCGTTGGCAGAAGTGGTTTTACAAAACAAGAGAGGATTAGACTTGCTCAGCACAAGTTCAGGGGGGATTTGCCAGGCTCTGGGGGAAGAATACTGTTTCTATGCAAAATCATCAGGGATAGTTAGGGACAAAGTGGCCCTACTAAAGGAATGAGCCAAAGACCGCTTAAACTGTGTATATCAGGCATCTGCCAACGGAAACTACTTCCAGTATCTCCTCTCCTGGATTTTGCCATTTATGCCAGTAATAGCCTCAGTCTTTTTCCTCTTAACTTTTGGGCCATGCATTCTATGGTACATAATACATCACTTCCCACTTAAATGCCTTAAAACACCAAGTAATGCCTCGTGTTAAATATCAGCCCTTGGGGACTATAGAAAAATCCCCATGTTATCAGGTGATGCCCCATAAAGAATTATAAGGGCAGCAAAAGGGGGGAATGATAAGGGAAGTGCTGGGACCCTAAGCCCTCTCAGCAGAAACCCACAGCTTAAGGAAAATAAACTCCCCTCGGTCCCTTTCTCCCTTCCTTCTCCCCTTTTCTCCATAGAATCCACATGGTTAGGAAGATAAGCATTCACCACCTGCCCCTTTGAACTGAAATTTACAACTCTAAACAGATAATGGCTCTTTTCCTCCCTATTAGCCCTGTGCTTTAGGAAGATAAGCTAACCTTGTTCTTTTGCTTTTGTTACCTTGCTTGCCCACTTACTTAGGAATTTGCCTGCTTAGAGTTCCTATATAAATTTATGAAAATTGAGATACAGGGCTCAGAATTTAGAGACTGAATTCTCCTCTGGGCCCACGCATAATAAAACTTTGTTCATCCATCCACTCAAGTGTGCCCCTTGGGTTTCATTCCATCTGCCGCAACAGTCAGAAATATAGAGAACTTGTATGGGAATTAATTACAACAGGGTTAGATTAAAGAGGATAAAACATAAGAATGAACTTAGCTGAATTTAGGAAAAAGAGTAAACTCATCTGGGATTCATGATAAGTTAGCTCAGTCACCTAAGAATAGAGCTAATTTGTTTGGTTCATTAGCAGAATGGAAGCTAAAGGTGATGAAGCTGAAATTATAGTACTTCCCTGGTATGGTGGTTTGGAACTGTATGTACCCCAGCAAATCATGTTTTTAAAGCTAACCTATTCCTGTGGGTGTGAACCTATTGTAAGTAGGATCTTTTGATAGCTCTACTTCAGTTAAGGTGTGATCTACCTCATTCACGATGGGTTTTAAACCTTTTACTGGGTCCTTTATGAATGGAATGGATAAAAAGAGAGAAAGAGAAAGGCATGAAGCAAGAAGCTGAAAGCAACCAAACCTGGAAGAGAAGGGAGAGACCAGCAAATGCCACCATGTCCCTTGTCATGTGCAAAGAAGCCAAGGATCTCTGGTAGCTGGTCTTCAGGAAGAAAACATTGCCTTGAGGATGCCTTGATTTGGACATTCTCACAACCTCAAACTGTAAGTTAATAACCCCCCATTGTTTAAAGCCAACCCATTTCATGGTATCTACTTTGAGCAGCCTAGGAAATTAAAACACCTGGAATGCTAGAGTAAGGAATGCAAAGAAAGATGGGAAGATGGGATGGATCTACAACTTGCTCAGCCACTTCCTATCATCTTCCTAAGAATACAAGAGGATGCTTTCTTCACCAAGACAATAATAAAAGTTCCAGAGTGATTATACTTTCTGGGATGGAGATGACAGTGGAAGATGCTGCAAGGGAACTGAGATCTTGATTTCAGTGGTAATGACAGATTCCTGGATCATAGATGCCAGAAGGAAGCCTTACCACCAGAAACAATGTGGTCACAAATACATGAATAATAGCTCTACACTGTGAATCTTTCTCTAAGTCTTTCCCCAAGTAAGGGAAGGAAGGAGAGACTCTACACCAGGGAAGAAAAAGATACAGACATTATGGCAGATAATTACACACTGGCTTTCCACTAAGGTTAATCCCTGGAAAACCAAAATGCCATGATGATCCACTAATTAAAGCACAGTTTATGGAGGTAAGATGATAAATGTAATCTTGGACTGAGTCTATCTCACAGTGGAGTCAAGGAAACCATTCTTTGACTCTTTACATAACCTAAGAATGAACAGTAGAAATGGAAATACTTAGTAACTGGCAAAATCTCCACATTGAATCTCTGACCCATGGATTAATCATTATTAATGCAGGAAAATTCTGGTGGACGCCCATATAAATGTTCTCACCATCCAAAATAGGACATTTAAAGCAATACTGCAACTCTAGGAGAACTGCAGAGATTATCATTCTCACAAAAGTCTTGAGAAATGCAGGGTTTATAATTCCTTTCACATGCCTGTTTAACTTTTCTCTTTGGCTGACACAAAACCAGACAGGTCTTGAATAATGACTGTGAACTTCCTTAAATATCATCAAGAGCTGGAACTAATCCCACCTCTCCTTCTTGATATGACTGGAGCAGAGCAGTCTTTGATGCTGATAATATAGCCATTTAATAAGAAATAATTTTCTTTTCAATTCTCATCAATAAAGATAAACAGTGTTAGTTGAACTGTGCCTGGAAAGTCAACAATGTATGTTCACTATCATACCTTAGAGCTATATCAACACTCCTTTCAGTCATATTAAGAGTCCAGAGGAACCTTGATCATCTTTTTGGTCTATTAGAAGGACATCATGACAGACCATTACAATGATGAGTTTTCTTAATTGGCAGTGGCATGCAGAAAAAAGCTAGCACACTAGATACTTTGTAAGGCAAATGTGTGTAGAAGAAGGAAATTAAACCCATTAAACCCATGTAATTTCAAGGTGAGGTACACGGGGATTTTTCAGTGTCCAGCAGAGTCCAGTCCGAGGCCCACTCTCTAAAGTAATAAACAAGTTGCTATACCTTGCACTGCAGACCACAAGGAAAAAGCAAAAGCTTGGTGAGCCTTTTTGGAACACAATACTATATATGACTATTTGGCCAATATTCTCTCACCTGATTACCAAATAACCAGTTGTTAAATAACCCATAGGGATGCCAGTCTTAATTGGAGATAAAGCATGAATAGCATGTATAGCAGGTCTAAGTTGTGATACAAGTGGACCTGTCATTTGGATTTTATACCTAGCTGACTCAGCAACACAGGAAGTGTCTGTGGCAGAATAAATCCAAATAGGAGGATCACAACACTATCACAAACTTTAGACTCCTAAGATTTCAGAGGAAAGACATGAACTTTCCTGATGAAATTTGTTCTAAATTACAAAACAGCCTCTGTCTTGCTACTGAACCCTAGTAGAGACTGAGCACCAGGCTTTAAGAAAATAGTTAATGAAGTGAACTAACTGCCCATTATTTCTAATTCTTTGAATCATAAAGTAAGACATGCAGCATTATTAAATAAAGCTTTTTTTTTTTTTTTTAATTTTATAATACTGTTCCTGGACAAGCCTGGAAGTTATAAGCAAACTGCATAAGCAGGGCTCAAATTCATATGATACCATTCCTACTACTTCAATGCTATGGTGTGCAGAATAACAACTTCCCAGAAATGTCCACGCCATAATCCTTGGATCCTGTAAATATGTTATCTTATATGGCAAAAGGGACTTTGCACAGGTGATTAAGGGCACAGACCTTGAGATGAAGAGATTATCCTGTATTTTCTGGTGGGCGTAATCTAATCTCATGAGTCCTTAACAGCAGAGAATCTTACCTGGCAAGATCAGAGAGTAATATGGAGAAGACTCAACCTGCCATTGGTGGCTTGGAAGATGGAGGAAAAGGGCCATTAGGAAAGTGTGCAGCCTCTAGAAAAAGGAAAGGAAAATAGAGCTTCCAGAAAAGAAGGCAGCCCTGCTGAAACCTTAGTTTTAAGCCAGTGAGACCTGTGTCAGACTTTTGACATAAAGAACTATAAATCTATGACTTCTTAGAAATTTCCCTAAGACCAGTTAATAAAGAAAGAAAAATTACAGGACAGGTTACAAATTTACCAGCCAGAAAAGACTACCTGTGCATACAGCCACAATCAGAGGTGGCTCTGAAAAACAGTGGTGAAAAGAAAACCTCCTAATGGGCAGAACTTTCGTCAATATATCTGTCTGTTACCTTATCTGAAAGGAGATATGGCTCGGAACGTTTAGAAAAAGATTGGAAGTTTGGTGATAAAGAGGACTAGGGGGAAAGCATGTGGAAGAATGTCTCAAATTGAGAACAGAAACTGAAGATTTTCTAGACACATAAGTATCAAAGGACATTCATTATGGAGGTCATTCTCAAAAACTAGGTATACATTATTTTTCTTTTTCTTTTTTTTTTTTTTAAAGATTTTATTTATTTATTCATTTATCCCCCCCTTGCTGCTTGTGCTCGCTGGGTCAGCTAACCACGCCTCACGGGCAGGCTTGCCTTCACCAGGAGGCCCCAGGAACCGAACCCGGGGCCTCCCATATGGTAAACGGGAGCCCTACTGATTGAGCCACAGCCGCTTCCCGACATTATTTTTCAATCTGTTTCTTAAGCTCTTCAATTGCTTGCTCAATTGGCCCATGTACAAAGTTGTCATGTGTAAGAATGGAGACTAAGAAGAATAGGCTTAACACACATGAAATTGCATTCACTAGGACTGATCTGACACATCAGTAATACTAAGTAAACAACCTATCCAATGTAAAATCAATTGCTGAGCTCCCAGTATAGCATTTCCTAGGAAAGATGAGATAGCTATTTGGTAGTAGGCTGATTATATTGTATTCCTTCCATGATGAAGGTCACAGTTTTTTCCTGGGAAAATGAATTTATATTTTGGATATGGATTTTCCTCCTGTGACAGCAATGCTTTTTCCAGGACCACCAGCTTTAGGCTTACAGAAAGCCTTATTCAGCATCAAGAAATCAATCACAAACAACATATAATCTAACTAGGAACTTGTGTTACAGCGAAGAAAATGAAGCAGTGGGCATTTACTTCTTTAAGTATGGTTTTCCATGGAAATCAGTCAACACAAGGCTCAATGCCCAAAAGAAGCTGGATTGATCTCACACTAAAATCTAATTTATGGCATCTAAGATTTGGTGTTATATAAGATACAGGCAATGCCTTTTACTAGCATCCAACAAATAAAGTCATTTCTCCCATAGCCTGAAAACACAGGTGTAAAAAACAAAATGTGGAGTTTAGAGTGTCCCATCTCATTATATTAAATAATCCTCCTACAGTATTTTTGTTTCCCATGTCCCAAATCTTCAGCTTCTTCCTGGTTATTTTGAGTACCTCCTGTTACTACAAAGTTCACTCCATTAGCCATAGTAATTGATTACTATTAATAAGGGAAATTGCATGTGATTATTCAATGGGGGCAAGGAGGAATATATTTGGAATCCAGAAGATTCATATAGGCACCTCTTAATTTTTATATGTTCAATAAAAATTACCAATGAGAAACTGGAGTAAATCCATGACATGATTTATTAGGATTTGGATTCTGTAAGAATAAAGTTTTGGGTCACACCACCAGGAGAAAAAACCTTGGAGAACATAGAATAAGTGATGAAAGAAACAAGATATGATTTCAACTTATGCCTTTTAACCAGATTCAAAAGTGATTTTTATTGATGATATTTCATATTAATTTTTCTCTCTCTTTAATTTCACTATTTTTTTTAAGGTATGTTAGTGGCTGACATTGCAGTTTAGATTTCAGCTAGGGATAAAATTGAATTGCTATCACCTGCAGCAAATTAATGGCTGATGACATTTTATGTTTTCTCAGTTTTTGTTTTTGTTTTTCATACAAAGGAATGGATAATGGGAGGCTTCCACTTCCAGGATGGCAGGGTGATGAGCTCCATGGACCCTCTTCCTAGCCAAGTAATCATAATTTGTGCAGTCATTTGGAACTGTATTTATCCCAGAAAATCATGTTCTTAAAGTTAATTCATTCCCGTAGGCATACCCCTATGGTAAATAAGACCTTTTGATGAGGGTACTTCAGTTAAGGCATGGCCCAGGGTGGATCTTAATCTTCTTACTGGAGTTGTTTATAGATGGGAGGAATACAGAGAAGTGAGAGAGAGGAAAAAAATCATGGAAGCCAGAAGTTGAAAGCAAACAATCCTTGAAGAGAAGGGAGAGACCAGCAAATGCTGCCAAGTGCCTTGCCATGTGCCTTGTTCTGTGACTGAGGAGTCCAGGAGCACCAGCAGCCAGTCTTCCAGAATAAAGCATCACCTGATGATACCTTGAGATGGACATTTTTCTTAGCCTCAAAACTGTAAGCTTACAAGCTAATAAATTCCCATTGTTAAAGACAATACATTTTACATGTTTGCTTGAGGAGCTCAGCAAACTATAAAAAAATTAGTAAATAAATATTAGGGAGAAAAAAACGTTAAAGTCTCTCTGGAAAATATCTATGGGACAGTAAACGAAGAAACATTTATTCAAGAAAATCTGTTAAATCTCCATAAGAACAGTGACAGTCTGAGGCAGTTGAGCCACGATCCACTCCCTTACTACTTCAAGTCCACTAGCTCAGTGTGATGGAATCTACATTCTGGGTAGATCTGGCCAAGAAAACAGGCACATTCTCTATCCCCTCAGCTCCCAGTGAAGGGATAAATAATTCACCACATGGGACAGGCTACCACCCAACTCAAACTCTATCATTTCTGAGATTCAGGGGCTAAAATCCTAGTGAGTATAGCCACAAGATCAGGGGCTTCATTTCTCCACCCAGAACTCACTCATAGAGTGGAAGCTCTACCCCAGGCATGGAATGCTGAGAATATTGGGAGCTTGACTGCCCTTAGCCCAGCTCATTAATAACGTGGAGGTTCTATGACATGAGAGGTAAGCTGAGAAGAACAAAGGTTACTGCCTTCACCCACCATCCTCTTCCTAAACTTACAGAAATTAAAAAATATATATATTTAGAAATACTAGGAAAATCTATATACCAAGAAGTTAAATAGACTAGATTAAGTGGTCAAATTCCCAGAATGACATAAACTACCAAAACAGAATTAAGAAGAAATAGAAAATCTTAACACATCCATAGCAAGTAAAATGATAGAATTGGTAATCAAAAGAATGAAGTTGGACCCTTACATCACACTATATACAAAAATGAACTTAAAATGGATCAAAGGCCTTAATTTAAACACTAAAATTATAACGCTCTTAGAAGAAACCAGGATAAATCTTTGTGACTTTGTATTAAGCAATGTTTTCTGAGATATGATGCCAAAACATAAGCAACAAAAGAAAAAAAAATGGTAATTTGGACATTGTCAACATTTAAAACCTTTGTGTTTCAAACAACACCACAAAGAAAGTGAAAAGACAATCTATAGAATTGAAGATTGTACAACTGATAAGGGTCTTGGATCTTGAATATATAAAGAACTCTTAAAAATCAATAATAAATTTAAAAAAAAAATCAATAATAAAACATACACTGTTGACCAGTGGCTGTGATTTGAATCCACTTTGGAGTGTTGCTGTGATTTGAATCTGCTTAAGTAGTTGTCCCAAATTCTGTGTGCCCCAACCAAAAGTTAATTGGCCAATAATCCATATCTAGTAATTCATGCTACTCTGAGAAATTGTCATTTATTCTAGGTCTGATAAGAGTATTGAAATCCTAGGAAGAAATCAAAATATTAATACTATCACTCTAAGTAGGTATCAAAGTAAATATGCTAATAACCCTATGAATGTACAAAAAGTACAGAAATTATTAAAAACAATGTTTAACAAAGGTTTAATTTCAGGAGTAGTATAATTTGTATTAATTTATATTTGTACATTTTTTTCCTGCTCAACAGTTTAAAGTAATGAAAAATCATTTAATATTTTTTTGACAAAAAGTACTTAAAATTATTATTTAAATTGTCTTAGGGAATGTGAGTAATCAAAATTGTGATCAAAGTTTAAATGCTCAAGAAAAAAATAGTTTCCAATATTATGTATTATACATGTGAGTCAAATAAATTGGGTATTACACACACACACACACAAATCAGTAATAAAAATACCTATAACCTACTTAAAAAAAAAAATTGGCAAAAGCTCTGAACAGACATTTCTCTAAGTAAGTTATAGAGGTGGCCAATAAGCACATGAAAAAGTGCACAACACCATTAGTCATCAAGGAAAGGCAAATGAAAATTGTAATAAGATATCATTTCACATCCACTAGGATGGCTAGAATCAAAAAGTCAGCTATTAACAAGTGTTGTTGAGGATGTGGAGAAATCAGAACTCTCCTTAACTTCTACTGGAAATGTAAAATAGTTCATTTGCTTTGAAAAACAGTCTGACAATTCCCCAAAAGGTTAAACATAGAGTTACTATATGACATAGCAATTCCACTTTTAGGTATATATCCAAGAGAAATGAAAACCTATGTCCACATAAAAATTTTACATGGATATCAATAGCAGTATTATTCATAATAGCCAAAAAGTGGAGAAAGTCAAAACACTATCAACTAATGAATGCAAAAATAAAATATAGTTTGTCATATAATAGAAGTGTCAATTTTATGCTATTAAATTATATCTCAATACAACTGTTTCAAAAAAAAGAATGGTTGGTAGGAAAAGGGAAGGCATGGAAAATTCTGATTATTCTCTAATCTGCCCTCCAGATTTGTTCTCTTCTCTTTCTCTACCCCACTCTGTCTCTGAGAGACTGACTGACTTCTCCAGTGTGTATCCTGTGGTCTCCCTCACTCTCTGGCCTAAGTTTGGGTACAGCCAATATCAGACCCCAGAAGGTCATTGTGGGAAGAGAAGAGAGTGATATCAGGATATATATAATGTGGAATATAGTTTGTTAGTGCCTCCATTTTGAGGTAGGTCAGAATAGGGACCCCATAAGCACAATTCCCTGGGAAATGGCTAATCAAATTCCCTAGTGTGGGATACAGGAGTTCCAGGACAGGCCCCCCCAGGTCCCCCAGATTTCTGTCATAATACCAACCAACCCTACCCCCACAGAAAATAATATCCCCTCAATATTCCGGCCCATGATTAAGAAGTCCTGGAGAATGACCTTCTGGTTCCCTGCTAATCCCCTCGTAACACTCCAATGCCTCCAGCAATCTTCTTCCCCTCCTTTCCTGGGCTGACTTAATTTTTCCTACTATAACAGTACCTTCTGAATGATCCCTCAGCTGGTCAAACACTTGGGTGTGCTGGCCACTTCTTTCCGAGTCTGGGGACCAAGCGCCTACTTAATATGGTATCCCATCAATGCCACAGTGCTCACCAGTACCAGAGGGCCACTTAAGGCTCGGTGGCCTAAAGAAGAAATAGTAAGGAACTCAAACACCACCCAGTACTGTTGGGGATGCCCTGCCAGCTCTTGTGATTCTATACTTCTAAACAAAAGCTAAGCCGAGCAAAACACCTCACCAAAGATGCCATTGGCATGCTTTAGACCAGACCCCTATGGCCCAGCAGGAGAAACCAACCTTGCCTGGGACACCAAGAGAAGCATCTTGTTTCCTAACCCAGGGCCCAACGGTTGTATGTCAGTACTGTCTGCTAGCAGGTTAACCAGCAAGCTAGTAACCATAAGTTCTCAACAGGGGCTCTAGCTCACCAATAACTAATCTCACATTTGCTGATACTTTAAACTATCAAGATAGAATTTTCTTTCTTTGCTGAGACAAGGCTTACCTCTCATTACCGCTCCTCTGGATAGGTTTGTGCTCACTAGCATACATCACCCCTGCCAAATACTACGGTCCTGGAAACCTCACCCTCCTATTTCCCATATTTTCTAACTATACAATAACTAAACGTGCAGTACTTCTCCTCATCCCTCTCTTAACTGCCCTGGGCATCACCACCACCATGGGAACTGGAATTAGTAGTTTATACTGAACCCAGCAGGTCTACCACAATATTTCCTTAGAGCTAGCCAACATCATAGAAGAAATCAGCTGTGCCTTAGAAGCCCTTAGACAACAAATAGATTCCCTTGCCTCCGTGATGCTGCAAAATTGCAGAGCCCTAAACATGTTAACCAAGGCACAAGGAGGAACCTGCCTGTTCCTCAGAGATGAATGCTGTTTCTATATATATCACTCCAGAACAGTCCTAGACAGCATTTGAAACCTACAAGATCAAGCCCGCTAGCTATGGGAGAATGTGGTCTCGGGAGGCGCCTGGCCTTTCTCATTCCCATGGGCCAATCCGTCATGGCTGACCCCCTTTTTAGGGCCATATAAAGGGCCTTCTTCGTTATCCTCTTAGTAGGACCATGTATCTTCAAATTTCTAACTAAATTTCTCTCTTTCAGGTTACAAGCTTTCCAATACAAGCTAATGTTCCTGTGAGTTCCAGCCAGTGCCCACTACAACCCTGAGAAACCCGCCCTGACCCCAATAGAATAGTCAGAGAATTTTATACCTCATCAGGCATGGGCTACTGCCCCTAACCAGCAGAAAGTAGTAACAGAAGAAAAGGCCTCCCACTCAGCATCCCTTAATATTGAGGTTTAAAACTCTCTGAGGGGGATATTGAGGCAAGTAAGAATAGGGAACTGGGAAAGAGGAAGGAGAGGGCAGTGAGCACAATATCAGGGGCAACAGAAAGCACTATCAGCTACCAGACCTGAGCTATGGTGAGCAGCCAGGCCTGAGCTATTGTGTACAAAACTCAGGGAATTCTTGCAACATTAAATATCTGATGTGAACAAATAATTACATCTTGCTCTGCCCAATCTGTGGGAACAGAACAAACTGGCCCTAATCCCTTCCCAACCAACTGAAGCCACAAGGCAAGAAGACCCTCATGTTTTATCCCTACTTATACCCCAGCCTCAAGTCACTGGGAGAGTCTCTTCTCTAGTAAGAGCATCCACACTCACATCTCAGAGTGTACTTTCACTTCTTTTACTTTGCAATGAACTCTCTGTTTGCTTGCTTAATTTGTGGTGCATCTTTGAATTATTTCTTATGATATGGCCAAGAATTTGTGTATTAGTCAGTCAAAAGGGTGCTGATGCAAAATACCAGAAATTGGTTGGTTTTTATAAAGGGTATTTATTTGGGGTAGAAACTTACAGTTACCAGGCCATAAAGAGTAAGTTACTTCTCTTACCAAAGTCTGTTGCCACATGTTGGAGTAAGATGGCTGTTGACGACCACAAGGGCTGTTTCCTCTTCCTCTTAAGGCTCTGTGGTCCCAGCTTCTCCCAATATCAGCTGTAGGCTGAGATAAGTCTCATCTCTCTCCCGGGGCTCATTTCTCTCCAGACTCAGCTGCTCTGCTCTCTCCATAAGGCCAGATGTAGACTATCAGGCTAACGGCTCATCTCTCTCTTCCCAGGGCCTTTGTCATGTCTAATGGAGACTTCTCCTTCCTCACATTTCTGCTTCTCTGTGTGATTAGTTCCCAGGGCTCCAATATCAAAACAACTTTCTCTTCCACAATGTCGTTTTCTCTGTGAGTCCCCACTCAGCAAGGGGACCAGGATTCAACGTCCTATGACATGGCCCAATCATAGCCTTAATTATTATTTAATTAAGTAAAAGTGAAACCTCTGAATCCAACCCAATTTAATATGCCCAGAGGAACAGACCAGTTCACAAATATAATCGAGTATCTATTTTTCGGAATTCATAAACACTATCAAACTGCTACAACCTGGAAGCCACACCCAGTAACAATTTCTCTATCTACAACCACTAGCTCCTGACAGTCACCTGCCTTCTCAGAAGGTATTCAGGTAACAGTTTCTCTACCTTGTGCCTTCAGTTTAGGAATGGTAATGGCTTACAACTGCTGTTACTCTCTTTGGTACCTTACAATTCCTTGGTAATTCCCTTAACCCTTCCCATACATTGTAAATAATCCCCAATTATCTCTTAAATTACCTTCTTGAGCTATTTTCTATCAAGACCCCAGCTGACATAGAAGGTCACATGGGAAGTGAGAGGGTAAAATTTGCAAATTTTTTTTCAATGAGGAAAGGGAGAAAACCCTGTGGATATAGTAGGAAAGTGTTTTCCCTACAGAGGTAAGGGCAAACACTAAGGCCTGGAGGTAAGAGTGTAACCAATGTCTTGCTTTAAAAAGATAGCAAGGAGTTTAATTTGGGCAAAATGGAAGAAGCAAGAGGAAGAGTTATAGGAAATGAGGTTGGAAAGAGTATAGGTTACATGAGATCATGGAGGAATCTATAGGTCATTGTAAGGAATTTGTTTTTTACTCTTTAAAATGGGAAACCATCAGGAGATTTAAACACAAAGAAAGGATCAATCTGACTGCTATTCTGTGGGTAGACTATAGAGCAAAGTGTGGCAATGGGAGGATGTTGGATATATGAGAGTCCCCTGTATTCTGTATATGACTTTATTGTGACCTAAATCTTCTTTGAAAACAAAATGAAAAAATAGTAAGACACTGGGGAATAAATGGAAGAAAATCCCACTGTACAGACAGGATACCAGATATTACAGTGATGAAGGCAAAATGTCAAAAAAAAAATTTTTTTTTAATATTTTTCATTATTTTTAAATATCCTGTATTAGTCAGCCAAAGGGGTGTTCATGCAAAATACCAGAAATTGGTTGGGTCTTTATAAAGGGTATTTATCTGGGGTGGAAGTCCACAGTTACCAGGCCATAAAGCATAAGTTTCTTCCCTCACCAAAGTTCATTGCCACGTGTTGGAGCAAGAGAGCTGTCGATGTTTGCCAGGGTTCAGGCTTCTTGGGTTCCTCTCTTCCCAGGGCTCCATTTCTCTCTGGGCTCAGCGCCTCTGTTTCCTCCACAAGGCCAGCTGTAGACTATCAAGCAAGACTATCGGCTTGTCTCTATGCCAAGGCCGTCTCATGACCAAGCTCTTTTACTTCCTGAGGCTCCAGCTCAACACTCCAACATCAAAACTTCTCTCTGTCTTTTGCCTTGCCTTTTATATTTGATTTCCCCATCCACTGAGGGGTGGGGCTCAATGCCCTACTGTTGTGGCACAGTTAACACCCTAATCATAACTTAATCATGCCCAGATTAGCAGACCAGTTTACAAGCATGATCCAATATTTATTTTTGGAATTCATAATTACATCAAACTACCAAACGTCTACATATACCAATCTTTTAATTTTATTTTAGTTTTAGTTTTTTTTAAATTTGTGTGTATTTTATTTCTTATATTTAAACTTACCACTATTATTTCATTTTCCTACTAATTGTACTTGGTTATTTTAATGGCTTCATTTTTGAAGAAGTTTTGGATCACAGAAGGGTTACAACAGAAGCAAGGGAGGATCATTGGTGTGGGATGTCAGTGATGGGGGATACATGGGAAGAAGTTCACCTGGGCGTACATATAAGGTATATAAAAATGTTTAAATGTTCACTGGGCATTGTCACAGTGGGTGGAGACTCACACAAAAACCGAGAGAATATTGAATTCCCATCCTGGAGAGCTCTGCCACATTCTCTAATGGAGCAGCAACAGTCCCCCAAGTGCAGGGGCAATGACTGGTGAAGGAGGATGATCCACTGATGGGCCCTTGATAACTATGCTTATGAGCCTTTGCTCTTGAAATTGAAACTTAGCCTATTGTTGTGGGATGCCTAAGAGTTGCCTCCTGAGAGCCTCCTTGTTGCTCAAGTGTGGCCTCTTTCTAAGCGAAACTCAGCATATAAATGCATTACCTTCCCCCCAGTGTGGGACATGACTCCCAGGGATAAGCCTCCCTGGCACTGAGGGATTACTACCAAGCACCAACTAGCAATGCAACTTGAAAAAGACCTTGAATAAAAGGGGTAAAGACAAATGAGTTTATATGACTAAGAGACTTCAAAGTGAGTTGGGAGGTCATCCTAAAGGTAATGCTTATGCACATCTCAGCAGGATCTAATAGACTGCCAAAGTGGATACTACCCCAAATAGTGGGACTCCTGAGGGCTCTGTAGACACCCAGGTCCTATGGTCAGGGCAGATAGCTCTGAAGATTGGTACCTTACCTGTGGGCCTATTTTGGAGTTTGTGCTCCTGAGAGTGACAGAGTCACTACACATGACTCATCTGTCCCTTCTATTTAAGCCTACACTTGGTGTTAGAGTGTGTAGGTATACGTCCAAGGGACTTGAGTCTTTGGGCTATCCATGTGCCAACTGTGCCCAGAACCTCAGCGGAGTTGCAACACCTATTCTACAGCTCATGGGATTCACCCAGGACAACTAACAAGGCAATGATGATGGACAACTATCCCAAGTAACAGAGAGAGTCTGCAACTGCAAGCAAGATAGTCCCATCCATCTTCCCCCTGGGATATAAGCCCTCTCTCAATTAGAGGTGGAATGGACATCACCATCCCAGAATCCTTAGGACTGGGGAAAGAACTATGGACTAGAGTGGACTTACTGGTATTCTACTATAGACCTATTGTGATTCTAGCAATGGAAGAAATTACAACATTGATGTGAAGCCAGTGGCCACTGAAGGCTCTGGGGGCAGGGAGAGGGAAAAACTGTTGTAATATGGGGGCTTTTTTGGGACTTGGGAATCATCCTGAATGCCATTGCAATGACAGAAATAGGCCATTTTATATCATCACATAACATGCAGAACTGTGTGGGAGAGAGTGTAGACTACAATGTGAACTATGGTCCATGCTTAATGGCAAAGCCCCAGGATGCATTTATCAATTGCAATGAATGTGTCACACTAATGAAGGATGTTTATGTGGGAGGGTGTGTGAGATGTGGGGAGTCAGGCATATGGGAATCCCTATGTTTTTTGTGTAACATTTACATAATCTAAGTATCTTTTTAAAAAAATATATTACTAAAAAAATATGTGGCAGAGCTAGTTGCAGTAATTCAGGCTTGAGTCTATGGTGTCTTAGATCAAAGTGATATACAGGCAGGTGATGAGAAGTAGCCATAGTTTCAATACATTTTCAAGGTAGAGTAAACAGTGTTTGCTTACTGATTGATTAAAGAGTGGGACAGAAATAAAAGTGTCCAGAATGGCTACAAATATTTTTGGCCTGAGCAATGGGAAAAATAGAGTCACCACTAACAGAGAGGACCTTTCAATTGTTGCAAAGGAAAATAGAAAATTCTTTTTACCATCAATAAACACTAATTCTTCTGAAAAAAAAAACATATGTCATCTACCTTCTTTTTCTTGCGAGATATGAGTATGTATAACTTTATTATGTTATTTCTGAAAGTTCTTTAAATAACAAACAAGTTGCAATTCTCACAAATTAAATTATTCATTTTTAAAGTTGTACAGGGGGAAGTGGATGTGGCTCAAGCAATTGGGCTCCTGTCTACCATATAGGAGGTCCAGGATTCAATTCCCAGGGCCTCCTGGTGAAAAGCAAGCTGGTCCAAGCAGAGTGCTGGCCCACGCAGAGAGCTGATGAAGCAAGATGACACAACAAAAAGAGACACAGAAGAGAGATAATAAGAGACTCGGCAGACCAAGAAGCCAAAGTGGCACAAGAAATTGAGCAGCCTCCTTCCACTCTGGAAGGTCTCAGGATCAGTTCCTGCTGCCACCTAAAGAGAAGACAAGCAGACACAGAAGAACACACAGAGAGCAGACAGGAAGTGCAAAACAAGGAGGGAAGTGGGGGTGGGGGGAATGGAGAAATAAATAACTAAATAAATCTTTAAAAAAATAATAATAAAGTTGCACAGGGATATTTATATTTTATTTTTATAACATAGTGTCAGAGTTTGCATAACCGCAAATGATTATTTGACAATGGCCACCAATTAAGTCTTTTTGTTGCTTTTTAATTTTAATTTTTTTAATTATTTTTTTTATTTTTAAAGAAGTTTTAAATTACATAAATGTTACATAAAAAATATAAGGTATTCCCATATGCCCCACTCCCTCTCCCTCCCACACTTTCCCACATCAAGAACATCCCTCATTAATGTGGTACATTTATTACAATTGATGAACACATATCGAAGCATTGCTACTAACTATGGATTACAGTTTACATTAAAAGTGTACACTCTGTCCTGCACAACTTTGCAAGTTATGACAAAATATACAATGGCCTCTATCCATCACTGCAATGTTATGCAGGACAACTCCAATGTCCCGAAAATACCCCCATATTATACCTATTATTTGCTCTCTCATCTCTCAGAACCCCTTGTGGCCATTGCTAGAATAATAAAAAGTCTAGAGTAGAATGAAAATAAGTCTACTTTTCTCCATTGTTCATTCCCCAATCTCGAGGATTTGGGAATGGTGATGCCTACTCTGCTTCTAATTGAGAGGGAGCTTAGATCCCATGGGGCAGATAGATGGAACTATCTTGCTTGCAAATGCAGAAACTCTCTGTTCCTTGGGATAGGCTTTGTCCATCGTCATCTCCTTGTTAGTTGTCCTCGGTGAGTCCAATGAACTGAAGAGTAGGTGTTGCAACTCTGCAGAAATTCAGGGCTCAGCTGGCACATGGACAGGTCAAAGATTTAAGTCTCTGAGACATATATTTATCAAGTATAGTGCTAATTATAGGTTCAAGTAAAAGGGGCAGAAAAGCCCATGTGCAGAAAGCCTGTAAATGAGTATAACTCTGTTACACTGGGTAGCATAAATTCCAAAGTTCAGCCCACTGACAGGATGCCGATTTCCTGAGCTGTCTGCCCTGCTTATAGTTTCTGGATGTCTCTAGAGCCCTCAGGAGCCCCGGCTATTTGAGGTTCTGTTTGCTGTGGCAGTCAATGAGATCCTGCTGAGACGTGCATCAGTAGTTAAGTCTTTAAAATCATATATTATTTTTGATGTAAATTTTACACTTGCATTACTAAAAAAATGATAGAAGCATTTACCAGGAAGGTTAGAACTCTGAAATCATAAAGCATGCCATCAAGGATACTTTAAAAAATTTTTCAAGAAAATAAAGTATGTGTGGTTAGGTCACTGACGTCAAAGCAATGATGTGTCTCACAAGAACAGATGTGAACAGATGTAAGTTTGCAAATATTTCATAATTTAAATATCCTGTTTTCTTAGAAGTGTTTTGGTTTATAGTAATTAGAATCTGATGCTTATTTTTAAAAATCTGAAAATAGTACTATAAAAGGCCCTACAATTTATATAAGATAAAAAGAACAATATCAATGCATTATTAAACTACTGTTTAAGGCTATATGTTTTCTTTAAAAAGTTAATTTACACAGAGAGCTTTATTAAATATTTACGCAGAGGCAGGATCACACCAAACTCTCATTCTCCACAGATAGGTCCATCAAGGCAAAATCATGAAGAGATCTTTTTATTTCACTGCTATAATTCCCTGCCCCCCCAGAACTGTCCCTATCATACATCCACTATCTGACCTCTATGTCCTCCAACACACACAGATATGTGCAATACACACACACTGCATCAGTTCTGTCGGCCCCTATGGCTTCTGATATAGCACACTGCTCAATAGTGGCTGTGTTTGCTTTTTCCATCCATGACCCTATAATATTACTCCTTTAGAGAAATATCTAATCATAGGCAAATGAAAGAGTAACTTTATCTTGTAATTTTCAAAATTTCAGAAGTAATCCAGAGAAGGGCAGAGGATGTAGGAAGAAGCTCATGTATGAGTGTCTGAAATAAGAGTAAAAATCACCGTTCTAAAGATCATGAGAGTGCAGCATTTTCTTAGGGATTTAGAGTTTTAATGCGTTTTCTGTGAAAATCTATTCTGACAATGACTCACTAGGGGTCCACTATTTGTACATATGGTACATCATGACTTGGATTATATTTCATCTATTAAAAATAAGTCTATATTTTTGTTATAAATTCACGTCTGTCTAGACTTAAAGCCAATAGATGAGTTTTGAATTGATTCCCTAAACAATGCTATCTCACCTAAGAACTAGTGTATGATTAACTGATGGTAATTGCTTTTTTCTCATTAACCAACACCTATTTAAAAATAAAATCTACCCAATCTGCAGTTACCAATACTTCTTATAATGGTATCTGCACATATACTTCCCTGAATGACAAAATAACAGAACATACAATGAAACTTCTTGCTAGGCCAGGAAAATGTAAAAGGTGGGTATGAAGGAATAAACAATTTAAACTGCACCTTTTAAATGTAATTGTATTACTCTCAGTAAGGACCATTATTATTAATGGGTTTTTTGATCAGAGTGTATTATTAAAAATATGTACTTATAACAACTTTTTTGCATGTAAATAGCACTTCTGTTTTTGGGTTTTTTTTATTTTTTATTTTCTGCCCTATTTTGTTGACACTATTGGTTTGCACTGAGGAATTAGGAAAAGAAACAAAAACCTGTCAAAGTTCTGCTTAAGCCTGGCTACTGATCAAATTTTCAGTATAAATTGGTGGAATCTAAATTAATGCCAGAAAATTTACTACTGCCCTCAAGTTCTTCCTTTCCTAGAGCATCACTCCTAACCATCAACTCCTATTCCTTATAACTTTTAAGTATCTCTCCAGTACAAACATTTCTTATTTCCCTATTAACATTTGTATTACAGCAGCCATTACCCAAGTCTTTTTACATTCAGTCTTGAATGCTGAGTCACTCTTTTTTTTTTTTTAACAAGTCTTTGATTTTTATTTCTCAAAAAAGTTTCATAATTTTTAATCTAGCTTTCTGACTCTGTGCTTGTGCCTTCAACATTTTCACAACGATTTTCTGCTCCTCAATCAGGAAAGCATGCTTGATCCTGTCACAGACACATTTAGCACACATGGAACCACCATAGGCTCTGCTGAAATGCTTTTTTGTTTTAGATAACCTCAGAAGAACTTTAGGTTTCACAGCGCAAACGACTCGAAGTCGGCTTGGACACACACCACATGCAGATTTTGGTGCTTTCCCAACCTTCTTGGTATAAAGGTAAACAATTCTATTACCAGGGGTCCAGGATAGCCTAGTTTTGTTAGAAGCAGTATTGTAGGATAGCCTACAACGATACGTCAAACGCTGGACCATTTTGAATGCCTCTAGATGCTGTCCCCGGAAGAGTTGAGTCACTCTTAATACTGCAATGACAAAGATAGCAAAGATATCTGTGAAATATAATTCTGACCCATTCTCTTTTTTTAAAGCCCCTCAGAGCTTTTCATTGTTCTAAAGATAATATCCATCTACCTTACAAGGACTTAAAATGCCCATTATCTACTGGCCTCTGCTTATCTTTACTCCCCATCTCCCCCATCCTTCCTAAATCTGCCTTCTAGACTCCAAATTCCAACAAACTGAAAACAAAAGCAAACAAACAAACAAAAAAGAAATAAACTTTTCTGCTTTTTGTTCCGGCCATACTGACTTCCTTGAACGGTTCTGAGTTTACACACACTCCCCCTCCTCCAGTCTTCATCTATGCTGTCCTCTCCACCAGGACCTAACTTAAAAGTCCACCCTTTAGAAGGCCTATAGAGCATTGAATGAAAGCCCTCCCCCCCCACACACACACACATACACACGTCCACCCAGAACCGTTGAAAATATTTGGGAAAAGGGTCTTTAAGGCTATAATTAACTTATCTCTTTTTGAAATCATCCTGGATGAATTTGGGTCCTAAATCCAGTGGCAAACGCCCTTATAAAAGAAGGGGAGAAGAGACAGAGAGGAGATAAGGTTAAGATGGCGTGACCTGAGTGCCGTAGAGATTGAAGAAATGCAGCTACAAATCAAGGCGTTGCCGGATTTTCCCTAGCTTCTTGGCTATGTTACAAAAAAGAATTTGAATACATGCCAGTTTAGTTAGGCCAGTAGTTTATTAAGAAAATGAGAGAAGAGAAATGGGAGAAAATAACAGATTATGGGTCCCAGGTATACTTACGGGCTAGTCCAGGCAGAGCGAGAAAGGGCAAAACAGGTAAAAAAGGCTATTTTACAGACTACAAGTCCACATTACAGATTACAAGTTCCCAGGTGTACTTATGTGCTGCAAGAAAGGGCAAAAACAGGACCAATTTAGTCTCTGTACTTGCTTTTTAAACCATTAATTACTCTGCCCCTTGTTAATGTTTGGGGGAGGAGTTCCAGTTGTTTGCTGTTTTGATTGGTTACTCCACCCTTCAATTCCCCCAGGGCACCTAATGGCAAGACCCCTTGAGAATATCCAGGACTTTTCCTGCATCCCAGTCGAAATCCTGTTCCAAATGGGAAATTCTCGTGAGGTTCTTCCAGCAACTATCTTGTGGGGTCCTTCCCTTGGGGAGGGTTCCTACAGTCACATGTTTCACAGCCATAGTTTTCTACCAGGTCCCAAATTTGTCTTTTTATTCCCTAAACTAACCTACTTCAAAGGAACACAAGGATTGCCAGTAGTTAACAGAGGCTGCAAGAGGTAAGGAAGGGTTTAAGGGAATTTGGCCCTGCAGACTCTTTGGTTTTGGATCTCTGACCCCCGGACTGTGAGAGAATAAATTTCTGTTCAGCTACCAAGTTTGTGGTCACTTGTTACAGCAGCCCTAGGAAACAATAAACCTGCTAATCTAATGTCCTCCCTTCCTAAGGACTGGTTTAAGTGCTCCTTCTATGTCATCCCATGACACCCCAATATATTTATCACCTAATTATTTGTCAATCTACTCCATCTAATTGGAAGTTTCTTAAATGACATACTTATCATTTTATTCTCAGCACTTAGTGAGGTCCTCTAAAAAAAAGAAAAAATCAAATTTGATTCAATGACAATGGAATTAATATTCATTTCAAATCTCTTACAGAGTATTTATTTTATTTGAAAGTTGTATCTGTTTAAAAGTTGTAGCACAATGAAGCACAGGCAAAAATTAATATTAACAATTCCAATGGTGGAAGTCTCTCTGCTTCCCTCTGCAGACTTTCTTGCTCCACACTATTACCTACTTAACAGCAAGAAAGATGATTTAAAACAAAAATTAGATCAGATCACTTTTACGTTGTCTATAAAGCTCTACATGATCCAACTTCCATCTCCCTCTTCAAACTCATTGCCCTGCTACTCTCAGTTCTGCTCAAGCCTCTCTAGATAATCTTGTGTTTTTCTGATGCTTGATTTCTCCTCAGGGACATATACATGTTCTTCTCTTTACCCTCAATTATTTGCATGACTCCTTCTCTTACTTAGGTCTTACCCTACTTAAAGACAGCTGCTCTAGGTACCCTATCTAAAATACCAGCCCTTTGCACATGCCATGACTCTTTTTTCTTACTCTGATATTTGTGTTAATAGCACTTTTCAATACAGCTCAATGGCAACAGGGATTTATCTTATAAACAGCTGTATTCCCAGTACCTGGTCCAGGTCTCACACTTAGTAGATATAAAATAAATATTTCTAAAGAGGAAGAAAGGAAGAAAAGAAGGAAGGAGAGGGGAGGGAAGGAAAGAGGAAGTAATAAAGACCTTAAACTGCTAATTTTTAACAGCAATATATTCAATGCTTTACTGATTAGTTGATTTCGATTTTCATACTCAATAGAATTAGTTATGCAGTCATCTTTTTTTAAAAACTAGCCTCAAATAGCTGATGGATTAAATGGTGAATTTGATGATTTTATATAAATAATCTCCTCTGGATAGCCACTTTAATATATTGCGAATACACTGAAGATTTTAATATTATGTAATTATAAAATTATAATAATAGTTATACAGGCACAGGATGTTTATTAAGAACTTGGACATTTTTTCAATGCTTATATTTTGACAAAGTTGTCTTTGAGATATTTATTCCATGAATATTTGTTGATAATTTACCATTGCAAGACACTGGGGACATAATAGGGACCCAAGCTGGGTCAATGTTGGAATTTCATTCCCCCCACTATAGTGGTTAAAGTGTTGTCATGTGACCCAAATTGGCCAGGTCAGACTCTAAAGGATTTCTTAAAATGGAGAAAGAATCTCTTTTCTCTTGAGGTGGGTGTTTTCCAGTACAGAGCTCCAGATGGCCATTTCTCCTACCATGTGGAGAAGCCCATTTGTGGTCAAGGGAGTTAAAGGAAAGAAAGATGACTCACAGAAATTGAAACTTGGAATAGACAAACTCCTATAGACAATTCAGTTTGTGGTTTGAAGTGAGCAGACTTTGGAGCTGTCCTTTCTGAGGGTGGAATTTAAGCTCTTCCTTTACTTCTTCGAGCTACCACATTATGTAGTAACAGACATTTAATAAATATCTATTATTAAATAGATAAATTAAGAACAGATATTTATTAAATACTGCTTACCCTGTAGTCCACCTGCTCTGTGGTTCCATACAACTGACACATGCAAGAAGAGGTGGGCACTTGGGTTTGGAGTCTCAATGGAAATATAATGCTGTGACTTCCTGGCTGTTGCAATGGATTAACTTCACACACAAAAAAATGTGTGCTACTTCTCCTCCTCCCCAGAACTGAAGGCATATAAATATTACTTGAACCAATTCCTCCTTTGCCTGGATTCTTGTGAATGAAGTAAAGGTGATATATCATATTGGAAGGGCTGGGTTTTTTTTGAGTTTTTTAAATCTGGATTTGAAATCCTGATTCTGCTTCCTAAAGCTTTAATAGTTAGGGTAAATTGCTTAATTGTTTTATACTTGCTGTCCTAATATGAAAAAATGGGTTGCTAATGTGGGACATACAGATTTTTTGTGTGTGTGCTAATTTGAATAGTGATGTGTTTGGTCCATATTATTGTTCCTTAATAACTTGTAGGCATTATTATTATTCTACTCAACGTCAAGTTCAGTTACATTGAAAGAGCATCATTAAATAAAAACTTCATGGTTAAGAGTGATAGAGATGGGTCAAGGCTTTCAAAATATTTTTCCATGAACAATTAGCTTAACTTTCACAAAATATGCAAAAGTATTATTATTGTTGTTGTTATTTTAAGAATATGTTTTCCTCAGTTTGCTAAAGCACCCTGTCAATTCTAGCTTCAATGTAATTAATTTATTATTACCACACACACACACATTTAGCCTAAGTTCTAAACTCTCAGAGATGCTGTCTATGGTGAAATTATCAGGAGTATTTCATGCTTTATGAAATGGATCTAAAATGAACTAACTGTACAAGATTTGCCTGTAAGAATTTATTAAAAGTTAATTCTAATGCATAATTTCACCCAAAGCTGTAATTAACCTTCAAGAATTTCCAGGGTTTAGCTATTCTTTCGAGAGTATAGCTTTTAAAAATAAGGTGACTAAACAGCAATGGCTAAACAGCAATGTAATAAAATAAATGGTTTCTTGAAAAATCAGGAAATGGCAACCCATATCTCTTTTGTGTATTTGCTATAATGTAATCCTAATTATATGTGTTATGTGATTTTTGCAACAGCTTCTGCATTTGTACTGACAAAAAAACCACAGTTTTGATAGTGATAATTCGGGGACTAGGAGACAGGAGAGATATCAAAGACTCAAAATGGGAAAATAAAATAGCTCACAGAGAGATTCTATCCCTCCATTGGATCAAGACCCCATTCAACTTCTGACCATTTGAATTCAAATGTCTCTGTAAATGATGTCCTCTCTTTTTTATAAGTCTTGGTAAGGAAACCAATGGTAATCTATAAAATGTACTAAGAGAGCTTTGGATCCAGAAGCTTTATATAGCATTCAATAGTCCTATTAATTAAAACTTCAACAAATATTATTCCATTCTGTATTAGGCCTTGGCATCCTTAGATAGATCTTTCATAAATGAACTTGAGGAAGATTTGTAGAACAGTTTTTTTTTTTTTTTTTAAGTTAGCTATCAGAAAAACTACACTTAGGAAATAAAGACTATCTGATATTCCAATATTTTAAAGCTAGGATGTATTCCTATCTTACTTAAAAAACATGTTTTAGAATAAATAATACTTTGTGAAAATATGGAAATATGACTTACACATGGTACAATTTTATTGATGAAAAATAAAATAAAATGTTCATAATTATTATTTAAGAATGGTGGGATTCGGGTGATTGTTATTCTCTTCTGTATATTTTTTATATTTTCAATTATTAAAAGGTCATTTATTAATTTCCAATTTAATTAAAAATAAACATTATGGTATATATGATAGAGGAATATGACTTTGTCTACCTTCCAAATATCTGAGGAAGATTCTACATTTTTGTCTGTTACTTTCAGTTCAGGGGTTAGGACTTGGATATGTTTTTGTGAGGTACATGTGCCAGTAAACCATGGGACAAGAGCTGTGATGATATGGAAAAGTGAGAGAAGTGAAATAGAATTAGGGATAGGAATAGAATGAAAGGGGTAAAAGATGATCTGAACAACAGGAGAATATTAAGAGAATTCAACTGCCTCTCAGAAACTCAAACATAGCATAATAGGTAAAAGAGAACAGACTTGGTTCTAGTTGTTACTCTATCCCTTTCTAACAGGGTGGTTGTAGGCAAAATAATCGCGACCCTTCATTGAGATGTTACATTTTCAGGAGCCTTAAATATATTATTTCTAATAATCAAAACAGTATATAGGAATGATTAGTGTCTGGCATACAGTAGGTACCTAATAATAATTTGTTATTAATTAATTATTATTACTATTCATTGTAACTATTTATGTAGGGTAGCATAGAAAGTTTCATGTGACACCTAATTATATCAACTTTACCTGCTGTGGCAGTTTGGTATTGTTTATGAATTCCAAAAATAGATATTGGATTGTCTTTGTAAACTGGTCTGTTCCTCTGGGCATATTAGATTGTATTAGATTCAGAGGTTTCCCTTTTACTTTACTGAATCAAGATTAGGGCTTTTATTTGACCATGTCATTAGAGCAATTTGGTTTGAGTCCCCACCCCCACCCCACTTTGTGGGCTTATAAAGGGATGCTCAGTCAAAGACAGTCAAGTAAATACACAGAGAAGGAGAACACAGAAACAGATATGCAGGAAAAGAGAGTGCTCCAGAGACACAGCCCAGGAAGAGAGATGAGCTTGATAATCTACAGCTGACCTTGTTGAGAGAGCAGAGCAGCTGAGCCTGGAAAGAAACAAGCCCTGGGGAGAGTGACAAGCCTTATGCCAGCCTACAGCTGAGATTAGAAGAAGCTGGGACCACGGAGCCTTAAGAGGAAGGAGGAAGGCTGAACCCTCACAGACATCACCTGCCATCTCACCTCAACTTGTGACAACAGACTTTGGGTGAGAAAGAACCTCTTATGGTACCTTGAGCTGGACTCTTTTGGGCCTTGTGACTGTAAGCTTCTACCCAAAATAAATCCTGTTACTTTGCATCAGCACCCCTTTGGCTGACTAATATATATGCCAACTCAAAAATGAACAAACATGTTTTAAGAAATTATGATTAAAATAAGCAGTAATGTTTTAAATGTTCTCTTTAGCTCTAGAACTTGTCTTTCTTGTGGAATTTTTAGGCCTTTTAACAGTTCTCGTAACATTATTATGGCCTCTTCTTATTTCACTTTCTCTCCAGATTGAGAGGAAATTACTACTCCTTTCTCTGGATAATAGGTATTTCCTTTACCTTTGGTCATTTTTATCAATTCTCCATCTCTCCTACTCTCACAACAGCTATTTTTGATGATGTAGTTCTAATACCACAGCTTTAGACAGAGGAAAAGATGATCAAGTACACACTGATCACTGAAACAATGTTCATTACTGAAAACCCCAGATTTATTGAAATGGAAGTCATCAACATTACCAAAGATAGCCACAAAGATGATACTCACACTAGCCATAGCATTTTGAAAGACTTTTCTTTAGTTCTGCAGATTTTATCGTATGCCTGGTCAAAGCAGAAAAGGCCTGCTTGCATTTTCATATTTTATCTATAAGTTTCTAGGAAGAGAAGTTCTCAAGTTCAATGGCACCATTCGTTTGGCGTGGTCAAAGCTGTTGACAGAAAGCCCACACTATAACTCCCATTGTCCAAGTCCTGGCTGACTCACAGTCTTCCAAGTTTTGCTCATTCAGAGACATTACCTTGCTGGTCTTGTGAAAATGCTGTTTTCCCAGCACAAGCCAGGCACCCTGGCCTCTTTCTCAAACCCGCTCTTGGGGAAATTTCAATGGAATTGGATTTTCTCATTTGGCTCTTTAGATTTCTTATTTGATTGTATTTACGTGGGTCTTTCCTCACTCATATCACCCGTGTGGTTCATGACAGAGTTGAAGTATGCTTGCCCATGCAGTATTTAGAGTCTTGTATAATGATCTTCCTCAGGTTTTCCTCAAGTTTTCCTTCCATGTGGCTTCTGCTTAACTTTGTTTTCTTGATATGCTGAGTCATATCCAATTTCCCAAGCTTCCATGAGTGCCCTGCCCCTGCCATTATCACGTATTACTAAAGCCAGCCTGGAGAAGTAGGTCAGATCGGAACACAGCATCACTGCTGCTGAAAAGTCAATCTAGGACTGTAGAGCAAGGTCTACTTTCATCAATAAATATTTTCCAAATAAAGAATTTATTCCTGATTTGCTGGTGAGGGGACTTGGGTACAAAAATATTAAGAAATGAGTCCAAACTTACTCAAAAAAGAAGCAGTAGTGCTAGATCCATAGCTCTGTTGTTCCTAGTCATCAGCTACCACCAGCAATGACAGGGCATGCTTACTTTCTCATGCACAAACTGAGTCTGTGGAGATTGCTAATTGGTCATAGCACCCTTTCCAGCTAAAATTTTTATGAAGACACTAATTTATATATTACCAGAGAATATATATTATATATATATAATATTAGTGAAGACACTAATTTATATATTAACAGAGAATACATCTTTTAGGAATAGCTAAGTATCTTTCATAGGAAATAAATTTGAATTACAGTGGTTTTACAATATAAAAGTGGTGTTGTCCATGAACTTACATTCATTTTGTAACCCCAAAATAATTTTCTTCAGGGTGGAAATTTTTCATGCTTGATCACAGCCCAGAGATAATTTGGCCCTGGAAAATACACACACTGTATCTTTATTCATCTAGAAGTCTTGTCTTGAATGTGAAGAAAAAGGAAAAAAAAAAATGAAGAAGAACCACACAGAGTTGAAATATTCCATGTGTCTGGTCTTTTCTAAGGCATATTCTCCTGAGAATAACCATTTGAAATATGTTTTACAAATTGCATTTTTAATGGAATATATGTAGTATGAGGTCAGAAAAATTCTTTGGTTATTTCTTTGAAGTCTAATATTTTACAAATAATGCCAATACAGACTTCGGAATTTTAAAAATTACATAACTGTGGTTTAGTCTTTCTTTTTAACCTTAAGGTGTAATCTTTGTTTTCCCTTTTGAAAGACACCAGCAAATTCCTGCTCTGAGAAGTATCTCCCTTTCCCACCTCCTTGTCTTTCAGCCAAAATTATGTTCACATCTGTCCAGAGCAGAGGAAGTCCCAGACAGTACGTGAAGCCTTTGTGCTTTCAGCCTACAGCTCAGAAATTAACTACCTGTGTGGGCAGATCCTCAGTGCATAACTGTTGAATCCTACAAAACTAAGGCCTCAGCAAAAAAGACAAAATTGCTGCTTCTTTCAACAAAATGTCCACCTTCTTAGAGGTTTCATAGCCAGGGTTGTACACAAAGAAAAGGAGAGTTGGGTAGGTATATTTCCTTACACAAAGGGAATATATATATATATATATTTAATGATATTTAAGAATATATTTAATATAATAAAAATATATTTGACTCATGGGCCTCCTGCTCTGACCCACAAACTTAGCTCCTGTCTGTGCACTGCATTGCAGTAGATATATGAGATATATTTAAGCATGACATGCATTCTTTTGAGAGTCCTCATGGCAACATTTGGTAGGGAGAGAATGTGGGGGAAACAAGTCTACCTTTTTTTTTTTTTTTTTTTGAGGTACCAGGGACAGCGATTGAACCCAGGACCTCATATGTTATGTGGGAATCTGGCACTCAACCACTGAGCCACATGGGTTCCCCTGAGTTGGTTATTTCATTTGTTTCCTTGTTGTTTGTCTTTTTGTCTGTTTTTAGGAGGCACTGGGAACCGAATGCGGGACCCCCCATGTGGGACGCAGGCACTCAACTGCTTGAGTCACATCTGTTCCCAAGTCTATCTTTTTGAGGGTTCATCAGTTACAGACAGTCTTTAGTCCTAAGCAAATAAAATTTCAGGAATTTCCTATACCATTTTTTTCTTTGCAACATCCCAAGACTACCCCCATTATAACCTAATTGGGTGCCACATGGCTAAGTCTGGCTCCAGCATTCTGTCACTTTCTTACACCTAATCAGATAATTTAGTATGTGGCAGCACAGTGATACAGAACCTGGAAATCCTACTCCCTAAGGGTCCTATAGTATCTGGCTTCTCATGGTGTTGTGTGTATGACCAGGATTCAGGAAAGTGAGAGCTACAGACATACAGATGCCATTATTAGTGTTAGCCCCAGAAAACATTTCCTTCTGTTTAGTATTCTGCTAGACATAACAAAAATACTCTGAGGAATGTAAAAGCAACATATATATATTTTTTTTGGTGATCCAAGTTGGCATTATTTTTTGACCAACTAAAGAGGCAAGATGTACAAATAGGATGTTTTCCCATTTTGAAAGTTCAGCATTTAAGATTTTAATTCTAGTTTAAATGTCTAAACAATCATCAAGAAGCAGTAGGCTTAGAGGTGTCTAAAACTGGCTTTGAATCTTTGAATTCACCCCCTGCCTTCCGGATGCTGAAGTTCAAGCAGAGGTTGGTGGCCCAATAGCCAGGGCAGTGGTAGAGAGAATACCTTTGCTAGCAGGATGTTTGAATAAGGTGTCTTGAGAGCCCATCCTGTTATTAACATTTATGATTCTGGGATTTTGTGAGGCTTTAGTACATTAGGAACAACAATCAAAGTGTAAATACTAATTATGAGTTTTAAATTATATAAACTATAATTTAAACCTAAATCAAATTCCCTATGACTAGTGGTAAATTGAATTAGATTTAAAAACAAAAAACAAAAAATCTCTTCTGGCTGGATTCCCTGTGGCTAATCTACATGGTTATGCCATGTGGTTGGGAACAGGAAACACCTGTCTCCCTGCGTGCTAGCACTCACTTAACATGATCCCTGGCAAGACAGTTTTTTCAGCCCAGTCCAATTCACCAGAGGTAATTTCAATATGGACTATTTCAACTTGTATTACAAACCATCAGCGTTTAACAATTTTCAAGCACTTTCTGGATATGCATCATTATATGGTCGCCAGAGGCTTTAAAACTATTGTCCTGAGGTCCTCTGAAAGAGATCATTTGCAAATTTCAAATTCATTGGGATTTCAATACATAAAATGCCTTATTTTTACATTTTTATTGTCATAGAGAGAATATATCTCACCTTGCAAAATGGAATGTGTATTTCTAGTTCTTTATTTTTAAAAGCATAATAAATAAAAGTCTATTGTAAGAGTTTCAAGTGTCAGCACAATATATTTGCCTTAGGGCTTTTAAATTCTTTCTTTTTTACTTTTTACAGTTTTTGAAATCAGAATCCTTGTATTTAATATCCCACTCAAGTTTTGACCTTGAATTTTGCAATGCAAAAGTTCAACAGTTACCACCAAGACAGATGCTTCAGATATGCTAACAATTTCAGCTGTAGGACTGAATATTTAGAACTTTTTTTTTTTTTTTAACATTGTGCTAGTTTTATAACTGCCAATCTGCCTTAGTTGACCAAAACACAGTGGATTTTGGCAATTGCTTTACCATTCTCCCTAGGTGTGAATACACTCCTTTCTAAAATGAGAGAATTGAAATAAATAGACTAGAAATTTTGTTACGCAATTTAAAAGAGTAGAGGCAAATATTAACTTAAAATAGCAAATTGTAGACAATTCATCATAAAAGTGATCCACTATTATTTTATTATTTAGTTAGTCATTCTTCAGAGCTACATAGCTGCTTAAGAGAACTGTTTTCTGTCCTGGCTTCACTACACCTGTGCACCAGACAAAATTCTTGAAAATCCCCAGTAAACACAATGTAACTGTGGTACTGAATTATGTGGCACTATGTACCTCACTCCTTAAATCGTAATCTATCGTTATTATATTTTACAACCTCCTCAGCTAAAAAGTCAGTTTGACAGATCCCAACATAAGCATATGTATGTATCCTCAATGTAAATAAATATGCTTTATATGTAGATTAAAATACAGCAGCATACCTGTGAAGGGTTTGTGGTCCATCAACTTGCCTCTGTATACAGATGGAAAATAATAGAAACACTGGCAGATTGCCCCTCACCTCCCCACCTCCTCCCTCATCCCCCAAAAGACCTAGAGAAGTTTGTGGACAGGCAATTTGTCTAATAATGAGGTTGGTCTATAGGAACAGAGGCAGTGGGAAGGTAGCAGCTAGGTTATGTTAAAAACAGCTCCAGGTCAAGAGTTCTCTGGGCATAAATTATACCTATAAGAATAAAAATCTGCACCCATATGCCAACTTTTTAAAGAAATCTGAATCTCTCCCAATGGGAAGATGACTCTCTAAGACCCAGTGGTTCTCCTGCTGGCTCTTAATTATTGCCATGGTTTCTAGAAATACGCTACACTTTGAAAGTCACATCTTTACCAAGGGTACTATCATTCAGACCCAAAGATAGCTCATGAGAACAACCAGAGATGGGCCATCAATCCTTATATGGAAATATCTCAATTCAAAATGAATGGTTGAGTAGAACGATGTAGCTCAGTTCTTGAGCACAGGCTTTGCATGTAGGAGGTCCCAGGTTCAATTCGTGCTACTTCCTAAAACAACAACAACAGCAATGCTTGAAGTTTGTTCCCTATGTCTCAGTACCCCAATTTGGAGATGCAAAAGGTAGCTGGAGAAGAGAACATAATCCCTTCACAAATAGCTTCTTATTTTTTGAAGGGAATAGAAGGAAGGAAGGGGGGGGGGAATGGAGGAGGGGAGAAAGGAAGGGAAGAAGGGAGGTAGAGAAGGTGGGGAGAGGGAGAGAGAGAGAGAAAGGAGGGAGGGAAGGGAGGGGAGGAGGGGAGGAGGAGAGGAAGGAAGACAATGCATTTTATAGGACAATTTGAATGAGATAAAATGAAAGGTCTTTACTTAGGTTACTAGACTCATTTCACTCTGATTTGTTTCCAGCTACACCCTGAACATTAGGCCTGTGTTCTGGTCAGTGATTTCATGAAACTCTTTCCTGCTATTGAGCACTCTCCAATCTCCAGACGATTATAAAGGCACAAAAACAGCTTATATTATTATCTCTCCCAAAAGGTTTTAGGAAAGTGTTTTTAGGGACATAATGATACTGGGTTATTCCAGTTTCTAAGTAAAATATGTAGAAAAGGAGATTTGATAACAAAGTTCCAATTACAATTTAATTCCCCAAACTTAACCTCTTCTGTTTACCTCTACCACCTCCCACCCTGTTCAAAGGAAGTGGAAACTCCTTTGAGCAAATCTCCATGTTGATTTTCAGTTTAGTAAATTAAATGTTTCTTAAATTTTAGGAATTAATCAAAAATAATAATCTAGTTACTGTTGAGAGAAAAAAAATCAAGGCTGAACATTTTCTCAGTAATGATTTCTCCAAGCAAGGCTAGCAAGTTAAAAATCCTTGTTATTTATTATAGAAGCAGCTGATTAAAATGTTTCATGTTGCAACTGGAAATCAAGAACAAAGTCTACCAGAGTTGGGAGATCTAGGGGGATTTGTAGAAAATCGGGTAGTATTTTTAGCTATTATTTGTGGCCTTCATGAAGGTCTTAAGGAAAAAGGAGATGTAAAAGATTGTTTGAAGGCAGAAAGGGAACTATGTTTTTTTTTTTTTTTTTCAAATAAAACTTTCTTCTTGTGAATAGGATTCTAAAATGACTGAATACAAAATTGGGAAAAGCCCAAAATATTGGTATCTCAGAATAGTACTCCTCCTGCAGAGTACTCTACCTCAGGGTGCTAACATACCCCGCCCATCCCCACCCCTCAATTATAAAATGGGTTCCCTGATTGCTGCCTGGAGGTAGTGGGTGCATTAGATCTGCCTCACAATATAGGAGAGGTAAAGACTAAGACTGTAGCTTTAACGTGAGGGCAGGGCTTTGGATCAGAGGAAAGGCTGCCAAAGCCTGCTAAGTTACTAAGGGTTAGTATTACCAGAATACAAGAAGACTGGTAAATATGGACACATAATTCCTTATAAGGGTTCTAGAAGCAGTGAGACTCTGAATCCCTGGTTATTTTGATTTTTCATTTATCTGTCAGCTATCCCAGTATCCTTTCCAGAAAAATGGGCAGTACCTTTTTTCCATCATTAAATTATTTAGAGTTAGGTTTTTTTCCTAATAAGAAATTCTAAATATTATAGAGTTAAAAGGAGAGACCCTTTTATGAACAGATATACATCAAAGTTCACTCATCATAGCTTTTTTGGTGGATATTTTTGACATGGTCTAGAAGCAATATTGTGGACTCTCCTGAAAATTTTAGAAGTTTTTTTTATATAAGCCACCACTCTGAAAGAGGAGATGGGAGGTGGACAATATGTGAACTTTCCAATACTAGGAATACTTTTGCAGAATGGAGTAGAGAGGCTGTCTCATTGTTTCACTACAGGCAGGAATCTGAAGACAACTGGGAACCCTGCAGCCTTCATTTGAAGATTACTTTTGCTCAGGCAAACTCAGAATTGAAATGTAGATGTGTTATTCATCTCGTGCTAACATACACATCATACACAAGGTATACCTTGCCAAAGATGATGTCAGCCTTGAAGACAAAAGAAAAGATTTGACATGATTTCAAAGAAATGTCAAAGAATTCTGGGTTTCCTTGATATAAGCCACCCTTATCTGGAAAAGTGGCTATGAGAATTCACTGTTTCTATTTGTTAATGCTTACCTTTATGAGTCTGGATTTTCTGCACACTGCTGCCAAATAGAAAATATTCAAAATTAATTGCTTGTCAATAATATCATGCATACTGCCATGTGAAGGGCCACTCAACCAATACAAATTATTTTCATATTCACTACAGCAGTCTTCTTATTGAAGGTTACTGGGAGCAGTATTAAACTTTAGTTTGCACGGGTTGATCTTATTTTGTAACAAAATAATTAATGAAAAAGATCTTTTTTTAAAAAAAGTTAATTTTGGAATATTCATATGTGAAGGAAATAAATTTCTAGTGCAATTCAAAGAAGGTTAGGTATTTGAGGACAAATGTTTATGTGCATTGGAAGAGGCAGAGGTGCAAGAGGTTGGTAGATGTCTTCAGAGTCTAACAGAGGTCCATGACTCCAAAAGATTGAGTCATTTTTATATGGTTTACACTCGGTTTGCTGTTTTGTTTAATTTTTCAGTGATTGGCAATATATTCTCCCTACAAGCAAACACTTAAAAATTTCTCTTTAAAGTTTGATTTGTTTTGTTTTGTTTTGTTTTTGGGGGATTAACAAGTCTTCTGACATCCCTAGTATGAAAAGAATAATTTAACATTATTGTATGTCACCTTAAAATTTCAGCCCCATTGATTTCTCCTCTATTGGATATGTTCTTGACGTTTAGACTCTGTTTTTTTGTTTGTTTTGTTTTTGTTTGTTTGTTTTTTAGGAGGCACCTAGGATTGAACACAGGATCTCGTACATGGGAAGCAGGCACTCAACCACTGAGCTACATCAACTCCCCTTGTGTTTATTTTTAAGTATTATATTTTTTTAATAGCCATATCGTCTTTGAAGAATTATTTTTAACATATAGCCTCTACTTTGCTACAGTATTTATTAAAATTATTCAGAGAAACCTATGTTTAAATGTTTCAATATTCAACTATTATTCCTTTTTACTTTCTTGTTCATAAATATTTTTATATATTGAGAATGTGAATCAGATATTTTTAAGCCATTTCCATAGCTGAGAAGACCTTACTATATTCTTCAAACACAAATGAAATCTGATGAAATCTGGCTATAGATGAAATTCCTATTTAAAACATTTCACTATAAAAACCCAGTGGCCCTACGATTTTGTGTTCTAGGCCTGGAACACCATCTCAGCCACCAGCCTAATTATTGTTCCCTTTGAAATAAACTTTGCCCCTTCTTTACAATTTATATTGCAAATGTTTTCTTGCTTTATTTAATAAAAAGTGTTCATGCATAATTTTCATTAATTTTTCATGGTATATTGTAAGTCTTTTAGTTTTCTGCATTGCCTGGAATCTAATAGTCTAGAGTTTCTTTACGAGTTTGTTTTATTAATGCATTCTTTGTTACTTTTGAGTTATTTTTATTTCTTTATCAAGAATTTCTACTTTTCAAACATTGATTTTTTTATTTCAGTTGTCCCCTTATATCCTGTTTTCCTAATTTTAACCTACTTGTCCATTTGTCAATTTACACTTCACTACACCATTATACAGAAATAATTTCTTAGGTTTGTTCTCTACTTAACTGATTCAATTTATACAGTGTCTATGTCTATTTATTTATTTATTGTTTCTTAATTTTTAAATTTTGAATTCTTTTTTTAATCTTTATTTTGTACATTTAATAACTGAAAATATAAACAATTAAAAGCTAAAAAGAAAACAATTGAATAAAAACATACATTTCTCAATTCAATGTACTGGATATATATAAAACTTTTTTTTTAATCATACAATATGTTGCACAATATATTTGGTTCATAGCAACGAAATCATACAGTATCTGTCCTTTTGTATCTGGCTTGCTTCACTCAACATAATGTCCTCTGGGTTCATCTATGTTGTCATATGCTTTACGACTTCATTTCTTCTTACAGCTGCATAATATTCCATCGTGTGAATAGATCACAGTTTGTTTATCCATTCATCTGTTGATGGGCACCTGGGTTGTTTCCAACTTTTGGTAATGGTGAATAATGTTGCTATGAACATTGGTGTGCAGACGTCTGTTTGTGTCACTGCTCTCAGTTCTTCTGGGTATATACCCAGTAGTGGTATTGCAGGGTCATGTGGCAAGTCTATATTCAACTTCTTTAGGAACTGCCAAACAGTCCTCCACAGTGGCTGTACCACCAACAGTGAATAAGTGTTCCTATTTCTCCACATCCTCTTCAACACTTGTAGTTCTCTTTTTAATAGTGGCCGTTCTGATAGGTGTGAAATGATATCTCATTGTAGTTTTGTTTTGCATTTCCCTAATCATTAGTGATATTGAGCATTTCTTCATGTGTTTTTTTGCCATTTGGACAAAATGTCTATTCAAGTCTTTTGCTCATTTTTTAATTGGGTCTTTTTATTGTTGAGTTATAACATCTCTTTATATATCCTGTATATTAAACCCTTATCAGATATGTGATTTCCAAGTATTTTCTCCCATTGAGTTTGCTGCCTTTTCACCCTTTTGACAAAGTCCTGTGAGGTGCAAAAGTGTTTAATTTTGAGGAGGTCCCATTTATCTATTTTTTCTTTTGTTGCATGTGCTTTGGGTATAAGGTCCAAGAGACCACTACCTATTACAAGGTCTTGAAGATGTTTCCTTAAGTTTTCTTGGGGTAGTTTAATGGTCATGGCATTTCTATTTAGGTCTTTGATCCATTTTGAGTTAATTCTTACATAGGGAGTGAGCTAGAGTTCCTCTTTCATTCTTTTGGTTATAGATATCCAGTTGTCCCAGCACCATTTGTTGAAGAGACTATTTTGTCCTGTTAACATTAACTTGATAGGTTTGTCATAAACCAGTTGACTGTATAGGTGAGGGTTTATTTCTGGGTCTATGTCTATTTAATATTTAAAATATGAATTTTTACTCTTCTATTAAAATTTGTTTTTTGAAATCATTCAAAATTTTGTTAGTGAATAAAGATAGCTTTTCTTCTACCTGACAAATCTGAATACCTTGTATTTCTTTTTTATTACCCCCCACACACCCTGTCTGTCTGCTCATCTTCCTCAGGAGGTACTGGGAATCAAACCCGGGACCTCCCATGTGGGAGACAGGCACCCAGTTGCTTGAGACACATCAGCAAGCCCGCTTGTATTTCTTTTAATTGCCTCATTGCACTGTCAGGAAACTCCAGCACAATGTTGAATAAAATTGGTGAGAGAGAACATCTTTGCCTTTTTCCTTTTCTAAGGGGAATAGTATTTAGCCTTTCAATAGTAATTCTAATGTTAGCTTTAGGTATTTCAAAGATGCCTTTCAGCATATTGAGGAAATCCCCTTCTAGTCTTAGTTTTCGAGAGTTGCTATTATGAATGGCTGTTGGATTTTGTCAAATGTTTTTGTGTGCAACTATTGAGATAATCATTTGAGGGTTTGTTTGTTTTTTTATTTGTTTCCTTAATTTGTTAATATACTGAATTACTTTGATTTCCATGTGTAAAGCCAATTCTTGAGATAAACCCAACTTGATCATGATATGTTATCATTTTATATATTGCTGAATTTAGTGTGCTAAAATTTTTTAAAGAATTGTTGCATCTATATTCATGAAGAAAATTGATCTATAACATTCTTTCCATATATATATGGATAAACATGTTACAGAGATGGCTAAACATGAGTTTGTTTTCATGTTTCTGACTCTCTTCCAGTACCATAGCATTTATTCTAGACTTTCTTCTTGATTATCTATAACTTTCTTCTCCAACAGTGAAAAATCTGGCTCCCCATCTGATATTCCTCACTTATTTGTTCAACACCAGTGTACACATAAAGAAGTTTCAGAATTGTTATCCCATACATCCTTGAGAAAGAAATTTACCAAATAGATTTCAGAGTTTATGAAAAGTTCCTTTTTGTCTTTAGCTTAACAGATTCCAGTTAAAACATTTTCCAAAGTTAAATTAGATCAGTTTTTCCTCTCCCCACCTCTTTATTGTGGTTATGGTTTATATTTGTAATGTAGTTAGATTTTTTTGTCACAGTCGGTATTTCACCATGGGATTCCCCAGCATCCTTATTGATGTCCTTTGTTCCTTCATTTATTCCTTCATTCATTCCTTCCTTTCTTCTTTTTTAAGTTTGCATACATTAAAATTCATTCTGTGATGTACAGATCTTAGGGTTTTGACAAATACAGTCACATATTCACCACTCTAGTATTATATAAAACTCTGCCCCTGTGTATTGTCTTTGTAGTCAAACTCACCCCTGCCCACCTTACTCGCCCAACACTGAGGAACTCCTGATATGTTTTCCATCTGTATTGAATTGCCTTTTCCAGAAGATCATATTAATGGATTCATACAATATGTAGCCTTTTCTACCTGGCTTCTCTCACTCAGCAAAGTGCACTTAGGGATTATACATGTTGCATGAATCAATAGCTCCTTCCTTTTCATTTTTGAGTAATACTGCATTATATGGACATACAATAGTTTGTTTCTCCATTCCCCTTTTGGACAATCTCTTGCTTGCCTCTAATTTTGGTAATTATGAATAAATATACTACAGATGAATGAATACCTAGGAGAGTGATTGCTGGATCATATAAATATATATTTAACTTTATAAAAAAACTGCCCAGCTGTCTTCCAAAATGACTTATCATTTTGCATTCCAATTAGCAATGCCTGTTGCACATCCTTTTCAGCATTTTGTATTGTTACTTTTGTGGATTTTAGTCTTTCTAATAGGTGCTTAGTGATATCTCATTGTTGTTTTAATTTGAATTTCCCCTAATGACAAATGATGTTGAATATCTTTACATGTATTTATTTTCCATCTACATATTTTCTGTTCACATCTTTTGTTCATTTTTTATTGAATTGTTTTCTTATGATTGAGTTTTAAGGGTTCTTTATATATTGTGATTACAACCAAGTTGATTATCAGATATGTGATTTGCAAATATTTCCTCCCAGTCTGGTTTATATTTTTATACTCAGTACTTTTTTGTAGAACAAAATTTAAAACTTTGATAATGTTCAATTTATTTATTTTCCTTTCATGGATATTGTTTTTGGTGTTGAATCAGAAAACTTATTCTCAAACCCAACATCATTTAGATTTTGCCCTATATATTCTTCCCGAAATTTTATATATTTATGTTTATATGTAGGACAATGGTCCAATTTTTGTACCAAGTGTGCATTGTGTGTTGAGTCATACTTTTTGGGGTATGAATGTTCAGTTATTCCAACATCATTTGTTTAAAGAACTATAATTCTTCCATTGAATTGCCATTGATCCTTTTTGTCAAAAGATTCATTGGTCTGTGTCTATCCTCTCTCCAACACACACTCTCTTGACTACTGCAGCAGGGTAGCAGTCTTGAAATCAGAGAATATGAGCTACCCAACTTTATTATTCCTTTTCAAAACTGTTTTGGCTATTCCAATTCCTTTGCCTTTACACGATAACTTTCTTCATTATATCTTTTATTTCTTTCACTAGTGATTTGTAGTTTTCTACATATATATCCTGAAAATATTTTTGTCATATTTATACCTAAGCACTTCATTTTTAGGCCTTTGTAAATGTTTTCTTAAGTTTTATTTTACATTCCATTTGTTAATTCCTAGTATATCAGAATATAGTTGACTTTTGAAAATTGATATTGTATTCCTCAGCCTTGCTAAACTTACTTATTAGTTTCAGGAGTTTTTGTTTTCTGTTTGGTTTTTGTTTTCATGTGGATTCATTGGAATTTTTTACATAAAAAATCATGTCATCTGAATAAAAACAATTTTATTTCCCAGTGTTATTTTTAATTAATTTATTTTTCTTGCCTTATTGAACTAGGTAGGATTTCTAGTACAATATTGAATAGGATTTGTGAGAGAGGACATCCTTTCCTTATTCCAGATTTTAAGGGGAAAAGCATTCTGTCACCGTTAATTATAATTTTATCTTTAAATTTTTTTCATAGATACCTTGTATAAAGGGAAAGACATTACTGTCTATTCATAGTTTGCTAAGCATTTTTATCATGCATGGATATTGCATTTGGTTAAATGCTTTTCCTGGACCTATTGAGATGATCATGTGGTTTTCTTATTTAATCTGTTAATGTGGTGACTTTCATTGATTGCTTTTCCAATATTGAATTATGTAGGACTGGTATGATTTCTTTTTTAAGTATTTAGTAGCATTCACCAATGAAATATTTGTTCCTGTTGTTTTGATTTTCATAAGTTTTTTTTTATTAAAGTAAAAATCTATTTCTTTAATACATATATGACTAATCGTTTATCTAGTTCTTCTTTAATGAGTTTTGGTAGTTTGTGTATTTCAGGGAATTTCTTCATTACATGTAAGTTATGGCTTTTATGGACATATATTTTTTCATAATATTTCCTTATTATCCTTTTAATGTTGCTGGTATCAGAAGTGATATCAACACTTTGAACCCTGATATTGGTAAATTGCATATCATCTCTTTTTAATTTGTCTAGCCTGGCTAGAGTGTCAACATCAGCTAATAAAGCAATGTAATTTATGAGAAATACAATGAGAAATGTAAACAGCATGTTTGGAACAGGGAATTCTAATTTATATTTTGAACTTTTTTTTTTTTACTTTTTAAAAAAACAAATCAATTTCATTGATACATATTAATAAAGCATATAATTCATCCAAAGTTATAATCAATGGCATTTGTTACAATCACATAGTTGCACATTCATCACTCCAATCATTACCAGAGCATTGTCATCATTTCAACAACAATAATAATAAACAAAAAACAGAAAATCAAACAAGAAAATTCTTTACCTCCCAATCTCCTCACACTTTCCCTCTGCACACAGCTGCCACCCCTGGCCATTCTCGCACATTTATTTATTTATTAACTGGTTTTATTAAGAAGTATTCACACACCACACAACCCATCAAAAGTGTACAATCAATGGCTCTTAGTATAGTCACAATATTGTGCATTCACAACCACAAAAAATTTTAGAACATTTTCATTACTCCAAAAAGAAAAACTCTACACCCTCCAGCAGTCCTTCCCCAGCCCCATACAACCACCAATCCAATTTCATCTTCATAAATTGATCCATACTTACACTCTATATAAATGGAATCATACAATATGTAGCACTCTATGTCTGGCTTCTCCCACCCAACACAATGTTGTTTTGTTGTTGTTGCTGTTGTTTGTCTGATAGTAATATCTTGTAGTATTAACATATATTTGCTCAGCTTCAAAGAAAAATGGTCTTATAGATGCAATTTTACCCATATTCATATTTCTATTTCTAATTTTTAAATAAACAAAGACAATTAAAGAAGGATATGGAAGATCAATATACTATATATAAAAAGGTAGGTCTAACTGATATGTCAAACTTTGCACTCTAAAACTCAAGAATATACCTTCTCTTCTAGGGTTCATAGACTATTCATAAACATGACCATATATTACTTCACAAAGAAAACTTTCAAAAAATCCAAACAAGTAGTTCAATTGTATATGACAATGCTCTGATTGATTACGTTGCACAAAAATGAGACATTAATTAATGATAAATATCATAAATAAAAATGATTGTAAAGCTTAGTAATTTTAGTCTTAATGAATACTAAGCAATTTGAAGAAGTTGTAAATTCCTGTTATGTAATGCAAGACAAAATGCAACCAAATCAAACCATCTGAGACATATTCCTTTGAAATATTATTGATTCCACCAAAATAACCATTGTGCATAGAACCAACTGTGGTAAGATTAGTATGTTCATAAAAGGTATAAGACTTACAAAAACCAAATAGCAAAATAGCACAAGAAAGTATTTCAGTTGTTCTTTAAATAGAAATGGATTAAACTCCCAGTGGAAAGGTAGAGATTGGCAGAATAGATAAAAGGGATAAAAAGCCTGACTCAACTATATGCTGTTTACAAGAAACTCAACTTTTTTTTTTTTTTTTTTTTTATGTACAGGGGGCCAGGGATTGAACCTCAGACCTCTTATCTAAAAAGCCAGCACTCAACCACTAAGCCACATTGGCTTCCCTGAGTTGGGTTTTGTTTGTTTGTTTTCATTTGTTTTTGCTTGTTGTTTGTTTTTGATCTTTTCAGGAGGCACCAGGAACTGAACCCGGGAGCTCCCATGTGGGAGGTGGGAACTCAACCACTTGAACCACATTCGCTCCCAAGAGACTCAACTTTAATTCAGACACAAGTAGGTTGAAAGTGAAAGTATGGAAAAAATTACATATATATAAGCAAATAGTAACCAAAAGATAGCTGGGATAGCTATATTAATATCTGATAAAATAGGCTTTAAGTCAAAAACTGTTGTCAAGGGCAAAGAAGGTCACTGTATACTGATAAAGTGGTAAATTCAACAAGAAGACATACTAATTATAAATATATATTCACCTGAAGGCAGAGCTCCAAATATATGCAGCAAATATTGACATATCTGAAGGGAGAAATAAATAGTTCTGCAATAATAGTAGGAGGCTTCACTACACCACTTTCAGTAATAGATCGTGTAGACAGAAGATCAATAAGGAAATAGACAACTTGAACAATTCTATAAGCTAGCTTAGACTCAATAGACAGATATAGAACACTTTATCCAAGAGCAGCAGAATATACAATGTTCTCTAGTGCCCATGGGTCATGCTCCAGGATAGACTATGTGTTAGGTCACAAAATAAGTCTCAATAAACCCAAAAATATTGATATCATATAATGTATCTTCACCAACCACAATGGAATGAATCTAAAAAATAAATAACAGGGAGTGGTTGTGGCTTAAGCAGTTGAGCTCCCATTTCCCACATGGGAGGTCCCAGGTTTGGTTCCCAGTGCCTCCTGAAAAAAAAAAAAAAAAAAAAAAATCAACAACAAGCAAAAAAAAAAAAAAGCAGCTCAGGGAAGAAGCCAATGTGTCTCAGTGGTTGAGCGCTGGCTTCCCACATGCAATGTCCTGGGTTTAATCCCCAGCTCCTGATACCTGAAAAAATAAAAATAAAAATAAAAATAATTTTTTTAAAATCAATAACAGAAGGAGAACTAAAAATACCACCAATATGGGGAAGTTTAACCACACACTCTTAAACAACCAGTGGGTCAAAAAAGCAATCACAAGGGAAATTAGGAATTTTCTTGAGACAAATGAAAATGAAAACACAAACACCAAAACTTATGGGATGCAGCAAAAACAGTGCAGAGAGGGACACTTATAGCTCTAAATGCTTACATTAAGAAGGAAGAAAGATGTCAAATCAGAGACCTAATCTCAAAATTGAAGGAACTAGGAAAAGAAGAGCAAACTAAACCCAAAGCAAACAGAAGGAAGGAAATAACAAAGATTAAAGTAGAGATATTTGAAATACAGAATTAAAAAACAATGGAATTAAGAAAACCAAAAGTAGGTTCTTTGAAAAAATCAATAAAATCTATAACTTTTAACCAGACTGACAAAGAAAAAGAGAGGAAGCAATGAATTAAAATCATAAATGAAAGATATAGTGTTTTTATGCATGAGTAATTAATAATCTGAAGAGAAAATCAAGACAAAAATTCCCTTTACAATAACAACTAAAAGAATCACATATCTAGGAATAAATCTAACCAAGGCTATAAAAGACTTGTACAGGGAAAACAACAAAACATTGCTGAAAGATATCAAAGAAGACATAAATAAATGGGAGGATATTCTGTGTTCAGGGATTGAAAGACTAAATATTGTTAAGCTGTCTATTCTACCCAAAGCAATTTACAGACTCATTGCAATCCCAATCAAAATTCTAACAGCCGTTTTTTTTGTTGTTGTTGTTTTTTTGCAGAAATAGAAAAGCCAATCATCAAATTTATATGGAAGCGTTAGGGGCTCTGAATAGCCAAAACCACCTGGAAAGAGAAGAGCAAAGTTGTAGGATTCATACTTTCCACTTTCAAAACTTATTACAGAGTAATCAAAACAGCATGGGCCGGGCCAGTGTTGCACGCCTGTAATCCCAGCTCCCTGGAGGCTGAGGCCCGAGAATCGCGGGTGCTCCGGGTTCAGGGTACAGGGTTCACGGCTCGGGCTGCGGTACTGCGTTTATTTTGAGAGTATTTCTGGTTTGCTATATAATATTTATGATGCCCTGGGGTGGTTCTGAAATTATTAGGGAAAAAGTAATTTTACATTCTATATTTCACAGTTTATCTTTTAGTGTTTCTATGTTCTTAATATTAGAATGGAAGAATTTCCAATTTATAGAATTAATTATTTTTTTAATACTTGTTTATGGGCAATAGCTATCCATGTATATACTAATTTGAGGTCAAACTATTTCTTTAAGATATGATAAATGCATATAATCCCGTAGCCTGGAGGAAGTAAACTTTCAAATTCTTATATAATCAGAATTTGCAATCAAAAAGCTCTTTCCCACACTTGAAGACTTTGTATTGTATGGAAGATGCTACCAAAGGGAAATCGTTCTCTCAAGCTTGCCAGACTTTCGTATATCTGAACAGAGCTAATGATGGTAGATTAATTTTATGTTAAATATGCTTCTAGTGAATTTCAATTCTAATTAAGTGAATTTTATTTCATGGAATCAGTGGTTTACTTTGAAAGGTTACAGGGAGTACCAATAATAGATCTGTAGTTCTACCAAGAAAATCTGTCTGAAAGCAGGGGTAATTAAATAATGTGTGGTTACAACAAATAACTTAGACATTTACCAATATTATTATAAAACAGTTAAGACTGAATAAGATGATAACCTGGCAATATAGAAAACTAGAGGATTCGTGTCAATTTCATATACAAACTGGTGACAATTTCCTCCTTTAATTTTCCACAGACTTATTTGCAGGCCATTTTAATCTTGCAAATCTGTCAGTTACATTTCAAATGCAAATTTGAGTGTCAAAATGCATATTTGTTTCCAAAAGAAAGCATAAATAGAATTCCATTGGCCCCTCTTTCTTTCTACTCCTATTCACTGCTAAACATAATGATTTAGCTAGCAATATAACATCCATTTAATGCTTCTTATCTCAATTCCTGCTTAATTTATCAAGGGTGGTTTCTGTCCCTAACACTTCATTGCAATCACAGCCATTAAGGTCAGTGGCTTGCTGTCTGGTATCTACTTTGTTTAATCTCATCAACACCATAAGCCAAATAAATCGCCTTTTACTTTTCTTCTTCTTCCCCTTGAATGAGATTCCCCTTCTTTCCATGTACCTTCTGGATACTAGGTATGAAATAAATTTGCATTAAAAAGATTATTCAATCTCCAGGCAAACTGTATGCACACGGTGGCAAAAAATAATTCCAGTGTGTAAAAAAAGTAATAAAATGAATTTTTTCATATGGTTTGAATGTCATTTCTGTATTTTAGTTGAAACAATATGTCTTTCCTAAAACACTTCATAATATGGACTTTATTGATAAATTAACCATGTTGCTTAAATAGTGCAAAATGAACAACTTCATCTGAAACAAAAATGAACACTTAACAATGCAGTTGCTTTGTCAATTTAAACATTTTAGAGTCAATTTTTCAAAATGTTTCAGTGGCCTGGAGCCAAATTCTATGCTTCGGGTGAACAAAAATCTATCCTTTCTAAATGAATAATATGGGCTGATGGTTTACTAGGAAGAGAGAAATGTTTAATGTATTTTCTTTGCTATAACTATCAATAATGATATAGATAAACTAGAAAATATAAAAAACTCCTTTGTGAAGAATAAGTTTTGCTTCACCCTCTGTTAAGATAAATGCAATTTTTACTAACAGAAAAACAAAAATTAAACTAAAATGTAGTACCATGTCACATTAGTCTTATAAGGCTTACTTATGTCTCAACCATATGGATGAACATCAGAAAAAAAAATGTCAACTAGATATATGTTTTCAGTGAAAGGAAAAAAGTATGTGTTTTCATTTTCTGGTTTAAAATATTGCTGTTCTAAATGTTTTTTCTCCCAAAGCTCATGAATATACCATACATCTAAAATAATATCAGTGAATTATGAATCTGTAAACTATTCAGTGTTTGAATAAATTAATAATAGATCTCAAAGTATGGAATAAATCCATTTGGCATACAGCACACTATTAACTCTTTACAGGCTAATCATTTTAAAAGTATGAAATTAGATTATTTTTCAATAAGATATATCATAATCACTTATTTTATTAAGGTGGGAAAATTAAGTTTTAAGGAATGAAAAATAATAGCATCAAAGTTTATTGATATATGTCAGAGCAGGAGACAGCAATTATATTTGTACAGCAGCAAATATAAAGATGCTTAACAGTTTCAGTTGCAGTAAAATAGAATGGATCTGATCGTCTTGTAATTTACAGGAAGGGGGTGCATTCTTTGAAAGATTGATGGATGGAAGAAATGGGGACAATGTAGGAGTAGCTGCAGGCATTGGAAGCGGGTCCTTTGCAAAGAGTCAAAAGTGGGAAGCTTGGGCTAGATCAGCACAATGCAAATGCTATGTTATATTTTAAGTGCAAGGTTATGTCAAGGGAACACAGTTGATGAACAACATAAATGCTCCTTATTTCAAAATTAAGTTTAAAAGACTAGTGTTTTTTGTTTGTTTGTTTTGTTTTGTTTTTTAGAGATGATCATGCATAACATACTGGATTCCCTTCTATCACCACACCACCAACACTTTGCTTTGTTGTGGAACATTTGTTACACATGATGAAAGAACATCATCAAAATATTACTAACTATAGTCCATAGCTTAATTTTGGTGTATTTTTTTTTTCATTTATTTATTTATTCCCCTCCCCTTCCACTTGTGCTCCCTGTCTGCTTTCTGTGTCCATTCACTGCGTGTTTCCCCTATGTCTGCTTGTCTCCCTTTGTTGTGTCATTTTGCTGTGCCAGCTCTCCACGGGTGCAGGCCATCAGCTCTCCATGGGCGCGAGCCATCAGCTCTCCACAGGTGCGGGGCAGCTTGACCTCACCAGGAGGCTCTGGGAACTGAACCGAGGGCCTCCCATATGGTAGACAGGAGCCCAACCACTCGAGTTACATCCACTTCCCCATTTAGTATATTTTTTCCTATAAACCACTCTAGTGTAAACACCACAGATTAGTATTGTATATTTGTTACAGTTCATGAAAGAACATTCTCATATTTGTACAGTTAACCACAGTCCATCATCCACCGCAGGCTTCACTGTTATACGACCCCCTGCGTTGTACAATCCATTCAAAGTGTACACTCAGTTGCTCTCAGTTTCATCATAGCATTGTGCTGTCTTGACCTCTGTCAATCCCATACCCACTTATACTCCTCTATTGTTGATCCTTAGCATTGATATAGTACATTCTTTGACATTGATGCAAAAATATTACAGTATTACTGTTAACTATAGTCCATAAGCTACATTAGTTGTATTTGAACTATTAACAATAATCCTCATCTACCACTGAGTTCACTGTTATATAGTCCCTAGATTATCCTATTTCTTTCAACTGACAGTTATGTCCCTAGACTACCCCTTTTAGCCACAATCACCTTTATAAATCAGCTGTCTTAGTTATACTCACTATGCTATGTTACTAACAACTCTATCCATTTCCACACATTTACAACTAACATTAATAAAAATTCTACATACATTAAGCATCAGTTCAACCCTCATTTTCTTAGTAACCTATACTCTAGAGTTTAACTCCAAGAGTTTACACATTGTATTTAGTTCATATTAGTTCATATTAGTGAGACCATACACTATTTGACTTTTTGTGTCTGGCTTATTTCACTCAACATAATGTCCTCAAGGTTCATTCATGATGTCCTATGCATCCTAACTTCATTTCTTCTTATAGCTGAATCTTACATATATACAACATTTAGTTTACCCATTCATCAATTGATGGACACTTGGGTTGTTTCCATTTTTTAGCAATTGTGAATAATGATGCTCTGAATATCAGTGTGCAAATATCTGTTCACATCTCTGCTCTCAGTTTTTCTGAGTGTATTCCTAGTAGGATACTATGACAGATCTATATTTAGCTTCCTGAGGAACTGTCAAACTATCTTTCACAGAGGCTGCGTCATTCTACGTTCCCATCAACAATGAAGGAGTTGTCCTATTTCTCAACATCCTCTCCAGCACTTGTAGTTTTTCTGTTTGTCTGTTTTTTTGAGGTACAATAGGGACCAGGGATTGAACCTGGGACCTTGTATGTGGGAAACCAGCACTCAACTGCTTAGCTACATCGGCTTCGCGGAGTTTTTTCTTTTTTTTTTTTTTCCATTTGTTTTGCTTGTTGTTTGTTTTTGTTTATTCAGGAGTTACCTGTAACTGACCCCAGGACCTCTCATGTGGGTAGTGGGCACTCAACCACTTGAACCACCTCCGCTCTCTCTCTCTCTCTCTCTCTTTTTTTTTTTTTAATAATGACCATTCTATAAGGTGTGAAATAATTTCTCACTGTAGTTTTATCTGCATTTCCCTAATAGCTACTGATGTTGAACATCTTTTCATGTGCATTTTGGCCATTTGTATTTTCTCTTTGGAAAAATGTCTATTTAGGTCTTTTGCCCTTTTTTTGTTTAGGTGGCTTGAATTTTTATCATTGAGCTGCATGGTCTCTTTATATAACATGGAAATCAAACCCTTATCAGACATATGGTTTCCAAATATTTTCCCATTGAGTAGATTTCCTTTTCACCTTCTTGATAGTCATTTGAAGCACCAAAGTGTTTAAATTTGAGGAGGTCCCATTTATCTATTTTTTCTTTCATTGCTTGTGCTTTGGGTATAAGGTTTAAGAAACCACCACTTACCACAAAATATCTTGAAGATGTTTCCCTACATTTTTTCTAGGAGTTTTATGGTTCTAGCTTTTATTTTGGGGTCTTTGATGCATTTTGAGTTAATTTTTGTTCAAGGTATGAGATAGGGATCCTCTTTCTTACTTTTTATGGATATCCAGTTCTCTCAGCACCATTTGTTGAATAGACTGTTCTGACTTGGCTGGGTGAGTTTGACAGCCTTGTCAAAAATCACTTGACTATAGATGTGAGGATCTATTTCTTAATACAGTTCAATTCCATTGGTCAATATGCCTATCTTTATGCCAGTACGATGCTGTTTTTACCACTGTAGCTAAGTAATACACTTTAAAGTCAGGAGGCAAGAGTCCTCCAACTTTGTTCTTATTTTTTGAGGTATTTTTGGCTAATTGGGATACCTTACCTTTCCAAATAAATTTGATAATTGGTTTTTCCATTTTTGCAAAAAAAAAAAAGGCTATTGGAAGTTTTATTGGGATTACATTGAATTTGGGCAGAACTGACATCTTAATGATATTTAGTGTTCTAATCCATGAACATGGAATGTCCTTCCATTGATTTAGGTCTTCTTTGGTTTCTTTTAGCAATGTTTTATAGTTTTCTGAATGCAGGTCCTTTATGTCCTTGGTTAAGTTTATTCCCAAACATTAGATTAAAAGACTAATTTTGTTTGTTTGTTTGTTTGTTTGTTTGTTTGTTTGTTTGTTTTTTATGAGATACCAGAAATTGAACCTGGGACCTCATACATGTGAAGCAGGCTCTCAACCACTGAGCTACACCTGCTCCCAAAAGACTAGTTTTCATAAATGGATGTATTTAAAAGAGTTAGAGAAGTCAAGAACCAAATAACATAGCACAGTCTGTATCTATCACTGGATTACTATTAGTCAAACCTTCAACTGGAAAATAATTCCTGCCTGGATGACAAACCCATATTTTCCCATGGTCTCTCTATACCTTCAGGTGTTCTCTGCATAACCAAAACATTATTGCTGAAATTATTTTTATTTCTTTGCTTTATGAAAGAAAGTAATATTGTTACATATGTATTTTTCCTTATAAGATTTAATGTTAAAATATAGTGATTCCTTGTGATTCACTCTAAGTTAATTTAGTGGTGTAACAGTTGGCAATTTTGATATAATTATAAATTCCAAAAATATGACTGGATCATCCTTATAAACTGATCTGTTAATCTGGGCATGATTAGGTTATGATTAGGGTGTTGAGCCCTGCCCCTTGGTGGGTGGGGAATCGAATATAAAAGGCAAGGCAAAGAAGAGTTGAAGCAGTTTTTGAGAAACAGTTTTGATGTTGGAGAAAAGGCCCCAGAAGAAGAGAAGTGAGCCATTCGCCTGATAGTCTACAGCTGACCTTGTGGAGGAACCAGAAGCACTCAGCCCGGAGAGATACGCAGCCCTGGGAAGAGAGGAACCCCAGAAGCCTGAACCCTGGCAAATGCCGGCAGCTGTCTTGCTCTAACACGTGACAATGGACTGTGGTGAGGGAAGAAACTTAACGTTTTATGGCCTGGTATCTGTGGACTTCTACCCCAAATAAATACCCTTTATAAAGACCAACCCATTTTTGGTATTTCACATTAGCACCCCTTTGGCTGACTAATACAGAATTTGGTACTGAGGAGTGGGGAAGTGCTTTTGTAATTACCAAAATGTTGGAACATTTTTATAAATGGGTAAGGGGTATTATTTGGAGTAATTGTGAAATGCTTGATGGAAAAGGCCTAGATCACTTTGAAGAAACTGTTGATAGTAATACGGATGCTAAAGAGACTTTCTATGATGCGTTAGAAGTAAATGATGAAACTATTATTGGAAACTGGAGGAAAGGCGATCCAAGTTTTAAAGTTGCAGAGATCTTAGCAAGATTAACTCCTGGTGTTATATGGAAGATAGAATTTGAAAATAGCGAACCTGAGCATTTAGCTGAAGAACTTTCCAAGGTAAACTCAGAGAATGTGGCTTGGCTTCTCCTTGCAGCTTATAGCAAAATATTAGATGAGCAAAATACATTAAGGACTGAACTTTTGGGCACAAAGAAAACCGAAACTGATTCTGGAACTTCCAAGTTTCTGGAAATCAAATTCCTAGATGAAAATGCCCAATTTGAAGACTTTATTAAACTTGGAATTTGTAAATCAGAATTGAAGATGCAGTTATCTCGGAAAGACTTGTGAAAAGTCTTACTGTCTGATGGCTTGGACCCCTGCTTCCTGTGTGCTAAACCAACAAAGTTTTTGAGAGAGATGTATGAATAAAATCACCATCAGTTTGGACAAAAGAGGACATGGAAAGGAGAGATTAAGGGAGAAACAGCTTTAAGAAGAAAATCATCGAAGCAGAGATCTGGAATTAAGACATCTCCTTGGGCCAAGAGAGGAGCCCCACCCATGTGTACAGAGAGGGTGAGTTTGCCCCTGCAGTTGAAGAGGATGGATGTTCCTACCCGATGTTCTGAGAAAGTTTTGATGCCCCATGGTGCAGAGAGGGTGAGTTTTCCCCAGCAGTTGAAGAGGGTGGATATCCCCACCCGATGTTCTTGGAGAGTTTGCCATCCCAGGGTGCAGGGAGAGTGGAGCACATTCCTCAAAGATTAGGGCAGTTAAGGTCAACACCTCATAGCTCTGAGAGAGGTGTACTTGTCCCCCATGGATTAGAGAGGGCCAGGTGGTCAACCCATTGCTCTGAGAGGGTTGAATCTGTATGCCAAAGGTTAGGGAAAGCCAGGTGGTCAACTCATTGCTCTGAGAAGGTTGAGCCTGTATGCCAAAGGTTAGGGGGGAAGTTATCTTCACCTCACTGTACTAGGGGGGCTAAGACTCTAACCCAAAGATTGGGTAAGGTGTGGCAATCACCCCAACACTCTTGGAGGGTGAGGTCTGAAGCTTGGTCGACACTCAGATACTTGATGAGGGTGGAACCAAGAAAATGGCCATTGGACAAGCCCGTGGAAATGGTGGGTTCCCTTGTGGCCCCAAGGAGAAGAAACCATCATCTTAAGAATGACTCTCAGACTTTGAAATCAAATGGAGGATGCCCTGCAAGTTTACTGAACTGTAGAGGATCCATAACTCATGTTTTTTTTTGTTTGTTTTTTTTTTTTGTGTGTGTGGTCAAGTGATTTTTTTTCTTTATTTTTAAAGAAACTTTAGTTTACATAAATGTTACACTGAAAATATAGGGGATTCCCACATATCTCACCCCCTCCCACACTTTCCCCCATTAACAACATCTTTCATTAGTATGGTACATTTGATGAACACATATTCAAGCATTGATGGAAGAACTTGTAACATTGATATAAAGACAGTGATCACCAGAGGTCCTGAGGGGAGGGAGAGGGAAAAACAGGTGTAACATCAGGCAATTTGGGGACATTGGAATTGTTCTGCATGATATTGCAATGACAGATACAAACCATTATACATTTTGTCAAAATCTATAAAATTGTGTGGTGCAAAGTGTAAATCTTAATGTAAACCATAAACCGTGGTTAGTAGCAATGCATAACTCATGTTTAACATCCCAATTTCTCCTTATGATATTAAAAATGTTTATATTTTGTCTTTCCATTTGTGAATTGGAAGCAGTTAAATGGTTTTGTAAGATTCAGAGGTCTATAGCAGATGGGACGTTGCCTCAAGATGAACTGTATTTCTTTAAAATGATTATGATGTGATTTTGTAGTTGAATTGTTACTGATATAAGGTTTTTTGAATATTGTAATGTATTTTTGGAATTCAGAGGGTGGAGTGTAGCAGTTGGCAAATTTGATGTAATTATGAATTCCAAAAATATAATTGGATCATGCTTGTAAACTGATCTGTTAATCCGGGCATGATTAGGTTATGATTAGGGCGTTGAGCCCCGCCCCTTGGTGGGTGGGGAATCGAATATAAAAGGCAAGGCAAGGAACAGAGTTGAAGCAGTTTTTGAGAAGCAGTTTTGATGTTGGAGAAAAGGCCCCAGAAGAAGAGAAGTGAGCCATTCGCCTGATAGTCTACAGCTGACCTTGTGGAGGAACCAGAAGCACTAAGCCCAGAGAGATACGCAGCCCCGGGAAGAGAGGAACCCCAGAAGCCTGAACCCTGGCAAATGCCGGCAGCTGTCTTGCTCTAACACATGACAATGGACTGTGGTGAGAGAAGAAACTTAACGTTTTATGGCCTGGTATCTGTGGACTTCTACCCAAATAAATACCCTTTATAAAGACCAACCCATTTTTGGTATTTCACATTAGCACCCCTTTGGCTGACTAATACAAGTGGTAACTGACATATTTATAATAGACTCTCCAAGTGTTGGGGGATTGAATAATGTCCCCTTCAAAAGGTATGTTCTTGTCAATATTCTCACTGTCCTGGTTTGTGATAATCAGGGTAGGCTAAACATTTGCTATATTAGAAACCATGCATGTGTCCCCAGACCTAGTTTTTCTCCCTAGGTCTGGTTTTTAGAATGCTGGTGATAAACTAAGCCTGATTTATTATATGACCATCCTTTATGGGAAATGACTGTAAATCTAGGTATCTTTGGTCAAGCTTAAGAAATATAGTAGGGGAATGGATGTGGCTCAAATGGTTGGCCGTCCATCTCCCATATGAAGGGACCTGGGTTCGATCCTCAGGATCTCCCGGGAAAAATTAAAAAAAGAAAAATATAGAAGGCATGCGGGCAGCCATGCCCCATATTTGTGTGAGCCCCTCAGGCCCCACAAGAGGGTGAGCCATCAGGCCCCGTGCGCGGGTGCACAGTAAGACCCCACAAGCCACACAGCAAGATGAATACTTAACAGGAGAGTGACACAAGGGAAAGCCGAGAAGAGACACATCGAAAAACCAGGAATGAAGGTGGCGCAGGGGGTTGGATGTCTCTCTCCCACATTGGAGTTTCCGAGGATGGAATCCCAGTGAAGACAGGAGGAGAAGGATGAGAAGAGAGGGCAGGAAACAGACACAGAGAGTTGACCAGCGAATGGACACAGAAACAGCATAAAACGGGTAAGGGAGGGGGGCAGTAAAAATGGATAAAAGTAAATAAATAAATCCTTAAAAAAAAAGTATAGGGGAGTAAGATATGGACTATAGTTAGTAGTAATACTTTGATGATGCTCTTTCATAATTTGTTAACAAATGTTTCACAACACTGCAAAGTATTTGTGGTGGGATGATATGTGGGAGCCCTGTATGATGTTACGCATGTTTGTTTTGTAAGTTCAAAATGTTTACTGAACACTTATTGTTTATGTATGTTCATGTATGAATGATATACTTCAATAAATTGTTTAAGAAAAAAAAAAGGTATGTTCATGTCCCAAGCCTTGGTCTGAGTGAACCTATCTGTAAATAGGACCTTTGAAGATGTTATTAGTTAAGGTGTGCCTAAACTGAATGAGGTTGGGCCTTAATCCAATATGGCTGAAAACCTTATAAACAAAAGAAATTGAACATAGAGAGAGAAGCTACAAGGAGCAGAGAGAAGCTGGAGGTCAACAGAACACAGAAGAAAAAGGAGAAAAATACCACCATGAGCATACCCGTGTGATGGAAAAACCAAGGAACCCCAAAGTTTATGCACCAGCCAGAAGAAACTGACCCCAAGAAGAAAGCCTTCTAACCTCTTAAAGCGTGAACCTATAAATTCCTATTGTTTAGCCAATACATTGCCTCATATTTGGTTTAGCAACCAAGAAACTAAACCACCAAGCTTGAAGAATACCTTTCCACTTATTCATTTGAGTTCCTTAGTAACATTTAAAGGTATCTTAATTTTATGCATTTTCTGTTAAGATTATTTCTAGACATTTAATATTTTTAGCTCTCTTTTCTAATATGTTGCTTACATGTATGAAAGTACTTAATATATTATAACAATTTTGCATCTACCATTTTTGGAATATCTTATTATTTGTAATAATGATAATTTTACCTGATTCTTTCCAACTATAGCAATCTTTTTTTTTTTTTTTTCCATTTTTCATTGTACTAGTTATTTCTATTTAGTGCTGTTCAAAAGCACTCTTGAGCTAAAGCCTCATAATAAGTTTGTTAGGTCATTTTGGAAATTATTGTAGAAGAGGTATGTTTAGAAAGCTTTGAACTACTGCTGAACAGAATGAATGAAGGTATATCTACCTCTGAGGGGAATGGCTTGTGAGAAGGTTCTCAATCTATTACCTTCAATGGAGCACATAACTCTGGTGTTGGCACTAAGTATTCCATGAAATGATTTGTCAACTTCATTTGATTGGTGAAGTAACTGAGGCAGAAGTAGCATCAGCCTTTTCTTTTTTTCCCCTTGTTTTATCAAACACTGTTCAGTCTGCTAACTTTCTCCTAATCAGTTTCTGGTGCTGATTGAGGTACCTAAGCTATTCCAACCATCACCTCTCACTACTCTAAGGTTTTTGTTTTGTCACTAAAGGCTAAATGTGGTCATCTAAAATGTGATATCAGTTAGAGTTAGGCTCTACTGCCCGCTTGTTTTCACAGGTCACTCATGTTAGTTCTGAAACGATAGCTCTCCTCACCTCATGTGCCTCATTCTCAGTACTAGGGCTTTGCTCTTAAAGGTACCCTTCCTTGGGGGAGGAGTGCTGCTCTAGAGCCCTAGTCCAATGTATTGTGATGGGCCACTTCAAGGGCAAAATTTGCAGATGATCATCTAACTCACTAATTTCCAAACTTGACTACATATTGCAATTATCTGAGTGCATTAAACAACCATGACCCATATGGGTTTCAACCCTTGATGTTTGATTTAATTAGTCTGAGGTGGGAGCCCACATCTAAAGCTACTGTATCATCAGTTTCAGAACCACTGATCTTAACTTGACTTTACAATACCTCTTTATCTTTTTGGATGACATTCTGCCTCGACAACTATAGGTGACCATAACCCAGCTTGGATTCATCAATTCTTTTGGCCACTGTTCTCTGTTTTGTCCACCGGGTAGATGCTCCATTGTCACTCTGGCCTACCTATCAGCTTAGGTAAACTGGCATCTCTCTCTTCACCTCACCTGGTCTCTAAGTAGTAAGCATAATTCATGCTTTAGTCATGCACACAGTTAATTAGTGACAAAGCCAGGACCAGAAACCAGGTGCACTGATTTCTAGACATCTGTTCTTTATATTATGTCTGAATGCCTTTAACTTAGCACATTATTTACATTGCTATGTTCTAGATTCTCCCTCTTTCCTCACATTTGGGCCTAGTCCATTCAATAAACAGAGATTGGTGATTATTTATTTTTTACACATTTTCTCCCTTTGTACACATATCTCATTTTAGACAATGCTGAAAAGATCATGATATATTATTCCATATAGTAACTAGCAGCTGGAGTCAATTAAAGTAAGTCTAACTGATATACCACATGGTACAGAAGCTGGATGAAGCTTTTATTGAAGCTAGACATTGGTAATACAATATTCAATGTATAAAGACTCTTGATCACATTTCATTCCATATGTCTTTTAGACATATGTGCACGAGAAGCGATGATCAGAGGATGAATCATTATGATGTCTTTATTCTTTTCAAAGAAATAACTTTTTCTTTCATCTAGGCTGCTCACAATTATGCTTTAAAATAAATGGCAAAATAAAAATTATTTTTCACATTCAAGAAAAGATCTTGAAACAAAATAGAAATGTGATTTAAAATGTGACATAAGCTTTGCTTCCTGATATTTTTCATAAGAAGTCATAGCTTTCTCATTTCTTCTTTCTCTTAAACCATCAAGAAAGAAGCAAGGGGCCTTTTATTTAAAAAAAAAAAAAAATTGTGGTTGATAATCAGGATTTCTTATTTTAATAACAATGTCCTTAGCTAGGAAGAAATGCTAATGAGTTCAAATACAGGAGCTAAAATGTCATTCTTAAAGATAGGGGTCTCAAATCTTATGCCCAATGCATAAGCAATGAAAGAAAAAGTATATAAATGGGGCCTCCTCAAAATTAACACTTTTGCACATCAACGGACTTTGTGAAGAAGGTAAAAAAGCAACCTACTCAATGGATGAAAATATTTAGAAATCACACATCTGACAAAGAGTTTAATTTCCATGATATATAAAGAGATCCTACAACTCAACAATAAAAAGATAAATGAACTGATTAAAAAATGAGCAAAAGGCCTGAATAGACATTTTTCTAAAGAACAAATTCAAATGGTGGAAAAAAAAACATGAAAAAATGTTCAATATCACTAGGCTATTAGGGGAATGCAAATCAAATCTACCATGAGATATTTCACACCAACTAGATGGCCACTAATAAAAACACAGAAAACTATGTTGGAGAAGATGTGGAGGGATGGGAATGCTTATTCACTGTTGGTGGGAATGTAGAATGGTACAGCCACTGTGGAAATCTGTTTGGTGGTTTCAAAGGAAGTTAAATTTAGTTCTGCCATGTGGCCTGGCAATACCACTACTAGGTACAAACCCGGAAGAACTAAGAGCAGTGACACAAACATATCTGTGCACCGACGTTCATAGTAGCGTTTTTCACAATTGCCAAAAGACTACCCAATTGTCCATCAACTGACAAATGGAGAAAAAAACTGTTGCATATGCAAATGATGGAATATTATTCAGCTGTAAGAAGAAATGAAGTCGTGAAGTATATGACAGCATGGATGAACCTGGAAGATGTTATGTTGAATGAAGTGACACTAAAGGACAAATATTGTAAGATTTAGCTACTATGAACTAAATATAACAAGCAAATTCATGGAGTTAATAGCTGTAATATAAGACACGAGAAAATAGAATGTGGTTAGAGAATGGAAAGCTGAGGTCTATCATGTGAAGAATTGGTAAAAATTTGTTTGTAAATGTTTGGAAATAAATAGAAATGGTGAAAGCACATTCACCATTATATAGGTGGTTGAAAGGGAAATTCTAAGGATGCATATGTCACTAGAAGGAAAGCTAAAAAATGAAACATGGGACTGTATAGCATAGCAAACCCTTTTGTGAAAAATGAGCATAGTTAATAGTGCATATATAAGAATGTTTTTCTGTGAAACAGAACAAATGTACATTAATGTTACAAGAGGTTAATATCAGTGTGATATTTGGACAAAATTACAACCAAAACAAACTACGGCCATAGTGTATAGCAATATATTAATAATCTTCCATCAATGGTAAAAAAAAAAAAAAAAAAAAAAAAAAGGAAGCATGCTGAGTGAAAGAAACTAGGCAAAAAGTACTATGTATTACTTGACTCCATCTATACAAAGTGTAAATACAAACAAATTATAGAGACAGAAATAGATTAGTAGTTATGTATGGCAGGGAGAGCATAGAGATGGAGGTGAGTACTAAGGGGTAGGATTTTTTTGCCGTTCTTATTTGTCTTTGTTTTTTATTATTTCTTTTCTTTTCTTTGGAGTAATGAAAATGCTCTGATATTGATTGAAGTGATGAATGCACAACTTTGTGATTACACTGAATGTCATTAATTGTAGACTTTATTTATTTATTTATTTTTAAATTGAATTTTTTCTTTTTTTCTTTTTGGTGTACAGTTCTTATAAGTAATTATAACACTCTGTTTCTTCCTTCATTTCTTATTTCTCCAACTCATGTTTTTGGCTTCTTGTAGATAGCAATATTTTTTCTATATTCTTCAGCCTTACCTGTCTCTATGCCCTTCATTATTTTACAGTTTCCTCCACCTACAGGCAGAGTTTACTTTTATGACCCACATTTGTTAGACTTGTCCTTGTGATTTGATTTGGCCAATGGAATGAAAGTATATATGACAGTATAGCAGTCCTAAGCTGAGGCTTTTAGAGATATAATTCCTTTTATATGCACCCTCCTCTTCTATCATCACCACAAGAAAGGCTTCATCTGGTTAGCTACTTCCTCTTCTGCCTGGTTTCAGATTTAAGCCCATTTTACAGTGAGGAACAAAGCCTTGCTGGATTTGCAACCTGATACAGAGTAGCCCAATTGAGTCAGATGAGATCAGCTGGTACACATTCAACTTGAAAACCCATGAGCATAAGAATAAATACTTATTGGTATAAGCTACTGAGTTTCAGGTGGTATTTTTACAGAAAATGCTGACAGAAACAGAAATTGGTCCTAGAATTTGGGTGCCACCATAACAAAACCTTTAAAAATGTGGCAGTGATTTGGGGACATGATGGCAGGAGGCAAGGAAACTTATTGGAGGTTATAAAACCAGTGTCCTGTTAAGTGGTCATTTCTAAAGGACAAGTATATCTATAGCTTTAGCCCCATTCTCATAGCTCTAGCCACATGAGTGTCCCAAAATCTTCATATTTATCAATCTTTCAATATTACTCTTTCCAAAGCTCTGATCATTTGGGTATACAATTAGCCACTGACCCTCTGTAGATCTTGATCTCAGGCCATTCATTTCCAGATAAAATGGAAAATAAGGCATAGTGCTAATTGATTTGCCTATGGGAGGAATTTCTTTTATACATCTTATTTCATAGTCAGACTTGAGTAGAACTTTAATACTGTAGAAGTCTTCTGCAAGCTGCTGCTAATACATTACACAAAGCTATTAGAGGAGTTGTAATTCTTTCTCTTTCAGTCAGACACAGAAACAACCCATGAGGCCATAGCTGGAATAAATAGATGGTGGCATGGGAACTCTGTGTGCTAGTATTTTGGGATGGTGTATTAGTCAGCCAAAGAGGTGCTGATGCAAAGTACCAGAAATCTGTTGGCTTTCATAAAGGATATTTATTTGGGGTAAAAACTTACAGTTACAAGGTCCTAAGAGACCAACTCAAGACTGCTTTCTCATCAAAGTCAACTGCCACGTGTTGAAGCAAGATGGTGGGTGATCTCTGCCTGGTCTCAACCTTCCTTCTTCCTTGTAAGGCTCTGTGAGCCCAGCCTCTTCTGATCTCAGCTGTAGACTGGTATAAGACTTGTCTCTCAGGGCTTCCTATATCAGTCTGGCATAGAGCTTGTTTCTTTCCAGACATTCTTAGCTGCTCAGCTGCAAACTTCAGGCAAATGGCTCAGCTCTCTTCCTGGGGCTTTAGCTGTTTGAGCCTTTTGTTTCTGTCACATGGCAGGACTGAAATGACCAAGTTCTCTCCTCTTCTGTGTGACTTCTTGAGTGACTGTCTGTTTATATCATCCCACCAAGGGAGTGGGGACTCAATCTGAGTCATGCCCTACTGAAGTGGTAGAATCAAAGCCCTAACCTTAACAGGTAATTTAATCAAGACATATCAGCTGAATCTAATGTATTCAAAGGGTATCACACCCAGAGGAATAAATTAGTTTATAAACATAATCTCTCTTTTTGGGATTCATAAATAATCTCAAACTGCCACAGATGGCATTTCCAAAACTTTAGCTTCCAGTTGTCAGAGATGCTATTCAAGTATTCTATATTTTAATTGCATGGTATACTTTTGTTGTTGTTGTTATTAAGCCACAGAGTTTATATCAATAGGAACTTCACGGACATGGAAGTTCTGTGCAATTATTTGAAATGTGTTGCCACCTTGTCATACTTATTTCCATGATGCTTACATTTTTTTATTCCCCAGATGCAGATAAGGCATGAGGTAAATTGTCAGCGTTTTATTGTTCAGGCATAAGGGTACCCTGTGGTACATCATTTCAGAATTGTTAGAGGGACCAGAGTTCTGAAAGTTTTTTGCACCCTCCCAAATAATCTCCATACATTCTCATTCTAAATGTCAGTATCCACATCTTCCTGGTCAAGAAACATATAAAAAGTATGACATTTTAAATCTTCAACAATTAACATCAATTTTTTATTTTGGTTTTCAAGGATCTCATAAGCATAATAAGTAAGATGATTTTTTTTTTCCAGAATGATCACAGAAATCCCTTAATATTTTTTTCTATGCTCCAACCTGGTAATTTTGAGAATTGTTCTGTTAAATTTTTGTTTTAAATGTGAAATGTTTAATTTCTCTAGATACACTTCTCTATATCCCCTGCTTTCCTCAGTTTCCTTAAAATAGTCCATGGTAACAACTATCAGGTTTCTTAGAATTTCATCTTCAGTTGGCTATTGGTAACAGGGGACCAAAGGCAATTACTCTTAATACTTTTTGGCCTTGCGACATTTAAAGCAAATATGGTGTCATCTCCTCTGGAAAACTGGTTTTACTCTCCCCAACCTATAGTCTGGTCTAGCTGTAGCTCAAGACTTCTTCTATTTAATCACATTTATTGTATTATAACCAGTGATGTACTACATTTCTCCAGCTAGACTGTATTTCTCCTTGAGAGTAGAGACCATATTTCATCAAATTTTTTCCTCTAGAATCAGCATAGATTCATTGAAAACTTAGTGAATGGAGATATGAATAAGGATAAGACAATGAGGATAAGACAGCAAGAGCAATAGGTTTTTTTTTTAAAGATTTTATTTATTTATTCATTTATCCCCCCCTTGCTGCCCGTGCTCACCGGGTTAGCCAACCACGCTGTGCGGGCGGGCTTGCCTTCACCAGGAGGCCCCGGGAACCGTAAACGGGAGCCCTACTGATTGAGCCACAGCCGCTTCCCGAGGTTTTTGAAATGGACATGGCTCAGTTCTATTACACTTTAACACATGCCTTCTGATGGCTATATTTAAAATGATATATAATTTTAGTTGTTCACATATCACATTACCTCTTAGTTGTTATAGGATAATAGAATGATTTTTGTAAATGATCTAATTATCCATGGTTCTGGATTTTAAATTAGTGAGTTTATATCTTACGATACTTGCCAAACTCCCATTATCACAATAAATGATGTATGGTAATCTAATTCATGCAATTAATATCTCTTTTATCTAGAGACACTCCCTGGTGCTGGATCACACACATCAGCCTATGTATCATAGTTTTGAATACCATATTTTTACCACAATATCAGAGAAACTCGAGAAATCATTTTCCCATTTAGTCACCACAAAGAGTAAAGAAGAATCTAAGAGTCAAATATGTATTTTTTGTATATATGGAAATTAAAAAAAAAATTAAACAGCAAACAAATTCATGGCAGGGGTAAGATTATTTACTGAAAATAACCCATGATGTGTTCCTGGAATGTACTTCTAGCCCTCACTGCTGGGAGCATCTGAACTCCTTGTTCTTGAATTAGATTCATTTACATATATTAATTAAATTATGATATTTAGATAAAATATTATTTTATGTAACATTTACCTCATTATTACATGTGCATATTGAGTGTTTACTTTAAAATAAGATGGGTCCTGGAATTCCACCATATGGAATGATGTGGTGCAATGATATGTAATGATGATGTATATTGTTTGATGGTAAGGAAAAAACCACTTATGAGAAGTTCACAAAAGATTCTTCTCATACAATTTCATGTAGTTTCCATTCCTTGCCATAAAAGGTGACATAATTAAATCTCTGGATATTAATAATGACTGGCACTTACTATTGCCCTTACCTTATGCCAAGTATTATTCTAGCACTTCCAAACTACTAACCCTTTTAATTACAACAATTCTATAGTACAGGTACTGTGTGCTTCCCATTTTATAAATAAGGAAACTGAGACTTAAAAAAGTTAAGCAAATTGCCCAGGAACACAGAGCTAGTTAAATGCAAGTAGTTCAGGGGAGAGATGATGATTATACTAGGACGATGGTAATGAAAATGAAGAAAAGTAGACAGATGTCTAATATAAATAAAATTGTTAGACCTCCCTAAGGAATGGGATATGAGGAAGAGAAAAGGTACATAAAATTAGAGTTGCCTAATGTCCAAGGCAGGGTTCTATGGGAAACAGACTCTGAAATAGAGTCTTGCGTAAAGGTAGTTTATTGGAAAGTACTATCACGAAAAATACTTGGAGGGAAGGAAGCAGGATTGGACAGTGAGAGAAGTTGTGTTATTGTACAGTAGCAACACAGGCCTCATTCAATCTCATGTGAACTCTGGAACCGAGATGGCCCTTCAGAGATGGCTTGAATTGAGGCAAGTGTTCCAAGGCTTCATAACTTCCCATGTATCCCCTTGGTGGAGGGAGTAGCTTGGGACAAGGGAGATCTGAGTGCCTCGGTGTTCAAAGTAGGGATATGGATGGTACACCAAATCCTCTCCTACATCTTTAAAACACTCAATTGGACATAACAAGTTGGCCATCTTATATATTGAATTGGATATAAGAATCTGGATATAACAGAAAATTCAAGACTGGAGATTTAAATTTGAGAACATGTAATGAGCATTCTTCATTTACATACCATTCATGGTGTCAAAGACAAGATGTAATCAATTCCCTGAGCCTAAGGATAAAACACTATTAAGAGACTAATGTCCTATGAAGATAATAATGTATGAGGATAAGACCTAGACACTGCTAAGGAAAATATAGGAGGAAATTTTGTTGTTATTTGTAAGGTATTTTGGTTAGATGAAGAAACATTTTGTATTTCAATTTTATTTAATTTAGAAAATATTAAGGTCAAAGCTTTATTGAAAACTTTTCAATTTTTGAAATATAGAGAGACCCTACCATATGTCAGGCACACTAATAAACTTTCATAACTCATATTTAAGAATGGCCTGGAAGAAAAATACACAAAATAAGTGACCACTTGAATCTGCTGTTGGAACATTGGGAATAACTCTTGGTAAACTAGAAGACGTAGAACAGGGTTCAGAAAACTGAGGGATTTTGCTTTATGATGACCATACTCCTCCACTGCAATCAATGGCAAAGAAAGGAGAAATTAAGCAGGAGGAAGCAACTGAGAACTTGCTTGTATAAGGTCCAGTGGTAAATGTACTCTAGAATTGAGGCATCCACAATCTTACCACCAGCAGGACAATGGCATTGCTCAAAGGGCTTCAGATTCCCAGGACTGGTTCAGTACTACCTCAAGGTTTCAATAGCCCATGAGACAAAGACAGGAGGGTTTGAGGCAGTTTAGGGTTACATTCCTTCTGGATTAGAAAGAATAACTCAGACATGCTCAAAGCACCAGCAAATTAGCCAATGGGACCAAATTCAAAATTAGTAAATTAGTATCACCTCGTACCCCAGGGTGGAGTGTTATGCAGAGGCTATTAACACATACACTCAGGTATGGAGAAGCATATTCTAGTGTTCTGAAAAACAATTTTAGTGTTTGGATGAGTTTGAAACCAAATGTTTTAAGGTTTAGTTTAATAATTCTTTTGGGTTTTTGATTTATAATTTTCTTTATCTCTTTCTTTCACAACGTCCTTATGCCTATGAATGAGCAAGGTATGCAATAAAAATGTATGCAGAAACTTATTGCTAAATTACATAGTTAGCAATTAGTCACTTGAAGACAATCATTTGGCCATTTTTGCTCCATTATTATATTGGGTATATATAGATATATAGATACAGGCATATAAATATGTAGATATGTAATATAAAGAGATCCAAATGTGTATTTATCTGTAATCAATAATATAAATTTGTTGAGGTTGCTTTACAATTTTACCATTTTCTTCATTTTAATGTAGTTTGGGTGCAACACATTTTAACACAGATAAAAGAGGCTAAATTATAAAGGCAGCAAAGAAAATAAATTTTAAAAGAACATTTCCTACAATAATCTTGCCTACAGACATTGCTGTGTTAGAGACAGGTAAAATAACAGTAATTGGATTTGAGATTTCCTTCCCATGTCTGTATTGCTTATCATAATTGTTTTAAAAGTAAAATATATTGCTCCTTTCCACTCATTGTTCTCTCCATTTTATCTAGTGTTTACACTTTCTTCCCATCAGTTGAAAGCCACTTAATGCCTTATTTGAGGCTCTGCTGACTCTAGAATTTAGGGGCATAGAAGGAGTCCTCCAACAGTATAGTTCAGCAATAAATTGAACTTACCCCTGAATCCTGGTTTTGCATTCCAGTTTTAATTTTTTTAATCTTTATACCCTTCTTACTTAAGGGTAAGATCTGCCACCTGACCTGTTATTTTCTCCATAACTCTGGCCTCACTCACTTCTGCTAAAACCAGAATTCTGATTTTTAATTGTGTCCCAATCTCTGTGACTGGATCCCTTCTACATAGTATCCTAACTCCAGGATTCCAGAGTTATTAAAAAAGTGATGAGTAGATTCTTGAGTTGTAGATGAGACAGTATGTGAGATGCAGGAAGACAAGTACTATTAGGTTTCCCTGACCTGGCATGGGGTATTCTCAGGTGGAATTGATGCTAAATTAGAGAGAGAAGTGGAAAACATTACATATTAATCATTAGATAAGCTGAGATGAAAATGTTAATTAAGAATTAATGAAATATTTCAGCACTAGAGGCATTCTTGTTATGCTGGCAATAAAAGAGAGTCTATGGCTATTAGAAAATAATTATGGATTTGTTTTATGAAAAATTGGATTTATTAAACCCCTATATTCTATGTGTCCTATATAATTAATAATTTTTACAAATATCCTGCAAAGTAAATGTTACTGTGACAATTTGCAGATGAGAATACTGAGATGCACTGAGATGGTAAGTAAATTCTCTAAGGTCACACTGGTAAAAACCAAAACTGTGGTTGAAACCATATTTTTCTAATTCTGAAGTCCACATTTTTAAAAAGTGCATCACATTTTCATAGATTGTAACAAAGGTATGCTCCAAGTATTAGGGCAGATTGTAAAAAAAGGTAAAATTTTGCTTTGGAACATTAGAGATAGCTCCAGTGAAGAGGTAGCATTTGAACTGGATGTTGAAGTGTAAGTAAAAGTTGATAGAGAATGTTAGAAATATTGTTGGAATCATGTATCCAGGCACTGAAATATGAATTAACATGTTGTATTTGAAGAACTATAAGTACTTTGGTAAGATGAGGTAAATTTGCTTGTATTTGGCATTGGGATAAGGATGGGGGGAATATGAGGTTAGCTTTAGACAGAGGTGAGCTCCTGATGAGTACCATACGTCCTCCTAAGGCACTTAGATTTTATTTTATAGGTAAATGAGAGTCACTGGGTGTTTTTAAACTGGGGAAGGGTGTGATCAGATGCAAATTTTCTAAAATTAAAATAGCATGGGGAATGGATTGAAGTAGAAAGAAACTCAAAGTAGACAAACCATTAAATCCTTTTAGGTCTGTAAAAATAGTTTGGGTAAGAGTTCCCAAAAGTCTGAAGCAAGAAGGTAGCACAGGACTTTGGAAGTAGTGAGGAATCAAAAGGTATTTAAGAGGTAGATTTGTCAGTATTTGGTAACTAAAAGATGCTAAAGCAATTTCTATCTTAGGTGACTAGGCCTCTCTAACTAAGTTCTGAGATGCAGGTTATAAAAGAAGGGAACGTAAATTAAGGAATGGATAATAGCTATTTTCTTGGCCTTTTACATTTGACATATATTTAAGACACCAGGTATAATGTCACTTAGACCTGATGTCAATAAGGCAGTTGGAATTTGGACCGAATAGCAGATAAAAAGTGATGAAACTTAATATGATCAGAGAGAAAGAATGTAGAGTGAGATAAATAGAGAACAAAGGATAAAACTCTACCAACATGGATATTTAAGAAGCAGGTATGTTGGAGGATCCAGAGAAGGAATAGTAAGAGAGGAAGAGAGTGAGCCAGAAGACAGTGGAGCATGGGAAACAAGAAAGTTCAGGTTTTATGAAGATGGATGGAGACAGGTGGAACACACTGAGATTGAAATGGGCAATTAAGTGGCCATCAAAAGCAGTTTTAAAGGAGAGATAGAGATGAAATTTCAGGAGATTCAGAACAAATGGTAAGGGAGCAAGTGGCAATTGAGTACAGAACAATTTTAAGAAGGTATGCAATGAAAGGAAAAGAGATAATGGATAATGGACTATATTTTGCTGAGAGAAGCTAAAACATAGGCCTGGGAGATAAGGTTCCTGTTTTCACAACCCAAATTGCTAACTTAAACATTCTTCCCAGAGCTAATATCACCATCCTACTTCACTGTCATTTAATCTACATCTGAATTTCTGCTGCTGTGCCCCAGAAGTCTAATTGTTTCTGAAAATTGAATAAAAACACCCTCAGACAGTTTGGATCTTTTGTCTACCTTTTCTCTGAACCAGTCGCTAAAGTCAAGTCAATTTCCATCAGGCCCGTTCCTTCCCAATGGAATCACTTCTAATTACCAAAATATTTTCTTGCATAATATCTTTGCATAGTTGGTAATAATATATTTATTTCTGACACTTTTTAATTTTCTCCCCATGCTGTTGTACAGCTTGTGCTATGTATGTCTTGTCATTGTATCTTCAGTACTAAGTAGAGTAAAATGAGAAGTTCTGGCAATAGGAATTCTCTTGATGCCAAATATTCCTAGGCACTTCTGAAATGATCAGCATCAGAATGAAAAGATAGAGGCGTGAAGATAGCAACTATTAGTGGCTATTATAATATAATGAGTGAATAATAGGCATCAGACAGATGATGAAGAGAAACTGAGATGTTATATAAATGCTCAAGCATGCCCATGTTGGGGAGCTGTGATGTGACCCAGGCAGTCTGACTGGATGGTCTGGAATCTCCTCCACGTACCACATACCACACATTCTTTCTTGCTCCAGTCAGATTTCTCTGAGGCTTTGGTCCTATGAATTAAGATGGACAAGCAATCTGAAATCAATCTGAAATATTGATTGAAAGACTTTTGAGTTTTTCAAGTTTAGATGGGCTTTTATTTCATTAATAAACATTTACTTATTTTAGTATATTTAATGATTAAATTAAATAGAGTATGCAAAGAAAGCAGATTAAGTCAAGTAATATCATTTTCTGACTTTATTCTCAGCTTTCAGTATGACTGACCAAAAGAATGAACCTGATTGACAAAGTTTTCCAATATTTCTATGAATCTGTGGTTCAAGAGGCATTTGATGTCATTAATATGACTTAAATGAAAATAGCATCTTCTGTAATAGGAATTACCCTAGTAGTGATTCTGATTATCAACCACAATAAATGAGAACTATATTGATTGTCAGCTATGTGCAGCTGTATATAATCGGTATCCAAAGAGGAACATGAAACAATACACACACAAATAATACAGTCCTCAAAACGTTTGCAATCAAGTTGGGATTACAAGATCACAGACTGTTTTTTTTTTTGTTGTTGTTGTTGTTTTCTTTATTAAAGAAGTTGTGGGTTTACAGAAGAATCATGCACAAATACTCCACAACAATACAAGATGTTGGTAGTGGGGTGGTATATGTCAATTCTGTTTTTTATGTTTTTTTTAAAAGGTTGTTCAAAAACTGTGTTCATTTAAATTGAACCAAAAACTTGTATCTAAAGATGGTTTTATAAAATATAATGTAGAAATAGCCTGCATCAGAATTATTGTATCTGTAGTTTAACAAGCCCCCAGATGGTGTAAACCTGACTGCACATTAAAATCACTTGACATTTTGATTAATAAGAGTGGGATCTGGGATCAGTATTTAATTCAAAGTATGACAAAACAAAACAAAGTGGTTTCTAATGTGTAATCAGTACTGAGAATCATTATCCTGGCCTATATATTTTGGGCAGCAGAGACCATACTTTCTCATCTTTATATCCAAAGTACACGTTGCACAGCTCATTTTAAGAAGTGCAATCTCTTTTCTCCTCCTGATTTGCTCCACCCCCTCCCCACTCTCTCAGGCACACACGAATGTCCCCTATCTTGGAGAATGGAACCACTAGCTACAATGTTAAATTTCAGAATGCTGAGAATAATTCACTTTCCCTCATTTCAAGAACCAGTGAATCAGAAAGTCCTCTCCTTTTGCCCTTCTAAACATTTCTAAAATTGGTCCACTTCTTACTTTCAAACTTCCTTATACCAAGGAAGAAAAATTTCTCATCTTGCAATAGCCTCTGAATTGGCCTCTTTTCTTATAGGTGGTCTTCTACCAGTAATCCATATTTCACCCAGGGTGGTTGTCCTAAAATGGAAACCTGATCATACTTTTTTGGGCTTAAAAATCTTCAATGGCTGCCAAATGCCTAAACAACTCGTGTGATCCAGAGAATACCCCAGGCTCTGACCCCTTTGTCTCTCTATCCTCATCTTCCTTCTCTGGCTGCTCATCTCCTTCCCCTCAAACCATACGGAATTTATATTCAGCTACTTCAAGTTCCTTGGATCACCTCTTGGCCTTGACAAACTCTCCTCTTTTTGTAATAGTCGCCTACCTCCTTCCTTCCACCTCAAATTCATTGCAGCCCTCTCTGTCTGCTTAGTCTAGTTACGTTTCCCTACTATCTGCTCCCATGTTACCATTTATTTCATATATCATAGTACTTACCTCAAACTATTGTAAATGCTTATTAAAATTTCCACATCCCCAGGCAGTAATTCTGTAAGGACAGAAACTGTTTTGTTGTTCTGTGTATTTCTTTATTGTATAACTGGCTACTCTTCTTCCAGCTGCAAATTTTTGTACTCATTCTTTTTTAAAAATTGAAGAGAGTTTCTCAGAACATACAATTTAATAATTCTGCAGTGTACAACTCAGTGGCATTTAGTGCATTCACAAGGTGGTGCAACCACCACATCTCTGTAGTTTCAAAACTTCATCACCCCAGAAGAAAACCCTGTAGCCATTAAGCAGTCACTCCTCGTTGCCTCATTCCAGCATCCCCTTGCAATCTCTAATCTGCTTTCTGTCTCCATAGCTCTTCCTATTCTGGATATTTCATATGAAAGGAGTCATACATTATATAACCATTTATGTCTGGCTTCTTTCAAGAACTGCTTTCATCTTGTTCAGTTTCTACTTCTAACACATCAATTTAACAAAGAAATAATGAATGTTTTAAATGACAAGTAAATACTGCAGATAATTAGGTCTTAAGAGCTCCAGTCCAAAATTACAATTATGGTGACGAGGAAGTCAACTGTGATAACATTAATGTATAGCCTTTGTGGAATGCTTACTCATGCTGAGCCCTATTTTAAATGTTTTACATTAATTATATCATTTAATGTTTTTGGCAACCCTGCAAGGTGGTTACTGTTTTTCCAATTTTACAGATGAGGAAACTGAGGCTTGGAGATATTATATAACTTGTCTATGGTTATAAGGTTAATAAGTGGTGAAGTCAAGGATCAAATCTAAGCAACATATCTCAGAGTTACAACTCACAATGAGAACTAGGACAGCAGTTTCTGGATGTAGGAAGTTCAAAGACATGTATAATTTTAAAATAAAAAGTCGGGAGAAGAGCATTAGTCATGAACACTGACATAAGTTTGTCAACTCTATCTTGCTAAAAAATGACATTTACAAAAGTTACCATCAGCTATTCCATAATTTCACGCAAAAAAAGTTTATTTCTTAAACTATAAACAATTAGAAAAGAGAGACTATCTGGAGAAAAGCAGCTCTTCCAAATACAGTAAATTGCCAACTTTATTCCAACTTAGGTACATTATACCTTGTCCTTATTATCCTGCTGTGCTGGAGAGCTGGCTCCTGGAACCACTGCCTCTGAGAAGTGACTGATAGTCAGCCAACTCAGGCTTCTAGTTCAGTTTGGACAGATGGAGCTGGTGGCCTTGGACAAGACTTTATTTCTCTGGACTGCTTCACGGGAAAAGTGAACACTAAATTTAACTGCATTGGCACAACATCTTAGAATATGTTAAATTTGGGTTTTAAGCATTTTTTCCATAGAAAAATATAATAAGGAGAAAGTAATTTTAAATTATTCATCACTACCATATAAACTTGGTGATGAACATATCTATTATTTAGAAGATATATTTTTAAAGAAACTGAAAGAAAAGAAAGTAACTTTCAGACACATTGAGGTACTGAGATATGGAAAATTATGATTATGATGAAGCATTTTGGAAAAAAACATGCACACACCTAAAATATCAAACTTCTAAAAAAATTTGTATGATGTGTGTATGTTTTGGTAAATTTTATTTACCTATTTAATGATAATTTATAGTTAGATTTTGACTACAGGTTTATACTTTAAAAAATTAGTGGTAGAAAATAAAAAAAAACTCTAATATATTATTACAACAAATGCATTGAACAATGTTTTAAAATATAACACATTTAACACTGGATGTATGCTGAATGACAAAAATCAGTGATTTTATTGATTTAGTTTAGCTGTCACAGCTATGAACCTACTTTAATATGATATGCCTACCATGCATGGCAGTGATATTGGTTTTCCCATTATGATAGTGTGGTGTCTTAGACCTACATAACCCAGAAAAACTTGTTCTTAAGCCATTCCTGTGGGTATGAACCCATCATAAATACAACCTTTTGATGAGGCTACTTTAGATAAGGTGGGGACTGAATCATAATGGCTAGGGAAGGCCACAGGGAGTGAAGGACAAAGAGAGTGGCAAGAAGTTGAAAGTTAGTGGAGTACCTTTTGAGCTAGTACTTCTGCTATTGGAAGTTACACTAAGGTAATAAAGGTTTTCTAGCACTGTCCATACTGAAAAACTAAAAATACCTTAACTAAAGTCATAAGAGTTTGGTTAGGTAATTTATGGTTTGATATGTTATTTCATGCTCTAAAATTAATGTTCTATACAAAAAAATGTACTGGGATGGTAAAGTGTTCATAATTTATAGTTAAGTGTAAAAAAGGCATTTAGACAGTGGTATGTACAGTACAATCTGATTTTGGGGAGGAATGTATATGTATATGCCTGATAGAAGAAGATTGGCAGGATAGACACCAACATCTAAACCAGGTTATTTCTGGATGGTTTTCATTTCAACTTTTGTACATTTATGTATTTTCTAAAACATTTATAACCAGTTTTGTTTTTAAAAATAAATTATTTTTTAAAGGACCAAATAAAATAAAATAAAATAAAGTCAATGGAAATGACAGGCTGCCATTTGCATTGCCATATGATGGAGGAGTCAAAGACCAAAGATCACCAGCAGCCAGCCCCAGAATGCCAGTATGCCAATCTTTGGGAAGAAAGCATCACCTTGATGACACTTTGATTTAAACTTCTCATAGCCTCAAAACTGTGAGTCAATAATTTCCCATTTTTTAAACCAACCCATTGCAAAGTATTTGCTTTAGCAACAAGGAAACTAAAATGGGTAGGAATATTAGATTTCCTTTTTTCAATACATTTATTTAAAGAAAACAGTGAGTCCTTTTAAATAATAAAAAGAGAATTAACAGCACTATGTAGTTTTACACCAATTTAGAGAAAATTGTGAAGGTTCTCTGTAACTCCACTGAGATACAAAGCACTTGGAATTCAAAAAAATGTCCCAACCTTGAATTTATTAGGACCTCATAACAGTCATGAAAAAATTTTCAATGATAGTTAAAAATTCAAAGAGAATATGTCTATCAGAGCTAAAATTCTAAAGTCTATCTGGCAAATAGGCTACTGGCTTCTGTCTGTTGGATGCACAAATGAGTATTTTAATTTTAGGTTTGTAACTCTAGAAAGAAATAGGGTTAAAAGACAGCAGAGTTTGGTTGTTTGTTGTGTTTGTTTTGAAGAGAGATGTTCTGAAGGTGTCTGAAGGCAGAAAGAAAGAAGCCTGTGCAGAGGGGAGACTGAGTATACTTGAGAAAAGAGAACTGGTGAACAGGATCCCAAGGGAAGAGGTGGGGATGGGATCAAGATGATTGATAGAGGAAATGAGGGTCTCCGGGGAGTCAGAGGATTGATTGAGGGGATAAACTGGTATAGAATAAAGCCAGATGTTACACAAATGTTATCTACTTTACACTTTTAAGTAGAGTTTTTCCTGTTACAATGCCTTGATCAGACACTGGAGGAAAGATTTTCTAGTAATCACCATCATCAGCACCCACATACAACATTCCACCCATGTGTTGGCAGTTTTGTTCTCTTTTGGGATTCCCCAGAAGAAAAGTGGGCCTACAGCATACTAGATATCACATAATACTAGGACCATTATTAGGTAAGCATAGGAAGGAAGGTTGTAAACTGGTATAAAAGTAAAATGAACTTAGTACAGTTTTCATGAAATTGCTAATAATATACCTCATTGCCTCAACTACTGTTTGCTATTAAATAGCTAATAGAACTATTAAATAGCTAGAACTATTTAAATATAAAATGTGTAAAAGATATGCACATTTCAGTTATTCCATTTTGTTTTTTTCAAACTATTTTTCCAAGGTCTTTAAAGGAACATGGAGACATATTTGCCTAGGGAATTGTTTTATAATAAAAGTCCAAAGTCTATGCTTTAATAAGTTTCTTTAATGCCTTACAGCAAAACCACATGAGAAGGGTCAGAGTTATGTAAAGCAGGTGCAAATGTATGTATTTGTGGTTGGGGTTTGTAATTGTAAAAGCACTTATATAATCCAAAGTCTCCCCCCCACAATCCAGAATTTTTTCAACAGGAAGACTTGCTTTCTTTAAAATATACTTTTGACAGAGCCTTTTCTCTTTCTACAGGATCTTAAACGAATAATCCAATCTGGGTGGAGACTTAAATGATAAACTTTTATTCTGAATATACTGTTTTTGCACAATAATTAACACAACATTTCCTGGGATTATAAATATTTTTATAACAGTATTATACAAATTTTTACAAAATGGTTTTATTAGGCTAATTTCCACAAAAGTGTCAAGAGAACATAATAAAAGGGAGTAAGATCTATTGTTCACAAAAGCCTCTTGGTTTTTGCATGGGATGCACACCAAAGCATGTCAATAAAAATATCCCCAAAACATGATCCAACAATCATACAACACAACAAAAAGACAGCTTTGTCAGGTCACATTATAAACTCAATTGGCATCTACACGAGACAGTATCCCATTATTCAAAATGAAATTTCTTTGAGATGATTATTTGTACTAGAAATAAGGTAAATGAAACTATTGATGAGGGTGGTCTAATTCTTTGAAACTCTGGAATTTTTTCAACACTTGATACTTTTGTTTTATCGATTTGCCCTTTACAGAAAATGTACACTGAATATTAACAATATTAACATTATGCTATGGGAAGACAACAAAGGTTCCAGATAGTTAGAAAATATTTGAAACTTGGGGTAAGTGAAATAGTCATTCTATTTTACACTTTTAAAAAGTCACAACATTCTATTTTGTTTCATTAGGTCAGACTCTGTACCTCTAGAAATTTTAGTGTCAACTAATATGATCAATGGAATAGTTTACCAGTTTTAAATTAAGACACAGGATTTAAGCTTTGGTGGAGACAGAGAAAGATTTTAAAGAGATGTAAAATACAAGAGAGCATCAAATAAGCAAGTAACACTTGGGTTGCAAAGGTCACTTAAACGGGATACTGCCTATTTGAACCCAGTAAGGCCAGTTTTAAAGTTAATAAAAGGAATATTATAGGAAAGCTTACAAATGGCAGCAACACTGTTTGGTTTTTTCCAAGTTAAGCAATAACACCTCAAGCATTAGAAACATGAAAAAAGATCATACTAAAATCTTATAGGCCCAGGACCTAAAAATCTCTTCAATCAAACTTGCTAACTATGTCACGTTAAAAACCTGTTACAAATATGGACCACGATTGGTGTTTGGCAGTAATGCTGGTTGTTCAAATGAAGAAAATATAAAGAAACCAATAATGTCAAAGTCTTTTCTGTTAGTCAACACCAATGCAAGACTTATTTTGCTTTTGCTTTAGTGACAAACTATAGTAAGCTGCATGACTACTGCAAAAATTAAATAAGTGAAAACAGTTTAAAAGCTTTTCCTTGATCTCTTTTACATGTCTTGGAAATCAGTGTTATAACAAGCTATAATTAAAGTTCTTGTCAACAGTTAAAACTTCCATAAAAACCATGTATTTAATATAACAATTTGATGGGATGAGTGTTACTGTCTTTAAAACAGGAATGCCAGAGTCATAAAGACTAGTATCAGTCATGAAAATAATTTTTAGTCAGAGACCATGATCTTACCCGATTTATTACCATGTATGCAATTGTTATACTATATAACTTTATTTTATAACAGAAAATAAAGGATCCTAGCAAGACTTGTGCATGTAAATATATATTGATGGCAATAGAAATCAAATAGGACCCTGCCAAGAGATGCCATGTTTAACTGTGATTAATACAACAATAATATAATTGATGAAAACATTCTTTATCAATGGCATTAGCCAATAAAATATATTTACTAGATTTCAAACATAATTTTAAGGTAGTTTGTTGTATGCTGGAAGCAATTTCATTATTTTAATGTGTGTCACTTATATACACAAACAACATAATTTTATATTTTGATATCTCATTCTCAATACTTTCATGATTTAAAATAGTCTAGCAAAAGTTAACAATAAGTTGTAAATATTTAATTAATAAACAACATGATTTGAACATAGTGTTACTAGAGTGAGAAATTCCATATATTTTTTAATCACTTTGGTGTTTTCTAAAACTTTAATAACAGGTATAAATAAGACTACAAAATCACAATGCATTAGAAATGGTAACTGATGTCAACTCTTCGAACCATAGTTGGCAAAGTGATTCCATTTCCCCCTCCCTCCCCTTTTTAAATAAAAAAAAGTACCTTAAATAAGAAAAATGTACACAAATGGTACCTAGGGTATATTGGTGGTGGGAGAGAATTACAAGTGTAGGCAAAACTAAAAACAAAACAAATCTTTTAAACTAGACAAAGAATTGTTTATAATTTTGATATTTGGATCATATTAAAGCATGCTGGATAATGTTAGTAAGATTTTGACTTAAAAATGATATTTAAGAAAATTTCCAGCATATACACACACCATATCTAGCATGTTCAAAAAAAGAACAAATGCATTTTACCATAAAAAATATCTGCATATTTCCAGCCTTTAGCAAAACTATTCACTATCACAAGACTTGAACATTCATTTTCTTTATCCTTTTTTCAAATAGTATTTACTCCTGAAAATAAGTTTTAAAAGCATAAATAATATTCTGCTACCATATTAATCTATAATGAAATATTTGATTTGTTACACCTACCATTTTCACCAATGAGGCTGTATAAAAACAATTTTTATTATTCACAATCAAGTATTCATGTGCATACATATAGATTCAAGGTTTCCTATTTGTTCAGATTATTGTAAAAAAACTCAACAAACTGCATGAAAATTTTGGTCAAGTGACCATACCATTTTAAATGGAGGGACCAAAGCAGGAGCAGCAGAAATTTTTGGATAGTACATGCTACTATTTGAAAGAACAAAGAGGAAACCTAGGATGAATTTTCATTGAGAACATATATGTACTTTTCAAAAAATAAATGTGTCAAATCTGATTTATGTACTTAAAATATCTGTACATAGGTTTCCAGGCAAAAGCACAGATCTGTATAAAATCCATTAATTCCCATTTCACCATGTAACTAACACAATCATTCAGCATTTACATTGCACAGTATATTCAGAGTAGTTTAAGGATTTTATAAAGATGACTAAGTGCATTACACTGCAAGGTTCAGATTCTTACATAACAATAATGTCACTTAGTTTTTCAGTGGACTACACTCTACATTAAGAGAAAAACAAACCAAAAAGTTAAAATAGCAGCAGCATCATGCAAAATACCCTTGGTAACCAAAGTTCACTTATCACAGAAAAAACATTCCCCCCACCCCCAACAAGCTTTTCTTTGAGCATTTTGAAATACCGGCTAGCACTACATAACTGTACTGTGAACAAAGGGAAAATGACATTGAAGCATTTATTAAGGGCTTACATGTATGAGGAAATGTGTCACATAGTCAAATTTCACCCTCAAGCACCTTTAGTTTAATAATTTCTTACTTATTTTCAAAACATCAATTCATTACGCTATCAAAACTTAATTGGTCATCAATTGTGTTACTTTTTTTTGGTAGAGAAGCCATTCTTCATAAGGCATTTTATTCATGGTAAATTTTTGCAGAAAATTAGCCATTATTTTTATTTCAACAGTTTGGACAATGGTTAATTCTCTCTTTTTCAATATAGGTATTTTTCAATAATTACTCAAAGCAGGAATCATTTCTGAACAGAAGAATATGTGAAGGCAAAAATAACTTCCTAGAGATTCGCTCGGTAAGATCCAGGTCAAAATCAAGACAATTCTTCTAATTCGTAAACGATTTTTTAGGGAGCCTTTTACATTAAATCACCAATGATGCAACAACAAATTCTCAAATTTCCCAAGAGAGCACATATAGAATTTTGTCTGGATGTTATACATAGATGATGCAGCATTCACACAAGTTTAAGGATCTACACCCTGACATGCAGCCAGTGGATGCCCGTTGAGTCTGTGACTTAGAGTCATAGTATGGGCCCAGCTAATGTTCTGCTGATTGAAGGCTGACCTCATTTTAATATAATTGAGGGCTCATGTTTTGGCAGGGTTTGGAGTTTAATTATGCAGATTTTGGTTTTAGAAGGTCATAATGGGCAGTGTCTGCTGCCAGATACCAGCCAAAGCAGGATAAACTGGATTCCGATGAGGGACCACAGAGAGGGATTTAATCCACAAACACCACCACAGTCGGTATAATCCTCCTGATGGAAAGAAAAGGACAAAAAATTAAAATCTTGAGAAATATTTAGCAAGACATCGTTCACAGCACTCCATATTTTGTCAACTTCTGAACTCACCTTATAAAATTGCTTTAACTTGGATTCAAATAACTTACATTCTCTTAGATTTTATTGCTCAGGAGTTTTGGACAAAGCAATCTCCCAGCACCATTTGATGAATGCTTTAAAAATTTATTTATAGATTCTGATGATGATGAAAGCAAATACTTTAATAAAAAATGTTGTTTTTGGGTAATGTAACCAAGAAATAAGAATAAAATTTAATAGTATGCTTTCTAATTTCTAAGAATTATGATTTTAGGAACAATGCACGGTAAGGAAAAATTTGGGACTGGTAAAATAAATAAATTTAAGAAACAAGCATCCATTTCCCATATGTCCTATATCCAATTTCTAAGGTGAATATATCACGCACAGTATTTGGACCTTCATCAAAAATTAAAATAAAATTAAGAGTAATGTACTTGAACCACAAACAATGAAAAGACACTCTGAAAACACATCCAAAATTAAGAGCTCGGATAGAGACAAAGGTCTATTTTGTTTAGAGAACCATCACCTACAAGCAATGATTATACTCACTTGGTCCCCACTGTCTAGTGGCAACTCATTAGGTCCCTTCGCAAACAAATTTTTTCTTCATCTTTTATTACTAGGCTCTATATTCTGTAACATTTTTCATGTCCTTTAATTCCTTTCAAGATTTTGAGTTTCATTTAAAAAACAAAACAAAAAAAACTATCTCAGAAACACCTTTTTAAAAGGATCCAGGAATCCAAAGTTCATCTTCCAAAAACCAAATAATAGGTTATGTTAAATAAAAAAAGAAAGCGTTTTCTGTTCAGAATATTTTTACAAAGAATCTAAGCTTTCAAAGAATAAAAACTTTGACTCTTTTGCTCAATGGGTATTAATTCAATACCTGCCACATAATGTAAAATTTCATTCTTTAGTGTTATTTTAAGGTGGCAGAATTCTGTAAGGGAAAAATTCCATAAAGGGAAGTTTTATTTTTCAAAAGATATCTCCCAAATCAAATCTAAACAGAATAATAAAATCATAATCAGTTCTTAGTCCTTATCCTAATTGACCTTTCAGGAGCATTTGACATTGTAGAATATTCCCTCCTTTTCCTTCTCTCTCTCTCTCTTTTTTTTTTCTCATGTGGCTTTACACATACTCTCTCCCAAACTCGTTTGTTTCATCTTATATTCCTTGGCTTTACTTCCTTCTCTTTTTGCCATCTAAATTTCAGAATTTTCAAGGGGTTAGTTCTCTGCCCTCTTTTCTTTTTTATTTATACTTTTTCCCTAGGTGATCTGATCCATTCCTATGGCTTTAAATGTCATCTATTTGCTAATAATTCTCTCACTTTCACATCTTAAGCCATGAATACTCCTTGGCCTCCAGGTTCATCTATCCACTGATCTCTACTACCTCTCCTTCTGCATAGCTCACAGAGATCTCAAACTTTTCATGAATATTCTTCTGCATCTCAATAAATGCATGTTTAAGAGCAGTGCCACAGACCAAAGACTTCAAGTCATCTATGATCCCTCTATTTTTAAAAATAATCTAAGCCATCTGCATGTTCTCTTAGGTTTAGCTTCAAAATATATCCCCAAACCTACTATTTCATACTCTCTCAGGTCCAAGTCATCATCACCTTGAGCCTACACTCCTGAAAAAGGCTGCCTCACTTGCCTCATTGCTTCTATTCTTGCCCTTTTACAATCATTTCTTCAAAAAATAGTCAGGGGATCTTCATGAAGTCATAAATTCAATCCTGTCATTCCATGCTTGAAATTTCCCATCACTCTCAGAATAAAATGTGAATTCCTCACCAAGATCTACAAAGCCTCATATGGTCTGGAACCTGGCTGCCTCTCCATCTTCATCCCCCCCACTCTTCCTCCCCTTCTCCCACTTTCATTCACTCTGCTCCAGTAACACTGGCTTTCCCTGCAACAGTACAAAGTGTTTACTATTTCAGGGCCTTTGCACTTACTCTTCTCTTTGCCTCAAATATTTTTCCCCCAGGTAGGGATGCCACGTAAAATAGAGGGCACCCAGTTAAATCTGAATTTCAGATAAACAACAAATACTTTTTTACTATGAGTCCCAAATATTGCATAAGACATATATAAACCAAAAAATTATTGATTTTTTCTCTGAAATTCAAATTTAACTAACTAGGCATCTTGTTTTCTTCTGTTCTAAGTCTGACAACCCTCTCCCCAGGTATTTTCATGGCTGATACACTTACTTCTTTTGGGGTGTCTGTTCAAATGTTCCCTCTTTATAGAGACCTTCCCTGACCAGTCTAAAATAGCTCCCCCTAACTTTCCAACCCCCATTTATCGACCTTCATTTTCTAGCCTTTCCCTGTATCCTCACTTTTCACAATTCTGACATTTATAAAATATGTATATACTGCCTATCTCTCCCACTAGAACGAGATACATTGAGATCATGGACTTGGTCTTATTTATTGCTATATCTAGGGTGACCATATTACTTGTTGCCCAACAGGTGCAGTTTTGAAAATGAACAGAGGTGCTAATACCTCTGCTGAGAAAAAGGGCATAAATTGCAACTTTCCCAGACTATATCTCACACATAGATGAGTGGCCTGATATGTAGTGGGTGTGCAGTAAGTACCTGATATATGAATAGTAGGTACTCAATAAGCACTAAATGGTCAGTTAAAAAGCCACAATACTACATTCAAATCCTATGTTACTTAACTGGGCATACTCCCCAGTTCTGGTTAGGTGTTAATTTGATGGAATGGAAAGCTAGCACAAAATTGAGACTTATTTTTGCATTTAGAATATAGTTTGTCAAAGAAATTCTTCATAATGCAAAATATATCTTGATATTCTAGAAATGTATTATGGAAAGAAAAATATTCTCTCTGGCTCTTACTACATTGTTTTAATTTTTATATTTTAGTTGTTTTAGCTTCATTTCTTTTGTGTGCTGATGAGATATGTCTGTTTTTATTTGGGAATTGGTAGTTCAGATAAGTTATTTGAAGTCCCTGTAGTCAGCATGTTGATTCACATTGAAAAATCTGCCTCTTGTTTCCTGATCATGTTTTCTCATGTGTTTTGCATTGTGTAACCATTATACTAAGATTTTAAATTCTTCTATGAAAGTGAATTATGATATACATTCCAAAAACATTCTAAATCACAAATGTGTAGATGTAGGAGAAATCTCAGCATTTTCTCCCTCTTATAGAGACAGGAATCTTACAGACACTATGACCAGACAAATCAGTCTGATATATAAAGATTACTATAGTAGAAAATAGAAGATTGGTACCTTGTTTCAGTTTAAGACATTAAAATAGAAAAAGGACACAATGCCAACAACATATATATATTTATCTTAAAAATATGGTAAAGAGACAAATTTTATTAGATTTCTTCATAACGGACCTCTTTTAAAATGCTGTATTAATCAAGATATCATTTGAGAATTCCTTATTCTTTTTTCCTCCTCCATTCTGATTAAAAGAAAAAATATATATAGACCATAGTTACATTGATATGATTTTGTCCCAAGGTTTATTTCATCATAAGACCATGTATGCTAGTGGCTACAATTTCTTCCATTTTCTGCTGTCAAACTGTACTGCTAAACCCTTAACTCTGACTTACTTTCCCCAGCCAGAACGTAGGACAATTAATTGCACATAGTAAGCACTCAATAAATTTTAATTTATTTAAATACATTTAGAAATAAATTTTCCCAAAATAAAGTTTTCTAGTCATTTGGCCAAGAAGTTTTTTCCTTTATTTTCTGAATTATAGTCATCGTTAAATTTACTTCAAAACACAAATCATAGGTGAAAACATCCATCAAATAATGGCTACTTTTGATTTTAGGTTGGTCTGTACTTAAGTCACCCCCTCAAAGATAATCTATATTTAAGGTTATTTTGGCAGGTAAATGCTCCACAGTAATTTTTAACAGGAAGAACTTTCTTAAAAAAATAAAGGGTGTCCTCTTATACAACATTTTAATACACTTAGCACATTTTAAGTCATTTTTCAACTACTTCTATATAAAGAGAGATAAATAAATATAGTTATACATAAACAGATTTATTTCCATATAGTCATTCTCCATGTATCCAAAAATGTGCTTTTATAAATTTGGTTTGGATAAAATAATGAAGTTCCTCAATGGCAGGGCAAAGAAATTATTGTTTCTCTGAAATTGTTGATCACTATTACAATCATTTCACTATGAAATGTATTATTGACTTGCTTTACTGTCTTCTTTGGTTTTTAAACAAACTTTAGCTTTGGTTTGCTTATTTTTCATCTGTTGTTCTTTACCACTTTAGTCTTCAAAAATCCCTTGGGAAAGGTATCATTTGAAAGTTGTGTTTTAAGGATGTCCTCATGGTATGGGGTGCCACAATCATGTGCCTACAATCCGTAAACTTTGTACCTTCAGGTACAAGGGCCATAGCTTTAGTCTGAGTCATTCTTTAAATGAGTTAGAGAGAGGACATCCTTCAGAAGACTTTAGAGATTACACCACCATTCCAGCTTTCCTTTGAGGAGAACCTAATTCAAATTCTTGTTATAGCCAGACTAACACTGAAGTTTAGACTAAGACATTTATCTGGCCTCTATGTGCCTTTAACTGCCAGATAACCTCTCAATATTTTCTTGTAATATTTTTTACTTTTTCAAATTTTTATTTTCCAGAGAAACTACCACTTCCTTTGATGTCATCCTATCAACACTCAAATTGCACAGATTGGAGTCACTGTTCCATACTGATAACTATGTTTTGAAAGACCTAAGCCAAGTCTTGTTCATGTAAATTAAACACCATCCACATCATCTTCTCAAGACTTATTATGTATTTCTCAAGGATGCAAAAATATCAAATGATTTCAAACATGCTCTTTTTATCTTTCAAAAACTGTTTCCTTGAGATGTATCAGTCCCACCCAGGTGTGTTTATAGGGATAGTTCTTTATTTTCATGATACATTTATAATTATGGTGAGAAAGAAAAATATCTATATGGGAAAATCCAAAATTTTATTTGTTGGGAGTGTTAGTTAAAAGTTTTAAAAATTTCATCATTACCTAAAGATTTATAAGATAGAGGTAAAATAGGAGCTGACCTATTCAAAAGCAGTACTTATGCAGGTATTTGTTTATAATTAATAGTTTATAAATATTACTTAAGTAATCTGTGGTTAAGAGAAGTAAACTTTTGAATCAAAGGTGAAAATCTTGTAAATTTTTTATATTATTCCTTACTTACACAATATAATATAAAGATTGACTGCCATTCTGCTTTAGTTTATTCATCTCAATTATGACCAAAAATAGCCACAATTATACAAGCATATGATTTACTATACTTTTCATATGACAATGGTATTATTATCTATGTACTTCTTTAGAAAAAATTTTTTTAAGTTTTAGAGAAATTTTAGAATTACAGGAAAAATTACACAGAAAGTACAGAGAGTTCCCATATAACACCCCATGCCCCTACCCACACACATAGTTTCCCTTATTGTTAAACTCTTACATTAGCATGCTACATTTGTTACAATTGATGAACCAATACTGAAGCATTGCTACTAACAAAAGTCTATAATTTACTTCCTGGTTTATAGTTTGTGCTATAAACATTACCGAGGATTTTCTCTGAGAAATATATTTAACGGGTATATTGAAAATTATAGGTTCAAATAAAAGGAGTAGATGAATCATGATTAGGGGAATTACAAACGAGTCTAACTATTCTGTATTGGGGAAATAGATTTTCACATATTCCCAACTAGGGTTAGCCGAGGAGATATTGATTTCGTGAGGCCATGTGCCTTGTTTATGCTGTCTTGATGTCCCTAGAGCCCTTGGGTGCACCTTTGTTTGAGGCTTTGTTTACTGTGGAAGTTTGTGAAAACTGCCTGAGAAGTGCAAAGGCATAACCTCCGGGATGACCTTCAGACTTACTTTGAAACCTTAGCCTTAAAAACTCTGTTTTATTTAATATTTCCCCTTTTTGGTCAAGGTCTTTTACCAAATGTATCACTAATTAAAGCTTGAGAATGATCCCTCGGTGCCAAGGAGGCTCATCCCCACGAGTCATGTACTTCTTAAAGATATTTTATTATATTGAATATATAAAACTATATTTTGAACAGCTACTTATTTATTGATTTACATAATGTGTCCCTGAAGAGGATTTATTTGATTTTGGTCTTTTATTTCAATTATTAAAATCAGCTAGGCTTATCTCACTGGGAATCTTTTGATATGAAAACCACATTTTGTTGTCCCAGAACAAATTTGGTTATTTTCTGAGACTCCCTCTCCTACTTTTTTTGCCCTCTGAGGACCTCACTTCTTTTATAGTAATGGTCACATCTCCATCTAGTGGTTTCCCAATCACAATGAATACCTGGACAGCAATGAAGGACTAGCACAACAAAAGTTGTTTTAGCAGTAACAATCATGATAATTCCAAAACCTCAGAAAAGAAATTGCAAAACAGTAAACGGAACACAGAACACACACAAAAGCAGCCTTCAAGACTTATCTTTAGTAGTGTTGTTTATATAAATAAGAAGTTTGTCAAAAAGGTTAACAAACAATAACTTTTGGCTAAATAATATAAGTATTATTAAAGAAAATGAACTTAGAAATTTGAAGTACTTGTGCTAAAATAGTTCAACACGAATGTCAGTATTTTGAGAGTAAAAATCTACAAAGTTGTTTAAACCAGATGTGTTATAAAAAAAACAAAAAAAGAAAGAAAGATAAGAAGAAAAATCAGAATGGTTGACTTAGAAGTCCTTAGTAATGCTTGATAAAATGGAAATGATTCATTAATATTACATTACTAAATTTTGAAAATAAATGGAAATGATCAGGTCTAGTAATTGTCCTTCTAGTATTTCTGTTTAGTAAAAGATATCATGAGATATGTGTATGTGTATTCTAAGCATTAATTTAATCTTTATACAAAACCTTATGACAAAATAATGATTTTTAAATAAATATAGGAAAACAGCATTTTCTGTTTAGGATTAGAAATTTATGCACCATTTGAAATCAGCCAAGTACAAAACAATATTTGCACTGGGCTTCAGAATATTTAATATTTTGGCTTTGGGGTTATGGATTATTTTGTAAAACTTCAATGCACAAATAAAAACAAAGAAAAATTAGAGAAAATGACTGACCATCCACAGCACATGAAAAGTTGCAGTAAAATGAAGATAGGAGCTGACATCATGGTACAGGCACGACTCGTTGTACATATAAGTTGATCCTATTAATAACAGGCAAAGTAGCAAGTACAGGAAAAGGAAAGAAAACACAGAAAAGAAGACATACTAGATGAGATTTCATGCAATTTGCTGCCATTTAGCAGTTAATGTGTGCTTCCATCCAGAGCAGATTTACAGTGACTATTGCAAATAAGCATTATCAAAATATCCCACTGCTAAAGAAACACAACACATTATTAGCACATCTAGCACATCAAGCTACTGAGCAAGAGTTGTATTTTCACACACAATTCCCCACACAATATACAGGAACTTGAATTGTTGGAAATTTCTGTTTTGTAGCCAAATCTTTTTTGCTGCCTTTATCAAAAGATATAATTTCCTAGGATGAGAATATTTTGGGGTAATAAGGTTCTTATATCATTTTTAAAGTCTAGCTGGATGATTTTAATCTCGGTCTTTGTACTGTTAAAAGTTAGTGATAAATAGTTAATGAGTGAAGTTTCCCTAATGAGCTGCACTGCCCTGAGGCCCACATCCAACATTCTTTGGGGAATGATTTGACTTGAGAAAAGCTTTTCAAAGTGTAGTGGATAGAACAATAGGATTTCTTATATATGCATATTACTGAAGTCTTACTGGGTGAAACTGAAAAAAAAATGATTTTGCTTCAACTTTGGATCACTTTTCCTAATGAAGACAAATGAAGCATCAATAGTCTTCACAGAGATAACTGGGATGTACTGGCTAAAACATCTAGCATTTTTAGCTCTATTCTCCACCACTGATTTTACTATTCTTTTTTCCACTTCTAATTTATATTAACTAATTGTATAATATCTATCTGTGAAAATGCCTTATCCTTTCTGGAACAAATTATATATTTGAGTAAATAAGTATATAGTAGGTAAATCTAATATAAGTAAATATTAAAAATCCTATTTATTAAATGCACATTATTAATCAATAGATGTTTTAACAATATTTTAGAATAAGCAATTCATGATATATTATATGCTCTATGTTTAGATACTCATCGATGTGTACAAGCAATTTAAAGCAAAGATGCAACTTGATGAACTGGAGAACTGGGGAATATTACATTTAAAATCAGCAAAAAAATTGGACAGTAATTCTTATTGGCCCTTTTCTTTGAGAAAATTTAAGTTTTTAAATAAATAATTTAAAAGCATAAAGTTGGTTTAGTACACAGGAAGACAGAAGAGTGTTTATTAGGAGAAGACTGCTGCCTTGAAAGAAAAGTAGGGGTCATATTTAGCTAATACATTAAATAGGCTTTGCAATATTTTATTAAATTAACTTTGTGTAATTGATCTGATCTAATATCAAGCATTAGAAAAAGATATTAAACATTAAAAGAAATAATATAAATCTGATATATGATGAAAACAGAAACCACATAAAAGAAAGAAGAATTATAAAATACTAGGAAATAGCTGTTTAATAAGTTTTAAATACACTGAAGACTAAACACAAACTAATAGATTGTAATTAAAAAACTATAACATTTACATCTTTGGGGTTGAAAATATAAGCTAAGGTAGTATATATACACATACTATAAATAACACTTACTATATGTTATTATGTATTAGAAAGTCTTTGAAATCATCAGATTTATGACCTTTGATTATTAATAGATTGATTGGAATTGTGTTTGAAAGTACAATTTCTGGGGGAAAGACAGATAAAAGAAGCAACTGTTAAGTTTATGCTAACCATGGAAACTACTGAAATGAAACTCTATCCACCAGGAAGTACATCATGTTAATGAGGACACTATGGTTAAGATATGTTTGAATTAAACTTGTAATTTGTTTCCTTAAATTCTTATGGACAATTACCATTATTTTACAGGTTTTGTGCAGGCACTCAGCCACTGAGCTATACCTACTCCCCTTACAATAGTTTAATACAGGAAAAGTTTCATCTTACCAGGTCATTGTTATCAAAGCAAACATCAGGCCCTTTCCGGTATCTGGGTTGTTTAACCATATCACAAGGATCTGGACCATCAGCTAAAAAGGCTTGTTAAGGAATATAAAGTGACTTTTTTATTAACATGTTTAAAAAATATTAAAAATGCAATATATTTATTTTCCAAAGCAAGCAAGAGACATCTATGTCATTACTCTAGTCCAATACAACTGGTTCGAGTACTGAGGGATATAGGGAATTAAATTGCCTCAAATTTTCCATTGTCAGGTTAGAGGATATACATAGATATCATCTCTTTTCAATCTTATAATACATAAGCAGGTACTCAATAAATATTTGTAGATTATAAATGATTAAATAAACAATGATACAGAGTAGCAGACACGGCATACATATAAAATATGGTCCAATGGAAGATCTGAGTACTTGGCATTTAACAAGACAGAAATAGAAATGAAATCCCAATAATGATCATCAATCCTAAACATAGGTGAGGACTATTTTGTTTTCATAAAGAACATGAGTAAATGCAAAAACAAGCACTTTACAGTTCTGCCTACAATGCTTTACTAGGCATTGCATTGACATTTAGCATGCTTACCACCAGGTATAGTTTTAGATTTATTGCCATGGAAATTAAGGTGATGATACGAATCAGAGTTTGTGCTAATGGTGAAGATAATACTCAATAAGTAACAATTAAATAGAACTTAAGAAAACTCATTTTGTATTATTTTAAAAATTCATTCCATTTATAGGGAATAACTTTAAAAACCATTTTCACATTAATTTTTAGAGTCAAAGATTAACAATTAATCATTGGACAAGGATCAAGCTTATTATATTTTGTATTTTGAGAATATTTGTCTCAGTGCCTTGCATTCAATAAACATCTCTAACAAAGAGAGAAAATGAAGGTTCAATTGTCAATGATAATAAACTGATTTGAACAATTTTGTCTATAAATTATCGAGTTATTTTATAAAATTGTATATGTGATAAAACATCAAATTCCTTTATGAACTAAAAAATACTATCAGTTTGATTACATTTCCCTGAACATTATTTCATATATATATATATATATATATGTAAGTTATAAAGTAATATTCCTATCAGATCAGTATAATATAGAAGCAAAGAACACTTACTATAATTAGAGAGCTTCCTGTGGCCACACTGAATATTGTTTTGTGGACCAAGCAACATTCCTATTTTCCTTGTTAGACACAACTCTAGAAAAAAAAATTATCCTTTGGTTCTCCTCTCCACACTAACCCTAATGCTAAAAATGTTTTTTTGTGGTTTTTTTTTTTTTGACCATGAAATAAAGCTTAACCTTAGTCCCTTTGTTAAATTAACATTTACTGATTTTCCACAATGTATGAAGGGTTTTACTAAGACTTCATAAACATTATTCACTTAATTTTCAAAAGAAATTCTCAAGATAGACAGATATCCTCTTTTAAAGTTGTAAAAACCGAGATGACAAGGAGCAGATGAAGTGATGCATTTACTTTTCTTAAAATGTTTATATTCCAGAATAATCTTCAAACAGTATCTTCGTTAATCAAGCATTTGGGTAAGGAAAATATTTTAAACTCTCTTAATTCTAATTACATATTAGTGGCATTACCCTTTTTTCCCTTGGTAAATATGTGAAGATACACTCCTTTCAAGGTAAATTTAAAATAAAAACAAAAAACAACATTATTGAAACCTAAAATGGTAAGATATAGTTGACTTTATGTAGTAGAATGTGGTTCCATTTGTGATGTTTGACTGTTGACAATTTTCAAGCTCGACCATTCCATTTCCCCTTCTGCCTCATATCAGGGCAAACTGATATGAAAGGCCAGGTGCTCCATCCTTTGATGCCACCATGAGGTTGAAGTCACACACGCTCCATTCCACACAGGCAGAAACCCAGCACCACTGTCTATCCACCATAAAACCTAAAGCCAGCCACCCTTCCCTGTTCTCTCAAGCCGTTTTTGGATCTGCTTGAGAGCCTGCCCTGCTTTCTCCAGAGAGACTCATTATGTAAGTAATAAACATTTCCACTCTCAATTGATGCGTGTGTGTCATCATCAGTCTTGACATATGAACGAAAGTTTTGGTGAGGGGCTCATCCTGCCTCTGTAGATGACCTTAACATTCACTAATACATTTCTCTTTATGAGCATAAACAATGTGACAAGGTTAAGAAATGCATTACTTTAAGATGGCTTCCTGTTCTTGGCATCTCTGATGTCAAAGGATACAAGTCTGCTCTGCCTGTATAAGCAGTCGCGTGTCACAGGGACATGTCCCTTTGCTCTCAACCATTATGAATATTAAGTTGGTGTTCATAAGCTTTTCTACATGAAAGATTCTGTAAAATAAATATCGAAAACATCACAGAAAATTAACACTATGTTGGAGAAAATAATTTTTCAAGGATCCCTATATGTTAAAATGAAAGACAAAATATGATATATTGAAACAAAGCATCACCAACATAAATAGTACATCAGAATGAACATAGTTTTGAAAGAGAAAGATTACCATTTTTTTATTAGCACCCATATATTACCTTTCTGAAATGAACTGTGAAAAATTACAACAGAAGATATTTTGTGTAACCGTTGATTTGTGTTATTCCTAATAAAATAAGCAGTACTTAGTTATATTAAAACTCATAGAAAAATGAGTTCATTAATACATTTAAAGAATCATAATATTTAGCACTGAAAAATATGCCAAAGTTGCCTTATTTTACATGTAAAGAAACTAAAAGCACAAGAACGGCCACACATCTTGCTGAGGTAATGGCAAGCTAAACTTTCTGTGAAGATGGAAATGTTTTTCTACTCTGTCCAAAATGGTAGCCTCTAGCCACATGTGGCTATTGGGTACAGGCATAACTAGTTTTTATTACACTTCAATTTATTGTACTTACCAGTTTTTTTTTTTTTTTAACAAATTGAAGGTTTCTGGCAACCCTGGGTCAAGCAAGTCTATCAGCACCATTTTTCCAACAGCATGTGCTCACTTGGTGTCACATTTTAATTAAGGTATGAACATTGATTTTTGGACATAAAGCTACTGCATACTATATTATAGTATAAACATAACTTTTATAGGCATTGAGAAACAAACAAACAAAAAAAATGTGTGATTCGCTTTATTGTGATATTTGCTTTATTGCAGTAGTCTGGAAATGAACCCACAATATCTCCAAGGTATGCCTATTCTTGAAATGTGGCAAGAGAGACTGAAGCATACATTTTTAAAATTTTATTTAATTTTAATTGGAATTAAAATAGCCACTTGTGGCTGGTGGTTACTAGACTATACAGCACAGATGTAAATAGAACCAAAGACTTCAGATTCTATCCACCATTCGCCTACACCATAAGTTGCATCTGCCTTCTTTAGAAACCAATACAAAAATGTAAATGTCAATTAAAATAATTTCTTTATGATTATACATTTTTCAAAGAAACAGATCTTCATCCTTGCCCCACTGAACTTGGGACATAAGCATAAAGCATATAGAAGGAAATCATGATTCAACTTATTTGAGCATATGGTCTTTACATCACAATTCACTTCATCAGTTTTTAAGCCCACATCCACTAGTGAAAGGCCACAGGACTTTGAAACTATTTCTGATGTACCCACCAAACATGCTGGAATTTTGTTTCCTAAACTTGATAGCCTGATGCTAAAGGAGAGTCTGCTTTTTCTGAGCTTATGCCTGACTCCTCCCCTTTCCTCTCCCTTTTTATAGCCTCTCTCTCCTCAAGGTGTGCTGAAGTAAGTCATAAAATCATACTTACCATGACCATTACAAATTCATGTGTTTCAGTTAATCCCTTCTTGGAAATACTCTGTTATAAACTTATTTTCTGATCCCCCAGCAACTGATTATTCTAGCCCATTCACAGTCTCAAATTACCTCACCTTCTCCTATTGCCTCTTCTCTATGTTATTGTTTCTTATAGAAAAGCCTGCCCTCTTCTCCTTTGCACCAGTCCCTAAAAGCAAAGTGATCCAACTCTGTGCTCTGTAACCTGTGGTTTTCTACTCCTGTCTCAGATCCTGTGGCATGGGCTATCATTTTCTTCTCAAAATTTTACTATTCCCCATCTGACCTTTTTTTTTGGGGGGGGGGGGCATATTTCCAAAAATAAAAGGAACAAATCCAGGTTACTGTCTCAGGCTGCAATCCCACTTTCTACTCATTATCCAAGTTAAAGAGTACTCTATGCATCTACCCTTCTAAACTCTAAATCCTGGATAATCTGGTAAATTGCTCTAATGACACAATTCTTTAAAAGGCAACTAAAGCTGTAAAAGCCAATAAGACCATACAGATCCTAACTACTGGTTCATTATAGAAGCATTCAGCGAACACACGTTTGATTCACATTTTAAGATGTTTTGTTGGCTACTGTCTGCCTAATATTAACCTTGACCTAGGAAAGAAAATCGTCAACCAGTTCCTTCAGTTTCAAATAAAAGATATATCCAATTCTTCATGTCTGAGATTAGAAGTAACAACAAACAAACAAACAAATTAAAAAGACCCAGAATATCTTCTTGTAAACCTTTAGTGACCACATATAAGAAGAAATATATTTAGTTTAGAAATAATAAAATTCTGTAACTTTCTCTATGTTAGAAAGTTTTAAATATAGATTCTTTTAGAAAAACACTAAAATATAGTCAAATTTCTCCATGTTCTACCTAAAAGTGGAAACAGATTATCTTAATCATTTAACTATTATTATAGTTGAAGGAATTACAATTTATCAAATAATTGATTTTAAAAATTGTACATTTTAAAAGCCTACATAGGCACTGAAAATCTTTACAGATAAGTATATCTTAGACTCCAACCCCAATCTCCATTATTATCTGTAGTGATTATAAAAGTTAATACAACTTCTTAGTGAAATAAGGCTACTCCAGATAATGAAGAAACAAATTACCTGGAACAGTTTCCACAGTCTAGTACACCACTGAATGATTTACTATCATTATCGAAGAAATACTGCGTTTGTTCAGTAATGCAGCTCTGCTTTGACAGGGAGGCTGTAAAGTCTTCATCCTCCATCTCGACTGTGGGGGAGTTAAAACAAAGACCACCTCATGAAGGGAACACTGTGGTCAGTGCCCAGAGTCTACACTTCTCATCCAGCAAAATAAATGCATAAGGGCAGGGGCCACAACTGGCTTGTTTACTACTGTGTAGTACAGTGGCAGCTGCTAATGGGCACCCAATAAATATCAATAGAATGAGCTAATTCAAATCCATAACAGCTATATAATGAGGCCACTGTGAACTAGGAAAATTTTTAAAGCATTGAGAAAGGTTGGACAGATGATCGCAACCTACAAAAGTGTCTGATGGAGGGATGATATTTCTCTCTCTCTCAGACACATGCACACACCAAAGTTACATACACTTTCTTTTTCAATTTGTTAAACTCAGCATATGCAAAAAAGAAATTTTTAATTTTTATCATTACAGTATCGGGCATTGACTCACCTGCCTCAAGAAGTCGTGGGAAAGTCAAACTCAAGAGAAACTGCTGTAGAATAGACCTAAATTTTAAAAATGAATATTTATTTATAAAAACCTAGATATTTTACATTATAAAACTGTAATAAAAATTTGAGTATTTTTTCATGACATTGTTTTGATTTATGTATATGTACATATACAAGCAGATTTCTTTTTAACTTATGGGGGAAATTTTGAAGATTTTTTAATAGAAAGTTTAGCATCATTTTTCTATAAATAGTTATTAATTTATATAAAATATTATAACTTCTCTATCTGTATAAGAAGTCATGAATCTGATCAGATATGTGCAGGACCAAGAGTTGCATATATGTGTGAAGAGTCCTGGTATAAAAAGAGATTGTGCTAAAGTGATAAAACTAAGAGGGAGAGTTGTCAACATTTGAGCACAATGATTTTTACATTCACTATTTTCTCCCAGTTTTAATTTTTTAAAATGTCATAGTAAAACAAACAAAAACAAAATAAAAAAACAAACAAATAAAACCCACCTTATCTGTGACACCAGTTTGTAATAAACAAACTTTATATTACAGAGTATATTTGTGAATACACAATGCAGCATTCATGAATTAAAATATATATATTACATATAAGGGATAAGGCACTTTCAGTTTTATAACAAATAATTAAGTCAAACATTATTACAGAAACAATTGAATTTGAATTTTTTTTTTTTTTGAAAAAGGAAGGGATTAGGACCAGAAAATAACATAAAACAGTCAAGGATTTCCAGGATCATTATAAGATTTACAGTGCCTACTTAGATTAATATTTATATCCTTGTCACACCAGAAAACACCATTTGTCACAACATTTTTTTTTCAGAAAAAATGGGGTGTTTAATCTAAAAGGAGCAATCTTCTCTGGTAATTTAATAAAATTAGTTGTGAACCCTGAACATAAAAAGAACATTATAGATTAATCTACATGGAATAAGACTTGGACAATACAGTATGGAGATGAGAAAGAAGCTAGGAATAGAGAAAGGAAGGAAGGAAGGAAGGAAGGAAGGCAGGCAGGCATGGGGGAAGAAACAAAGGGATGGAGAAAGGGAGGAAGAAAGGAAGATAATGAATCCCAAACACAACAGCTTTAGTAACTTGATTGACTAGAACTAATGAAAACTTTTACCTCCCAGACTTTCCACAGTGCCTCAATAAATAGTTTGAATTTCTTATTTTCATTGATGGTTGGGCACAGATGGGAGTGAGGGAAGTGGAAAGAATTAGATCCATTTCAGCATTAAGATGCCTCTAAAATATGTCAGCCTTTGTATTAATAATAAAAAGGTATTTTTGTTATTCATGTCATGAATTTGATCAGTGTAGACATCTAACTTGGATACTAAAAGCAATAAATAGTAACATTATATAGAGCAATACACTGAAAAGTTAAAAAATTGAGTCTAATATACAGAAAAAAACACAAAGAGTTTCATAGAAAAAAGAAGCCTCTGAAAAGATTGACGTTTACATGAGTATTACATTGTTTTCAGATGAAAAACTGAATAATTTTAACAAGTTTTACAATGATAATTTAAATATATATTTATAAATATTCAAATATGTGTTATATTAAATGGAAAAAATAATTCCCATAAGAACAATTTATATGTCAGAAACCCACATATTCATCAAGGTTACTATTTTACAGCAGGTTTTTTTTTCAGTACAAATAAAACTAAAATTTTGACTTACCAGGCAGCAGCAGTAGCCCACCAGCCAATGTGTAATATGTCTGCTATTGATGGCTATAAAATATAATTAAAAAGTCACTATCTAAGTCTGCACATGGGTGTCCCCTTGAGAAGAATTGATGATTTGACAGTGAATATTACTGACCACAAATGCTGAGCGATGTCCTGCTCCTTGTTTTGGTGCAGCACCAGGCTCACACACTGACTGATAATCGTATGATTTGTTAAAAGCATAAACAGATATGTTAATAAGGTGTCTCATCAAGCTCGGGTCAATCTCTCCAAAAAATCTTCCAATCTGGTATAGAAAAAAATAATAATAATAAAGTTTTAAATTTAAGCCAAACAATAACATCTGAACCAGTACAATGAAAAGAAATAATATGAAAAAAATTTGTGAATTCAAATTACTCAGGAGCTTAAAAATAAAAGCAAATAATTAAACCCTCATGACACTGTGAAAGAACAAAGTAAGATTATGTTTCCATTACTCAATGGCTCCGTGTGATATATTATTTGTGGAAGAAACAACACAGATTACTAAACATTAAGGTCACAAACCAAATGTCTACAATGGAAGAGAAAAGTAGCATAATTAGAGAAATGGGTTGAACTAGAAAGAGAAAAGGAACTTGTGAGGATTGGGATGAACTCAAGTAATTTGTGTCTAATGGCACAATGTCTAATCTGCTCCAGCCCATAAACTTTGTAATTCAAGAAAATGGTCCCAAAAATTGAGAGATCTTTTACTTTTCTTTTCTTTTTTAAAGAGAAGCAAGAAATGTAGATTCAGAAATGAAATTAAGTAGCAACTAATTGAAATTTGTTTAAAATTCTTTGTGAGACAAATAGTCTATGTGCTGCCAATTTGCAAATTTGGGTTAAGAAATTTCATCAGTTTCAAACTTATCTACTGATAATACCAATTATGGGAAAATTTTCTAAATTTCTGTCAGATAGAAAATAAAAAGTTCATGTCATGTTAAAATTCCTAACTGTATGTGGTAAACGTAACTGTTAGTACCAGGAAAAAAATCAACTAATCGACATAAAGAAAAACTAGATTTACCCTGTATTTCTTAATTGTACACACTGAATTAAGCAATTTCAAACTTATTTTATGAGAGAAATAAAGCAGCTCATATTTATAATGGTTTGAAAGAGTTTTTGTAGTGTTAATCAGTGAAACACAATTTGGAAGCCCTAATTCTCTTCTATTTTAGGTGTATACCTGGTTAGTATAATCATCATGATTTGCCATCAGAAGAAATCCACCATCGTCTAGGATCACACAATCCATTACCTAACAAAAATAAAAATAAAAATCGGCACATTTTTAGGAAGATTGGAAGGTTGCATTACCATTACTTTTTATGTGTAGACAGAACACAAAGTTGGAGAAAAAATCAAATGACTATATTTTCTCTTGGAGCTCTGGATAAAAGAAATTAAAGGCTGGCATTGATTTGTTGCTTTATGAAAAGCCCACACGGATTGATAATCCACCATCAACTGTCCAGGTAAGAGTCAACTTAGTCTGAAAAATTCATCAGAACAAATCAGAAATAATCTTTTTGTTACTGTAGGGTCATTTAAATGATTCAAGGAATTGCATAGACCAAATAATTAAATAATGTGAAATTCTTTTTATTTTTCAAACACATACTTAAGATGTTGACAATACATTCAAAAAAACTAAATTTTAGTCATCATGCTTTCTGGACAAGAAAAAAAAAAAAAAAAAAACCCAACAGAACAAAACAAAACGAAAACAAAAAATAAACAACCCAAAGAGCAGCATGAGGTTATTTAAAACTATTCTGTATTTTTATACTAAAAATGTTTGGTTAGATAATTGGAGATTTAAAAAGAGAGCAAAAAAGGAAAAAAAAAAAGAAAAAGATGCCTGTGACTGAGAGAAAAGTATTTACTTCCCCAGAAATATACGATAAATTCCCATATAGTTTAATTCACGTTTACATGCATGAAACCGTTTAATGACTTTATTGAATAAAATTACAATTAAAGCATTATTTTCATCATATTTGAAGACATAATAAATTCCATTTTCCTAATATGGAAGTAGTTTTGTAAAAATCTTTTATTTTTTATTTTTCGGAGGTACCGGGAAATGAACCCAGGACTAGTACATGGGAATCAGGCACTCAACCACTTGAGCTACATCCACTCCCCAGTTTGTAAAAATCTTTACACATAAAACGACTACTACATAGTTTATGTAAAGTCTTTAAAAATCAAATTATTACTTTAAGATTTCACAGGGTTAGTTTCCCTTGGAAATATATAGAAAAACACAGAGCACTAGAAGAAACTAGTAGAATTTAACATTCTTAGGGCAACTTCAACTTTTGAGCAATAAAGTCACATTTGCTTTGTCAATTTTTTAAACAGAAATGGAAGTAATAGGAGACCATGTAAAACCCAAGACACATGATAAACTATATAATTTCAGAATTTAGTTGAAAATATTTTCCCATCACTATACATGAAGTTTGAATACATATATTTAGAGAGAGTGCTAAAGATGAGGGCAGCAAACCTATGACTTCCCCATCAAGAAGTAAAGCTAAAGATAAATATGTAAAAAATAATCTATGACAAACGCTATTGAAAACAATACAGTCTATATTGCTATGGCTTTCTTTTACTTTCCCATTGTATTTGAGTTTTTAAAAAATAATAGAGGCAATTAAGATTAGGAATTTAGGAATTAAAAACATGATGCCAATTCTTATGTACTGATTAGTTTCCATTTCTATAGAATATTTTTTAGTGCTTGATTAAAAATTACTTCATCTTCTTTAAGTCATTAAAGCCTTAACAAGACTATCAGAAAAACAATTACAGCTAAAATAAATTTATTGTAAAGAGTTTTCTTACTTCACTGTTTCTTTTGCAGTCACAAACTGGGCCAGCACACTGAAAGACAGTATTCCATTATCAACTCACATTTTTAAAAAATTTTGGAATTTAATTACTTCATATAAATTATTAACATGTATAATTAGAAATATTGGAATAATTTATCAAGTATAATAATAAGATTAAATGATATTCCAGTTCCTAAGGATAAAAATTAATAGTTTTACCTTTAAAATTAGTAAATAGACACCAAATATTTCAAGTTATACAGTGAATGATTTTTCTCTTTTTTTCATCTTTTTTTTGTTTGTTTTTGGAGGTACCAGGGCTGGGGATTGAGCCCAGGAAGCCAACGTTCACCCACTGAGCTACATGGGTTCCCAGATTTTTCTTTTTAAATTAAATTGCACTAATTTAAACAAAGAAAACCTTTGGAGAAAAAAAAAGAATTCATAGCTCTGTCTCAATTTAGTATGATTGAAAATTTATTTTTTTCACTGTATAAGACATTTATTGTCCCCTCCTCCCGCCAATATGTGCCTTTGAGATTACTAAGTAAACCATAAAAATTAAAAATATATATATATATCTTACCGGATCCCTGATTGAAGTTTTGGTAAAATTCTCTATCCAGGAATTTACATCAATTTTTATTCCAACAACTGAAAAATTACATTAAAAAAAAAATGAAATGGATACAGGTATTTACAGAAACTGTGATTCTCCTTAACTATTCTTCCTGTAACATAAAAAAATTCCTGAGTACGCAAATCTAAGTTTCTTGAGATGAAAAAAAAAACAAAAACAAAACCTATTTAACTTTAGGTATACATTGAAAAATTGTTGTGAGTTGATTTAAAAGACTTAACTGCAATACAATCTTTGCTACATCACAATGTAGCCAATTTATACCATAGCAAATAAATGAATAAATTCAATATAATGTGTATTAGAGAGATACATTTCTCTGGATCTTCTTGAAGTATATAGCTAGTAGCTCTTAAGTTATTATATAAATGTTAATTCAAATTCACAAAGCAATTTAATAATTTGCCACTACTTGGTCAGTTAACTAATGTAGTAAACTAAGGAACGTGATAGTGTTAGGGATAGCCTTAAAACTAAGAGATCATTCAAGTGGCATGTTATTAAAAGCTTTACTAATCCCATCAGTACATACACAGTAACTGTTTAAAAAATGCTTATTGAAAGAGAAGGTAGGTGAATGGATAAGGGTGGTGAATGAATGATCTTCTGTGAGGATAGTGATTGATTAATAAATGAGCAATTGAGCCAATGATGGAATGGGTTGATGGAGACATAAGAACATGAAAGAGTGAATCCTATAGTGGAAGCACTGATGGGTTAAAACAGGCCTCAGGGGCAAGAATGCAATCTCATTTCTGGATCTGGCCTCTCTCATATAAGCTCTTTGTAAAATCCAAACAATACTGAATCATAAAACAATAAAAAAAAAAAAAATAGTAGCTTTACTTTATTGTAGCCACCCCTTGCAGCCCACTTTCAATTATCATTGATCCTCAGTTTTACTATGTTTTTATACTTGTTAGTTTTATCTGTTTTATTTTACCAAAAAGTCATATTTATATATATTTTTTATTGCAAGGTTTTGTTTTACATATAAACCTACCTAATTCTTTTTCACACAGTAGTCTATAGTAAAGATGTGCCATAATTTATTTACCATTTCCCCACTGGTGGAAACTTAGCTTTTCAAGTTTAAATTATTACAAATATGTACATCCTTAGCCATATATATTTATGTGCATTTGAAAGTATGCTGCAAAATAGATCTCTAGAAGTGAGATTGCTGGATGAACCCACATTTAAAATTTTGCATTTAAAATTTTGATATACTACATTAAAGTGTCACCAAAAATTTGTATCAACAATGTATCAAAATTGTGTATCAACAATGTATAAAACAACATTTGTATCTGTAAATTCCTCAATTCTGTGTTATCAATGATTTTAATTCTAATTTTGTAAGTAGGTAATTGAATTTCATTCTTAAAATTTTGCACGTTTTTACTTTATTTTAATGAAAGCTGTCTGATAATCTGTTAAGTATTTTCCTTTTATAATATAAATGACAAGTTTACATTTAATTTTTGTCATAATGTGTGTATGTGTTAGTGTGTAATATGTTTGCTCACCTGCAGGCTTAAGAAGTTTTCCTTGGATGTATATTTCTACAGCTTTGCTTACCATAATGCCTGATTCATAGGCACCAGGTCCACTTTCTGAAAAAAAAAGAAAGAAAGAAAGGAAAATAAACCTACACAGACAAATCAAACTATAATATTGAATTTCTTTTAAGACATATAGACTGAAAGTGTTTTGCTTAAATATTCTATTCTAGATCTACTACAAAGAAGTGTGTGGTCTCTTCTTCCCTTATTCTATACACCAGGCCTATTGAAGTGTCCATTAATCGATTTGTATGAAATGACTTTGGGATGTGAATTGCCTTGCTTGGCTGTCTCTACTTACACAATATAATGGATGCACATGGAAATTCTGTTTCACGACCTTTGCTAAAATGTTGAGGACATTGCTGCAGTGAAGTAGAAAGGATTCTGATTTTGGATTCATAAAAATGACTACCTTTTTAAAGATGTATGCCCTGGACAAAACTCTGAAATTCTCTGAATTTCAATTTCTCCATATGTGAAAATGGGAATAAATAATACCTACTCTTAGAAATGTTGGAGGATAAAATGAGATACAATTTGGGAAAAAAACCTGAAATATTTTAAAACATGGGCTACTATTAATTTTTATAAATGTTATATAATATTGATAAAAAGCAATTAGTCAATTTACTCCACTTTAATTTATTAAACATTCTTCAATATATTTTCAGTTTGTAAAATGAGGGACTATCTACACGTGTTTCTAGGTATTACTTATAAACTTAATTATATGCTATCTCTATATTATTGGATGACTGTTTACTGTGTGTGCACTTTACCTCTTCAACAAAATGAATATTTATTTTCTCTCTTTCTAATGCCTCACATTAATATATAGTCAATAATGAATAGTCTGACCAGTTAAATAAAATATCTTGATTCCTAGAAGAGCAGGTAGTAGCATTAATTTATTTTTAAAAAGAGGAGGGAGAGGGCTGAATTCCAAAGCAATACTTACTGTTAAAGTGGGGAGCAGTGAAAACATAGTTATCATTATCTAGACTCCGTTTGTAGAAGCTGTCCTCATATGTCTCTGGGTTTTCTTGCCAATTTTCTCCAGCCCTAAGGAGGAAAATGGCTCGTCATTTGTTTTCTTTCATCTATCCGATAACCTGCTTCTCCCTTTGTGGATATCACTGAGCTTTATAGAGATGCCTATATCTCAGGTATGTCTAAAAAAATAAGTGGTAATTGGTGGTGTAAATGATATTCATTATTAAGCAATATATCAGCATAGTATTATAAATATAAAGGATCAGGAAAAGCTGAATCTTAGCCTTAACTCTGTCATTTATTAGCCAGGTAATCATGGTCAAGTCAATTTGTAAGTCAATTAATATTAATAACCTTAATGCTTACATAGTCTACTTCACAAAACTGTTTTGAAGACAAATAGATATTATGTATTTAAAAAAACCCAGTGAAAACAATGAAGTTCTACATAAATATTGATAATAGGCTATAATCATTATGTTCACTTAACTAGTTTAGTCTAGAGAAAAATCTCTTTCAAAATATCTTAAATTTTATAATAAATACCTATGACAAGTAGAGATATCATTGAAGAATCCTATAATATTTTTCAGAGAAATGGAGTATTTTAAATAATGCACTTACTTTAAATAATGACTCAAATTCAATTTACTAATAATGACCAGCTTCTCTGAAGAATGGGATCCTTAAAAAGGTCTTTCGTACTGCTTTTATTTTTATAGATATCATTTGAACTTACTCTTTGGGATAAACTCTGGTAATTCCACCATCAGTAACAACAAACCGTGCTTTCACTCCCTTGCTAGAACAAAAGATAAAAGGAAAATTTTTATTCAATGTACTTTGTGAAAGATATTAAGTTGGGTGTTGGTGATACAAAGAGAAATAAAATGACTGCCTAAAAAAAGGGAGGTCAAAGTAAATATATAAATAGATGTAAATAAATATGTTTTAAGAGTTGAAATATCTATGAAGTAAATGCTTAAAGGGAGGATGCTTAAGGAAGGCATCCCAAAGGAAATGATGATGGAGCTGCATTTACAAGGTGGGATAGGAGTTAATAGGGACGTCAAAGAAAGCAGGACACCTCAGGAATGAGAAGTATGTGGAAGGGAAAGTTGGTGGAGAAGAGTGATGATATTTGGTGTAATAAAAACATAAGGTAAAAGGTGGGAAACAATAGGAGGTAAGGTTTTCAAGTACAAGCTTCTAAGGAATGGTCAGCTCATGAAAGATCTTGGAATCCATGCTAGAGTACTTCACTTTTATTATGAAATTAGAATTGCATTTTGGAAATAAGACTCTGACAAGTATGAACTGTGTGGAAAATAGATGGGGCTATGGGTAGAGGAATGGAAAGCACTAAACAGAAAAAACAGCCATGGTAATTTCTTGGAAATGCATTCTTAGGAACTTGGGTATAAAGAGGAGGAAAACATTTTTACATTGTTAGGAGAAATATTAAAGATTTTGTGATAGACTGAAAATGGGGGTGGAAAAGAAGTCTGGTTGTAAGGAAGTGCTATTAGTTCACTATACACCCTATTTTACCATTAACACAGAAACACATGCAAACATGCCTATTTAATTGGGTTTATTCACAATGAAGTGTATGGACATGTAAAACTGAGTAATGTTAGTATTGACACACAAGCAACTGAAAGTGCAAGTTGTCAATAAATGTAAAATGATGTTTAAGGAATTATTGCTAAAGATAAATAATAACTTTAAATTTATGAGATCTATTTTCCAAAATAATCCCAAAGAGAAGCTAAACTGAAATATGGAATATAGATATTTTTTACTAATAAGGAAAAATACTTACATGTTTTTCTGCTTACTCCAGTAATTTTGGACAAGTTCATTTGTAAAACCGGCATCCAGCAAGACTCTATTAATCAGGTCCGTGTTACCTAATACAGAAAAAGGATATCTTCATTTACAACCACATAGCTTTTAATCAGGATAATAATTAAACAAATGTATTTTCTATTTCAAAAATTTTAGATTGGATGATATTTCTATGAATTTTAAAGATACATTTTATATTCATTTTCTGCATGTCTCCTATAATGTAAATATTCACCTTGTTTCACATATTTTTCAGGATATAGGAAGAATTAGTAGCAGAAAAGTCATTTCTAAATGAGGCAAATTATTTTTTAAACTTAATCAAAGTGATATATGAAATAAGCCATGTCAGGAACAATGAGGAAATAGCATTCTTCTTTTTGATTTTTGGTTTAGAAAACTGGTATGGAAATTACCAACCATCACAACTTTATGAACAATTAAAAGATATGTGTGTGTGTGTTTGTGTGTGTGATACACCCAGGATTAACTCAATTTGTCAAATAAAAACATTAAAGACAATGTTACTATTTTCACCTTCATTTCTTATAAGAATAGGCATTTAAATTCTCCTCCATCCCCAAATATCAGATTTAGTACAATATTGGAATAAATTTGACTTTAGGAAAAACATTACATTGTGCTCTTAAAAAAATTTTAGCCAAGGACCAGTAGACCTTATCAAAGATCAGCACCAGTTCATAGAGGAAGGAGCACAGGCTTCAGGTTGTCATTTCTGGAATAACTTAGTCCAAGTTCAAAGGTGATGGAGGAAATAGATAATGAGAAACAAGGGTTCATTAATACACATTCTTAGACAAAGAATTTAGCTTTCTTCTTCCCTTTCTCCTGGCTCTTCTCCTCTCAGCTCCTCTCAGCTCTGAAATAATCTCTAAGACCTGTCTGAAACTTCACATTTATTATACAATCTTATTATATTCAGTTAAGGAAAGTGTGGACTTACATAATATCATAGTCCTACAAGAGTGGGGGCAGGGTTTGTGAGGAAACATTTTGTTGTTTTTAATTATTTTAATTTAATATATATCTCACCCAAGATTAGAGGATTAATTTAGTCCATATCTTAGACTACATTTCAATTAATTATAAGAAGTCTATTTTTTTTCTGATATTTTAGAAATGGAATCACTTTTTAGATAGTCCATTTGGAAAATAAGGGATATATTTTAACTCTTTCAAGTCCTTTTAGATAAAACAACCAAAAATAAATGAGACCATTATTCTAATTTGTAATATAAATTATTGTTGCAAGTAATTACATATTTTTTGTTCATGTTTTCATCATGCTCCAAGACAAAAATGTGTCTTTCAATATGTTCCCTGCATCTGATTACATATAATATATAAAGGGATTATTAGTTTTGGTATTAAGCTTTACCATTTTATACACACAGACACAAATTCATGTTTATATTGGTGTAATAATAAAAGAAAGTAGGAAGAAGATAATCACTCTATATCATAAACATTTAGGTAGGTTAATTCAACTTAAACATTAGGTGAGAATTCTAATTTCACTAATGGATTAAGGACTTTTATAAAGAACATAAAACTTGACTGCACTCTTGAAAATCTGTTTGGCTCACCGTTAGACTTTAATCATAGATACTTACTTATAAATTAAATTTTACATTTTATTTATAACATAGGTAAAAATTTAGAAAAATCTATAATATATTACACAGAACAAAATCTAAATAAATCTTATAGCTCTTAGCTTTAAACCATTATTGCGTGGTTTTAGAATCACCTCAAACGTCTCCTATCAGATTATAAGGAAGGCAGATGGCAGATTAAAGGTGAGGTAAAATGACACAAACAATAACAGTATATATACTTGCACCATTAAACTAAAAGCATTTTTACTTAAACATATTTATTCTTCCCTAGGACCTAAAGGTGGTGAAAGAAAAAAATGACGCTGACTTTCATGATATTCTGAAGATTTATTATGAATGTTATGACAAATATTTATGACAACCTCATCTCCTTCACAAGGAGTATGAGAGTATCATATACTCTTTCATCAAATTGAAGGAATACTCAAGGTTTCAGAGTTGCTCTTGAAGCCACTAGCTAATTCATGCCTAAGTGGAGAACCTGGGACATTTAGTTTCTCTAGTAAGAGATAGCATCAAGTGTGAGAGACAGCTTTAGGAAGAAGAATTAAAAAAAAAAAAAAAAAGTATAACTGATACAGTTCTTTGTTTAACCCTTCCTGATAGAAATGTAAATAATTAAGAAAAAAGAAGGAACAAGAAGGAGGAGAAAATGGAGAGAGAAGCAAGAAGAAAAGAGGAAGGGATAGAGGGAAGAAAAAAAAGTTCAACATATTTACTATGTTAATTTTTGCCATGCAGTTGGTTTTCCTCTGTTACTACTCATTTACGCTATATTCTTTCCCTGACAGTATTTTTATAATAAATAGATATTTCTTAGGGAAAATTTTAAATGTTTAAGCTAAGAAGTTATAGATCTTCATGAAGCCTCAAATTATGGATGACACAACTTTCTCTGAAAGGCAAAAATAATGGTTAAAAAGCAATTACTGAAATTCTGTTTTCTATTCCAACTTGATTGACTTCATAAAATGGGAAGTTAGAGAGCAAATGAAATTTCTATAATAAATAACATTCTAGTCTAATTGTTATATTTTACCAGTAGAAGTTTATAAAATAACAAGTTAACAAATAAACCAGCACACCAACAAACAATTTTGAACCAAGATTTGACCACTTTGGATATAACCATTCTGAAAATATTATTGTAAATAAGTGCATACTTACATGATGGGTTGTTTGGAGTTTTTCTATCAATAAACTCATTGAAATTTAAAAGAAATTCAGTGTTATTATCCGATATCTTAAGATCATTGCAGTAATCTCTGGAAAAATATATTTTAAGATATTAGGTATTAAAATAAACACTTTAAAAATCTATAGGGTAGCCAGGGTAATGAAAACATTGATTGTTTCTTTATTATCTGTGACTTTTTAAGCTGTTAAATTCTTGTTACCTCCATTTCCTCATTTCTGAAATGAAACACTTTGACAGTAAATGGTGATGTGTATAGATAATATATAATATATATTAAGTACTTATCCTCTGGAGAGTAGGTGCTCAATAAACATTAGCTTTTGTTATTCATATTACACAATTATCAATGCATATCCTAAGTTAGTGGTTCTCAAGCTTTTTTTTTCAGGACCCCTTTACACTTCTCAGAATATTGAGGACCCCCAAAGAGCTTTAATTTAAATGGGTTATATCTAGCAGTATTTACTAGAATATAAAATAGAAATGAAGCTGGGAAATTAAAAATATTTATTTATTTATTCATCTTACATATCAATAACATAACTTAATGAGAAATTACTATTTTCCAAAAAACCAAAAACATTTAGTGAGAAGAGTGGCATTATTTAAAAATTTTGCTAATCTCTTTAATGCCTAACTTAATAGACGACAGGTGTGCCTCTGCATTCAGTTTCAAGATACTGTTTTGGTATGGGAAGAAAATATGTGATCACACAGACACACAGTTCAAAAATAGAGGAATATTTGAAATAATTGTAGCAATTCTTCTTTGATACACTAAAACTTGATTACTTGTAGCTTTTTAATGATTAGTTGTAACATGGAATCTGAAACAATATCAGTGGACCTTTTGTACTCTGTTACATTAAAATTTAACACTCCATCTTGTACTTTGAGTGGACTGGCTTCCATGATTTTATAATATCATGCACTGGACACTTGAAAAATATGATTTATGAGGATCTTCCAAATGATGACACATTTCATTATACAATATCAAAAAATCCCATGTTCATTAATATCATTCCTGATCTCATCAGATAAGTCTTTAATATTGGGAAGGTATCATGTTCAGAGTGGTGGATACAAGTGTCCCAAAATTCTAATTTTTATTTGAAAACTCAGATTTTGTCTTTTGCAACAAAAACTCTTAGTTGTTTTCTTTAAAATGAAAGACTCAATTCATTTTTGAGAAACCGTTTGCCAAATAACCAGGTCTGAATAACCACAGTTCATTTGTCATTCGTTATTTCAAATAAAGTGATCTTTCATTTCAAAAAGCAAAAAGCTTCTAGACATCTAGACTCAATCACATATATGCCATTCTGTGAGATAGCTATGCTATTCTGTTATGAAGTAGGAGTGCTTAATGCATACTTCCACTTTCATTACATAGAATATTAAAAAGACAAGTTCTCAAGGGTAGAGCTTCAATACAATTATTAATTGTCATTGTTTCAATCAAGGTTACTGGCTCCCTGTCCTGGGGGTGCCTGACAGTGCAAAATACAATGGCTACCTGTAAAGTCTCGAGTCACTACCTTGATTTGTGTTAAGGTAACAACCTACTATTGCTTTTGTATTGTCAATGAAAATGTCAACACAGTGAAAAAGACAAATAGTACCTAATATTGTTAGGAAAGCAGCTTCAACCCTGTTGAACCTCTGAAAGGGTCTCTGGAACCCACAGGGTTCTGCAGACCATACTTTCTGTACTGCTGTCCAAAGTATTTTGAAAACTCAGAATAAACATAAGACAGCATTAATATAAGAGCTCACAATTACAATAACTAGGTTGTTCAATCTGTTCAACCAACAGATTGAACGATCAAATATTCAAGACAAAATTTAATTACATAGTAAATACTTTCAGGCCCAATAGCATTTACCTAAACACAAAATCTCAGAGAGTAGAGAGGAACAGAATGTTAGAACTTAAAAAATAAAACTTCTTAGTTCCCTGAAAATTTTATGACCTCACAGAATTAGAAGCTGATGGCAAGATTTTAGAAGTACTAAATAAATTGTTGCAAATAATTATTATTACAACCATTTTCGGAAAACTATTTTATTATTTGAAAAACATGTATAAAATTTTCTTTGTTTATTAAATGCAAAAATAGCTACCAGTGAGTGTTAAACATTTTAAAGGTGAGGAAACTGAGATTCAAAGATGTAAAACGATTCACCCAAATGCACGTGACTAGCAAAGAGCCAAGCTCAGAGAGGCCAGGTCTTCAGACCTCTAATTTAGTGTGTTTCAGCTACTCATTGTGCTTTGAATATTTCACTCTGTGAACTTTTACTGCCTGAAAGCTCCAGGCCAAGCAACTTTGAGCCCTACTGTTAGTGTTGTGAAGAATCAATTTAGATGATGTTATCATGTTGCTTTTTATCCTTGCAGACGGGTTTGAGCTCAATTTTGAAGTGGTCTAAAGCTATTACTTACCTACTATCGTTTACTAATGGTAAAAGCAGTGAAAGTGTTGAAACTACCAGTCAGGAGAGTTGTTGGATTAGAATGGAAACAAAAATAGAAATAATTTAAACAATGATAAAATGAGAATACACTGAATGTTGTCCATGTCAATCGAATGAATTCTCCAGTGAAAAGAATGATTCAGAAGGACAACAGAAAATCATGCTTAGAGTGCTGTGCCTGTAACCATAGGCAATAAGTAACAGGAGCGAGAGCCTGACTGACACATTTGAGACATGGGAATGTGTGTCTCGAGAGATGGCATCAGCACCAATGTTGGTTACCTGTGAGGCAACTAATGATTGTACACAACATGGCTGGCAGCTGAAAACTCAAGATAATACTGTTTTCAGGTTCATGTCTCAAAAGTACCATCACATGACAGTGGGTGGCAAGGCAATGACAGTGGTTACCAGATTGCTAAAAAGTTCTCTCAGGACATGTGAGGAGTCCTTGATACACTTTCTAAGAGGCATTGTTTCTTTGATAGAGATCAATTGTATTAACATTGAACATTAGTTAACCACTTTTAGGAATAGAATGCCTCAAAGAAAGCAAAGCAGCAAGGTGGAGAAATCTTTGGCAGGTTTAAAAGTCTTGAAAAAACAAATCAAATTTCAATTTGTTGAAAACCTGTCCAAAGCCTGAAATCTAAAATCTCTTTTGGTCACTTCGAATTTCTGACCAAAAGGGCTCTGTAGTTTAACAGGTTTGAAAATAAAACACTTCTGGAATAAAAAACTTGGCAAATTGTTTATTTCCAGAATACTGAAAGTGAGTTTGTGCTCATTCCATTTGACAAACTTACATAAGTCATACCTTACAAATTAGCATTTCCCTACAGTCTAGCACATATTGTTACTTCTATTTTCATTCTAACTCATCTTTTTATTTAATATGTTTAATAATTTTCATATTATTCAACGGTGTAAAAATTAATCCATGTGATAGGACTTCATCCCTATAGCTGTATACTTTGTTAATGGCAGGAATCTCAGCATTTTCCCTTTGTAATCATTTTAAAATTTAAGGAAACTCACTGCAAAAATTGACCATGAATCCATATTAAATGGCTTAATTTATTTAGGAATTAACAAAAATCATTCTTTTTCTAAAATTTGAGAGTTTTCTTCATTAAATTCTTTCAACACCTAACTTCTTTTTTTTTAATTTAATTTATTTTTTACTTATTTACCGCCCCCCCCCATTGTTTGTGTTCATTGTCTGCTCTCTGTATCCATTCACTGTGCGCTTTAAGAGGCACTGGGCACTGAACCCAGGACATCCCATGTGGGAGAGTGGCACTCAGTTGCTCGAGCAACCCCCAATTCCTGCTTTGTTGTCTCTCTCATTGTGTTTCCTCTTTCGTGTATCTTTGTTGTTTTATCTTTTGCGTCAGCTCGCTGCACCAGCCCGTCACTCCAGCTCGATGTCTTGCTTGTCTTCTCCAGAAGGCACCCGGGAACTGAACCCAGGACCTCCCAGTGGTAGGTGGGAGCTCAATGGCTTGAGCTACATCCACTTCTCCTAACTTTTTAAAACTCCCTTTATGAAGTAATACTCCTCCCTCCTTTTCCTTCTATTGTCTACTACTACAACTGTTAATAATAATAAAAACTAATGTTTATTTAGAGCTTATATCATACCAAGAACTGTGTTAAACACTTTGTATACATGATTTCATTTAATATTTATAAAAACTTCATTTAAAAAGGCATTATTATTTTGCAAATAAAGAAACTAAGGCAGAAAATTTGAGTAACATTGCCATGAAATGGAAGGTCTGGGAAACTAATACAGAAAGTCTTGCTCCAGAGCTTGCTACACTGTTTCTCATTAATGACAGTGACTCCCTCTCCTCCTCTCTCTCTCTCCCTCTCTCTCTCTACACGTGCACGTCTGCGTGCGCACGCATACACACACACACAAGCTGTTGTCCTATGCCACACAAATATATGTATATGTCTTTTCTTTCTGGTTTTTCCTTGATCCCAATTTTCTATCACGATATTTTCTACAACTCTTTTGAATACATATTTACTCACTTTCCCAAGAAGCCTTCCCCACAAAAACTTTACTCAGATTCACTGAGTGCCATTTTAAGAACCCTTAGTATTTACATATTCAATGTGCATATTTATACCTTGCAATTGAAAAGAAATTGCATCATATTCCATCTTTTTAGCATCTCTAAAACTATTTCCTTATCTTTGAAATAAGGATAATAATGCTAAGTTATTATAGAGTTGCTTTGAGCAGTAAATATAAATATACATTGAAAGGCATAGAGATGTTAATTGAGGTGGACACTCATTGGTTTGTCTCCTAAGCTATCATTATTTCCTCTCTTCTCTGTTACTTGCTCTTTTCCTAAATCTACAGGTGAATTCCAGTCTTCTAGTCATCCATATTGATGATGAATGTGACTCAGTCTTCAGAAATAGTCTATACCCTAGTTCTTCTGTGGTAGTTTAAAGCTGTATATACCCCCAGAAAAGTCTGTTCTTAAAGTTAACCCATTCCTGTGGGTGTGGACCCATTGTAAGTGGGATCTTTTGATAAGTAGACTCTTACTGGAGTCCTTTATGAGAGAATGAATTCAGAAAAAGAGAGAGGGAAGCAAGAAGCTGAAAGCAAGGAAACCAGGAAGAGAAGGGAGAGACCAACAGATGCTGCCAGGTCCCTGCCATGTGACAGGCGAGTCCATGGATCACTGACATCCATTCTTCAGGAAGAAAGTACCATCTTTATGATGCCTTGAATTGGACATTTTCACAGCTTCAAAACTGTAAGCTTGCAAGCTAATACATTTCCATGAAGCCAACACATTTTATAGCATATGCTTTTAGCAGCTTAGCAAACTAAAACGTCCTCCTAGGCTTAACAGAGTCCAATGCCTATGAATTGGGAATTGGAATTGAGAGGTAGATTTATCCTCTCTGTTGGGTGCCTTGTCTTTTGCCATATTTTCCATCTTGTCTTATGTAAAATCTGAGTAAGCCACTCTACATGATTGTTTATTTAATAATAACTAGGAGAGATGAGTGAACAAGTTGCCTAGAGAAAAACACAGATCAGAGATGCTGGGAGAGTCCTGACAACATAGCAGGCCTAGTTCCAATCTCTTCTTAGATTTTTGCTATGTCAATATTCATGCTTTTTTGGGGATTGTGGGACACAACTGTGTCCTTAAATTCTCTCTTCTAGCTAAACTTGGTTTTAGTAGATTTAATTTGCTCAAAGTTACTTGGGTTGAAAAAGTGCTAATGATCGCAGATATTCTTAATGATAATATCATGTTAAAATTCTCTTCATATCTTTATAGATTTTCCAGTGATCAAATATTTATTCAACACCTACTGTATGACAAGTGATGGTTTTGGTATAAGTGAATCAAACAGGTGTAGTACTAGCACTATTGGAGAATATAAATAAAATGCAATTTGACTAGTGCTCTGGGAGAGGAAATACAGGATTCTATGAAAGCAGGCAGGAAGGATGCCCAATTCAGTGAAGACTTGGAAGGAAAGTTCCTGATCAAGGAACTGGTAAGTTGGTGTTTGGAAGGGGATGAAGATGCATGTGTGTACTGTTCAAAATAGAAACGAGAATTAGTGAAGAAAAGAGGTATGGTAAATTAAAACAAAAACAAAACGGTGTATTTAGGAACTGGGAAAAGTTCCTTACGGCTTGAATTTAGAATAGGGATGGGCAAACTTTTTGTTACAGGGCCAGATAGTAAATGATTTAGGCTCTGTTGTACATAAGGTCTCTGTAACAACTTTGACATATTAGAACAAAAGTAGCCATAGAAAATACCTTAATAAATGAGCATGGCTGTGCTCCAATAAAACTTTATGTACAAAAAGGCAGCCAGTCTGTGGGCTTTAGTTCAATGGTCCCTGATTTAGAGCATGGGGTACCAAAACGGTGAACTGGGACCAAGTGACAGAGCATTTGGAAGCTATGATATGAAGTACAGATTATTGTGAAGGCAATAGAGAACTATTCCCTGGTTAGTGTTTAGCAGATAAGAGACTTGATATTATTTGAATTTTAGAAAGTCTCTCTAGGGATGGAATGGAGAAAGGATTGTGAAATAAGGGGGAACTAGTGCAGGTAGAGAAATCAATTAGGAGGCAGCTGTAATAGTTCAGGAGAGAGAAGGCAGTGTGCTGTACTAGGGCAAACGCAGCTGAGACAGATAGCTTTGCCTAATACTCATGAGATGTAATTGACAGGACTTAGTGATCGATTACAAGTTAGGGATAAGGGAAAGAGGGCAGTCAAGGATAACAAACAGATTCAAGGTTGGACAGTTGGGAGGATGGTACTATCTTTACTGAAGTAACATAGGAAGAAGAGTTTTTCAATGAGAACAAATATTTAGGAGATACTGAATTTGAAGCACCCTGAAAAGAAATTCCTGCTAAGTTTCCATAAGACATGAAGGTCTCATATGGAAATGTGTAGGGTAGACATAAAGTTGGGAATTAGATATATTATCTGAGCCTTTATTGTAATGGCAATAAACCACCTGTTATGTCTATCTGTCCGTTTTCAGATGTTAAGGCCATCCCATAGACTTGAGTGTCATCACCTTAAATGGTAAGCAGGGAGTAGATAGATGAGTGGTTTGTGGTGTATGTGTAAACTCAGAGTAAGAAGAGAAGGGAGCCTAGGCTAGCACCCTTTGTAGTACTCCATGTGAATGATCAGCAGAAGAAACAAAGCTCACAGAGGAGACTGTGAATAAGGAACGAGGGAGGGCGGAAGAAAATCAGAATAGTGTGTCATCAGGAAAGAGGATGCAGAATGGCAGTGTCAAACACTGAAGGAAATTCAAACAGAGAAGCTTCCCAAGGGTAGAGTCACTCAAAAAGCCAAAACAGAATTCCTTAACAGAGATTTCTCTAAGGTATATCTATATTCCCCATTTTCATGTAGAACTAGAAATTCAGAAATTCTTATGCAAAAATAAAATGAAGGAGTAACTCAGACTAATTTTTATGACCCTTTATTGGATTCCTATGTTAAAGTGATTTCTTTAAGAGATACAAAGTGTAAAAAATTAATAAGATTCTGAACCTATTTTCTTCAAAAGTTTGGCCTAGATTATAGGATTATATTAATTTGAATACTACGTATGTCTGCAGAGAAGTGAGGAATCAAAAACAAAGTATAGAAATGAAAACAAAAATTGTTCTTGGATCATTGAATAGTTTCAAATAATTACAAGAAAATAGAGGTAGGGATAAAAGATGTGTATTGAGGATTAAGAGGGGCAATTAGATAAGACAGACATAAAAAGTGAGTGGGAGGAAGGTATCCATGTCATGAAAATTATGTGGGCAAATGTCACTTTAAAAATCTGTTTTCCAGGAGCCAATGTGGCTCAGTGGTTGAGTGCTGGCTTCTCACATACGAGGTCCCGGGTTCAATCCCTGGTCCCGGTATCTCAAAAAAAAAAAGTTCTGTTTTCCCTGAAAGTTAAGTTAAAGTAGAAAAAAAAAAAAAATCAATTATGAAGCAAAACATTCCAGCCGTGTGTGCATATGTGTAGCATGCATACTCACAAGTGCAAATAAACACCTCTCTATTGTTGTTAGATGCACTGTTAGCTCCATAAGAGCAAAGCCTATGTCTATCTTATTCACCATTGTCAGCACATTGTCTAGCATATAGTAGTTACTCAGTAAATCTGAATAAGTAAATGAAGAAATGAACAGAATTCTGCTTCAGTTTTTATATTATTGTTTTCTTTGGTTCCATAATTTGGCATAAAATTAACAGACAGCAGTCAGAACTGTTTTTTGAAGGCCTACTGATGCATACAAGGTATAAAAAAGAAATAAAGAAAAAACCAACCTTGGTGCAATGAATGTATAGCCAGTTTCTTCAAAATTATCTGGCTTCAAGGTCTCTGAATCTGCAAAGATAATATTTCAGGATTAGATAAGCAATCCAGAGTGTGTCCCCCAAGATTTCATAACAATAAAGACTTTAGGAAGAGTACCTAATTTAAAAAAAAACAACAAACTACTTACACCCTAAAACTGAAAGAAATCAATGAATAAAAGGTCCTCAATGCTTCCAATATAGTAATAAAAATCAGTTTTATTTTCCTAACATGAATCACAACTGTTAAAACACAGAAATTTGCTCTCCTTGATTTTAGGATTATGTTACTAATCCTAACATAGTCAAGATATCATAAAAAAAAAAAAAAACAGATTTATATAATGTTACATCCACATGTTTAAGGAATACTTTATTTAAAAGCCAATTTTTAAAGTTTACTAATATTATGGTTAAATAAAATGATTATAATAAATCCATTGATGCCTTTAATGATTTAGTAACATTCTTCATATTTTGTATGAATTAGTAAGTGGAAGGCTGAAAAAATGCAAATATTTAAATCAAAGAAAGAACTTGAATGTGAAACAGGCTGCATATGAAACATAAGCACATTCTTTCCCCCTCTTCTTTTGCTGCTAAAGTTTGAGTGATCAAGGGGAAAATCTAGCAAATGAGAAGCACAGAGGAACATATCCAGTAGGAATGGAAATATCAGTGGAAATGTCAAGTGTACTAAACAGAAAGAAATTGAGCAACAGTAAAATACTTGCCCTTCATTTTTCCCTTTTTTGCTGTGAAAATCCATCAGAAAGAGAAAGCAAGGAAACAAAAAAAAGAGGGTAAAGCAAAGGGGGTCACAAACAATATTTTATTCAATGACTGTCTTGAATAAAAATATTGTGCATAGATCAAAGGTTCATTTTTGTACAGCTGTAGTCTGGAAAAAAGACATGTATTTATGAAGACTAGAAAGCATGTCCTGTCCATTATCACTAGAGTACCCGCCAAGGACCACAATTATTTCAAGGGTCTGTTTTGCAAAGTGGTTGATGCAGTTGCAATACCAATGATGTTAACCTACAAACAGAAGCATTTAACAATCATCAAAGGCTCACTAGTTATCCCCTTATTATCAAGTACTAGATCATGCAAAATTGCGGATTGTTAAAAGACCATCATATCTATCTATCAAGTGCAAGTGGAAATATAAATGCTTAACGTACAGAATGTACTAGGAAAGCCAGGACTGGGAGATTAAAAAAGGAAATGGCAGAGAAATGGAAGAAATTGTAGTTGATTTTAGGGTTAGATGTAAAAGATATGTATGATTTTTATTCATCCTAACAAACATTTTAGGTTGAGCGATGCACAAAGGATATGATGGTCATTTTACTTTTCAAAATCTAGTCACCCAAAACAAAGAAAAACCAACAATGACTTGAAATATGCACAAGTGTAAGAATTACTCCACATTTCATAACAAAAACAAAACAAAAACTAATCCACCTGAGTTACTGAAGACATTAAATTGAATTGTAGTTTTAAAAACATGAAAAGAAATTAGTTGCCAAACCAGTCAAAGACCAGTGCAATTTAATTTATTCAAAATAAAAGATGTGAAGCATGATATTATTCCTGCCAATGCCAAAAAAAAGAAAAATGTAAAGCCTTACTAGCACAGTGCCATGGGTAGAGATTACGTTAATAATTAGCATGTGAAATGTGCCAGTTAGCAGACCCTTAAAACGACAGCAACAGAAGACACAGGACGGCAATGATTCTTTGAGCACATAGCAAGGCAGGGAAGGGTGGTGGGGACTTCCAGTGAGGCTGGAGTACCTGCTCATATTCTATCCATGTAGAATATTTCTTGTTCCTTGCATGTTTGGAATGGGTTAGAATCATTGCTGCAGATTTGGTAAGAACAACTACTAAAATGTATAAGCCTTGGGTATTCCAAAATCTAGACGTATTTTAACATCTGATACTAGGAGATAACAAATAGACCCTGAAGTTGCTTTCACAGTACTTACATCTGGCCTGAGTTATTGTCTCTTCTATTTTGGCTTTTATATAGTAAAAACTGTAGGTTGGTAATACCAAGGCCAAACTGCAATAGAAACAAGAGAAGCATAAACACAAACAAACAAAAATGAAACATAACAAAAAAAAAAAAAAAAAAGACACATCAAGTTCATGGAAAATCCAAAGATCTTCCTCATGAGAAGGAAAAGACATGTTACTTTGACAAGAAAAGGCATTCAGCAAATAGGGTATTTAATTCAGTCTTGCCATCCATTGTCATCCAACTCTCTACATTGCAGGGAATCAGAAGAAACATGAAAAATAAGGGAATCAGAAGAAACATGAAAAATAAGTGAATAAATGCACCCATAAATTAATGAAGGGAGGAGGAAATTTCACGGGCCCTTACTTATAGTTCCAGAAAATTATATTAAAATTCTCTTAATGTTGACAAAAGTAGAAACACATTAAGGGTATATTTAAAAAAAATACTTATATCATAGTAATTGGATACTCCCTCATTAATGAATTATATATTATGTTAAAGTGTTTTATAAGGTAAAGCAGTACTAAAGACTTCAAATGGGAGACTTATTAAAATTACTATTATAGAATGCTTAAAATCATCTGAAATATGCTCTTTTGAGGGGTTAAATATTCATTGTTTTAAAACTCTAACCCGTAGGCAGGTTTCAGTGTCTGTTGGTGGGCAAATGCAGATTCTCTTTATGACAATAATAAAGAATGCCTGGCCAACCTTACTGTTTTTTACCCAATAGTATAACTGAGGATAACATCCATTTCAAATTCATTTACTGTGGATATTCCATATTCTTTTGTAGACTCTTTCTAGACACAACAGGAAATATTTCTTGGCTTAGTAGTTGACAAGAATTGTGGAGCTACTATAGACTAATGGTAGATGTTCAAACTGGAGAAGCATTCCAATTCAAGTCTTAGGCAAAATTCAGAACTTTTTAGCCACAGAGATCATCAGACAGCCTCTCATCAAACCTTGTAATGACTGCTCAAAATCAAAAGCTGTCAGGGAGGTAATCTCACTCATTTTGAGGTTGAAAATTAACAAAATACTCGATATTATAACTGTTTAGAGATTTAAGAATAATATGTAGTTTCCAATAACATAACTGCATATATGCAATTCTTCTACTGTTCACACTGGCTAAGGTACATGTGTAGGATGGAACTAATTCGATACTCACAGTCAAAGTTGCAAATGAGCTTTGCTGTGGTTTGGATATGGAAGGAAACTTGTGAGGTGATGAGTGCAAAAAATGAAGGTATCTCTAACATTCTCATTGCAACTATATTAAAAAAAATAGTTGATTAATGTGACTGGCTGAGTCATTCCAGATTCGTTTTTAGTCCAAAGTGTGGCAATACATGGGAAAGGGTGTTGTGCATTTATAGGTCCCTAAGCATTTCCAAGTTTTGAAGAGAATCTTATTATAATCTCTCTAGCCTCATATTTCCCAGGCTTTTGGGAAAGATTCTCAAACTCTAATCTCATTATATATTGTTTTTGGTCAATGCAGAACAGGATAAAATATAACATTTCAGATTTTTCTTCATACTGATATAAACATTAAAAGTTCATTCTATGAAGAAGACAAAAATAAGAGTTTATTTGCCTCTATTTAAATATTCAGACAAGATAGTAAAATGAGTAGATGCTTGTTACCCTCTAATTCCCAAATCTTTCTCGATCATTAAGTAATTCATAAACTTTCCCTATGGGAAAAGGTCAGAGAAATAAAATGTTATGTAGATTTAATGAAAAGCCCTAAATACATTTTATATGTAACTTCCTATAAGTAGGGGGAGAGATTAAAATTAAAATAAGCACTGCAATTAGTCTGAAAGCAAGATGACCTTTCATGATTCACTTGCCATTTATAAAATGTAGAGCAGAATGAGCATTTGAAAATTGCCTCCTATAAACTCCTCTCAGGGGAAATTAGGACATTTTTATTTCTCCATTGCATTTATTGCTAAGAGAAACTTCTAATTAAAACTGATAACATTATATCATATGGTTGCTACAGTGTCACATTGTAAGCTTGGGTTACATTTCGTGTAGCATGAAAAAACAGTGTGGAAAACCATGAAATTCACAATAGTAGTTTTGAAGTTGACATATCAAATGTATATTTTGTTGACCTGCAACTCTCATGTTTTTATTATTAGCTCCAATCTATCAATAGAAAAATACTATTACATTTAATTTAGTTATTTCTATCTCAAGGCAGCAGTTATTTCTTCAACCTATAGCAAGATGTGATCTTTGTCAACATTCTGAGTCAATGGTGCTGTCATATGCAGTGTTTGCTGTCTTTCTCTGTATAAAACCAATAGGCCAAGACCATTTTATTGCTTCTTAGAGATTAAATTCTAATAAAGTGATTAGCTGCCAGATGGATGGTAGAGCCTATGCAATGTTTTTGTGACTCATAAACATGGTTAACTGAGTTAAATGGAATATAGCACACTTTCCAACTCATTTATCTCAATAAAACTAAACTAAACACTTCATTTTAAAAAAGCATACAATTCTATTTAAATAATTAATTATCCCATTTTAACATATGGTACCTAAGTTAGATCAAAACTTATAGATAGGGAATTCACTAAGTAAAAGTTGGTATCTTATTCATTGAATCAAAACATATCATTTTTCCCTTAAATTTAGTAGTAATAATTTGTTCTAAAATTTAATTTGTAAATTTATTTTTAAGAAGATTCAGGGAGGTATTTATAATGGAAATAGTTTATCTGGCCCAAAGTTGGATATTTGTAAAGGAAAATGCATGAGGAAAAAAATGCAAAAGTGGGGAAATATGGAATATGTTTAGAGAACAGCAATTTGTATGGCATGAGCAGTGGGGACAGGGAAGCCTGGCTGAGCTAGAAAATGTGTGATGTGGTGATCAGATTGGAAGACTGAATTTAATTGGGATGAAAATAGAAGAGGCTGAAGTTTTGTGAACAGGGTGTGATATACTCAGAACATGAGGCAGGAACATTGATCTGGCCACACAGTGTATTTTATCCAAGAGTGGTAAGGGAAAGGAGTTGAGTATAGGAAATATTTGTGAGTTTATTTAAGCAAGGTATAAGGAGAATTTAAAATACCCAGAAAGTATCAATATAACTAGAGTAGGGCCCACCATCATGGTTGAATTATTTTCAGTATAACAAGTAGCCAGTTTTCCAACTTGGAATTTGCTTATCTAAGAAACAAAGGTATAGAGCACATTCCCACGCTGTCTACCCAACATTATTTTATCATGAAATCATCTCTAATGAGACAGAGCTTTCAGATCTCCTCTCTTTTTACCCATTTTGACAAGTTTATCCAAAAATTGAAAGATGACAATAATCATGGAAGGTGGAGGATAAAGAATGACTACATATGTAAGCATTGTGTATATGTAAAGGGATACCTATACAGAAATGAGAGCTAGGAATGAGAAAATAGAAATAAGGAAAAGTAGAACACTCATTTTGGTGCTTCTCAATAAGTCCAAAAGTACGTGAAAAAAACTGAAAAAGTGAGGGACTATTATGTAGTATATCATAATGGCAATCTTTATTTTCTCCTCTTCGATATCAAAGAGAGATGATTTCCTATAATAACAACGATGCAATTCTGGGGGTAATTCCCAGCAGTCTATATTCCCCTAACAGGTTATGTTCATGTTCTCAAGGGTTGGTTTGGTTTTTATTAGAAAAGAAATAGTTGAGGCCACCACAGTCTACAGATTGCATATTCATATGTAATCAAAGAGCCCATGTACTTGAATATGCCAGAGGAAATCTGATACACCATTATTTGCATTTGACAGGATGAGAAAGATTGAAAATTTGTATTCTTCAATTCTTTATATATTTGTAGAGTGCCTAGTATGTCCACGTACTCTCCTATTCACCTACCAGAAGTGAAGGAAGAAGACAACAATGCCTGCTTTCTTGGAACTTATGCTCTAGTGAGGGAAGACAAACAGTGAAGAGTAGAAATAAATCTCTCTCTCTCTTTCTCTGCATATGTCTCATATATATGCATGTTTCATATATATTAATATGATGTATAGATATAGCTATGTCTATATAATGTCAAATGGTGATGAAGGTTATGGAGAAAACAAAGCCAAGGAGGGAGACAAGGAGAGTTGTGAAGTCACTTTACATTGTAAATAAAGTTGTGGGGGAAGGCTTCACTAAGGAGATGTAAGTAAGCAAGGATGTAAAGAAGATGAGGGAGTGAGCATGTGGGATACCCAGGGGAAAGTTATTCTAAGTAGCAGCAACAGCAAATCCAACGGTACAAAGACAGAAGGGCAGTAGCGTTTATGAGGAATAGAAAAAAGAAATGTGTAGCTGTGTGGAGGATATGCAGGTGAGAATCAAGGAAAGGAGTTCAGAAAGCTGATGGTGAGTGAGGCCAGATGGTGTAGGCCACTGATGGCCTTGAAGGACTTTGGCTTTTATACTGAAGGGGACAGCAAGCCATCAGAGGGTTTTGAATAGAGGAATGAAACAATCTGACTCAAGTGTTAATAGGATCACTCTTGTTATTATGTTGAGAATAGAAATACATAAATCAGATGGAGATAGAGTTGCTAGTAGGTATGTACTGTGGTGATGGAAGTTCCCTTCTGATCACTTCTAATTTTCTTAGTAAAATGGAAAGTAAAGACATCACCTGAGAGAAAATGGAAGGAAAGGTTTTAAGAGTTTGAGGAAAGCAGAGAAACTATCAAAAGCATCTAAGAGCATCCTCAATTTACTGGCCTTATAAGAGCACCAGGCACCCTAAGACCACTTGAGGTTTATGGTCATGAATTTTAGGTGCTAAATCAGTCATTGAGTATTTTGGTGGGTACAATGTGGTATTGGTAGTAAATTGGATTTAACCAGGGTTGGAATTTTGCCAAACTGCTGTTTGCCAAACCTGAATTTGATAAAGGGAGTTGATTGTGTGTGCAACATAAGTGTGTGCTGAATAAGGCGTGAAAGGATATGAAGAGGGCAGGAGCAGTGAAAAGACAGATGGATCGATGGGTTGCAGATCTCAATTGGGTCAAAGGATTGTTGGATTTGGGCTACTAGAGGGAGGGGCTGGAAAGCTAATGTGTGGTAGTCTGAGAGTTGGGTGAATAAATCTTAATTCAATATAATGAAAAAATTGCAGTCTCGACACTGCAAGAATTGCAACACACAAAATTGTAGTAGATGTCTTTGAAGGGGTAGGAAAATATCTTTAGATAAGAGAAGGTTAAGAAACTGAGAATTCAGGCACTATGCCTATCTGCAAACTGTTACCAGCCTGTGACCAATAAAGGCAGAAATTGAGAGTAAGCATTTAGAAAAATTCACAGCAATTTGTCAGACTAATTTTAGTCTGTGAAACCTAAAAATAAAAATTTTGAGCTTGTATTGTGTGTATCTCTTTCAAATGTAATATAGTGAAGAATGCTTGTTTTATTTTATTCAAGTGTGGAGACCCATAAGTAGTTTGAGAAACAGTGATCCATGTGAATTTAGGAGAGCTGAAATCTAACAGCAATAAGGAGGAGATGACTATTAAATCAGAAATGGTGGGTGGTGTGGAGTGTTGACATGAGATTCAAAGATGGGGGTTTTAGGGGGAGGAAGAAAGGATGAGGAACAAGAAGATATCCTCAAAATATCAGGCTTAGCATTATGAGGATGTAAGAGGCAGGCCCATAGGGAAAGCAGTGACCTCAGAGGCGATTTAGAGCAAGAAAGTGAAGGAAACGCTCAACAAATGTTGAAGAATGGAGGCTTTTTTAGGGTATTATACGGAATTAGTAGTTCAATTTTCCAAGGCTCAGTCACTGAGAAGTATCAGAATATTACAGAACTGCTACTCCATGGAGGTAAATTGTATGAACTGAACTATTATATCAGATAATACTATAATTATATACTTATATAATTATAATTATAATACTATAATTTTTAAGCTTTATTTTTAGGGTCAAGGCAACCTAAATGCAATTAATGTATACTAAATGACAATTTGAAAGAAGAGGTAAGTGGAGGTGATCACTACAAATTATTACCAGGATTTTTTCAACGTTTAATATTCCTAAAATAAATATACATATATCATATAGAATAATATTGCATATGTTTTCATTTCTAACTTCTATAATGTGAGTTTCTTCCCATCAATAATTATGCATTTTGAAAATCAGAATCTACAACTTTAATATATTTGTATGTTAGAAACTATAATTTTTCTAGTTTAATTACATAGGAAATATCTTATGAAAATGCAAAGACAATATTATTCCACTGGGAAAAATGGCTACTAAAAATAGGACAAAGACCCTGATCTGAAACACTCTTTTATACAATACACATATAAATGTAGTTAATTACCTGTAATCTGTGCCATTGACAGGAGTCCATGTATATGTTCTGTTTCCTTTGTCAATATACCTCTAGGAAAAAAGTTTAATGTAATTATTACCACCTTAAATTCTGCATGGATTTATATGGAAAGCAAAGCATAAGATATATTTACAAATTATGTGGTCACACAATACCCTTCTTCACAAAAGTATGAGCTAATCTATTCTGCATTTTCCAATTCTGTTGTGAGTGTGGGTGTGTGAAGCAAAATTTTAGTGCAAAATAAACAGCCAAATGATAAAGTTTAAAGACTTAAAACTGAAAAATCTTAATTTTTGCCAACTTTTTAACTTCAAAACATTGAAAACAATATTTCCTAAAAATTAAGCTTTAATAATAAAATAAGATGATGAAATAGATAAGGTCAGATATTTCCATAAAAGTATGTGTTTAAGAGTAATGACTAGTATCAGAAAGTTCATGCAGTGTGTCTAGATTCAAACGTATGATTAGCATGTTATTGTTCTTACTATCCACGAATTATTGGCAAGATGAAGGACTATATATGATGTTAAATTCATTTTCACAACAGCTGTACAATGTTGCCTCCATACATCAAATATCTCTTAAGCTCTGTGTGTGTGGAGGGGAACAGGGGAAGGAGAGTGAAGAGGAGGTCTTTGGACTAATAAAATTCTTAAGAGAACCAATGTTCATATAGTTGTTATTAGCCCTAAGAAATCATGATAAACTTGTTCTGCAAGTTAGAGAAAAATCCTTCCAAAAGTAGTATTAGTTTAGAGAAAGAAATGTATAAGATAGTTTTCTTAATATTTTAATGGGAAAAATTGTCATAAACATGTTCAGTGTTCAATTTGTACTGAAGCCATCAAATACACCATTTCAAACATTATTAGCATCTATTTTTTTTCTTTTTTTTTTTTTTTTTTTCTTTTCTTTTGAGGGAACGGGGCTGGGAATTAAACCTGAGCCTCATAAGTGGGAAGCTGGTGCTCAACCACTGAGCCCCATCGGCTCCCCTAAGTTGTTTTTTGTTTGTTTGTTTGTTTGCTTGTTGTTTGTTTTTGTTTTTAGGAGGCACTGGGAACCAAAGCCATGATTTCCCACGTGGGAAGCAGGTGCTCATATCTTGAGCCACATCCGCTCCCCAGTATCTATTTTCTTAATCAAGAAATACAAGTTTTACAACTGCTTAAAAAGTTTGGGGATATCCTCAAATAAACTTTTTGAAGAAATTGGTATAGAAACAACTATACTCAATGCGATTTGTGATGGTTAAGTTCATGTTGTTAACTTGGCTGGATTATGGTGTCCAGGTGTTTGGTCAAGCAAGCACTGGCCTGATAAGTACTGTGAGAGTATTTTGTGGATTTAAATCGTTAGGTGATTCATCACAGGCTGATTACATCTACAAACATAAAGGAGATTTCCTTTAGCAATGAGAGAAGTCTCATCGAATCAATTGAAGGTCTTAAAGGGAGACCTGATGATTTCAGCAGTCAGAAAGAATTTCCAACTCTGCTTCAGCCAGCCAGTTCCTCCTGGGGAATTCATCGAAACCTTTATCTGAGTTGTGGCCTGCCCTGTAGAATTTTGACTTGGCAGACCCCATGGTCACATGAGCCAATTCCTATAAGAGATCTCATAATATCATGTTGGTTCTGTTTCTGGAGAACCCTGACTAATATACCATTTTCAATAAATTGCTGAATGAAATGTTACAAATGTACTCTGGTTTTAGCCCAAGGGTATTGTGATAGATAAAGGACTATTGATAATGTATATATAATAAAGACAAGCTATTTGCAGATTCTTACAAATCAGAATCAGAGGGGATAGATTGAAGTAGAAATACTTAAATTCTATTTTAAACTTATCTCAGTGTTAAAATAGTAAAATCCATAAAAATAACAGTATAATAAATGAGGGTTTGTAAATGTGCACTAAATATTTGACTGTTCATCCCTGCAATTTCTTTATTTCCATACATTCACCTTTGGCAGAACAGTTGGATTCCTGAAGAACATGACCATGAAAAAAATGTTTATAAATTAATATGAGACAGATTTTGGTAAAAAATATTTGATTAGTCAGAGGTACAGAGAGGTTCTGTGGGAAACATTTCCTAGGTGAGAAGTTTAAAATTACATGCCGCTCATTATGTCAAACATTGTGATGTGCATGGTCACATGAAAACTGGAGTTTCCTATCTCATAGGTATGGAAAATGGTATAAAGAAAGGTTACATGATTTCTTACAACAAATTATAATGCAATTCACAGTCAATATCACACTTCAGCCTAAAGATGCTACTTGGAGTGAAAGTAAACCAAATAATATTATAATTTGAAAGTTTGTGCCATATCTTAAATATCTCTGCCAAACTCAATATATAAATCAAATAGAGATACCTTTTCTATAAGATATAACATTAAAATAAGAATAATATGTATGCATGATATTATAATTGTTTTGGTTTTATATAAAAGAAGCAGTGGGTACTGATGAAAAATTTTTTGTTCATTCACAGGGTAAATAACAACTTTTCTTAAAATGAAAGCACAAACATACACAAAAATCAGTGGGAGGCAATACAGCAATTAAGATCAGCAGTTATATCTATTTACAATAGCATGTTAAAGAGAAAAATCTAAAAATTCTAAGGTAGAACAATTTAGTTTGTGGATGGGTATGGATCAAAAAGGAATTTACATTAAATTGAAGAAGGAAAAATTTCAAAGTGAATTAATAGAAATAGAAACAAAGTTAATTCATAAACAGAACAAAGAATGTGCAGGTTGAAGAGTCCTTGTTGGGAAACAGCATGGAGAAGTTGGCAGAGCTGCTGAATGGTTTTCATTTTCTTCTATGATGAGGAGAAAAATAGCATAGCTGAAGTCTAAGTAGTGTCAAAGTTTCAAAAAAGGCTGAGATTAATATATACCTCCCTTTGTGTTCTGGTAAAGGAGGTTCCTGTTGATATTAAAAATGAGAAAAATCACATGCTAATGAAGGATCCTATAAAAAAGCTAGCTGGCTCCATCTTAGGAGGAGATCTGCTGAGGAACTGGGTAAAATGTATGCTTCTAAAAAGAATGAAATTGTGAGGGAAAGGCTATGATATGTATAAAAGGTTTAATTAAATTTCCAGGTTCAAAAACTTCTCATTGTATGTGTTTTTCAAGTAGGCATGTCAAAATAGGTGAGTGTAAATTTCCCAATGTAGCTGATAATGGACAGACACATACCAAGGGCTCTTACATGTCAATATAAAATTTTTAAGTTTATTACATACTTGTACCAGTGATTTGTATGGGTACTTGTGTGATCACATGATTTAAGTTCTTATTTAAATGCCGCAAGATTATCATATAAATATATAAATATGAAAAAAGATATCTCAAACTAGAAACAGGGAAACAAACACAAATTAAAAAGACAAAACAGAAAAAGAAAAAAAAAGACAAAAGAATCAATTTATGAGATTGAGTGATTAGAACATTAGAACATCTGGATGTATCAATGATAAAAAAACTTATAATTGTTAAATACTAAATTTTGCATTAATGGCATGGTGAGAGAATATGGCACAATATTATATTGTGTGTTCTACTTCTCATAATGGTAAAATATGAAGACAAAAATATGATTTTCAGGAATATATTGTTAAACATAAGAATTCATTAAGTAACCTAAAGCAACATTATTTTACAAAAACAAAAAATGAGCTAAAAGATATTAAAATATCTCTCTAGCTAAGAAGAATGCCAAAAATATTAAAAGAAGAAAATTTGTTAGAGAGAGTCATCCCTGTTTTATCACTAAATATTGCATTAAAAGAGGAGGAAAAAAACTACCAATATCAATTATTATTACAATATATTTTAATTTTAAAATAGCCCAAGTTATTTCTTACCTCATCTTGAGATTTAACCAGAGTTCTGAATGTTTTTTCTCCACTTTCTCCATCTATCATTTTATTACGAATCTAATGGAGAAGGAAATAGCTATTTTATTCCAGGAACTTAATTGACCCAACAAAGTATGATTATTAAAATAGTTTTTCAAAGTTTTTACCTTATTTAGAACAGATCAAATAAATATGGTAGATTGGTTTTACAGGGAATTGCAGTTATTCTCTGTGAATCTTCTTTTAAAAGTAATTGTCACATTATAGTTATTTTACTTTATTTTAAAAGGATGAGGGGGTTAAGCCAAGATGATGGCAGAGTAAGGAGCTCCAAGAATCAGCTCATCCTGCAGGGCAGTTAGTAATCACCCAGATCTATATAAGCACGTTTCTGGGGGCCCCAAGACACCAGAAGAGTATTCTGCAAAATCCTTGAAAGTATGGAAGGAGGAGACTGCTCATCTGCAGAGAAGATTCTTGAGTAGAGCACTCCATGCCGGTCGGGAGCTCTTCTGAGGCTAGAGTTGGAAACTCCTTTTCCCAAAAATGGGGGAGCAAGATACGGTGTGGCACCGACTTCAGCTCCTGATTAGTAAATACAGTGGGCTAAAGTATAATCCTAAGAACAGCTAAAGTTTAAACCTGAACAAGCCAAAAAGTGGCCGGTAGCCACCATTTTAACTCTGACCCCGGCATGAAGAGAAGCTGGGCTGACTGAAAATCACAGTGAAGGTAGGGACTGGCTTCTTTCCATGAAGTTCGGCCTGCAGCCCTAGCCCAGGCTCCAGCCCCACCTCCAGCAGGGAGGAAGCTGGCAGGACCTGCACCAGGTTCTCCAGGCAACAGCAGGTGCTCTCAGCAGGCACAGACTGAATAGTAGGACACCTGGGGTTGTATCCCCATTCTCCAATAAGATAGGAGAGGTGCTGGGTTTCCTCGGCCTCTCCAGGAAACTGCAGGCAATGGCAGGCACTTGGCCTACACAGACTGGACTGTTGGATGCCTATGGATCCACCCTCATCCCCAATAGGATAGGTGGGGTCTGATGTCTCCACAGCCTCACCAGGCAATGGCAGGTGCTTTTGTCCTACAGGGACTGAACTGCTAGGTGCCTGTGGATCCAACCCCACGCCCTAATAGGATAGGAGGGACTGGTGTTTCCTCAGCCTCTCTGAACAACAGCAGGTACACTCAGCCTAAAGGGATACCCTTGGGTCCACTCCCATAATCCAATAGGATAGGAGGGGGTTGGTGTTTCCTAAGCCTCTCCGACCAAAGGGTGGGGGGTAATTTCGGAGTACAGGGACTGAACTGTTGTATGTCAGAGGTTCCATTCCCACCCCCTAAAGGGCAGAAGGGACAGTACCCCATCAGCCTCTCAGGGCAACTGCAGGCATATTTGGCCCACATACATTAGATTGTTCGGCACTTCAGAGGGTACATCTCCACTCCCGGCAGGGAGGGGGGCTGGTGCTATGTCAGTTTACCTGGGCAACTATGATCATTTTGGACCCACATGGCATAGATTGCTGCCCACAACTGCAGCTCCATCCCCACCCCAGGTAGGAGAGGAAGGAGTGTGAAGCTTCATCAGTCTCTCTGGGCAACTATCAACAGTCTTATTCTGCACAACTAGGATTATTACACACGGCTGCAGCTCTGTCCCTACCCCTGGCAGAGGAGAAAGTTGGGAGAAGTTTCATCAATTCCTGGGGCAACGTAGGCAGCTTCAGCCTGGATAGCTTAAAGCACCACCTACATCCTCGGCTCCTACTACACAAACAGCAAGGGAGAAAAGACAAGAAAACCCTAAACTAAAGGGAGAAATTGAGCCCAGAATAAACACATCTAGTAAGCCAGATGCGAAGACACCAACAAAAAATTACAATCCATACCAAGAAACTGGAAGATATGGCCCAGTTAAAGAAACAAGATAAGCCTGAAGATGACATAATGGAGTTGAGACAACTAATCACAGATGTTCAAACAAATCTCCTTAATAAATCAATGAGATGGCTAGAGAGATTAAGGATATTAAGAAGATTCTGGGTGAGCACAAAGAAGGATTTGAAAACATACATAGAAAAATACCAGATCTTATGGTAATGAAAGGCACAATAAATGAAATTAAATGAAATACACTGAAGGCATATAATAGCAGATTTGAGGAGGCAGAAGAAAGGGTTGGTAAGCTTGAACACATGGCCTCTGAAAGTGAACATACAAAAGAACAGATGAAGAAAAGAATGGAAAAAATTGAACAGTCTCAGGGAACTAAATGACAGCAAGATACGTGGAAATATACATGTCATGAGTGTCCCAGAAGAAGAAAAGAAGGGAAAAGGGGCAAAAGGAATATGTGAAGAAATAATGGTAGAAAATTTCCCAACCCTATTGAAGGACATAGATATCTGTGTCCAAGAAGCACATCGTATTCCCATGCAAATAAATCCAAATAAACCAACTCCAAGACACACACTAATCAGAATGTCAAATGCCAAAGACAAAGAGAATTCTGATAGCAGCAAGAAAAAAAGCAATGCATAACATATAAGGGATATCCAATAAGATTAAGTGCCGATTTCTCATCTGAAACCATGGAGGCAAGAAGGCAGTATGATATATTTAAGATACTACAAGAGAAAAACTTCCAGCCAAGGATTTTATATCCAGTAAGATTATCTTTCAAAAATGAATTATCTTTCAAAAAAAAGACTGAATTTTCAGGAAATACTAAAGGGAGTGTTACAGCCTGGAAAGAAAAGACAGGAGAGAGAGGCTTGGAAAAGAATCTAGAAATGATGATTGTATCAGTAACAGTAACTACAAGTGTCAAAAGAGTGGTGAAAATAAAATGACAGATAAAACCCAAAGGTCAAAATGGATAAATAAGAACTGCCTTTACAGTAATAACACTGAATATTCATGGATTAAAATCCCCAATCAAAAGACATAGACTGGTGGAATGGATAAGAAAATACAACCCATTTATATGCTGTCTGCAAGAGACTCACCTTAGACCCAAGGATACCAATAGATTGAAAGTGAAAGGTTGTAAAAAAAATATTCCACACATGCAATAAGAAAAAAAGCAGGGGTAGCTAGACTTACATCGGATGAAATAGATTTTAAAAGCAAAACTGTTATTAGGGAAAAGGAAGGACATTATATATTAATAAAAAGATGATTAACCAGGAAGAAATAGCAATCAAATGTATATGTACCTAACCAGGATGCCCCAAGATACATGAGTCAAACACTGGCAAAACTGAAGGGAGAAATAGACACCTCTATAATAATAGTTGGAGACTTCAATACACCACTCTCAGCATTGGATAGAACATATGGGCAGAAGTTCAATAAAGAAACAGAAAGCTTGAATAATATGATAAATGGACTAAACCTAATAGACATATACAGAATATTGCACCTCCAAAACAACAGGATTTACATTCTTTTCAAGTGCTCACGGATCTTTCTCCAGGATAGACCATATGTTGGGTCACAGAGTAGATCTCAATAAATTCAACAAGATTGAAATTATGCAAAGCACTTTTTCTGATCATAATGGAATAAAGTTGGAAATCAACAAGAGGCAGAAGAAGGGAAATTTCACATATATATGGAGATTAAGCAACATACTGTTAAATAATCAGTGGATCAAAGAAGAAATTTCAAGAGAAATTGTAAATACCTCGAGACAAATGACAATGAGAACACAACATATCAGAATCTAGGGGATGCAGTGAAGGCAGTGCTAAAAGGGAAATTTATAGCCCTCAATGCTTACATTAAAAAAGAAGAAAGAGCTAAAATCAATGACCTAACTACACAGCTGGAATAGAAAAAGAAGAGCAAACTAATCCCAAAGCAAGTAGAAGGAATGAAATAACAAAGATCAGAGCAGAAATAAATGAAACTGAGAACAACAACAACAACAAAAAAAAAAAAAAAAAAAAAAACAATAGAAAGAATTAACAAAACTGAAAGTTGGTTCTTTGAGAAGATTAACAAAATCTACAATCTTCAGTCTAGGGACTGAATAACACAGTAAATCCAGAGGTGGATGAGAATTGTGGTTGATGGTACAGATGCAAGAGTGTCCTTCTGTGAGCTAGAGTGGTTGTATATCACTATTGCAGTGTGGGAATGTGGAGAAGCATGGGAAAAATACAATTGGTGTGACCTGTGGACTGTGGTTAACAACAATACCATAATATTCTTGCATCAATGCTTATGATGTACTGTGTTGTAATGGGGGAAGGCTGTGGAAAAAGTTTGCCAAATGTATGCTATGGACCATGGTTCGTGGTGATAGTCTGAGGATATTATCTCATAATCTGTAACAAGTAATTCACCACAGTGTGGTGTATTAATGAAGGGGTGTTGTATGGGAATTCTACACATGTGCATGATTGTTTTGTACATTCTCAACCTCTGTAATAAAAGTATATTTTTTAAAAATAGGGTGGGTTGGGGGAAAAATACACCAAATGTAAGATAGGGACTGTAGTTAGTAGTAATATTTTGATGATGCTCTTGCATAGTTTGTAACAAATGTTTCACAACAATGCAAGGTGTGAGATGTATGGGACCCCTGTATGATGTTATGCATGTTTATTTTGTAAGTTCATAACCTTTACAATACAGTTATTGTTTATGCATGTTCAAGTATGAATAAATACTTCAATAAAAAACATATTCAAGAAAAACAGGTGGGGGGCCAGATTTGTCCTGTAGGCTATAATTTGCTGACCCCTGACCTGGACTGTAAGATCCTTGAGGATCTCCACATTGTACTTCTTTTCATGTTTCCCACCCTGCATTTCTCCCTCTGAGCACGCAATACATATTTCTCGATTGATTAATTTTAGTCTCACACTAAATAAAAATATTGTATACAAAAAAAAAAGATGAAGACAGCCTTAATGAAGTCTTTCAACCAGCCATTCATTGTAAAATGTAATTAATGAAAGAATAATCGATTTATGAGATGAGTATATGCATGTAAAAAATTAGCATAGAATATGGAAGCCTCGAATTTCTGCACTCACAAATAGTCTGGTACATTTGGTAAAGGATTTTTTTTTTTTTTTTCTTGAGGTACTGGGGGTGGGGACTGAACCAGGACCTTGTATGTGGGAAGCCAGCACTCAGCCACTGAGCCACATTGGCTCCTCTGAGTTGGTTTTTCATTTGTTTGGTGGTTGTTTGTTTTTTCATAGGAGGTACTGGGGATGAACCCACCACCTCCTATGTGCGAAGCAGGCGCTCAACCGTTTGAGCCGCTTCTGCTCCCCGGGAAAGGACTTTTTTAAGAGTAAATTTTTTTAAGAGTAAAATTTTTTAGTTTTTATCCATGATATCTGGAAGTACAAAGAAATTGAAATAAAGGTTAGGGAAAATTTTAAAGATCTACTGGATTACTATAATAGTCTACTTAGTAAGGAATTCCCTAACTTTAAAAAATGAGCAAGATCATATAAATTCAGATATACGACACTATTGGGCATTCTCAGAATTTTCTTTAACTTTTTTTTCATTTTATGTTATTCATTCAGTGAGTTACACTTAGCTTTTGGTCATTGCAGATAACGAGTGTATGAAACTTCTTGTTGATAAAAATAAATAATTCAGATTTGAGGAATAGATTAGTAGTCTTATTTAACTAAAATATTTTGGGTCTGAAAGGAGGGGATTCGGCTCCTAAGGCAAGTAATGTAAGTTATAAGGAGTGTGGAAATCATAAAGAATCTTCTATGAGCCAGGTCCTTTGCTAAGTTCTTTCTATATATCACTTGATTCAATCATTATACTGAGTGATTGAGGGGAATCTGAGGCTTAGAGAAATTAAATAAAGTCATTATTTAAATAAGAGTTTTAAATGAGGCTATTATTTAAATTCAGGTTAAATAGAGTCATCCGGTCACAGAGTCAAGAGATCAAGCTCTTTGTCATTATACTACCCTACTTTATTATACAACAAACACTCATTAAGCACCTAAAATATCCCAAAAGTATGCCACATTCTAGAGTAATTATAATAAATAAAATTCTACTGGTTTAAACTGAGGAAGGCATATGTGTAAAACAGGTACAAATTAAAATATGCTGTGACAAGTTATAAAAGTATGGTGACACTTGTATACTTAGAGCTAATCTACCTGGAGGACTCTTTAAAAACACTATTTTCTGGAGCTCAAAAGCCTGGTTCAAATCCTGTTTCTGTTCCTTATTAGCTTAGTAACCATAGGCAAGCTGTTAACCTTTCTGTACCTCAAAATTGCTTCAGTATAATTGATATTATATTAATAATAGTATCTACTTTAATGCCTCTTGAATATAAAGAGGCATTAAATATACATGTCATGCCTGATATGTTTTGTAATTAATATGTATTATTTTGGTTGTTTTTATTTCTATTATTAATACAATGATCTTTATTATTATGGAAGACAGCTCAGAGGAAGTCACATGGGACTTTTGTTTTGAAATAAAATAGGAATTTTCTGAGTAAAGTGTAATAAGGCAAACATGGGAGTTTCTTTCCGTAAACTGCTCATTGCCTGGCTGGATCAACTCCAACTTTTCTTTCAACTCTACAGCAACATCTTCCTCTATAGTTTATGATGAAATTTATAGGTTACATTTGTATTAAAATGATAATAATACCTCTACCCTTGAGAGGAGAAAAAATTAAGGTCATACCCAATTTACAAACTCTTTTCCTTTTCATCTGATCTTTTGGATGAGATAGCTCAGGACCTAGGACTTTTTAAAGACAAGGGACTTTCATCTTTGTTTATACAGTATCCAGGAGAAATCCTAATAAAACAAAGCTGCTTAACTTGCGGAATGGATAAATCCCAGCATCTGACCTGAGGATATTGTTCAGGCCTATAAGTATACTCACCTCCACTTTTATATCATTCTCTAATTCTGCATCAAGGAAATCCAATGTTACTGGTTCCTGAGATTTGGGGTTCTACACAGAAAACAATAATAATTAAGAATATATGATACTGTAAAATGATACTGTGCATAGAATAATTCAATGGAAATTTAAGCAGGAAATTCAGTAAAATTACTTTTCTGAGGTACATTAAATAACGAACATAATCACTGTTTAAAGATATCTTTTGCCATATATAAAAAAAAATTCAACTAAATAGTGCAAGCTAGATATCTGAGCTTTAAATGCAGCAGACAAATTTTCGTTAATCACAGACAGAAGATGGATGCTTGTGAGTGATATATTAGATACTGTATTTATAATCACAAGTTCTGTCAGAATATAATTTTTGAAGATCCATTCATAACTTATTTTTCTTTAATTAAAATGGAAATGGGGCAATGTATAGACGTTTGGATAATTTATTTGGCAATGAAACAAATGCAAAATAAGCAATGTAAGTTTTAATTGGTATTCTGTAAAGCAACAGGAGATTATATGAAGTAAAATGTTTTAGAAATTAATTTTCTAAGTAAAACAACCTCTTCTGGACATTTTCAAAATACTTAAGGGAAATAAGTTTGCTTCATATATTTGAACCTCAGAAACTTTACATTATATTTTAGTAATTCAAATTAAGTCAAGAATTTACATGACAAAATTTGTGCTCAAGTCATAAAGACTTTAGGATTAGCTCTCATAATTACAGTCTAACTAGAATAATAACCCCTGGCTTCACTAAATACTATTTCCTGCTTCAACATCTCCTATTGCTTAGAATATTAAACTTCTTGCTGATGTGCTGTAATAAATGAAGTCAACTGTGGAATAAAACAGAGACTTTGTATATCAAATGAAACTGTTAGCTTGAAAAAGTTACCTCATGACAGTATTTTAATTTTTCATTCTCAAAATGAATATTCATTAAATTTTTTGATAAACAAACAAAAATATACTGATTCCCTTATAACATTTGCTGAGTAATTTAACATATGATAGAATTGCAAAGTTCACTAAAACAATAAAATCTAAAGTGTCTTTAATTTTACAATTGCAAAATTTTAGAAACTGGAATTTTAATGTTTACTAAAAATATTACCCAAATCGGATAATTAAATAGCAGTAATAATTATAAACTATGCTGGATTAGTTCAAGGTACTCTGGTATTTTAATAATTTCAGTCTCACAGACCCTTCCAAAATTTATCCTGATCATCACTCTTTCAAGCACTGTTTTGGGAGTATAGATACCCAAAACAATAATGCTAATTAAAAATGTATTAAAAGTAAGGATATCTTATTTATCTCTAAGATGATGAAACAGCATGCATGGCATGTATTTTTAATTTATGATAAAATGACTTCCTTCAAATAGCTCCATTTAAATAATGAAAACATATGATTCCCATAGTTTTTGATGAAGGAGTATTCCTAAGAGTAAATTTAAAAAAACAAAAAACAACTGTGTTTGGCACTTTTATTGAAAAAAAAATATTTAGAACTTATGAACTCTATTTCTATAATAAGAAAGCTCTATAACATTGAAAATAAGTATTAGGTTTTTTAATAGGTGAAAATACTGACCAATGTTTGGACAGCATCTTATCACCTAAGAAACAAATGCTCACTGGAAATATAACATATTTCATCAGAAGAAAATAAGAGTCAATATTGCAAATCTTTCTAATCCTTTGTTTAAAAAAAACATAACTTAAAAAGCATCTAGCAAAAAGATATTCTAAAGTTTATGATATTATTCACAATTGCTTTTTTAAAGTTCTCTTAACTGTCATTTTCACACAAACACTACCACATCAGCCTTAAAATTTTAATGAACATACTACAAAAAAGTCAAAATGATAAAGATGATAAAATGTAAACAAAAAAGAACATTATCTTACATGCAATGGATAATGCATAGCATGACCAGACCCAAACAGCATGCATGGAGGCATTGTCAGGAAGAATTGGCAATATGCAGATCATGTCCCAATCCAACATATAAAGACATAGAGAAGAAAATGAAATTGTAAAAGGGAAAATGTCAATATATACCTTGTATTTTTTAAATGGCAATCTGGCTGACCATTCACGACAGGTACAGTTACTGAAAAATTAAAGAGCAGCATCTTCTAAGAAAGCAACAAGAGCCTTAAGAACTGGAAACCAGTTCCTGTACTCTCATTACTTTTGCTGATATTCTAAATAGCTAATATTTCTCATTTGTAAAATTTGAATATCAATTGACATAACTATCACACTATTTGTGGAAATAAAATTAAAAGCAGATTGCAATGTTATTGATGAATTTGAAATTGATATAATAGTGTTATTAGAAATACTACATATTTTGGAAATACTTCCCAAATTGAGAATTCTTATGTGGTTGCTAGTTTGCCATTTGAGGTTTTTGTAGAAGGAATACAAAAATAAACAAACCATTTTTCAGGTTGTTTATTTTTCAATTATATCACAATATTTACGTGCATCATTCGGGGTTGCCACAAAAGTAAAAATTCACTGAAATGTACATGACCACAAGAAGTATAATTTAAGATAATACATGAAAATAAACATGCAGAAAGAGTAACATAAAACAATTTAATATATCAATAAAAGTATAAACAATTTTAATTACTACATAAATCATAAAAGACATAAGAACTGGTCTAAAAGCATAAAATGCAGATTGCCATAGGATTCTAGAGCTAGAAGGTAAATAAAGCTTCAATGTCCAGTGGTTCTGAACTTTAGAACCTCTGGGAAGCTTTACAATATATTCAGATACCTGGGTTTCATCCCAAATCAAATTAAATCAGAATTTTCAGAAGATAAGAGCTGGGTATAAATGGTGTGCATGTGAGTGTAATCTCTATCTATCTATCTATCTATCTATCTATCTATCTATCTGGTTATCTCTCTTTCTATTTTTCTTTCCTCGGGTGACTATCCTGTGGGGGGCGGGGCAATAATTAGTTCAATCTTCCTAATTTTCAGATGAAAAAACTGAAATACTGCAGGGTTGAGTGACTCAGCCGATGATAAAGAGCTGGATATTAATAGAATCAAAACTAGATCTCAGTTTTTCTAATTCGTAATTTAATGATCCTTTCTTAGCATCATAACACCTCTCCATTTTAATGTCATCAATTTTGTAAAGAAATGAGAGGTACATATAAAATCTTAAAACATGTTAAATGCCCCTTGAAACTCTGAAATTGTCTTATTGAGCTGTATGTAATAAACTATAGGAAATATCCATTTATGACTATTATTTTTGGTGCGCTTATAGGAATATGCACAAATATAATAATTTTTAAATTTTGTTGCCAACAGAGAAAAGATTTTACCATGAGTTTGTCAGGCAATAAAATTTGATGAAACTACTTATTTGCAATTTTGGATATTTTTAACTAGCTGATGGGAAATTTCTCTAATATCTAACCCAATAATACATTTTTAGAAATAAAAATATATTTTGACTTAAAATTTATGATTTATAGAAACTGTCTTATCAGAACTGTATTTTTATTTATACTTAGAAATTAATTTTATGAGCAAATTTTTAGGATCATATGTATTTGACATTAATTTTCAGAGTATTTAACAACTTATTTCCTTTATAGAAAGCCATCTCATTATGAATACTCTGTTAAAATTATTTTATCAAAATTTGCTAGCAATCTTTGATTAGTTATTGTATAACCTTTGCCATCATTAATAACATTTTTCATCCAGTCAATTGAGAAATGATGCTCATATCCATCCCATGCTCTGAAAGCTCGATATCAGAAAGGCAGCTTTATAATAGCATAATCATAAGCTTTTAAAAACAGAAGCTTAATCTCAATTCTGATTTAGCAAATTTGAAAGCACTGCTAAGTCTAACTTCATTCACAGTTACCTGAACATTGGGTCTCCTTTTTCTTAAATTAATTGTTGGTATACCTACACCAATAGGCTGGAGCAACAGAAAAATGGTAATTCAACATTCTCCATAGCAACATAGGAAAAGGTGCTATCTTATATTTAGTTTTGACCAGATGTTTCTTGATTGGAAAAAAGTCTAGTTAATCGACTTAAAATTCAAAATACTTGGTAGTTATCATAGGATTCATGGTGAATCAATAAATAAAAAACAAGTCTCTTTCATGAAGAACACATTTTGGACTAGAAAAAAACTCAAAATTCTTTCTTTGAGCATAATTGTTGGTAACAATTTTCTTTTTTTTCCCCTGGAAGGCATATATATGCAAAGTGAGAAAGTTGGTTTGTCTCAACCTTTCTGCTGACTCAAAAAGGAAAAAAAGATAAATAGGAATACATTTAGATTTTACATAATCTAAATGTATTAAAGTATAAATATTTTCAAGTATTGAGAAGTTTTAATCTTAAACTCTTGAAAACTGTGCCTTCATTTGTATTTCTAAAATGATACCAAATATTTTTTCTGTGGAACTAATAAAGATTTTAACCATAATATTGTAGATTTATTTTAAATGTTGACTTCTAAAATGTAGATTACGGATATTTTCCTGTAGAATAAATATTTTAGACTGACCAAAATGACATATCTATAATAAGAATACCTGATCCAGTATTTCAATAAAACAAATGAAGGAAATTTAAAACGCATTTTGGAATAAAGCAGGATACACAATTCACTTCATCAAGATATGGTTTTGGTGATGACAGTATACTTTAAGTAATGTTTTCTTCAAAAATTAAATCTGTAAAAGGTTCATAGCTTTGATTATTTATTAGTATTCTGGGATTTTTAAAAGACACTTATCCTGCCTTCTACAAACTACAATATTTTACTGAAACATTTTGAATTAAGATTACAGTATCAGGAAGAAAACACAAAGCATTCGGATAGGAATTCTTGCAAAATACTGGACGTTTACCTTGTTAAATAATATAGGATACTATGAAAGAGAGTTTCATTTTGGTTTATTTCTATTGGTGAATTTCTGATAAAAAAGATTAAGATTAATTTGGTTAGTATATTAGCTGTTACCACATTGGTCCTTTCTATTTGTCAATATTTAAAACAGTTGCTTACACTATCTCATCTTTTTATGAGGATCTTGTATCAATCTGTATAGCATGCACCATCACCCACAGAATAAAAATCATGTTTAACCTGTTAATGATGAAAATTCACAGCATATTTAATTCATAAGGATGAATTTCAGGAAAAAAGAATACACTGTTCAGATATATCTCTTTTTAATGGTTTTCTGTATTAGTATTTTCAAATTACTTTCTATTGTATACTTGCTTTTAATAAAACCCTGCATAAAAATATGAAAAGCTAAATTATAATTTGGAGGTTAAATATAACCTGGGTTTTAATGGGGATTTCTATAGAATTTATATTTTGTTTGTAATTTTATAAATTTTAGTGAATAGAATGTTCTAAATATGAGGCAAATATATTTTGCTATCATTCACACAGTAATAAAACATTTTCCCCATAAATATTTGTTAGTAGTATGGGAAAACCATTTCAAATTATTACCTCTCTTTCACTATGATAACCTAAATTATTAGTACCACAAGAGAGACGGATATATGTTTGTACATGCATATATGCAAATATGTATTATTCTTTTTTTTTTTTTTTTTTTTTTTTTGGTCTGTGATATATCTTAAGGTCCACATCCATAAAGGAAGGGTCTCTCACAACCTTCAGCCCAGTACAATTTTATTGCTTTTAAATCACTTTAGTTATGGAAAAACAATTTAAAATACACTGGATATTTTATGTTGTATGTAAGTTACTAGAATAGCTTTTTTTTTATAAGACATAGAATTGTACAATACAGTGAACCCTATTGTAATCCACAGACTGTAGTTAATAGTACAATTATAAAAATGATCTTTCATCAATTGTAACAAATGTACCATATTGATGAGAGTTGTTAATAATATGGTAGGGAACTCTGTATTTTATGCATGATTTTTGTGTAAACCCACAATTTCTCTTTAAAAAAAATAGATGATGACGTTGGGAGCTTCTAAAATAAATAAATAAATAAATAAATAAATAAATAAATAAATAAATAAATGCACTGGATATCCAAAGACCAAAAGTAACAATACTGCAAAATTTTAAAAAATCTTAATATTTAAGAAGCTAAAAATTTCAACTATGACAAATCATAGGTAATTTAGCCAACTATAAACAATTCTATTAAGAGTACTTTAACATGTTTTTAAAGAGCTATGATAATGTAAAAAAAATGCTTCTGCCACAATTTATAATAAAATGCATTTACAAATAATGTAGCTGCATTTGCATATATAATATTTAGATCATGATGAATTTTATATGGAAATAAATTCCAAAGTGAGAAGAATTAAATATATAAATATATAACCCTTTAATATATTTATGCATTAAATACCCATGAGTATTAATTATTATTGATTGCATTACTTAAATCATGTATCTTTACATATAAATGTGTGAGTAAGCATGCATACAATTGTGTGTTTCTTAAAATATCAGGAATATTAAATACCCATGAGGTGAGGAGAGGGAGGTAGTATGCATGTGTCTGCAAATATTTCCTTCCAGCCATGATTTTATAACATCCTCAGTATTATCATGTAGTTAAACAATAACTTGAAGATGCTTATAAAACTACAATTACGTTAAAAAATATTTTGCCAATTTTCACTTCTAGATAAAAAAGTTTTGCCCTACCTTGGAAACAGTCATGACATGTTAAAAGAGTTGAATGAAAATATTTTATATCTTGGGAACACAGGCATAAGGATTAGGATGAACTAGTTCATTTACTGAATATTTTCACTTTCAGATGAACTGATTAATAAACACTTCTGGGGGGCAGATGTGGCTCAAATGGTTGGGTGTCTGTCTCCCATATGGAGGGACCTGGGTTCGATCCCCAGGACCTCCTGGTAAAAATAAAAAATTAAAATAAATTAAAAAAAACAAAAACAAAAAGAGGATGGGTAGAATAATCTATAGTGGAAATATTTAAAAATATAAAAAATAAATAATAAGTAAACGCTTCCCATTTCTGGAGTCTATCCCATGGAATTTTACTGTTGAATTTTATACATATCTTTACAAGCCTGTTTGCAAAGTAGAAAGAAAAACACTCTGGGATATGGAAAGCTGAGATAAATATCAGAAAAGGGCCAAGGAAATGTGGCTTAGGCAGAGAACATGTTTATCAAGTTCACACCACATTTGAGGAAATATCCTTCACTAATTTACTGTCTTTATCAAAGTCAGAAATCATATGTATGAAATTGAGTCAAATAATTTGATAATGGGTCTCTTCAAGATAGGAATACTGGCTCAGCTAAATTGATGAGAGAAAACAAAAATTGCTTTCACACTTTCATATATTATAAACTATGGTCTTGTCATCTAGTGAAGGAAGTCACGTTACAGACTGTTGTTTTGTAATAGCGCTATACAGCAAATTTAAAAATGACAAACATTACAGAATAGTAATCATTAATTTCAAAGAACTACTAATCACTGTAAACAAATTATATACATACCTTTGGCTGAAGATTTGGATGTAATAAAACATAACCATTAGGATCAATTGCAAAATAATAGCCATTGGGACACAGCTGAAAAATAATCAAGAAAGCTTAGATACAGTTCCATGAAGCACACCCAGAAGTCCACTTTCTTTTTTAAAAAATTTTCTTAAATATACCTTTAATAGATGAAGAAGGATATAGCATTCCCATGTTTTATTTTAAGAATGCTTTTAACATTTAGTTCCTTTGTTAAGATGCCTGTACATAATTTTAGGGAATTATTTAAGTGATATATGGACAAGCTAAATTAGTAGAGTTCTAAAATGTGAAAAGTATAAAATTGAAACTTACTGTAAAACGTGGTGTCAGTCTTTTAATGTCTTCCAAAGACACATCAATTCCCATCACCCCAAGAATTAGCTGGTTCTAGAATAAGATGGGAAAAGTTAGTTTACTTTATACCCCAAATTTACATATTTCTATAGAATTATTATCCAATTTCATCCTTTTGCTTTGAAAAAGGTTGTGTTACATACAAGCTTATACATATATTTGGGTGAAGCATGTGAAATATCAATTTATAAAAGTTTTCTCAGTTTTGATTGTTTTCCCACAGCTATATCATCATTGCTATTTAGCTTAACAAATGAAAGTTTGACAGTTAAGGCAAAAATAGAAAAGAAATATGAAAATTGTATTAGACACTTCTTGCACCCCTTATTCCTAAAATATGTTTTAACAACTACTGTAGAGACAGTAGCTATAATGTGGGTATGGGTGTATGTGTGTCTATATATATGAGAATAGGCTGACTTTGTGGTATATTATGATTAAGAAACCACAAAAATGTCCAGCTTGAAGATTTTGTGCAATAAGGGAAGACCACATATTAGATTTTTGTTGTTCATTGTATTTGTGAATGTATAACTAACCTGAAAAGTATGTGACCTTATTGGTAATAAAAATAGCAGAAATCCTTAAAACATTATTTCTTGTTGCCAATATTACTTTTGAATACAGAACAATGGAAATGATTTTATTCGAAGTTTTAAGTAAGGAGGTCATGTGATAAATTGCTATAAAAATATTCCATTGGGATATAAAGATGAAAACAGTGTTAAAATTTAAAATCTGGGATTTTTGTTTAAAGTAGCATTATATGAATTTATAAAAGAATGAACTGAAATGTGTTTACCAACAAAATTATAGAATCCAGTCAAAATTTATGATAAAAACACATAAATCTTTGTGTAGGTACCAAGAAAGTGAGAAAGATTAGTCAACAACCATGCTCTTTTCCCATGAACTGATCCTAGTCTGTGAAAAACCCCACATTAAAGCAATCCCTAAACAGTCCATAGTGAGAAAACTCATGTAATCTGTAAATACATATGAGAAAGAGTAAAGGATTACTATTTTATGGGTAACAATATTTAAAACCCACAGACATTTAAGAATGGTAGTGGGCATCCAAGAGAAATAACTAGTGTTTGTAGGGCCACATTAAAATAAAGCACTCAACTGAAATATATGATAATTTAACAAACAATGCTTAATTGCAATTGACTGAATTATACCATACTAGAAATAAATATCAATATGGGAATGTCACCCATATAATATAACGCATATATTGTAGTAAAAAAAAAACGAAACTTAGCTTCCTTAACTTCTCCTGCAGTCTTAAATTCCTTCTGAATCAAACTAATAGGAATGCAACCTTAATTTTTACATCAAAAAGTACTTACCAAATAAGAAAAAGGTCTTTCATAAGTACAAAATAAACATTATTTCAGAACTTTTGAGTAGACAGCATTTTATTGCACTGAAAATACGAGTGCTTAGAAATTAAGCATTTTTAAGAAACTCATTATTTTTGTGCTGAAACTTAAAAAATAGAGAAATTAAAGAGAGAATGAAGAGAACTTAAATCAGTTTTTTAATTTACATGGCGTTTGAAAAAATAAATTATTGTATGAATGGGAGTGAGGGAGGAACAATTCAATAAATTCACCTATGTACACCCGACACAAACACCATGGTTTTATTCTTTGGATTTTTCTTTTTGAACTCTGTGGATATCTTAGCCTCATTTTGAAAATGTGCACTCAATATTATTGTTCACTTATCATGTAATTACTCCCGGGGTCTGGATTTGTGTTCCCATCAGGACGTAGTTAGAGAGCTAAGTTGAATGGTAGCTCTTAGGGCCACAGAGAGCATGACCTGCGTTTCCTTTTTCCCAGGTGGTTATCACATAGGCAGCTGTTGCCTTTTCTTCTGACCTCACAAGACAGTTACATGTATGTAATTCTTTATGAAAATATCTTATCCACATTTTGCTTCAACGTCACAGTTTATCATTTATTTTTATTAATCTTATCAATTAACTTTTAACCTTTAAGTTTGCCATATTTTCATCTTGGCCGGTTATGTTGAAGACAGGAAGAGTTCCAGTAATGACAAGTCCCAGTTCCTAAAAATAAATTCAGAGAGAAAAGGCAAATTAAAATTTCAATTTAAACTTTGCCATACTGTATTAGCGTTTGGTTTTTCTGAGACTGCACTTTATAGTAGCCGTATAAAATCTGTGAAAAACTAGCAACTAATTTTTGAATAGGTATTGAAGCTTATTTTCCAAAAATTTCAATTCAAATGTCTCAGAAAGAATCAGGTTTATTAGATTCTTTAGAAGCAGGCAACATCTAAAATAAAACTCAACGAGAGCATTGCAAATAACTTAAAATAAAAACTATCAATGTGCACCAATGATCAACAGCCTTTAAATATTTCAGAAGCCCTGTCCATTTTTTTAAATCGTAGTGATAATACCCCTATACTAATACCAGGGGCCTCCATAAGCAGAGTGATACTAAGTAATTAGTTTAAATGATTTATCTACCTTCCCTGTTGTAGATTCATTTTTAACTCTTTCATGCCCTATACTAATGGCTTCATGCTAAATCACAAATGTGCAGAAGAAGAATATTATAAATAGAAGAAACATGCTATTGATACTGCATTTATGGAATATTCTAGGTAAATATTATGCTGTTTAAAAGAAGCAATATTGCTTCTACATAACTCCAAAATAAATGCTACTTTTAGCAACAGTAAAATGACGTAGAAAAGATAACTGCAAGCATAAAATATGAAATTGTCATAAACCAGTTTAGTATAACATAAATAATGATATGCTATTAATCATCATGTAGATAATTTCATTTATGAAATGAATCCATGGAAATTAGTTGAAATAAACTGACTTCCAAGTCAGAGATAAATTTTTTTATTACTAACATCAGGGGCAATTTTTTTTTTACCACTACTTCACATCACATTTTAAACATAACTACTCTAAGGAAATTTTGACTTTGCTAAGCCTAGAAAATATCAGTAATCTCCTTGTGAATAAGAACCCTATATCCAAATCTCCCAATTCCTATTCTGATTCCAGAATCAGCATGACCTAATGGAAAAAATGTCTTAGATAAGCTATGATTTTGAATCTGACCTGTGGGAAATCCCAAAGCAATGGGAACTGAATTAGCAAGGAAGGGTAATCATAGAGAGGCTTTCAGCAAAATAAAAGATACCAAATTGGAACAAATGAAAATTAAGGAAACAACTACATGTGGGTGGATAATGATACACATCTTGGCTCTCCATTTAGTCTACGCAAGGACATCCCACAGTGAGAACAACTTTGATTATTTATGCAAATGAATATTCACACTTACAAGCTTCCACTTCAATAAAGTCAGATTACAGATTAATTTATCAAACTGGTTTCCTCTTGGTGAACTTTGTATTTGAATTACAAAGTTATAACTTTAAAGCTATACTCATATCTATATCTTTATCTATTCTTCTCCTCCCCTCTGTGTATGTATGCATGTATATATGTTTACATGTATGTGTGCATGCACAGCTAAAACGGTTGTAAAAATGTCACCATAGTATAAAATAAGGTATATACAGATACACTATTTTCTTTGTATCACTTTTGTACAGAATACCATGATTTGCTTTTAAAAATGGTAATATGTATCCTAAAACAGGACACTAGAATAATAACATATTAGACTTAAGGCATTCATGGATGAACTCATTGATGCTCAATTGCCATTTTATCCCTCATTTATTAAGGACAATAAAATTGCACTCTCTTCCTAGGCACCACACAAATCATTAGAGAATAAAAAGAGAAATAAAACAAGATTTCTTCCCTCTTAGATTTATTTGATATTAATTTTCTAGAGTCCAACTCTTTTCATATCTTTCTTTTCATATAAAGAGACTTACTTTAGCTCCCAAATTAAATGAGAACAGCCTACTTGTCTGAGCCTTCTACAATATTGTCCAGGTCCTATTTCTTTTCCTTATCTCTCATTATCTCCAAAAGTGATTTAGCTATATCACTCCTTAAACATACCCAGAACTTCCCCCACTTTTGTCCTCTACCTTCTTTGTGTGCAACATTTCACTCTTCACCGCCAGTTGTAAAAAGCTTCCCTGGAACTATAGGTTCATATAAAATGTCACCAACTTATTAACCACAATCCCCTCCCCACCCTTCACCCCTGCAATATACGACTTCTTTCTTTTGAGTTTCCTAGGCTCTCTGCATTTTTCTCATGATATTTACTATAATTTTTCATGGACTGTGTTAATTTTTCCTTATTAATGTAACTATTGATTTGACAAACATAAACTATGAGTCTGCTGTATAGATTATAAACAAATGATTAAGTACCTGACGGGTTACTGATTTTCAAGCCAGTACAAAGAATGCTGTATCCACTGAATAGAAAATTTGTGTGCCCCTTATATCTTTTTTTTTTTCAAAATTTAGTTTCAGCTTATAGAACAGGACATTTAGAACCAACATTTCCTCCTGATGTGATTTGTGCTATCAGTAAGAACCTTACTAGCAATGCAGACATGCTGGTTAATGAACTTCTGGCCACAGGAAATACAACAGGGCATAATAATTGACTCCTCATGTCATACACTGTCCTGGGATAGATTTGAAAAAATGAAACATTTGACCATAGCTTTTGATGACTTTGTGACCTTGAGTAAATATGTGATGTCAAGAGGGAACACTGGAGAGTAATTTTAGCTAGGCTTGAGGTAAGCAAGCTTCATTTTATCTTTCTTAGCATGCAAGACTGCTGCTAATAGTGCCTATTTTTCTTCTAACTTCCTGTATATGTTTATTTTACAAGAACCAAATGATAAGCAATTCTAAATGGATTGCATTTTGTTCTTTGGGTTCATCATTGCACTTAGAAATCTAATACCGTGTATGATTGAACTCCAAGTAGGGAAAGGGATTATTGGATCAGCATTCAATCTTCAGAACTTGGCATTTTGAGATTCTCCAATAAAGTATGTTAGAAAATCATTAAAGAAGTCCTCTTATTAAGATTAAGCACATGTATGATAATTACTATTTATAACTCTCATATCATAAGACTATAAATTACATTAAAACAATGTATTGATATTCTTGGCTGGACAGTTTTTGGTTGTGTGTGGAGGGGAGGGGGCTGACCTGTGCACTGTAGGGTGTTTAGCAGCATCCCTGGCCTCTACCCACTAGATGCCAGAAGCTACTCTGTCCCCAGCCATGACAAACAAAAATGTCTCCGGACATTACCAAATATACTCTGGGGGACAAATCACCCCCAACTGAGAACCAGTGCTTTAAAATATGATGGAATACCTTAAAATGTCAATTATGCAATGGACAATTTAATAGGATTTTGTTATTTCACAACAGACTTGACCACATCAAAGGCATATTTCCATAAAATGCCTGGGTTTCAATCTAAAGTTTGAATCCATATGTGAAGAGGTGATTAGGGGTTGCTACGATTTCAGCATAGGGTAAGAACTTTACCAATATAATTGCACAGACATTTCGGTTTTGGTGGGTGTGGCCATAGTTGTGGAGGTTTTAAATGCCTCTGCTAGTTGAAGTCTACTTTGAAAACATATCTTCAAAATTCATGCTCAAAATGTGCAGTAAAAGATTCTAAATTGTTCACATGGTTTTGAGCATTATATTTTTTTGCATTAAAAACTTAAAAAAGTATTAAAACACCCATGATTTCAATATTCTAGGTTGGGAATTATAGGTTGTAATTCTACATTCTTAATGTATCAACCAGAAAATAAAATGACATTTAATGTTTGTGGTTCTCTACTACATACACATCTAGGTTTTTATGTCAATTATCTGAATTCTGGCAAAGAAGTTTGTGAGAGAGGGAACCTTAGAAAGAGTTTATTGTAGGTCGTAGCGGTGGGGGGGAATGGAGGAAGAGAAATAACACTTAGAAAGAAATAGAAATTAGCTTGTGTGCCTTTGTTATGATGTTAGTCTTTGACAGAACAACCCACCATCTTACCAGTGCATCCAGATATACATTCGTCCATTGCACTTGCTTAGCTTTTTCTCCTGCTAAAACCATCGGTCTTCCCAGAACATCCAAATATTCCTATTTATATATATATATATAAAAAGTTACATCATTACAAACTAGGAATGCTGTGATTAAAAAAAAAAAAACCTCTAGGACAAGGGAAAAATCTAGATTTAATATGAATGTGGAATCAAAATTATTAAGAGATTATATAATCATTCCTACTTTGGTTACTCCATAAGTGATATGTCTACATACTTTGAGAAACAATATTTAATTTATTTTTACAATCTATCTACCCCAGTGTTTTCTGGTAACAATCAGAGCATTCTCTTTTTGAGCCAATGATAAGTGAAAAACATTCCTTGTGCATTGTTTTATGTTAATCTAAACTATTTGAGGCTCTATGATTTACTGGGTGGAATTGAACAAATTTGAAATAATAAAGCAGCCACATGCTTGCTTTCATATCACAGATTGTTTGGCTGAAATTCAAAATTACATTTAAACATATCAAAAAATAAATGAAATACTGTGCCAAATCTAGACATCAGACTAAAATGCAGCTGCTGTTTCATTTCAACATTCAATGTATTCAGTATTCATTTCCACAAATGCAGTGTTACTTATGGTAAATTTTAATTTAGTCTATTTTATAGATCATAAGCTATGTTTAAAATTGAGTAATTATTTTAAATAGTAATTTATGAATATTTTATAATAATATATATTTAAATTAATCATTTCATTCAACAAAAAGTTATTTATCAGGCATATTTTCAAATGAATAGCTACAGAAAACGTATCTCTTTGTTATAACTTTATTTTATTTTATTTTATTTTATTTTATTTTTTTTAAAGATTTTATTTATTTATTCATTTATCCCCACCTTGCTGCCCATGCTCGCCGGGTCAGCCAACCACGCCGTGCAGGCAGGCTTTGCCTTCACCAGGAGGCCCCGGGAACCGAACCCGGGGCCCCCCATATGGTAAACGGGAGCCCCACTGATTGAGCCACAGCCGCTTCCCTATAACTTTATTTTAAAGGTAAATGGATCTACAAGTTATTTTGGGAGATGTTTAAGTTCTGATTAGGGTCAAGTTTAATTTATCTAGAATAATAATTGTTTAATTTTCTATGTGGTTATTACAATTTGAGGAATCTCATTTAAATAATTTTCAGTACAGCCAACATCAAATTACATGAGATGAGACTGTTGGTAAATTTAATTTTCTTTATTGTCCATGATGTTTTTAACACCCAATAATAAACATGTGCTCACTTTCCCCCTGAATTTTGAATGTTTGAAAACACTTGGACTCTTGATGAAATAAAAGCCAATATATTACCATGATACTAAAGTATTTTAATACAATTGTAATAGTACAAATCTTTTTTGATTCTCACCTATTATATCCTCATTGAGCGCATTTTGTCAAAATATGCAGAAAAGAAATATCTTATTCTTTGAAAAAATAATCTAAACAAGTTTTAAATAACCGTACCTGAGTATTAATTCTTATGGCTCCAATGGATGGAATTTCATAATAATAACCTGAAATATATATAAAAATATTCCATTATTTTAAAAAGGGCCATAAAATCATCTCATGTCTTTGTAGCAGAAATGAGTATTTTCCATTTCTAATTGAGCCAAACCCTAAAATATTAATACCATTGATGAAATTAGCAAAAGTTTGATTAATTTATATTCACAACCAATGCAAAGACTTCATGTGAAATTTTGCTACATTTCTTAGAATAGTAAATAATAAACATTATTCTTCTACAAACAGTATGGAACCTGAAGTCATTAAATTAATTTTTCATTTGAGAAGTTATTAAAGATGCATGATGCTTAAGTATTTGATAATTACTATTTTTATATAAAAATATTTGCCTAAACATAACTAAGCTTCAGGAAAAAAAGGTTGTTTTTGTTGCTAGGTGATCACACTTTATTTTTCAAATAACATCTTGATTTTTCTGCGTATGAAGGAAAACTGGCTATTTGCATAAAATTTGAGTCACCCAAGAAATAAGAAGAAATAAAAACAACAAACAACAATGTAACCACTAAGAGAGAAAAATGTGTATGTCACATTTTCTTATATCTGGTTTTACAAAATTCCTTCATTTCTAATTTTATATGTGACTATATTTGATATAAATACCATTGAGTATCATTCAATATAATATATTATTTTAGAAATATACAATGGTATGATCAGATGTCTGGATTTTTATATAAATAACACTAAAGTCAAAGTGTGTTGTATGTGTGTGTTTTCATTATAGGAAACATGTTCAGAATATTACTGTCTCATTTCCCTTCAATGTTAGCTACAATTATAATATGAAGACTTAAGAACAATTATCAAAATGTTTTTTCATTTAATAACATATGGTCAAGAAAACAGATGTTACCTTTATTTTCACATGCCATCCACTGAATAGGTCCTCTGTCATAATTATGTTGACCAACTGAAAATGTGAATACACGTACCTGAATGAATGGAAGAATAGGTATCTGTTAGTCTGAATAAAATTTAATTAATAACAAAACCAAACAGCTGAAGTAAAAAACAGAACAAAACAGTTAATTAATACATCAAGAAAATTAAGGCCAGTAAAGAATTCAGGAAGGCAAAAAAGAAGGAAACCACATGATCTATTCTAAACATAAGACTCCAGTTGCTAATTTAGCATCTGGGTGTCCTATGCCATATTCCAATCTTCAAGCAGAAATCATGACTAAGATTCCATTAGTAGAAAAGGGCCAATCCAACTTCACTTGGCTCACCCAGTTAAAAACATACGATGAACATAAGGAGTCCTTGCAAGGATATATTTTCCTGTTTCAGAAGTATGTGGTTATGAAAAATTATACGGAAAAGTTATTATTATTCTAGTTGCCTAAGGCTATTAAATTTAGGGATGGTTTTGTTACTTTCACACTATGGAAATATTTAGGATGCATATCTATTATGGATGTTAGTATGTTATAAATAATATAAATATTTTAAGCTCCAAGGATTTTAAACAAGAACCAAGTATGTTGATTGTTTCTTCTAATGTGCTAAAAAGTACACAAATATTTTTTAAAAATTCAAATAAAATTGTTTTTAAATTGTAGTAATTTAATTATTTATTGGAAGTAATTAAATTTAAATCGCATAAAAATATAGAAGACAAATTCAATTGCAGTCAACAAAATGGCTATTTAACATATCTTAATTTTCACTAATTTAGTAATCTAACTAAAGCAATACTCGAAGTTCAAAATTTGAGCTTTCACTAAAGATAAACATACAGAAAATCACTTTTCCATGATTTCAAATTCTGGTTTATGACATTATTAAAACATGAACTATGTTAAGAGCTTTTTCCCTAATTCATGTTGATTGGCTATTTGAAATGACATTTTCTAATTGTTTCATCTGTTTTATCTTTTGCACATGATCCCAGAGCACACATCTCAAAAGACACTTCACATCTGTTCTCTGTTCTTTGACTGGTCTTGGCCGTGCAGATCACATCATAACAATCCCTGCCCAAAACGAAGATCGGGATGTTGCTGTTTCACTTGGATGGGGGTTTAATGTGGCCCACTCTGAAGTTGTCCAAGTTTGCCTGAACTAGCTATTTAAGAAGCTATTTGATGAACACATCTGAGTTTTAATCACCCAAATTGTAAGGATATATGACTGGTTCTCAGTTAAGAGTACAAAAGTTGATAACTTGAACTTCAAAGTTGATCTGTTCTTTCTTTCTCTCTCCTGGAATTCCCCTCAATGGAAATGCTTTCATTTTTTTTAATACTTTAGTTGGATCATTTTGGGGGACTAGCTATATATTTCAATGTAGTGTTAATGCTTACATAGTTGGGCTTATTGTTAAATGGAAATATTTTTATGAGCAGATTGGCCACCCTTACTGATAACTCAATTTAAATGCAATACCTTAAACAATCATCACATGAAATTCAGAAGAGGGGGAAAAAACCAGATGCTTTGAAAAACACTTGGGGGTCTCCTTCATAACTAATAATTGAAAGCATGCCTAAAATTTCATTTTAAAGCACTGCTTTGTCTACTTGTTCCTGTTAGCACTACAATGTTTTAGTAAGATAGTTTTTTGTGATTTTTCAGTATGAAGAAATAGATTAATAAGACTACATGAATTATGATGCATATATCACTGGAAGGCAAGTATTTCCAATAACATAAGGTTATACTTAGAGACACACTGTGTGTTTATTTTGACTGATGTTATTCATCAAATAATCTAAATAAACATATAACTCAGTCAAAAAACCATAACATTTAAAACAGCTTGTTGCTTTATTTGTTTTACTACAAAATTTTGTCTAACTGCCATATATTTGCCTATGTGGAGTCCACAGAGGATGTCAAAATTATGGAGTTTGGGATCAGGGCTAGGTGAGGAAGTTTACTTCTATTACATGTAATTAAAATTTTATAAAAGTTTTAAACATGCTAAATGAATTTTTTGTTTGTTTGCCTCTGTTAGTTTTTGCACACAAGTCCTTTACAAATGTATAATTTATACTCCTTTTTCCAGTTTCCATGTTCCTTACTGTACATATTTTTAAAGACACTATTTGTCTGCCATTTTCTTCTTATTATTATTACTAAAATCTTAAGAATTACAAATGAATCCTTCTCTTTATAACTTCTGCAACTGCTCTGACATTACAATATTTGCAAAATCTTTGTAAATATCTAAGATGCTTATTTTTGAAATTTATACACACACCACATATATTTAATGATTAATAGATTATTAGATTATCTTAGAACTTGTCCAAAATGGTTTTATAAATATATATTTGGCTGAGAAAAAGTTTAATGTAAACTACTTAAAGTTTTGAATTCTTTATATTACAATGAAAATTGATATATAAATTATTCCAATCCTATATGCCATACACATATTGATTTTTTGGCTTCACTTTAAATATTTTAGTCAACTGTATAATAATGACTTTAACATTACTGGTTTCATAATCATTTTGCATTACACATCTTATAATGTGAAGACATAATGAACTAGTGAAACTGAAAAGATTCCTTGTGCACACTAAACTTCCCATTTAATGCTACCCATGATTTCACTCCTCCTATTCTATACTATATTACTGCCACCCTGTGGAATAGTTAGTGAATTAACTCTAAAACTCTAGATGCCAAAATCCAAAGATGATGAAATATCTAGGGGATTGCTGTTCCCACCCACTCCAATCTGTTTTCCAGTTCTTTACATTTACTGTTCTTGTTTAGTTATAATTGTGGAAAAAAGGAAAAATAAAATGATTCCTTAAAATATGCACAGTTTTAAATTTAAGGTAAATTGCACAATCAAGATGTGTATGTTATGTTTAGAGTTGTTCTTTTCAAATTGGTGTTATTTTCATGGTTCTACATAAAAGCAAATAAAATGACATGCAGAATAACTCAAAATATTTAATGTGTAGTCACACAAGCTAGATATTTCATCTGAAGTCTCCATTAAGCAAATTACTTACTTTAGTCCATTGTCTACCACAAGGTAAAGTGAACTTTTGTGTTTGGGGAAAATTCCCTTGCCTATTCCTAGTAGTACTTTTATGATCACAGCACTAAATTTATGTAAAAAATGCAAACTGGAAACTTCCCATTCTGGCAAAATGTCCCTAGAAAATGTGCTAATGCTCCCCAACTAATCTGTGTGATTTTAGGCTGATGTTTCAACTGTTTGCTTCTATGAAATTTTCAGTGCAGGGCCATATAGGAGACATACACAATCATATATGGCTTTGACAAATATTTTTCATAATGCTGAATCCAAGCTCTTAAGAAAAGCTGTGAGGTTGGATGTAGCTCAACTGGTTGGGCGTCCGTCTCCCATATGGAGGGACCCGGGTTCGATCCCTGGGACCTCCGGTAAAAAAAAAAAAAAAAAAGAAAAGCTGTGAAGCTGGTGTTGAATAAAGGTGGGGATGGTTTACAACAGTTCCAAGACTGCACACATCCCAGAGTTTAGCATCTATTGCAGTGCCTTTCACATAAATAGAAATAAATATTAATGAACACAAGTGATTGGCCAAATGGATAGTCTCTACTTCTTGCCAGAGGGATCTAAGACAAGCTCCTTTGTGTTGTTCAACATATAAATCAGTTAATAATAATATATGAGAAGAGCAGAACCAAGACCAGGCTAGAATCCTGCTTGACTTTTATAATTTTGGCAGTTTCATTATACTTATATCAGAGTAAATACTTAATCTTTTTATTTTATATTATGCAAACTTGCTAAGTGGAGCTGAACAAACTGTTTCAGGCAAAATAAAGTATACTTAATGCACATCATTTGTGTACTGCTTTAATTCTAGAAAAAAAAAATTCGCCCTTTTCTTGACTCATGCTAAATAATAAAAGCATCTCATAGAAACAATAGTAATCTGGGAGCAGTTTTAATAAAAATAAACTTAAAACAATTAAAATTTGGACTACAATGTTAATTATAAATATATATGATTTTGCTTTCAGTTATTTCAAATAACTACTTTTTTCTGAACAGAATAATATAATTCTAATACTGACCTACTTGATCAGAGGAAAATTTAATTAACAGCAAATTTAGTTACTTAAAATCATACTACTGGTTTGCTTCTTAAAATATACTACTGATTTATGACTTTACCCTACAGTTCTTGACTCTTACTAATCTGTTTTTTATTTTGTTTTGTTTGTTGAAACCTAAAATGCTTGTCTTCAATTAAGAATTTTCTGAAGCCACAGGGTCATTCTATTTTAAAAAGCCAGAGGAATTTCTTGTTTCCCAGCAGAATCCGGTTACTGGAAACTGTCACCTAAACAATTATCAGTTACCCAGAGTTCAAGTTTAATTTACAATAGGCAGATCTCCAAGGAGTAATGGAAATGAGACTATGAAGAAATTGGGCCAATAAAACTAAAGTAAAAACTTCAGCTATAGAAACATGTTAACAAAAATGATGTCAGAGATGGGTTTTATTAATTTATTCCATGTACTAAATTTTATGGCACTCAGCCTATAAAAATAGTAGATTGGACTGGATATTTTAGGAGAAAATTCTACAGTGGTTTCCATAATTCACAAATATACCAAAATTCAGGGGGTTTGAACAACTTACATCTCTAGTTTTATAGCATTATAAAATAAAGTGTCCAAATTCATCTTTAACACTTGATTTATTTTATAAAATCCAACAGTCTGAAAGGTACTTGAAGCCAGCAGTTTTGATGACTTAGTTTAATCCATCTTGGGCTGATAGTGCTCCAAGGAGCCTGTTCCTGTGGCGTGAAGTCTTGCCTGACTGACAGAGGGAAGGCTTTTGGATGGGTAAGTGATGACTGGCATACCCACAAAATTACCCAAGGGTAAGAGAAAAGCAGACCAGCCAGGTGCATTACACACGAGGCTATGAAATTTGGACTGTTGATCATTTAAATCCTTGATTCTGTCACTTAGTAGCTGCGTAACTTCCAGTAAGTTACTTAAATTCTCTATTCTTGGTTTTCTTATGTCCAAATGGGGATGATGATGATGATGATGGTGCTGATGGTGATGATGATGATAACAATAATAATTTTATCATATGGTTATTCCAGTAATGAATGAAATACTAAATGTAAAGCACTTTTATTATGTGGAAAATTATAAACTTGGTAAATATTGCCTATAGTAATGAAGACAATGACAATGATGATGACTACAATGTTGTTTTCTATGGACAAACTACCAGAATTCATTGAGGTAATATTTTCATTAGTGGTTCATGTCTAAAGAAAAACTCAAAATGACATCCTTCTAGAGGGGCAATTTTGGCTCACTTTATTACATTTGGCAATAAATTCTAAAAAAAAGGGACCAATATTGTCTAAATGCCATATGAAATATCTGCATGAGATTTCCCAGGTTCTGACAGAGGCAAGAGTTTAGTCAATGTTTAATTTGTTTAATTAAATAACACAAAACAGCTCTTTAAAAATGAAAACAAAATGTAGCATTCATATAGGTTTTACATATATGATCTTAAAGAACCAAGTTGATATTTCTGCCACTTGTCTTACATGTGGATGCATATCATAGTTGCACACCTTGGAAATATACTGGCATTTTAATGTATTGACAATATCTATTAAAAAAATCACCCTCTCACATTACCAGATTGTGAGGAAGTGATTTGGGGTTCCCTTTCTCTCCTCATAAATTTACAGAATATAATAAAGCAGGAATAAGCTATGGGCACATTGTGTTTCAAAGCAATTTGTAGCTCTGCAAACAAGCTAAGAATATCATCAGTTGAGAAGTCAAAAAATAAGTCATACAGCATTTTTTTTTCCAGATGTTCTTCTTTAGTAATTCCAAATATCTCACTTCTACTAATAATGAGAATACTCATGAAAATCTCCGTGTTGAATTGATTAGAGTGAAGGAAAAGGTGACATCAATACAATTGTTTATTATATAAATTTAAGTTCAAACCACTTTTTACTTACTAAATGATTAAAATGACAAATATAAGAGTCATTGAGGGAGTGGATGTGGCTCAAGCTGTTGAACACCTGCTTACCACATGGGAGGCCCTGGGTTCCGTTCTCGGTGCCTTCTAACCAAAACAATAACAAAAACAAAAAACAACAAACAAAAGGAAAAACCAACTCAAGGGAGTGGATGTGGCTCAGAGGTTGAACACTGGCTTCCTTTAAACAAGGCCCCGGGTTCAATCTCTGCCCCAGTACATCCAAAATAAATAAATAAATAAAGTCATGGAACATCTCTATCAATTTTACTCCAGATTCTAAATACAAGAAGAACATTACTGTTTTAATTAGTGCCTTCTAAAAGAAGAACAACATTATTGAGTTTTGCCTAATATTTATGTTTATTACATATTTACTATGTTCAACAACTATTGTGCACCTTCTGTGCATTGACTACTATGCTTGGCTCAATGATAAGTTTACAAAATAACATGGAGCTTATAATAGAGAGGGGTATTCAAGATAAAAAGTACACAAATACATAATTAAAATAATCAAAAAGGGTAATTTGGGAGAAAGAAAGCAAAGATGAAAGAGGATCTGAAATAGAGAATGATGAAGGAGGTGTCCAGAGAAGGACTGAGTGGGGAAGACCCCTCTGCAGAGATACACTGTAGGCAGAGTCCTTAATCCATGAAAAAAGCAAATTAGTGTCTTTACTGGCATAATTTTTAAACACATAAAACGTGCCACCCAATTCTAGGTGGTAGAATTCCATCTAGAAATTATTTCAAGTGCATTTTCTGCACTCTAAGGTTTATGTCATGTTAGATACTTTGTGTTTGGTGTAATACTTAATCTTATTTCACATTTGATTTGTTTTGCATGCTAAATTAAGGACCCTATAAAATGCATGGAAATAATACTACTTAAACCTGAAGAAAATTTACCTAAGATTTTCCTTACTTTAGAGAGTGAATTGTCAGCATTATTTTATTCTAAGAGCAACAAATATAAATAGGTGCTGTTAGAGACCTAGACACACACACACAGATTGCATTTTAAAATGATGGTATGTTTACTGACAGGGCCAATGTTACAGTTTCATCAGCAGTCACCTTTTCCAGCTATACAATACCTCCAGCATAATTAATATACTTGGTTTTTATGAAAGGCATAGCTCCCATTCTGAAGGTGGCAATCCTTTATAAACTTTTGAAAGTACCAAAATATCTGAAATTAAATTTGAGGTGCTGTGCATTAGAAATTTTATTGAATATTTTACAAGGCCAAAAATGAACATAGCCTTCCATTATTGTATGTTTGAGCATTCATCCCAAAGGTTTCTACTGCAAAGAAAAGCAGTAGAGAAGGTGATGAATTATTTCTCTATGAATTATTTTCCTTACCATCTGTTGAAAAATTAATTGACAATTTTCACTCTAACTATATAAAACACTTACACAGATTCACCCATTTGTAACTTGCTCTGGATTTTTATAGGCTGTAGATTATTTCCCTCTACTTTGAATCTGATAGCAAAACAAAAGAGAACTTGTCAATCATTTTTTAACTTATAAATTAATATATTTATTGTTAGATGACTACATTTGCTATGCATTCTTTTTATTGAAAAATATTCTACATCTATTGTGCTTTTTTGTCTGTTTGTTCTTCTCATTCAAATTACGTTATTTTGAAATTTTCATTTTATTAATTTTGAATGCCTTTGCATTTTTTGATTGATTCTAAAAATTAAGCTAAGAATCAGAGAACTATTTCCTAGCAAGCTAGACAATCTTAAGTGTGTATTGCTAACCAATACCTTTGCTATTCTACAGAAAATCAAACATCTTTAAGTTTGCTAGCCCTGTGCATTATCTTTCAACTATGTGTCTGGTTTTACTTTCTTTTATTCATTTGTTTGGATTCTATGATAGAATTCGTTTTAGTTTTGGCACTGTTTTTAAGTAGGTCTCATACACATGGGTGAACCCTGAGGAATGGCATTGCTGCAGGTAAAGATTAGAAAGCAAATGTGTTTTAATTTGGAACAGCTGTGCGAGGAGATTAACATGGATTCAGTTCTAAAGCCGTACCTATCTATAATCAGGTAGATTAATTCTCCCAAAGTAATACATTTCACAAAAGAACCCAAACATTTTGTTCCAATTCTCAAACATTTTGGCTTCATTAAATTGGGCCATATATCTGTAGCCTCATTCATCAGCTCTCCGATGTACCTCATCTCACCCACCTGGGTTGCTCTGAACGATTTCTGATGTCATTTGGATGAAAAATGAGTGGAAATGAAGCATTCAGCAAGCCACATTAATACCAACAAGCGGCTTGGGGAAATCGTAGTATTCAAAATGTAGCTTTAAGTTTTGTTTTTGTTTTTTTAAAGAAAGCTCACCAAGCTTTCTTTCTGATTTTGCAATTATATTTTTAACTACAAGTGAACATTTCTTTTAAAGCATGTTTGTTAATAAAGTTATATACAAACGTAGAATTTTAAAGGGCACAGAAAGTTTATAATTTACTAAATTGATCTAATTTCATTTTTACACTTTGACCATTTGAAAGATAATATTTTGCGTGGGTAGTAAACTTCTGAGTTGATAAATTTGCTATGTAGCTAATAATAATTTTGCAGGTATGGAATTGGTCTGTCATACACATTCTGAAGAAGCATTAGGTGACAAAGATAGACAACTCTCGTTCATATTGGTACCTATGGACTACAAATCTCTCAGACAGTGTTAGTGGGTCTGGAATGGAGGGAGAAGTTAGAAGCATTCCTTAATCCATCCCCGCATTTGAAGCCATATTTGAAGGCAGTGGAAAATAACTTTTGTACATATACACACTATTTTATAGTATATTCATATATACACTATATATACACACATATAATGTTTGGCACAAACAATGGACTATGGAATTGTTGTTGTCTTAATAAAATACAAATGCACTCAAAAGCATAACTGAATTAATAGGGGTTGTCTGCCATTACCTATTTTGACTATCAGTAGATACAAAACATGCAAATACCAAGAAATATGTTTTTGTTTGAACAAGATTTTCCCAAATGAGACGTGGGAAAACATTGAGCTTAAAAGTAGGATGCCTATGAAATCAGGAGTTACAATGCTTACAGAAATAAAATTCTTACTTGTCCATTCCAGAAACCTGTGCTCTCTATCTCTCTCAATCCCACTTCATTCAGGGACGTCCATCATTTAGTCTTTTCTCAGTTTAAAACTATCAGTTTTCCTTGTCCATGTATTCTTTTCACTCACAAATAAAAATTGTTAGGCTCTTACTTCTTAAAACAAATATGTATATACACATATGTGTGTATGTATGTGTGTATATATATGCATGTATTAACAATATAGTATCTAGTTTCAAGATCATATTAATTTCTATCTTGGAGAAACAAGATTTATTAAAATGTCATGGAAACTACATACTAACTACTTAACTTCTGATGTTGCCTAGTCATTAATACAGAGTGTGTTTCCTTTAGAAAAGTTTGTGCCCTTAAAGATCAGCAGTCAAAATGTAAATAGACAAACCACAGGATCCTTGAAGTTGAATAAGATTTGATTCATCAGTTTTACAAAAGTGAATGTGATAGGGATCATTTATTAAGTAGTTAATCATGTTGTAAAATGTAAACTTTTGTTGAAAAAGTTGAGTTCCTGTGAAGGAGGACTAGGATGAGAAACAGTGTTTCAAAAAATATTTAGATTGGACAATTTTATGAAGAATCTATAAAAAAAGCCTTAAGTCAGTAAATTCTTCATTTATTGAATTGATTGAACAAAATAGAGGGTGGAATACAATTGCTTCCCTTATGATATATAACCTCTTATATTGCTGACAGAAACACACACACAAATACAATACTAAACAAAATAAAAACTAAGTATATGTTTCCATGACATATTAGTTGTGGTAATTCTAGATGCAGATAATGTTTTGGAAGAGCCAAAAAAGGAAAAAATGACAAATTTAGATGAAAATTATCTCTGCTATTATACAATTTTATTCCTTTATTTAAATTTGTTTAAAATTGTACAATCATTCCTTTTAAAATGAAGATAAAAATTTCAGGTGCAAATTCTGATATAAAATGGTAAAACTCATTGCTGTTTTTGTTTTAGAAACTTTTCTTTTTTGAAGAAAAGTATCCAGAGGTGAACAAAATTTCTGTTGGTAAGTTTGGGTAATGGAATAATAAAAGAAAAGATGGCTTATCTAAACTTATATCCATTAGGAAGTGATACAAGGAGGGACTTGCAATTGTATGCCTTTATCATAAAATACTAAATATATTTAAAGTTATATTAAGTATAAGATGCTAAAAAAATCTCTTCCAAATGACCTGTGTCAGAATAATTAGGCAGAATTTTGAGTATTTCATTATATTCAAACAGAATTTTCTATTATTTTATTACTTTTGAGTTCTTCAAAATGTGGTAACCTTAGATTATTTAGAATATTTGAATAACAAAAACATCCCTTATCTGAGTTATATTTTGTAATTATGAATTTGTCCTTAAACAGAACTCATGTTTCTAATTTATTTTTAGATATCCTCAATCTTTTTGTTGCCATGGACTGAGAATTTATGCTTCTGCTAGATGCCTAGAGTACAAAATGAAAGGGGACTCTGTAATCTAGGGAGAGGACAGATGAGAGATTCTGTGGGTAATGTCCAGTGTGAGTGTCATGTGGGGCTTTGCTCAGTGTGCCCTGGGATCCAAGGCCAAGCACTAACCAGGCCTGGGGATCAGGGACATCCTCCAGGTGGTGATGCTTGCCCTGAAGTTTGAACGATGTGTAGCAGTTATTGAATAAGGCAAGTAATGGACCTTATTATATGCTTGATTAATGCATCTGACCATTACTTTTGATTCCTGTGATTTGTCTGAAAAAACTATTCATAGAATCAAGTATAATCACTTGAAAGAATTCACAATCTACTTACAGCTCAGTCCCTTTACCAACTTTTTAATAAAGGAGTGGCTACTCTATACCATTAAAACCACCAGTTATAGGGAGCTGAAGTTATTGAGCGTCTGCTTCCCACATGGGAAGTCCCGGGTTCCGTTCCCACTGCCTTCTAGAAACAAGCAAAAATAAACAAAAAAAAAAACAACTCAGGGGAGCTGATGTGGCTCAGTGGTTGAGCACCGGCTTCTCACATATGAGGTCCCAGGTTTAATCCCCAGTCCCATTACCTCAAAAACAAAACAAAACAAAAAAATAAAACCTGTTGTTAATAAAACAAAAACCTGTTCTTTGCATCCAACTTATGTCATATGATGTTAAACTTTTGTCATATGGATAACTAATTGTTGAGTATTAAAATTGTGATTATTTTGAACTTATATGAGTTTATATGTTTTCAATTCTTTGATGATTTTCAAATCACATATAAGCTAAAGAGTACCTAAGAGGGTTTCAATGTTCCAAAATTTTTCTCAATACTTTCCCCCATTATTTATAATATTTTATCTGCCAAATCATCTGCATGAATCAATTCATAAAAATCACTTGGAAAAATCGCAGTTTCAATCAAAGCTGACATTGTCCACACTGTCAGCAAAGTCAGCTACATGGATGAACTTTCAAAATAGTTACATCAGTCTCCAATACTTTCCTATTACAGCAAAACAAACATTGAAACAAATACGTTCTAGTACAAACCACTGATCTTCACAAACTTCACTGCTTATTGAAAGAACATATATCCAATATGTTCACAAACTTCACTGCTTATCAAAGGATTTGCCTTTGATCTTTTTTTGAAAGAAATTGGTTTTCAAATGAGGATGTGGCTTTGCTGTTGTGAATTGCCTTACTTGTAACTCTAAAAATTAATGTCTAAAGGGAATATGTTTCTTTAGTATTTTTAGAATCTTCAGTAATTAAATGACATAATGACTTTATTCCAGAAAAGTTGGAATTGCTCCTATTTTTCCATTTTCTTCTGGTTTCCCTCTTCCTATAATATTTTCTTAGTTAGAATCTATTCAGTGTAGGCCCTATTCAATATATAAATAGGACCTACAACTCGAAGTTACCGTATTAAATATATTAGTCACAAGATAACCGGAATCTCATAAAGATGTTATATTTAATAATTCTCTATTTTGGTCATCGTCTAATAATCTATGATCCCTATGATTTTGTAATTGGCACAATAACGTTTTTAACCAAGAATATCCTCTCACCTTCCTGCCCATCACTATCTCCTTAAAACCACTTAGATCAAATTTAAAAATAAAATAATATAAAATTAAACTTACTTTTTTGTCTTTGTTATATTTGGCAAATATCTCCTGAGCTCTCTCTTCTCCACCATCCGTGAACAGCATGATAATCTTATTGCAGTTGGCTCTGGAAACATTGTACTGTTAAAAAGATAACAATATGCACACCATTTGTAATAAAAGAGAGGAGACATACAGCAATATGAAAAGAACATGAACACTTAAAAGTAATGAGTGAAATACCTACTCAGTCAGTGCATTCTAAGAGCTGGCTCCTGGGAAAGGCCAGGCCTACTCCCACACAGGGCCTCTACTCCCTCTGCCAGTAATGTTCCTCAACCCCTACATTAAATGTCATTTTATCAGTGAGGTCCTTTCTGACAACTAGGCCTTGGATTGCAACTAGATTGCAACCTCCTACCTTGGCTTTAGATTTTTTTTAAAGATTTATTTTTATTTATTTCTTTATCCTCCCCTTGCTGCTTGTGCTCACTGTGTCCATTTGCTATGCATTTTTCTGTGTCTGCTTGTCTCCCTTTGTTGCGTCATCTTGCTGCATCAGCTCACGGTGCCGTGTGGGCCGGCTTGCCTGCACCTGGGAATCGAACCCGGGGCCTCCCATATGGTAAACAGGAGCCCAACCAATTGAGGCACAGCCACTTCCCTTTAGTTTTCTTCATAGCATATTTCACTCTATGATAGTATATTTTATTTGTTTTTTTTTTTTACTTTTGACTCTGTCCTGTAGAATTTAAGCTCCATGAGGCCAGGAAATTTTGTCCTTTTTGTCTAGTGCTGTTTCCCTGTCTAGAAGAGTGCCTACAAGATGAGACATGCCGAAAAACCATGAACTAAGGTGGTGCAGGTGGTAGGATGCTTCTCTCCCACATTGGAAGTTCCCAGGATCGAATCTCAGTGAAGACAGGAGGATAAGGATGAGAAGAGAGGGAGGAAACAGACACAAAGAATTGCCCAGCGAATGTACACAAAAACAACAAAAGCGGGGGGAGGGGTAAAAATGGATAAAAGTAAATAAAAAAATAAATCTTAAAAAGAAAAAAAAAAAAAAGAAGAGTGCCTAGCACACAATAATCACTCAACAGTTAATTAATAAATGGTTTTTAAATTAATAAATTATTATTTTGTCAATTTCATGCCCTTATAATTTTATACCTTTTCACATATATTTTCAGTCCATTTATAAATATTTTTTCCTCTTTTCCTTCTTCATCCTACTTTATTCACCTTGACTTCTAGAAATTGCTAACTCTTAGCTGATCCCCTAACACACAATGCCCTTTCATACTTTTGCAAATGTTGATACCTACCCCCAGAATATCCTCCTATCCTCCCTGAACCTGACACATGTATTTTAATCCAGAAAGATGTAGTTCCAATAACAACTCCCCTTTTAAACTTTCTTCAAGGTACCCAAAAGAGTCAGACACAGGAGAACAATGGATTAGCACCAGAGGGCCACTAAATTGAATGACTAATTTGTGAATGCTCAGGTCTGAAATTATAATCTTAGCTTTTCTAGAGTTGTGAAAATGTGTTTGCAAAAGTGCTAATAATAAAAGATCACACTAACTAATAAATGTTCAGCTTCTTTGAAAACAACAACTCTCTAGCTCAGTACTATTCAATAGACATATAATGCAAGCCCAATATGTAATTTTACATTTTCTATAGCCCCATTAAAGAAAAAAAAAAGAAATATTGGAAATTTAGTCTAATAAATGTTATTTAACCAGAAATCCAAACTATGATCTGTTCAATATGGAATCAACATAAAATTTTTTTAGATAACTTGTATTCGTTTCTTCCTTAGTAAGTCTTTAACATTCAGTGTGTATTTTATAGCTAAAATACATTTCAAATTCAGAGTAGACATATTTCATATTTCAAGTGCCCCTGAGCACAGCCCTAGGCTTTAAACGAATAATAATCTTTTTAAAAATAATAAGTCTTCAGTAGTGTTCAAGATTATTGAAGATCTGAACTCTATCCTGTTTTTCAGGAAAAAAGTAAGTCCATTTCCTGCTATAAAAATTAATGAAGACAACATTTTGCTTTATTGATGAAAAGATTCTCTTTCATATAATATCACCCCATTGACTAAGCCATTAGAGCACTTGCAACAAACAAACAAACAATCAAACAGAATACCTTTTAATCAAGCACTATGAAAACATAAGTATTTTAAATTCAGTTTGGCACAGTAAAGCACGGTTCTTGTATTTGAATATAACCAACCTGAAAAGTTGACTATACATATTTCATCATCAAAATACTTTTGTGAAAATTTTCTGAAATCTCTTAATTAAAATTAATTTCTCTGATGATTTGTATTTTTTAATCTTCATGTGTAAAATAGGCAAAATAATATATACCTAAAGGGTTGTTTTGTAAAAGTGATAAAGTAAGTAAAGTTTTTACAACAGGACATGCTTGTACATTTTGAAATATGTATATTATCTTCATTATTGAATACAAATATCAATGTAAGTTACACATTAGGCTTTACTAATTGTAGCAGTTTGATATTGTTTATGAATTCCAAAAATAGATATTGGATTATGTCTGTGAACTGGTCTGATCCTCTGGGCATATTAGATTAGATTGGATTCAGAGGTTTCACTTTTACTTGATTAAACAATGATTAAGGCTTTGTTTGGGCCACATCAGTAGGATGTTGAGTCCCTGCCCCCTTGGTGGGTGGGGACTCACAGAGAAAATGACATGGCAGAAGACAAATCTGCAGTTTTAATGCTGGAGCCCTAGGAAGTAAATACACAGAGAAGCAGATACTTGAAGAAAGAGAGAAGGCTCCACTAGACAAGACAGAGGTTTCAGGAAGAGAGATGAGTCATTCACCTCATAGTCTATAGCTGACTTTTGGATAGAACAGAGCAGCTGAGCCCAGAGAGTAATGAGTCCTGGAAGAGAAGCTGGGACCATGGACCCAAGAGAGGAAGAGGGAGACTGAACCCTTGCAGACATTGACAGACACCTTGCTCCAACATGTGGCAACAGACTTTGGTGAGGAAAGTAACTTACGCTTTTTAGCCTGGTACCTGTAATCTTCTACCCCAAATAAATACCCTTTATAAAAGCCAATAGATTTCTGGTACTTTGCATCAGTACCCCTTTGGCTAATACACTAATCATTGAAATATTAGTGTAAATAAAACCATAATAACCTTGCCCAAGAGAGCTAAATGTTAGGGCACAAAGGCTAGGGGTGATTTGGGAAAAATAAAGAAATGTTTTGCTTTCATTATGATTTCTCCTGGAAATAGCCTTCTTAGGACTTGTGGTAGAGCAAAGTATATCCAAGTAAATATTCAGTGGATTTGCAGTTATCTGAGGAATAACACAGTCACAACAATTATACACAGCTGGTTTATAACAAATTAAGCAAAGAGAAGAACTTGATTATTTCAATAAAAATACAATTAGTAGAGTTGATAATTTACTTTAATATGGTATTTCATATTAAACACACTTTGTCTGTTTATCCCTGTATGGCTAGGACATAGCATAGCATCTATCTAATATGAACTTCATAATTTTTGAAAAATGTATTGGAGATATTAGATAATATTTTATGAAATGCTACCTGAAGAACTAATTCTAATCTAAATCTAAAGTTTTCTATGAGACTAAAAAATTTGACACTGGCATCAGTGATCTAAAACAAAAATCATGTGAGGACAAACAACTAGAGAATGACACTGCATGGTATAAGAAGACTAGAAGCAGGTTTAAAGAAAAAAAAAGTTTCAATTTTGAATAAGGCAGCCATAACATTTGGTACAATAACTTAAAATAGAAGAATTTCAGTATACAAGGGAAGTGTGGAAGGCAGAACATATGAGACTTACTGAGGGAATAACTGAAAACATATTAAAAAATCTTTTACAACTGTGGCAAAGGCAGTATGAGAAGCCAATGGCATTAAATCATGTTTTATCAGCAACTAGTAACCAAGTTGGGAGTTAATGCACTTCTCTAGTTAGACTGCTTCTCAAATAGTTTATTAGGCTGGAGACTCCTTATCATTTCACAATCAAAACCTGCACAGGATAGAATGCAACAGAGCAAATTAACAATACTAAAAAGAATAATGGAAATGCCAAGATTGAGAAAATTTGAGTATTGACTGGAGAATAAAGAAATTTTTATTTAAAAATACATATGCTTTTACAGGAGGAAGAATATACCTCAACCTAATGGGTCAATTACATCTGAATTTCACAGTTTTGAGCTTTCTTTTTTTTTTTCCTTAAAAAACATAGACCATTTCACAAACATACACATTTTACCAAAGATAATTTTCCCTGAAAACTGGAGTGCTGAAATTCTTTGCTCTCCTGACACCTTACTCACATATTTAACTGTCTACTAAACATCACCACCTCAAACACAACATGTCCAAAGCTGAGTTATTCATAACTCATACTCCCTCCATCTAGGTTGCTACTGCAACCATCCACCTAATATTCCAGCTCAGAGAACTTGGAGCCAACTTAATTCTCCTCTCAATACCCCTTTAACCCTCATGCAATCAGCTACCACACCACCCTCCTTAATACATCTTCATGTCTATTCCCATACCAGGAATACTATGACAGCTTCCTAAATTAGAACAATCTTTAGTTTGCTCCTAAATACTTCATGAACTGATACTCTCATGGCTTTCCCATTTCCATCGTTGCTCTTACATTGTTTGTGTACCAGCCATGCCAAACCACTGCAATTCTTTAAATGTGCCTTGTTGTCTCATACTTCTCTGCCTTTGACAAGGCTGCTCTTTTTATTTGAAAGGACTTTCCTTCTCTCATCTACATAGATAAAATGTACTCATTCTTTCACATCCCATTTTCAAGAAAACACCACACTTTCCTGACCTCCTTTAGATGAGTTGGGCCTCAACTCTGCTGCTCTAGCAAACACTATCTGAATACCCTTTAATGGCACTTTCACCTTGTACTATGAATGATGACTGAGTGTGTTATGCTGGACCTCCTTGGGAGCAGACAGTCTTGTTTACTTCTATAATCCCAGCACTAGCACTGTGACAGCAATTTGTGAGGCACTCGATTGATATTGGCTGAATGAACAAATGAATGGATCAACCAATCAGACATCTCAAAATCTCTTCAGACTATTCACTTAGGAAACAATAAAGTTGGATTTTCAGGGAGAAAAATGCAAGCATTGTTCATCTATTCAGTAAATTTGATACTAATTATGGGTGACTCTGAATCAGACATGTGCTAGTCATTAATTGTATTAATAATGACCATGTCCCCAACACCAACCCAACAATCAACACTCACATGTGGTTTGCTATGTGCTAGGCTCTGTGGAAAATCCAACCCACAACCCTGTGATGTACATGCTGTGATGAACCCCCCTTGTATAAGTGAGAAAACCAAGGTACAGAAAGATTAATTGACTTGCACCCATCACACAGTTAACTTTCTGAGGCCAAAATCTTAACCACAGTGATAATATTGCCTCATCAGAGATACAAAAATGAATGACGGCTCCTGCTTCCAAGTAATTCAAAAGAAAATAGAGGACATGATCACTTGAAAATAACCAGAATAGTATGAGATATATACTATAACATTAGTAGGCATCCCAATGTCTACGTCTAACTATAGACAGAAATGGGTGGTTCAGTGGAATCTTCACTGAGGAAAGGAGTCCTGCTTTGGGACTTGTTTCTCTGTTCACCTTAATAGCTACCATTTGAAACTTTCTTTAAATTTAAGAACAATGTATACGTAAAGACCCAAGCTAGATGTTTAAAACTAAACTAGTGCCAACAACCATATGATAACTGACAGTGCAAATTTACAGATAAAAACTATAGCAATTGGGAAATGATAAAAATAAATGGTACCCTTAATATGCCAGCTATGTTTCAAGTAATTACTCAAAATTTAATAATTACACTATAAATATATTTATACCTCCTGATAAAAATAAAAAATAAAAATAAATAAATAAATAAATATATTTATAAACATAGTTTGAAATAAATGACGGAAAAAAGATCTAAAGGAAAAAGAAAATTTACAAATTGTATACCTTTTGAATTTTGGATTTGAAAATAAAAATAGAAGATTTTTATGGCCTGGACACATCTGCTCTCTAAGTAATTGAAAAGCAGTACCATTATCTAAACCTAAATAGGAGTAATTATCAAGATATTGAAATTCAGATACTACAATTTAATATTAAAAGTGAAAGTGGGGAAGCATTGATACTTACATTAAGCAGCTGTTCAAATGCAAAACTAAAGCCCTTCTTATAATCTGTGATTCCTTTTGCTGTGATATTGTTCACTGCATCTTTCAGGACTTTCTTATTTCTTACATTTGCTTGGACAAGGTGTTGAAAACAGCTTACGTCTTGAGCATTGCTGTTAAACTACAAAAGATAAAAAGTAAATAAGTAAATGATCGTTAAAACCAATCATATAATTTCCATTACATTGTATTTTAAATTTTGTAATCCAGTGCATAGCTTCCTCTTTCAAAAGGAACAACAAGCAGACTGGTAACAAAAAGTGCACAAAGGTCCAGTGGTGATTTTCATCTAAGTCACCAACTTCACTACTGAAACCCTGAGCCTGTCATTTACATGTCTGAAGCTTGCTTTCTTTGTATGGTGGTTTGAAACTGTATGTTCCCCAGAAAAATATGTTCTTAAATTGAATCCATTTCTGTGGGTATAAATCCATTGAAAGTAGGATATTGTGATGAGGCTACTTCAGTTAAGGTGTGACTCACCTCATTCCGGATGGGAACTAATCCTATTATTGGAGTCTTTAATGAATGGAAGGAATACAAGAGGGGGGAGAGGAAGAATGACCACCAACGTAATTTCACGAACCCTAGAAAAAGTATTCATATAATTCATTGGATAGTTCCAAAAAGATAAAAACGAAAGCAGTACTTCAGTAAAATCCAGGATACTGAGCTGAGTGGGATCATTTCACCATATATTAACTCTCTCATCTGTGTAAGTCACTCAGGCTTTCTGAGCCTAGACTGTTATACCTGCAAAATAAGAATAATAATACCAACAAATTTGCTAGAAGGCAGGTGCTGGGTCAGATAACATATTGTCAATATTTTCAGATCAAAACCATATAACTAAATGTTTTTATTTAATGGCTGGGTCACAAGCCAAAATATGAATTTACAAGTGATTATATATTCTTGTAAATATAATGCACTATCTTTTTTTCTCTGCAGGTCACTGAAGCCTAGCTATAAGGTGCATTGCACAATTCAACAATCTTTCAAGCAAATTTGAGAGAGGGAGAATGATTAGAAGAAAGCACATAGAGACTTTTTTTTAGTGGAGATACTTAGAAAAAGAAGGATAAAGATATATTTTGAAAACAGAATCAAGAGGACATGGTAGTAGATTGAGAATGTGGATGAGCAAGAGAGCAAGATACATTGTTGGTTTGAATTTGGCTCTGTATCACATATTAGCTATCTGTATCACATATTAGCTATTGACATGTGCAAATTATTTAACCTCTCTGTGCTTCAGTTTTCTCTTGAATGAAATGGGGATAATAATAGTATGTAATAGTATGTACAGGACACAAGTTTCTAACATTCGAATTTACAGTAAACAGTAAATCCATAGATTAGAACTTTTTTGTTTCTTATATGTACCTGAAAGTAGTATTTCAAAATAAAAATAGAAAAAGGCCTCAGGTTATTTGTCTGTGCAGGACATTTTCCTTCCTGTTTTATCTCCATTCTCTTCAAATCTTCCATCTCCTTCCTTGATTTTACCTGATGTTCATTGGAGGAGGCAAAGTCATAGAGAGTAAGTCTAATCTTCTCACTACCAAATGGACATTCCACCGGCATTTCTACCCAGCTTCCACTCTTCTTTCCCCACAATAAGGAAATGGATATGCATTTTCCTAAGAGACCATTCTACATGCCACCTGGATCCCATCCTTCCCCACCTTTGAAAGAACTTTGTTTTTCATGTATCCCCTATTTCCTGCATCTTTATTCTGTTCCTCTCTTCAGTATCCATCCCCTCATGCTCTACTGATTCCTAGTTTTGAAAAATCCTTTTGTGACCTAGGTCCTCCCCTCCAGTTATCACCCTGTTCTTCTGCTATGCTTCACAACCAAGGCACTTTGGAGATTTGCCTCTGCACATGCTCCTACCTCCCCTTTATTCTTCAGTGCTTACATACCATTTGAGTTCTGCCCCCACAGAAACTGCCTTCATAAGATCAGCAATGGTATTCATATTGCTAAGTCCAATGGTCCATTTTCTGTCTTCATTTACTCTTTTCAACACATACAAATGACCAGTCCTATTACCCCTTTCAACACTCCTTCATTCCTTGCTAATTTGACTCGTTCTTTTTCTATATGTTCCATTTTGAAAACAAAAGAATGTGAGACCCTTCCTTTATTTATAAGTGAAAAATAGCTTGCCAACACATTAATAGTAAAATATTTGTCCTGAGAGAATTATTAGAAATGGTTACAAGAGATGTTGTTAACTGATTTCGTTAAACCATGAATCATCATAAAGTTACTAGTTATACAGATAATGAGCAGTGAATAATGTATTGCCCTAAGTCTTTCGGTTGGCCTTGACCTGCTTTTAACACAAAAAAAGTGAAGCATCTCATTGTCACTTTAGCACAAAAGTGTTAAAATACAAATTCAGTGGCGTATAACAGAAATACTGCAATTACACTCATAGCAAAACTCATAAATAATGCAGAGAAAAAGAATAATATATAAGTGTAGGTCCCTATTACAAAGCTAATTCTAGAAGAATGATGAGAAATATTTAATACTCTAAATTAGATATGAATATATTTCACAGATGTCTTAGACTCATTTGCCTTTAGAAGAGGAAAAAAAAAAAAGTTTATTTCCAAGAACTGAAAATGTAGTCTTTGGTAACATGTGCCCAGATTTTAATTTATAAACCACATATTAAAAATCTCAGAACAAAAATGTAATAATATAGCATTACAAAGCTTTGAAATTTTGTGTGATGATTCAAAAGATTGATGTGATGAGCCTTGTTTTTGGCATTTATTAAGAAAATACACATTTAAAAATACACATTTAACTAACTCTGCAGTCAGAAACCTCACTAACATCACACTGATTCCTTTCCTGATCCCAGAAAGGTCAGATGTCTTGAAAAATGGAAACTTCCATCAGAAGAGTGGTCAAAGAAAACTCCATGAGGTCAAAGAAAATGTCCTTTTCATCATTTCACTTTAAGTACTTGATGTATAATAGGAATGCTGAATATCTGCTGAATGAATATATGAATTTTCAATTTAATTCCTGGGATATGGAGTTTAATAAATTAGAAGCCAGTGCAAAATGGTTACCAATAATCAAGTCATAGACTTATAGGTATAAGAATTGGATTTGTCTTTTAACTCTGTGATTTAATATTAAATTTGCACATTCACAAATGTAAATATTCTGTCCAAATAGATACTGTTAAAATAGTCAAATGAAAATTTATGTAGAACACGCAACATAGTGTCTGGCACATAGTAGGAAGTTAAAAAACTGCAACTATAATTATGTTTTTCAAAAAATTATTCCAGTAAAATATTAGGATATACAGTACTGAAATCAGAAAGGACTGAGAAATCAGATAAACGGTCAGTTTTAGTGAGCTTAAATTATAGTTAACTAATGGGATTATACAAGTGTCCCTCAACATTAGTGGTAGAAAAGTCTCTGGGATAATCAAGATCAGTCAATTTCAATGCTTCAAAGAACCTTCCTATTAAATTTCATATTCAAGAACACATATCAAATCAAAGACATTTTAGGGCCCAAATTGCTAATTTTTCAAATGAAATAACGAATTCTTGGTTTTGAAAACATGACATTTACTTTTGTTCTGATATCCTGTTGAATAAGAAATTATTCTAAAAAATACTTCTGACAGAGAGGACTCTGTTGCTCATTGCATTATCCTGGGATACAAATGGTAAAATGCTAGCATTGCTTTGATACACATCAAGTCAAAGAAGCCTAAATTCCTGGAGAGAGTCCCTTGTAGAGGAATGGCATTTGTAATGCACCTTCATGGAAGGAAAAAGTCTGCCTTTGAAATCGTTCATGGGCTCGATTAGTTTTCCACAAGAAACATTAGGAATTAGGGATAAAGGAAACTCTGAGAGTGTTATTATTCCATGTGGAACCGCAGAGAGAGAAGTGGCCCATTTAATATTTTCCCATTCGGCTGGTGATTTTCACCCTGACACTTCACAAAGCCTGTTCTCATTATCTATGAATTCTAAACTGGTATAAAGGCAGACTTTACTTGATACTTTCTACGCTGTTTACTCATAAAACATTTTTAATGGGCAAAATAGACATAATTTATAATTCTTTGGTTTTTAAAAAATCATTCAGTATCTGAATAGTATCTAGAATAAGCCTTACTTTTCCACTTTCTCCCCTTTTTTGCATATAAAAAAATCCAGTGCAAAACAGTAGGCTCAGGCTGTGGAGATGATTAGCAAAAACAAGAACTCAAATTCAGCCTTGCTTTGGAATGTGGAGATGATTTTAAATTACAGAATATTAGTAAACTTCTTTACATAATTTAAATATAATAAATAAAAAATAACATGTAAATTATATAAATGTAATTAACTTAAATTAATACCTTGAATTATATAAACTACAAAAATAATAAATCTTTTATATTAAGGCAACACAATTGCAATTATAGTATCAGAATTTATCCTAGACTTTGGCCACTAGATGGCAATGCAGGGAAAAAAAAGGAACGTGAACAATGGCTGTGCTCTTCAATATCTTGATTATGCTTGTTTTTATGCATATATTCCTATCAAAACTAATTTTTAATATATTTTGATTTCCCATCCAAGTGGATAAAATCCCGGTGAAGACAGGAGGAAAAGGATGAGAGGAGAAGGCAGGAAACAGACACAAAGAATTGCCCAACAAATGGACTCAAATACAGCAAAAAAAGGGGTGGGGGGCTTTGAAATGGGTAAAAAGTAAATAAATAAATCTTTTTTTAAAAATGAATTTGGCATTCTTGATCTACTGCCAAATTATTTTCCAGAAATTCTGAACAAATATAACATATATGCATGCTAGTCTCCCAGAACCCTCATAAAGGATGAACATTTTTTATTTGCTAAATTGTAAGAAACAAGGCTTTTTCAATATTTTAATTATTTGAATCTCCTGGATGGCTAGAGAAGTAACACTTCTTTTTTATGTATTAATTTTTATATACTCTTGTGAACATCAGTCCCTGTCATTGTCTAATTAGGTTAGGTAGCGATTTTTTAAAAAATTATTCATAACAATCTATATTTATCATAGATGCTCACCTATTGCATATCATACTTGTGAAAATATTTTCCAGTTTTTTGCTTACCTTTTAGCTTTAATCTATCAACCTATTCATTTATGAGTTCTTAAAATAAATGTATGCTTTGAAAATCTTTATCCACCCATGAGGTAAATATTTATCTCTGTTCTCTACTAATGTTTCATGGCAAAAATGTTGTTTACTGGTTTATTTTACATTTTGGTGTTTAATCATGATGGTAGTTATTTTCCCCAAAAGTATAATGTGATAATTATATTAACACTTTGTTTGTCTTTTCAAGTGGCCAGTCAATTCTCCCAGAAGCTTTCATTGAATAATCATTCATTCATGATGATCTCTTTATAATAAGGTAAGATTTTAGATGTAGTTCTAGAATTTTTAGATACATTTCAAGAATCTATTTTACTTTTTCCATTATTTCATTAATTTTTTATTTTTAAAAGTTAATAAAATATTAGCTAACAGGTATCATAATCATATGTGTGTCAGGCTAAGCAGTTTACATGCATTATTTCCTTTAACATACAACAAGTTTTGGGAGTTACCTAGTTTGGTTTTAGTTTTAACATGGCTCCTATTGTATAGTTGTGGAAATGAGGCTTACATTGTTAAGATCCCAGATTTAAACAACCAAGAGTCAGAGCTCAACTTTGAACACAAATTAGGACAAACGTTTCTCTATGATGTTTAATCAGTATAGCTTTACATTTTAATACCAGAAGAGTAAGCCCTGTATGGTGGTTTGGGGCTGTAACTACCACAGAAAAACAAGTTCTTAAACCTAATCCATTCCTGTGGGTGTGAACCCAATTAAGTAGGACTTTTTGATGAGTTACTTCAGTTGGGGTGGGGTCCGCCTCAATCTGGATGGGCCTTAATCCCATTACTGAAGTACCTTATAAGCAGAAAGAAATTCAGACATAGAGAAAGCCCCTGAGGGAGCAGCCAGAAGCTGAACATCAACAGAACCTGGAAGAAGGGAGACATCAGGGGATGCTGCCACAGGCCTTGCCATGTGATAAGCTAAGGATCAAGGATCGCCAGCAGCCAGCCCCAGAATGCCACAGTCTTCGAGGAAAAAGCACTGTCTTGATGATGCTTTGATTTGGACTTTTTCCTAATCTCAAAACCATGAGCCATTAAATTTCCATTGTTTAAACGGTCTCACTGCAAGGTATATGCTTGAGCAGCTAAGAAAACTGAACACCCTGTCATGATACCTTTTTCAAAATTTTCTTCCTATTAATTTTTCGGAAATATTTTTGCCACATTAAAACTGCATTTACCAAAAAGCTGAGAAAAGTTTACATCTTTATGTTATTCAGCTTTTCACTTTAGGAAGAATTAATTATTTATTAATTCCTCATTTATTACCTGAATCTCCATTTCATGTCTTCTAAATATAACTCATATTTTCTTTTCTCTTTTTTAAAAAAAAATACAGATCCTAAATATATTATTCAAAAATTGCTAAGAAATTCATGTTTTTGATAATGCTATGAATGTGACATTCATACATTTCTTTTATTAATTCCTGGCCAATAACAGCACCACTGGATTTGATCACTCCATCCTCAAATTGATGGTGCTGTTGCCCAGCTCTGGCTGCTGGTGTGTGGCTTCGTTGGTCCATTGTATAAGGACAGAAATACATTGAAAAAGCATTTTCCATTCTTTAATTCAATTCAGGAAAACCAAGCTATAGTCCAGGCCATGACCACAACTGATTCAATTATCTTCTCTAAGTGTTAGGTTCCTCCATACTAAAATAAAGGGCTCTATCAGATCACTTAGAAAGCCCTCAATTTTTAAAATCACATGATTTGATCTTACAGATTTGACTATCAGGAAAAAAATCCACAAATGAGGAGGAATAATAAATTCTATATATGTAAAAGAAAATGGCATCAATGAAGTAATAAAAATCTTGGCAGATTTATAAAGGAACAATCCATTTTCCCTATAAATGTAATAACATATGAAAACTTTTAAGAAATGTTTGCATTTTTTAAACAAATATTCCAATCAACCTGAATCATAACAAACTGAAAATTCAGTCTGTTCACCTCTGTTGAAATGTTTAGTACATTTCTAATTAAGTTCCACGTATCATTTTAAATACACTGAATCTATATTTTGCCACAGAAAACATTTAAGCCTCTTTAATTGATATTTAGAAAACCTCAGTCAATTAATATTGTGCCACTCTTATGCCTTATATGCGTTTGCACTTAGTTTCATCGATCATCTCTACTTGCCTTTTATGTTTGCTCAACCATGTTTTCATCAAACACTGGGCAAACCTGATTCCACAGCATGTGTGCAACCAAAAAGATGGGCAGCTTTCTTTCCCACTCCATCATTCTTGAGATAAAATAATCAAACTAGTATTATTTCCATCTAAAAACATTTTTCCATAGCCCTCTGGAAATTTGAAAGCCAGCTCCCCAAAATTAAACTTTAATGAAAAAACCAAATCACATTTTCTTTGATCCATTTCTCTTTACCAACACTGTGATGCAAAGCTGACCAATATGTTCAATATTTTTATGAGACCTGAAGCAAATCATTTGGGTAAAATTTTCCTAGTTGAACAAGCAGCAGTTACAATGTGGTGATTGCTCGGCTTGCTTATATAACACACAAAAAGTGATACACATATCTAATGACCATGCAGAAATTATGAGTGATATAAAAACATAAAGATACTTATCCCTGATTGAACTCTGCTCTAAAATTCTAACATCTATGTAGCATTTTTTAAAGCACTATTATGAGTCAATTCAAGAAAGGCTATATTCCTTTTTCAAAGACATTCATCTGTATTCAGTGAACTAATGTTTCTTGATTGTTTACTAAGTGCCATGAAATGTTCTATGTGCAGTGACGTTTGAGCAAGAGAGGCCCCTGGTCTTAAAGGACCATATATTCTTTGGGAGGGGAGAAGAACAGGGATATAGATAGTAAACAAAGAACAAATATATATATAAAATGTGAAGTGGAGAGAAATGCTATAAAGAAAAATAAATTGGGGTAATTTGGTGGAGAATAACTAAAACTGGACTGCTATCTGAGACATGGTAGTCAAGGGTGGCCTCTTTGATAAGGTAGTGTTTGGGGAAAGACCCAAACAAAGTGAAGGAATAAGCATGCAGCTCTCCACACCCAGAAGCACCAAGACTCGGCTAACTAAACACAGGTGATTTCTAATCTGTACATTTTTATAATACATGCATTTAACAGGAAGGACAGATCTAATTTTTATGAAATTTTATTAGCATCACAAATGGTCAATGGTTCTTTTTTTGTTTTGTTTTGTTTTGTTTTTTCAGAGAAGTAGTGATTACAGAATAATCATGCACAGAATACAGGGTTCCCATATACCATCCTATTACCACTACCTTGCATTGGTGTGGAACATTTATTACAATTGATAATAGCACATTTTAAAAATTGCACTATTTATTAAAGTCCACCACGGTTTAATTTAGGTTTCACTATTTGTGTAGTATAGTTCCACGGATTTTTTAAAAACATTTTATTCTGCCACTCTATATACCACTAAACATTTCTTTTTAAATCATATTCAGATATATATTTCAGTGCTGTTAATTGCATTCACAATGATCAATGGTTCTTTTAAACAAGAAATGGCATCTGGAATAAACAAAAACAGTTGAATAAACAAAAAAAGTTATCAGCTAAGGTTGAAAGAATTATATTCACTCTTATGCAGTTCTACTGAGACCAAACATACACATTTGAAAAATCTAGAGCATGATTATGGTATAAATTAATGAAAACATGAGTTGTCTTTACAATATCAATAAAGCATAATTAAGCAGGGAAGATATCAAGAAGGAGTGAAAAATATTTTGAAATATAATTTAAAGGGCATAAAAGGCAAGAATTGCTGAACAAAACACTAGAAGGGTGCCTTAGTTGTGGGGAAAAGCAAGTGCCAATATTTGTATATGAAATATTGAAGATAAATTAAGATGCAAATTGTCACTTTATGACAAAGCCCCTTCCAATGAAACATACATATAATGAAAAGATTTTCATGTCTTAGCACATGTTATTCAAGCTTTGGTCTATACATCAAAATCCTCAAATTACCTTTTCAGTCCATAAAGAATTTGTGGAAATAGCTTTTGCTTATTCAACAATTAAGTTTATAATATATACATTCTACTAATAACTACCTCAGCGTAGTATCAATTTTTATTTTAGTGTGTGTTTTGTTTTGTTTTTTACTTTAAGCCTACTAAATAAGTAAGAACAAATATGATATCTTAATTTTACTTAAATATCTGAGTAGATCTGCTAAGGTTATAGCCTAGTCAGCCCAAGGTCATTCTCTTTACTTATACTCAAGATTTAAATGAATAAATGCACTTGGAAAATCTTACCCAGTAAGCACTGACACCCATCTGTGCTCACTGGGATGCAATCTTTTCCAAGTTCTTCATGCCTAAGCAAATAGGTTGACAGCTTACATTAAAAAAAAAGGTAACCTAGTTCAGAATAAAAATATTCCCTTTGCCTCACCTTGAATATTACTTTGCTATTCCTAAACCTGCATATAAAATTAATTTCTAAGTACCAAGAAACTATCTTTAGTGCCCAGTAATTAAAGGAAAAAATATTTATCATGCTTGTCAACACCTTTTATAAATTTTCCTTATACGTATAAAGCAATTAAGTTATCTTCCAGCAATCTCTTTTTATAAAAAACTGAATAACCTTCATTACTTTGACCTGTTATTATAACCCCTAGATCTGTCCTTTCCTTGAGAGTCTTCTCTTCATAGTACAGGTATGTAATTGCTTTAGGTAATTTTTTTTAAAGCAATTTAAAAAATAATAATTCCAGGAATATAAAAAGGAGAGCACTTTAATTCTTTTAATGACCATAATTCCACACCTTCTTCATGTTTTTTAGATCACTTAATTGGAGATTAGCCTTGGTAATGTTGAAGTAGGTATAATGTATTGGCTCAATCATTACATCATGTTTTGCTTTTACAAAATAAAGCAACAAGTATAGGTTCCTTTATTCATATTTTGTGGAATACAAAGACTTTTTCCAATCTTTAGAATATCGTATTCAATGTTGTTTGTTTATATGGACACACATAAGCACAGACCAGTCACACAGAGGTATGTTTCCCAGGAAATCTGCAGGCATTTTTAAGAGTTGCTTTTAAGGGAAGGATTCCAGGCTGGAGCAGAGCTCACCTTCGCAGCCTCCTGCTTGGTTCCCTCACTTCTCATTTTGTACTTATATTTATAGACTCTCACTTCTAGAGTTGCTATTTAAGTGACCTATAATCTGGGCAAAAGGTGGATCTTATTATAAAAAGAAAAAAAAAGATAGAAAAATCAGTTCTTTGTTACAGCCAATAGCAGTGATATTACAAGAAATGGCATTTGATTTTTTTTTTCTGGTGAGTTATCAAAGACAATAGTTTATAATAACCATGAATTAGAAAATCTTCCTGGAAGAAAAGTGGCTTAAAGATCCTTAATATAAACATATATTTGCATCTAATTCCTAGGGAAGGCAAATGTGATTTTACTGAACGATACGAGGATTTTCAGTTGTTAACTTTTAACATATTGTCAGTAACCAACAGAGATTTTCCTTTCAGCTTCCACTGGCTTACAGTATTTTATTCCTAAAATGCCAAGCTCCTTCACATTCATAAACAAATTCCTCTCCCTGTGTCAACATTTGAAATTTTGTCTATAAATCAGAACATGCTGTGATTCAATTGCTGCTCCTATTATCTGCCACTTACTTCCATCAAAGCATATAACTGGATTAGTGGGAAAACAGCGATAGTATGCTTGCACTTGAGCTTTCTCTAACAGCAGGCTTCCTTTCTGCAACAAAGAACAGCCCTGGAGATATTAGGAACACCAGGAAGTGATACAGCATTAATTCTGTCCTCTGACATTTAAGCATAGAAATAACCGTTCTTTAAAAAAAAAAATCTAATAATAAAAGAAACCTAGCTATATACACCTAAAAATGAAAGGCTGCTTGGTCTTTCTGTTTAGTAGTTCTAGCAACTTTGGAAAAGTGTTGGTATACATTGCACCAGTACTCTTGGGATAACTGACATGACCTTAGGTATTAGAATGAAGAGAAATGCACGTGGGCTTTGTGGGACTGTCAGATTTACTTGTAGAAGTAGTCCTTGATTTCCTCAGTGCCTTTTTACTATGCATCCCCGCAGTTATAAAAGCGTCAAATTATATGGTTGCTTTACTGGACTTGCAAACAGTTTCTGAGAGAAAAGAGGAAAAAATACATGCACACACAACCTGACATTATAAATATAACTTGAAAGATATTTTTCTGAGTATTTCCAAACCATCGAGCTGCTAAATTTGTATTTAATGAGAAGTACCTACCTGTTAAAGACAAAAATATAACTTACTGTTCTACTACCAAAATGTTGCATAAGTATTAATTCTCTTTAAATATATCAAGTTTAGGCAATTTATTTCCAAAATAAACAATGACAATGAACAAAACTGGAGAATTTTTTAAAAATCATAATTAATATGGTTGACACTAAATAATATATAAAGATAATTAAGAATATATGAAGCATGATTGGTGCAAAAGATATATGCTAAAGGAACTGAATATATATAAGATATAGTACCTAGGAACAATGTATATTCCAAGTATATTGTTTAAGTGTTTATTTGCAATTATAACAGTAATCTAATTTATATTTGCTTGTTCAAGTCTAAATAAAGCAAATTTCCTTAAAACATCCCTTTAAACATTCTTCTTTAAAAATAAATAATAAAATTAGATTTACAGAAGGGTTTCTTTTTGCTTTTATAACCCAATCATTATATCTTATTTTAGAAAGTCTTTCTTTCAATATGTCAGATATGACTATAAAATTAGTGAACTAATTCTATATATTTTTTGAAGATTCAGCCTCCTAACTTTTTGGTTAAATTTAGACTCTTAAACAACTCTGCTATTCTCCAATCTTGTCTTCTACACTGGTAAAGTTACTAGAACTTTCTCTACCTCTATTTTCTTATCTGTTAAATTAAGGATAATATTTATTAATATTTCTTAATAATTGTGTTTCTTAATAATTAATTTTCTTTAAGATAATTCACAATTAAAAACCACATTTTAAGGCAAAGCAATGGTCTTTAAGACTCGTCAGATACTGAAAATCCCAATGTCAACCCTACCTAAGGTCTTTACATTAATTAGGAAAGAACCATTAATTGCTGTTTAAATGATAAAAGCATAAAATCCATTCAAAGCTATTTGTACTGTTTAAGTAGAAATTCTTTTAAAATATGTTTATATATTAATAGTGTTGTTCCATTTATAACTGAGGCAGATGTTGGTGACCTATCCCTCAGCCAGCCCAACGTATAACTGCCTGTGCATATAGTGGTCCAGAAATGGCAGGGAGCAGCCATCAATTTTAAACAACCCAGCTCATTTTTCCCTTGGGAGAGATAACTCTGATTCATATGATCTACACTGGTTCCCAGGGTTACCCAGCAGAATCAAGCGCCAGTTCCTCCAAGTGGTAACTTGCTTGATAATGCATCTCTAATTAGTTCTCTTCTGTTTGTTTTACTTCCCCCATTCCTCTAACAGTTTTTCTTGGAATTACTTTCTAAATAAACCATTTGTACTTGAATCCTTGTCTCAGGTTCTATTTCAGAGGGCACCCAATTTAAGTTATTTGGTACCAGCACTGTTCTTAGGAGATAGGTCCTCAGGATGGAATTCTGAAATTGGATCACTTACCAGCCAGATGGCAACGAAGACCCCATAGGTAACTGGATGCACCAGCAGTAACTAGGGTCAAGAAAACCCCTCATGTGCTGTAGTATCAAAATTACTAAAAATTTCAGCTGTGGTAATTGGAACAGGATATGGGCTGAAGGGGAAGCACTGGCTTGTGCAATATACTTAGCTTTTGGGACATATGGGGGTAAGAGTAATCATAAGGCTAGGAGTTGGTTGGTTGTTAAATTTCACTGGAGAAATGGAAAAGTTCAGGTCAGCCAACTATCAACAAATGGCACAATGTAAAAGCCAGAAAGCTTCAATGGCAGCTTATGAAGAAAATTACATCTCCAATAGTGGGAAGGCTAATGTTTTGTAAAAATTAGACTCAGAATTTGATTTGGAGAGCCACAGAGTATTAAGGAGGCTGAATCCACAACCCTATCAACTTTTCTATGCCAACTTCAGGGCACAGAGAGACAAGGAGTAGGACCCTGAGACTGGGATGAGAACATCTGGGTGAATGCACTTGAGAACTTTGAGCCTCCAGATTTCCCTATACCCACTGGGCAGGCAGAAGTAACCCGGGTGCCCTTAGTTAAAGGGTAGCAGCTTCTTCTTGCCTAAAGACCATAAAAGATGATGCTTGATCTCCTCCAGATCTAATCCCATCTCCTCAGGCCTCAACATGTCCTACCTGGAAAAATACAGTCCCTACTCTGGTTGAAAAAAAAGGGAATATTCAACAAAAGAGCTGCAGTATCTGCCTAATATAAACCAATGAATACTAAGAGAACATACCAGAGAATAGATCTTGAAGGATCTTATATACCTAGTCATGAACCTGGCATAGAGGGACAAGTGCCCTGAAGTAAGAAAATACATGGACTCCTCTGCAATGGTGAGTGGTTTGACTGGTTAGTCAGGGACCTGGAAGATCTTCCCCAGACAAAGAGTTATGGAGAAGCATGTTGATGGACCTTTGGGAGTAGATACAGAAGGTTCAGATCTCTTTATCTCACATCAACAACCACTAGAGAGCATCCACAACAGATGGATACTGAGCATTTGGGTGGGTAAGATCATTTGCCCAATGGAGGTTATCCAGCCTTTAGCTGTGGCTACCATAATACTTTCATAAGGAATCCATGAACGGGGCAGCTTGTTGGCAGGGATAGGCAATATGCATAGGATCTTTCCCACCAAGTTTAATATAGCTACTGCTCTGGTAAATGACCAAGCCATCAGAATAGTCCAGTACTGAGCCCTCAATATGGCACCATCTTTCAAGGAGAACAACCAGCTATTTGATGGTAAATTATATCAGATCCCTTCCACCCTAGAGGGTGTGTGTGTGTGTGTGTTAAAATTTGTTTTTCTTATTACTGATAACACAATGTGTTTCATCCAGTATCACTAATCCTCGGGGTTCACATACTTCTGGATTTATCTTCAGGAGACCCTATATAACATCTCATTAAACCAAGCAACCCATTCTATGCTATAGAAGGTCCATAATGAACCCAATACTATGGGATCAATTGGGCCTACTATAAAGTGAATCATTAGAAGCTCCCAACTTGATAGAATTGGGACAGTCTCTTAAATATGCACCTAAGGCTCCAGCTTGGGGATGACAACCTCTAGATATGAATATTTTCCTTTAAGATGCAATATATGTTTGACTCATGGTGGGATGTCCAGCAGTGTATTGGAGCCTGCTTATACTTGCTCATGAAAACTGATGACAAAATTTTCAAAAAATTTTAAAGCCCGTTGACTTCATATTGGGAATTTGGAATTGGCTATGGTGCACCATAAAAACTAGCAAATGCTACAAATCAGTTCCCCCCTCTCCCCACAGACTGTCCCAAAAAGGTAACATGCATGAGTCTGGGAACCAAGAGGAAGAAGTAGGAATGGCCTCTCTCACCACAACTGAGAGTGATCCGCCTGGGAAATTTGTATTTCCTACCCCTTGCAAGTTTAGGCTCTGCTGAACTAAATTTTATATTTTCCAAGTGTGTATACTTAGAAGGTGGAAGGAGAAAGTCGCTGCTAGTAAGGACACAGTAATAAATTCTGTAATTCAGTAAACCTAAATCTACAGCTACTGCATGATATTTTGGGCTTCTCATGCTAGTATACAAAAGTACAAAAAAAAAATGGTACAAGGTGCCCTACTTGCAGGGCTACCATGCCATCAAGACCCTGATTATCATGAGGGTTACTGCTACGTAATGTGAGCAGGGTGTAGTATGCATGTAAGCCCTTACACGCTTGATGAAAAACTGTGAATGAACAATTGCAGAAGCCACTGTTTGAATGGATACAGAAATTAGGATTCATAGGTATCTGGGATAAAGCATGAGCCACTACTCTGGGTAAGCAAGCAGGAGAAGTGCTGACCAAGGTGCAGGGAAATCAGGAAGGTCCACAGAGGAAAGGGAAGATGAATATCAGTTATGGCCTTGGTTCCAACTGCAGCAGCCCACCTTAATGTTGTACTATGTTCATTTGTTTGTTTTTTAATTGTGACCAATCAACATCTTTAAGACTCAATGACTGGATAGAGTAGACACTGGCCAGGTTTCTAAAAACCAGTACCTGCAAGGTTTTGTTTCAGTGCTCCCTCTGGTGGCCAGAGTCTGCTCTGCCCACACATGGGGCAGACTGGCAACTAAAACCACAGCTCCTTTTGGCCTTTGTGAAGGATAACTTGGAAGTTCATATTCTACACAGCTTCCAGGATTCCTCAACAGGATTAATTTCCTTTAAATTAACTGAAGGTCCTTCAATTGGTTTCCTGTCTCCCCTTGCTTCACTTTCCCACTCCTTTACTGGTGGTGCTTCTAAGGCTCACCTCTTAACTATACTACTTACATTTGAATCCATGGTGAGGATCAGCTTCTGAAAGAAGCTGAATGAAGACATTAACTCTATTTAATATCTACTGGATTTTTATAACTTTTATTAGAGATGCTAAATCTCCACTTAATTTAATGATTTTAAGACTTTCTATTTCGCTATGCCAAAGATAGTAATTTTTTTTCTCAGTTAACCATTTCCAAAGCCTCTGTAATAAACAATATGTCTACAAATGAAACTAAATAACTGTCTTTTCTGATCATCTTATTTGAGAGATCAACCATTGCATTTTATTTGTTTGTACTTTGTTGAATAAGTGGTAAGGAAACATACAGGATCATATTGCAAAAATCAAATTAAAATGAATCAGAGATCTTACACAGTATCAAGTTTTACTAAATGATGTCAGTGACACAGACAAGCTAGAAGTTCAGATAAAGCAGAGAAAGGTTGGGACTTGAAAGTGGCTCCCCAGGTCCTTCTTTCCCACACTGGGTGTGTCCCTTTGGTACAGAAAAAAGCGGGTCTCTAGGGGAGTCTCACAAGGCTTCATGTACAACGTATTTACATTATGAAATAACTCCTATTTTTTCCTCAGAGGGTTTTATAACCAAGATATTTTCTAGGAAGCCATACCTCATAGATCCTAGGTTCTATTTACTATATTTACCCTTAGACAGGGATATCCTACCAAAAGGATTTTAGGGATAAATTCTCTTCCTCCTAGTAAATATTATTACTAGTTACCAGGAGCTCCAGTTGACAAGGAGATTATACCAGTTCTGGGGCAATGTTTTAAACCCCTGGGGACGAATGGAATAAACAGACTGCAGACTAGCTGCTTTAACTTCTTTATCCCAAGAGGTTTCAGAGACAGATCCACTCTTATATGTTCAATACAAAACAACTTCACCACAAATTTCTCCTCCTCTACCTACATCTTTAAGAATATATCCACTTCAAATGTAAAACTATCCCCACAAGAAAACTGCCCAAACAAATTTTTGCCTAAATTTTATGAGTTGAAATGAAAGTAGTAACTTTCATTTTCTCTTATTTCATTTGCTTCAGTGCTCAGTACTTTCTAGCCTTAGTACTTACTAGCTAAGAGTAGGAAGGTCAAAGATGATTCTGGGTAAACAAAACTTCAAAATTCACATTCAAATGTCTACTAGTTTCTGTGCTAAAAAGAAAAATAGAATTTAAAATCATAAAGCACTATTGATATGTGTCCAGTGTGAAAATATGCATTAAAATTATAATGAACAGAAAAGTGCCCCATAATCATACTACCAAGTTGCTACTGATGAGGAGTTACAATGGTACCGAGTAGAGGGGCTCATGTTACCTACTGAAGCTCCCCTGAGTAAAGGAGAATATGTGGAATACTTTTTCTTTGTACTCATTGCTTCCATTACCTCACCAAGGAGTAAACCCTTATAAACTCAAAAAGGAGATGGGCCCCGAAGTATAGGAGAATTAGTAACTAGGATAGGACAGCTCATAAAGATAGCTGTACAGTAGATCAGAAATATCTCAGCCTATCTATGATTAAAAGCTGTAGAGTAAAGTCAGAGGGAGATAAAAATTGAAGATTTAATTCAGGGGAAAATGTAGTCATCTTGTACTTACTGAAGCTACATTCACGAAATCATCATCCGAGAGGGTTTCCAGCATTTCAGAGACAGAGGTTCGGATCAGTTTGAGTGTCAGTCCACTAACACTTCCACTCCTACCAACAAACAGATAGGTCCATGCAGGTTACTTACCATGTATTTAATCAGCAACATCAGACACCATAAACAAAAGTAACACGCACTAACTCTAGATCATTTATATGATATTCAAATAATAATTTCGCTTTTCAAAAGTCAGTAGTAGAATAAGCCAGATTTTTGATAGGGTGGACATTATAAGAAATCATGCCTTTCTTTCCTACCAGTAACAGCATGTAGCTATTTCTGACTAAAATAATAAAAATTACATGACAGGCAACTATTTTAAGAAAATATGGGTACTCGTGGCTTGTTTGTTCATGCAGGAAATATTTACTGAATAACAACTCTGTTAACCGAGCTGAGAATGAGGACTTCAGGTTACTAAACATAGTCACTGCCTGGGGAAGAGCCTGTTTTTGGACTGGATTAAACCAACAATTAAAAGCAACATAAAAATTGTGAGAATAGAGTTATGGTCAACTGTTTTGTTCTATGCTTTGTAGATATTCTCTGGGATTCAGTCTTCATTCTTCTTGGCTCTACATATTATATGATCCTTAATGACCTGACTTATTTGCAGGATTACAACCTCATCTCTATGCAATAACTCCCACATCTACACCTGTAGCTCCTGAAGTTTTCCCAGCTCTAAACTTTTAGCAGCCTGATCTACAACTATAAGTTTAATGTCCAAAATGACAATTTAAGGAGCTCCAAACTTAGTCTTTCCTATTTCTGTTCTTGACACCAACTAGACTAGCTATCTGTCGTCCAATTTCTTCTTCTTTCTCAACCTTCCTACCCATTCACTCTCTTATTCCTTCCATTTCCCAGTGTTCCCAGGGTAGTGGTTTCCTCTTTACTTCTCTCTCCACTCTGAGGAATCATTACCTGAATATCCTGAGCTAGACTAAAATACCCTCCAACCAGTTCTCATTCTCTGCTGTCAGGTGAAGTTCTGGACACACACCATAATACAATACTTTTAATAGGTCATAGTTACTTACTAAATATCAAACTTTGTATTCAAATACTTTCTTGATCTGCCTCTGATTTACCCTTTACCTTCTCCCATCTCCTCTATACAGTTATCCCAGGTATTCTCACCTATGCCACTTTGCACAATTCTTTAGTTTTTTGTGAACACAGTTTATTTTCACTAATTCATTTAAATTATCTTTGAGATTAGGGAATATGTCTTAATCATCTTTCCTCTATGTTATCACATTGAAATGGGAGAAATAATAAATTTCTGTTGAAAGAAAATAAAATATAGGATTTCAAATTCATATACATTTTCAATCTTGGGATATATGTTTGGCTTCCACAGATTTTAATGTGTGAAATTATTTTTGAAAATTAACATATATTCAACAGGAATATAACATACTGCATTTCCATTCAGATGTATACCTAAAAGAATAAGGATTAGCATGCGATATAACCACCAAATAATTTAATTAAAACAGCATGTGGCTTAAATCCATTTTAACAAATGAGAATTAACATTTGAGGTATATTTGTCCAATTCATTTATCTTCTTTTTCCTCAGGCTTAGTTATACAATTTTAAAGAAATTGAACTTATTTCCTGCAGATCAAACTTTAAAATGGGGAAATTTTTTAATATTGAAACTTGTCTACAATATGGATTTATTTTCCTACAAAATATTGTAATCATTTCTTCCAATGAGGCAAAGAATATTTGAGGATATTTTCGCTCAAAGTATCTAAGCATTTTATGCTTTTTATTTTAATTCTTTGCTATTACTCTTTAAATATAAATCTCTAAAGCAGGATATGTTCTTCATAGATAAGCACACACACATATATATAAGCAATGTAACCAATATATGAAATGTCCAATATAAAAACTCCTATAATTCTTTCTTGTGTGTCAGCATTTCCTTTGAAAAAGTCTCAGTTTTTAATTCAAATATATTTAATATTTAGCTCTTTCTGTGACCAAATGTCTAAAACTGAATTGAATCAACAAAAACTAAGTGCCAAGAACTGCTTCTACTTGTTTGTTTACAGCAGGAACTATTCAGTTTTAGAAATACCTGTAATTTAATTTTGTTTAAAATATAAATCAGAACTTGGAAACAAAAGAATAACTTTTCAAAAAGTTCAGACTTACACATCAACCAGAATCAGCATGTCTTTAGGTGATGCAGCTCCTTGAATATACCTGAAACAAAGACCAGATAAATATTGTTTCTATTTCAAAATGTTAAATATAGAAAGTGATTGAATTGATATTTACTGATTTTTTAATATAAAGGCTTTCCAAGCAAACATTCCTCAATGTCAATCTGAAAAACAAAACTATATTTAACATATGAGATGTCATAGGTATAATATCTAAGTATGTTTTTCATACATTTACAACAAAAGATAAAGGGATGTATTTTAATATTAGCAGAAAATAATGAGCTTATGGAGGAATATTGTTCTGGAAAAAAATCTTGAATTCCAATTTGTTTACCACATATTTTTAAAATTACTTAACGAGTAATTGATTATCATATTTTCAAATGCAAATAATAAAAACAAAAATAGATAAGTGGTCTAAGAAAGTGAAAAGGCAATAACAAAAAAATATATAAATAACCAATAACATAATTTAAAATAAAAGAACATGAAGTGTTATTACCAAGAGTTTCAAGGGGTGGCCCACAAACTGTATAGCATCTTGGACAGCCTATTCAAAATGCCCTTTCCCAAATTCACACCAGCACTACAGAATCAGAATCTCTGTATTGTAAAGAGACTCTTGGAGAGTTTTATAAATCTAACTTCTCAGGAGCCTGCTAGATACTTGCCAGTTCATTTTCAGACAGCATCCATCATTTAGTATCTATCTAGGAATATATGTTGGTAAAACAGTTATAGTTAATGACTTACGTGCAAGTTTGTTTCTCATACTTGCATTATAAGAAGGTTGTATGGGTACTCACATGGAAGACCAACTAGTAATATCTAGCATCTTAACACTGACCCTGACATGCCTCTCAATGGGAATATGAGTGATAGGATAATGTCTGCGTCTTTTGACTAGCATCTAAGTTCCCTCCCACCCAAAACTAAGTGATGTCCCAGTCCTTGCTTTCACTCAACAATCCATGTTTTCACAGGAACCCCACTTGAAGAAATGCTAACAAGAATAATATGTGAAAACTGGCAGTATTAAGCATGGCTGTTGTTCATGTAAATTGCTACTGGGATGTTTAACAGGACACTTAGAAAGCGGTAAAGTCATTTCCTTTGAATCAGCCATTATGCTTCTTAGGATTTGTCAGAACCTAGCAAAAAGTTAGAAATAACATAAATGTCCAATAATGGGGATTGCTTAAATAAGTTACCATATAATCATTCCTTTAAAATGATGCTATGTGCCTTGTCTCATGAAAATGCACTCATAGATACTGATATGAAAAGAGAAGTTTACGAAGCAGTATGTTATGTATAATGTAAATTCATTAAAAAACATACATCCACACATTAAATATATTTTTTAAAAACGCAAATAAAAAGTAAGTTTTATTTGCTTTGCAGTGAGGGCAATTATGAGTAAACTGTATTTTTTGAGTTTGATATTAGGAGAATGAATTGCTTTAGTGGTGAGGAACAAATAAAACTTTTTGGAAAAATAAAATGTAAGTTATATGAATGTAACTAGGGGCAGATCTTATAACAGGGCAAATTCTCATGAATTCACTGCCAGTGGCAAATTACCTCTCACTCTATCTACTTGCTCTGAGAAAAAAAGTTTCCCAAGCAAACTGGAAACTTTTCAGTAGAAATCCCCACCAGCTAAAAAATATTGAGAGCTGACATTGAATATAAAAGTGAAAATAGTCCATTTGAAATGAATTTAATAAATCAAGTTATTTATTATCATTCCCCACTTGAACTCATCATCCTTATTCACCTTTAACTAAATTTATACATTTAAAAAGCAAACATCAAAGCTCTTAAAATAAGAAGACAATATTTATATAAATAATGAAAAGACTCCCTCAAACTTTCTAGCAGAAAAATGCAACCATCTTTGACCTATTCATCTTTTCATGGCTACCTAAAAATTCTTACCATGGTCTTCTGCGTACATCATAAAGGTCAATCTTGTTTGGAGTTCTACTATTATCAACCCATGGAGAAGCTAAAAAAAATAGAGAAATTAAAAAAAAATATTAGATATGCTCTACAAAAATAATGTAATATTGAAAAAAAATCTCAAAACACCAAAGATGTGTACTTTCACTATCCACAGTGATGTTCAAATGAGAAATACCATTTTATGCCTTTCATTTTTTTTTTTCAGAGTGGAAAACAACACATCACAACAAAACAATGTCAATATGATTCAGTTCTCTCTTTCATGTTATTCCAGATGTAACTTTTAAAATAGGGGTTTTCTGGGTGCTTACCCCATATTGTTTTACTAAGTCGTCAGTGTTTATATATTTTCTTTCTTCTCTACCAAGAGATTCATTAACAGAAAGTTTATTTGCCAATAATGGAAACTGTACTGTCAATTATTTATCTCTATATTTTCACTCAATGCTATGGTATCTTGGTCTATAAGAAGATTGTTGTTTTTCTTCTATTGTTATCATATAATAGCATAATTTTTTACCTTAATGTTCACATATTTGATATTGGCCAATCCAGGTTAAATTTTTAATTTTATATACAGTTAAACTATAATTTAAAAAACTCCAAAAAAAATCTGTTTTCCTAAAATTTATTTGAATGATCTGAAATAATTCAAGTACAGATTCAAGAATTGTTAGTTTCACAACCTTTATCATTTTGCAGTAATCAGAAAAAATCCACTTCATTGTCTAATTGTACTGATTTTTCGATGCAATTACTTTATACTTATTCTAAGTAAATCTATACTTAAAATGATTTATATACATACATACATACATACACACACACACGACAAGACCTGATGTAGAAAAATAAATGCTGATAACTTAAATGATAACTTTATGTTGAAGAAGTCCCTATCCTTCAACATGTTTAGAAAAATGACTCGGGGAAATTACGACTAATCATTCATATGACTTATTCCCAACAGTCCATTTTTCCTTTTTATTTATTGAAAACAATGACAATTATGGAGAACTTTACTGAGAGTTCAGGTTTATTAGCCAACTACGATAATTTGAACAATTAGGATATATATTTTTTATAAAATATATGCTACTAAACCTCCCCTTGACTGAGATTTTTTTCTTATTAGTGGCTACATTATAAAAATGATTTATTTACTTTAAATGACTAATTACATTTAGATTAAATAGTAAGTGTTCCCACAATGGCCATTTACTGATACAGTCAATGCAATTTAAATAGTAAACTTACTTTACATCAATTCTTTCAATTTACATGTTCATAAATTGAGAGAGCCAGTGAGATGAAATAATCACTATTTTTTTCTTTTTATAGTATTACTGCTCATCACTGTAATTAGAACACAAACAAGCTGGCAGATATGCCAGTTCACTTTAAAATATTTCTCTATTATACCAGACTCTCCAAGTTAGGGACTTAGTGATAACTAAAATTTTAAGTAAATTGCATTCTACTTTCAGTACAATGTTGCGCTGGTTGTATATTTATTCCCTCTCAGCACCAATTCATCCTTTTCACTTGCTCTATGAAAATGAATCTGGGCCTTTAAATGTTTTTCCTTTACCAGTAGGTACAATTTGAAGTTTTGATGATACAGGAGAGAAATTGAATGAGAAAAGATTTTTTGCTTCTTGGCTTTGGTTTGCTGGCTTAGAAGAGGTTCTGAAATATTTGTAGCTTCTTTTGTGTCCAGTTCCTCCAGTGCTCATGTATTCCTCATATATCAGCTCCTATAGTGCTTGCGCTTTCTCCAGAGTTCAGATCCTGCAGCATAGGTAGCTATTGCAGTGTGGGGCTCCTGGAACCTGCAGTGCTCAGACTCCAGCAGTACCTGGTAGACCACACTCCCCCACACCAGGGCATCTGCAGCAGAGTGCCTCTGAGGTGCCTGGAACCCCAGAAGGAAGATTTCCAGCAAGTTCTATCAGTGTGGCACTGCACTGATTTCTTTCATTCAATGGGCTATGGCTATGTCCTCTTTAAGAAGTCTGGATCCCAACCCAGGGATACTGGGGGATTGGACTTTTCATTGGTCACTCTAACTCAGCCCTAGGGGTAGTGGTTATTATATATTAGATTATATAATACTACATATGCTATTCCTATATTCTTTGAGTTCTCTTTACTTAAAGCCAATCACTCATTACTCCAATCCCTGTTATAGTTAATAATTGTATATATTAAACCCTTTCTGTTCAAAATTCTGCATGTTTTCTCTATCTTGTTGAAATCAGGCTGATACAAATGTGTTGGTAAGAAGAAACAGATGAAATTAGTTACCAATGAAAATACCATAACACCATGAGTTGAAAGTAGTCAGCCAGTGAATTTGAGAAATGACTTCATGAAACTGGAATTTGAAAGTCATGTTTAAATTAGATTTCTGGATTCTTTACAGATTTTATTCACCTAACACTTTTGCTTTCGGTATAATTACTAATTGAAATTAACTGGGATATGTGATAATATGCTCCATAAAATTTATGTCTTCTTTTAAAGACTGAAAAAAACTTAAATAACAATAATTTACAATATGAATAAGAACATTAAATTTTAATATTTTATAATCATAGGTGGTTTATATTTTAAATTTTAATAATTATTTCTTAGAAGTCTTCTAAGATATTTACTATTTGGTAGTATACCCTGATTACACTAAGCCAAGAGCTTTATAATATGGGAATAAAAAACAATATAATTTCATCTGCAATATTACTAATTAATTTGTTGTAAAATCCCATTGTGGCTTTAAGTGGTATGTTATTTATATAGGCTCAGAATTATGAAAGCTCAAATATTAAAAGGATAATGACCATAATATATATACTGCAATTCTCTGAAATCATTTCATAATCATGCATAGTGAAAGCCACATGCTTTAAGTGAAAATCAGAGCTTCTAAAATCTGTCAAACATGAGTGAAATGTTGCACATTTAGATGTCCTTTTGTATCCAAGAAGATTTTAGGATGACAGAAGATAGATAGGAGTGGATATGACAGCCCCAAAAGTGGGTGTCTGAATTTTCCAGGCCGCTATGAGAAATACTATATAATGAGTGGGCTTAAACGATGGGAACTTATTATCTCATGGTTTTGGAGGCTAGAAAGCTTGCTTCCTCCTCAGGTCCTTAGCATTCCAATGCTACTTTGCCAAAGTCTTTGGGGATCCTTGGCTTGAATCCCTGCCTTGCTTCACAGAACAATGTTCTCACCTTTCTCTTCTGAGTTCCGTTGATTTCCTGCTCCGCTCAGTGGCATTATAAATGTCTGAATTTCTTCTCTTTATAAAGGACTCCAGTAATCTCGATTAAGGCTCACTCTCATTTAGTTTGGCTACAGCTTAATTATATTACATCTTCAATGGATTCACACCCACAGAGAACATGGATTAAGATTAAGATTAAGAATATGTCTAAATTGTGGTACATAATTCATCCTAACACAGTAGGCATCTCATTTCTGAAAACTACCACTAAAGTTATAATGATCATTTAGGAGGACATTTTTCCTCTGGTAAAAATGAACTAACTATGGTTGTGTTTTTTCCAAAATCTCCTGGATTAAAATTCTACTTCACATTTTATTTAGTGATGTGTCATGGCAGAAGTTCTTACTTTTTATAGAGAACAAGTGGCAGAAATTCACATACAAATAAATACATGGTATTATTGCCAGGGATAAATAGCTATAATTTAAAAAATAAAAGCCCTTGGTACAAACTGATTTGTTGGTAATACTGCAGATGTCAGATAACCCACGTAAAACATTTTTATTTAACATAAAGTGATGTTTGTCTGTCAGCAGGAGTACAAGATAACAAGGACAAGTTGTATAGTTAAGTGGAATATTCAATAAAGTAAAAGGTACACAAATATGTAATCATTTAGAAGGCCCATATGTAGCCATTAGGTGAAGCTCAGAAATAAGTTGGGGCACAGCATGTATCATGAAGTAAGAAATGGGAAGGTTTACTGGGAAATAATGTCAGATATGTGCTACATAGAGAAAAATGTATATTCTGATGGAGAAACAGGTTGCTATTTTTGTAAGCAAATGAAGCCAATTAGATGAAAATAATGATATATTCCCCAAAACAATAAACAAATTATATATTCGACAGAAACAAGTTTCCTGTGTAGGTTAGTCAAGAAATTCACTTGGATGATGGTAATAATAAAGTATTTCTTTTTTAAAAAAGTAAATTTCTGTATTTATTTATTTATTCCCACCCTCCCCTCCCAGATGGCTCCCTCATCTGTTTGCTCGTTGTTTTTGTTCATTGTCTGCTTTTTGTCTGCTCATTATCTGTTTGTTTTTTCTTTAGGAGGCACGGGGAACTGAACCCGGGACCTCCCATGTGGGAGGCGAGTGCCCAGCTGCTTAAGGCACATCCGCTCCTTGCTCACTTGTTTTTGCTCACTGTCTGCTCATTGTCTGTCTTCTCTAGGAGGCACTGGGAACCAAACCTGGGACCTATGTGGGAGATGGGCACCCAACTGCCTGAGACATATCCACTCCCTAATAATGTATTTCTTTTAAGAAATATTATTTGGTGTACCTGAGAGAAATGCCAGAAAAGTTGCCTGAAGTTTTGATAAATACATTATTATATTTCATAAATCACATGTACTAAACATACAATGAATAATACCACAAAGATAATTCTATGTATCTAAATGTGAATGGGATAAGATATGGAAATTTAGGAATATACTAAGGAAAAAGGAGCAGAATGAGAGATACCTTAGAAGCTAAAAAGAGCTGAAGTTTTTTTAGAAATCTTTATTCGCATTTTTTAAAATATAAAGTGTTATCCACAAATTACAAGCAGCTCCCATTTTTCATATTAGTGTCCCCTTTAACTAGTCTAACTTGTGAGCAATAAAAGCAGTCATTTAATCAACTTAAGCATTTTTGGATCCACAGTTGATTGCAAAGAGAACAAGTATTATAGCACTTAGATGTGTAAAATAAAATAGATTCAGGTAAGAGATGAGATTATAAAAAAAGGCAACAAAAATGAGGTTATAAAATCACCTCTATAAATCAGGATCACAAAGAACTTCAAAATAGTTATGTCATTATTCTGCTTAATGTATACAATATGTCCCTAACAAAACACAATCAATGGATAGTATACAACAAAGCAAATCATATACTTCAGAATATAAAACCCAGAGATTGGTTGTAAACCCTCTGCCAACACCTCAAACTTTACTGGCCTGAATCAAACTTATCACTTTATTCCCAAAATAAAATTACTTCCGATGTTCAAATTATTCAAGGAATAGTCATGTTAATTTATATTCTACGTGATTAAATTATTTTTTCCCCTCAAAATATGACATCTTCATTTTTTCTAGCCAAGGAGTCTTCTTTTGAATTCCTATTTGGTCCCTTGTTAAGACCTTTAAAATTTCACATCTAGAGAGTTAGAAAAGTACTCTGTTTCCCCTTCTGTATTAGTCAGGATTCTCTAGGGAACAGAATCAACGTGAGATATCTGTAAATAGTATGAGATTTTACGAGTCTCTCACGTGACCGTGGGGATGCACAAGTACAGTTTCCACAGGCAGGCTGCAAACCTGAGGCTCCAATGAAAGTCCCATGAAGGTCCCTGATGAGTTTTAGGAGATGTCGGCTGTCCAAAGACCAGCTGGAAAATTCTTTCTGAATGCTGAAATCACTTCCCCTTTTAAGGCATTCAACTGATTGGATAAAATGTCACTCATTGCTGATGTCAATCTCCCTGGCTGATCGTAGATGTTATCAGCCATCTATGCAGTAAACTCATGTATGACTAAAGCCCATAAATGTTCTTATATTATAGTTAGTCCAGTGCTTGCTTGACCAAACAACTGGACACAATTACCTGGCCAAGTTGACACATTAGCCTAACCATCACACTTTCCAATTAGAATATACACTGCTTTAAACATTGTATTCAACTGCCCAAAATGTTAGTGGTATTTTTCCTACACAATAAATCCCCATCAAATTATCCTGGCATAACAGGTTACATAATCTGTCGTTAATAACCATTCCAATTTGATATCACCTTTCTTATATAACAACATAGTAGATTAGCTAGGTTCACTAGACTCCGGCAGTACTTATTCATCCTTCTTGCTTTTTACTTTGAGCCTTTCTTTCCTCTAGAAAGGTTTTGCCTTTTTTCTTCATTGGCTTGGTTTTCAACTGATAGTTCATAAATTCTTCAATAAGACCAGTCCATAATTTCTTCTTCTTTTTCAAAACCCCTTAGCAAGCCTGTTGCTACATTCTGTATAATTAATGTGGCATTTAATCATTTAATAATTTTGTATTTTAATCTAAATTTAAAGATATATCAGTTTTGAATCCTAAATTATATTGAAATTTTCTGGAAGGCAGAAATAACTTATTTCTCAACTCAGAGTACACATATTAAGCAAGGAGAAAAGCTTTTTGCCCTCTATTATCTCTTTCCTTACTTAGTAATAAAGCCCCTGCTTTTCACCTGGATTCAAAGCCATCTTAAAGATAACTGTGACCAGGAGACTAAGTTCTGGTCAATGTCACATAAGAGAAAATGTCTTGTATGACTTCCAGGAAGTGCCCCACAAAGAGAGGGAATGAAGTTCTTTGTCCCTTAAGAAGGAGCACAAGTAACAATGATGGAACCTGAGGCAGAGACCACACAGACAATGGCAGAAAAACAAGATACAATTGTGGACCCTGACTACTTTGAGAAACCTTCCTACCAGCCCCAGTCTGTGTAACTCTGGTAGTTTTTTATTTTTACTTGAGTGAGAAACAAACTACCATAGTCTTAAAGTTAAGTGTTTAATTGAATGCTAGTCTTAAATGAAAAACTAGAATTTTAATAATTAGTAGAATAAAAAAGTAATAGTCACTTCAATTTAAAATTGATTTATATAGTGATCAAAAAATATCTTGAATGCATTTATAATTAAAACACCATATGTCTATTCATGAAAATCAAATTGAAAAAAAATCAATTATTTTTTAAGATAATTAATCACCGAAAGCAGTACTTCCATAAATACCATAAAGTTGAGAATCAATTGCTATCCTATTTTCTTCAATTGACAATAAAACCATCAAATGTTCTCTTCATGAATAAACTAAAAAAATTAATCTTTGGGTTACTTTATCATCTGCTATTTGATGTTTAAATACTCAAGATATTTTTCAAAATGTGTTATACAACTTTACAACAATTGGATATCCATATGGAAAAATGGCAGAGTATACACATTGTAAATATTGCCTAAAATGTTAGTTTTTATTCCAGCAAAATTCTAGGGATATAGCAACAAGGAAATGTATCTCAGAGGTCTATTTAACACTAACATACAATGGGTTCCTTTATTTTAATTCCATGGTTTTGAAATGAACAAATAAGGAGCAGAGAAAGAACAAATGATAAGATGTTAAGTAAATGTTATATGGAGATAAAATAGATTTTCAGTTTTTCTTAATGCAACTAATAATCTAAAAAGAATAAATGCTGCCTACACTGGGCATTTCAATGAGCTCCACTGAATCTTAATTACAATCCCAATTACTGCAATAATTGTTACAATTTCAGGAAACATTAATAGGTGAAATGAGTAGCTTGTACCTACAATTTTTATGATGCATAAAAATTCACAAAGTTGATAGCTCTGGAAAGCAAGTTTAATAACTTTAAAATAAATTTATGAAAATCAGTGAAGGGCTTCTTAAAGGAAAATGCTCATTAGTTAATCTGATTTTTGAATAAGCACTTATAATTGAAGATGTCACTAGACATGGATTTCAACTTTAGCTATGCCATGAGTTAGCTGTTGGACTAAGATAAGTCACTCTAGTTATCCTGCAAAACATGATTGTGATCTTACCAAATGCTAAAGGCCTAGAAGCATGAGCACATAAAGTTAGAGGCTACAGTGAAAATCATCTTGTTTAATCATGCCAGGTGCTGGTAAGGAAATAGGTTCAGAGGTGCAACATGACTTAGCCAAAGTATACAATCATGCTAATGGAAGTTATGATTTGAATCAAAATGCTTCTTTTTTAAAATTTTTTTATTACAACACAGTCTACCTACCTACCTTCTACTTTTGGAGAGGAGATAGAGAAGGTGGGGTGAGAGTGGAAGAGGAGGAGGAAGCGGGAGCGGGGAAGAGGTGAAAGAAAAAGAGGAGGAAGAGGAAAGGGGGATAAAAAAAGGACATGCAGCTATAGTATTATAGCTTATTTCCACATACATCAACTAAATTATAAAATAGGCAATTCCTTGAGAGATGTTAGAGTTCAAATCTTCACTAATTATCAAACAACTTAATTTTCAGGATCAGCTTTGCAGACATGCCTTTATATTATGTCAGCTCTAGAGAGCTCCTTATTTGGGAGCCAGGAAGTATCTCCATGTATTTTAAGTAATGTAATAATCTGCCTCACACCATATACAAAAATCAACTCAAAATGGATCAAAGCCCTAAATATCAGAGCCAGAATCATAAAACTCCTGAAGTAAAATGTAGGAAAGGACTTTGTATTTGGCAATGGTTTCTTAGACTTTACATTGAAAGCACAAGCAACAAAAGAAAAAAATAGATAAATGGGACTTCAACAAAATTAAAAACTTTTGTTCCTCATTCGACTTTATCATGAAAGTAAAATGACAGCCTACACAATGGAAAAAAACATTTGGAAACCACATATCTGATAAGGATTTAATATTCAGAATATATCAAGGAATTCTTCAACTCAACAATAAAAAGACAAATATCCAAATTTCAAAAATGGGCTTGAAAAACACTTGAAGAGACATTTCTCCAAAGAAGATATACAAATGTCCAAAAAGCATATAAAAAGATGTTCAGCATCATTAGCCATTAGGGAAATGGAACTCAAAATCACGATGAAATACCATTCTTACCCACTAGATTAGCTACTATTATAAACAAAAACAAAAACAAACAAACAAAAACACAGAAAATTACAGGACCTGATATATAATTTTAAGGTTTATTATATCAAGCTTATTATGTGCATGACAGTTTCATTTTTTCTTTTATATCTTTTTATTTTTAAACTTTACCTTATATACTTAACTTTTCTATTGTCTGATACCTAATAGCTAATGTATTAATAAAAATAACTTGGTAGAATTTTTTAGAATGGTTGTATTATATTAAACAATATTTCTTTAAGGAAAAAATTCCAGTATTATCCATGTGATAATATTTTCCCCACATCAGAGATTAGCATTAATATTTCATTATAACTCATGATTTTTTCCTATACTGTACCATGCTTTCCTAGCTCACTGGATTTCTGTGAAAAATAATTAGCACCGATATTACCACCTGACATTTGCAACTATACAGAAGTTAAGTGAGCTTTACCTTAACTGGAGTAAAATATTAAATCTGACAATGCCCACATGCTTTTATTCATTGCTATTGCAACACAGAGTTAGATATAATCTGATTTCTATTTCACTCCTTTTCACTGCTGTGACTTTTTATTGTGAATAACTCTACTTTTAAAACATATTTGGAAACCCCAAGTCTCAAGAAGAATTCTGTTTATGACTAGCATGTATCGCATAACGTATGCCATGTCTTAAGGAAAGAAAATGCATTTTGTGCTTGTCAGCTTGTTCTAAAAGGTGGAGAAGTTAGAAATTATCCACAGACATTGCACTTAAAATGTCTTCAATAGGCTCAGGATGTTCTTTGATTATTTTATTAATTTTTGTTATAGAAATTGCTATTCATTTTTCCTTATCTCCTATATAAGAATAAAATACATTACAAAAGGGTTTAATCATTTTAATTTCTCAAATATATTCATCTTAATTGAATATATATGATCACTGAGATGAAAAGTATGCATCAGATCTGTTATAAATTATCCAATTTGCCTTCAGAATTAATCCAACCTGACACACAAGAAAGCTCCGTTTTCCTTGAGATTTTGTTTTATTTTTTTGTCATATTCATTTTTAACAAATCCACATTCTCCAATTAAAGAAAAGCATTCACAGTTTAAAATATAAATTTAAAGCACACACTTGAAAATTGAAGGGAAACATTTCAATTAATACAAAAAATTTTCTTCAATTCTCTAATGTGACTCACAGCTTGGTCCATGCAAAGCATTTGGACCATTTGCTCAGCATTGTTTTAAGATGCTTGGTAACCTCCCATTCTAATACATACCTAAAGATACCTGCTCATGGTCTCATTTCAGCCTGGCCTGATTCCAGGTGCCAGCTGCTCCAGCTACTTCTCTAGTGATTTGTTTTAAAGTGATTTTGCTCACTATAGAGCCATGTAAGTAGAAATACCCTTTCCTTATTAAAATATTGTGATATAACCCTCTTCTTCTTACAATATAGGAGAAGGTAATCAAGTGCTGTCAAGAAATATTGAAGTTGGTACATAAATTTCATTTTATATCTATTGAATCAATAAGCACTTACCTGGGTAATACCTGGCTAGGCCTGTGGCACTGCCAAACACCTGCCACAACAATGAAGGGTCTTCCTCTCGATTTTTTTTGAAAACTTCATCCAAGGCACTTGTCCAGTTCAGTTCATTTAGCACAATTGTTGCTAAGCAAGAAAAAAAAAAAGGAAAACTCAATTCAAATTTGTAACTAGTAATTGAATCTTTCTTTTATTTACAAATCTTTTACACATTTTTCATTGCTTTACCTCTAAAAGTACTTAAAACCAGTGGTTATCAAAAAAATTTTAGATGTGGAATTATTTCTTCAACCAAAATTACCATATGATGGGTGGCTTTATTGACATTTTGGCCTGGGTAACTCCTTGTTGTGGTAGCTGTCCTGTGCCTTTGTGAAGTTTAGCAGCATCCCTGATTTCTACTGACTAGATGCAGTACCATCCCTCCAAATGTGACTAGAAAAATGTTTCCAGACATTGCCAGATGTTGGTGGGGAGCAAAATTGCTCCTGGTTGAGAACCACCTTTATATATAAATCAGACGAGAGTAGATGGCTCCTGGTTCGGGAGTGTGAGAGGCATTCCCCCTATCCAGGAAGGCAGCTATGAGGAAATCTATAAGACACCTCAGAGCAGAGCTTGGCAATCACAACCCTCAGCTACTCTTGATGTTCTCTGTGACACACTAGCATAATTTGGTCTGTTACCTGAGTTTAAAAAATTGATGTTTACCATTGCACATAGTATATTGATGGTGTTTATACAAGAAAAAATATGTACATTTTGATAAGGGAAAAATTCATCCAGAAGCTTGACAATATTAGCATTAGAAATAGGAACTAGCTCATACTTTATCACTTCCTTTATGAACAAGGGTTTTAATTTTGGTTAGTTCAATTATTAATTAAAGCATTGTGCTAATAAAGGCCAGCTCATTGATTTGATACATATTTAAAACTAACAACTGATTCTGGCTAGGTTTTGGAAACAGATGACATTCATTATAATGAAAGAGACACAATTATAATTTGAGATATAACATAGGTTAAAAAAGTGCAGAATTTTTAATTATGGGCCTCCATGATCATAACATCCTAAGTCCAAAGTATTACAATTTTAATAGACTTAGAATATTATCTCTCCTTTACAAAAAAAGATGGCATAGATAGTCTCATATCTTTTCTTTTTTCTCTTCCTATGTAAAGTACATCCCATATCCCCAGCCAATTAGCAGGTTGGGACATTCTGCCTTTGAGAATCTATACCAAGTCTGAACAGTTGAAACGTGCCTAGGATAAGGATTGGAGATACTGTTTAACTCTCTTTTATTCTTTTCTGTGACCACAGCAAATAAAGGAAACAAATGAAATCACGGTTACATCATGCATAAGATCTCTTTAAAGGTAAAAGAAAAAAGAGCTTCTATTATAAAAAATGCACAGTATATGTATTTATATTTCAAAGGATATCATCTATCAAAAAAAGGAAAGCAATGAAAACAAGGGGATTGTGAAACTGATCTGGGACCAGCATCCTAATGCAGTTCTCATTATGGAAAACTAGCAAGATTTTCATCTTTATGGATGTGATTACTTTCAGAAAGCTCAGTGTGTGTGTGAATATTCATGAGCTGCATCAGACCCATAGTACATCTGAGATACTAGTGAATTCATATTCAAAAGCATGATCCAATGAACACTAAGTGGCTAGTTATATGAAAATTTATATTCACAAAGATAACCTGAACTGATACTCACTATTCATGAATATTTATATTAATATACAAAATATCAAAGAAAAAGAGGGACATCATACTTTTCTTAAAACATTCATGAATTTTACAGCAATATTCTACTGAACAAATAATTACGTTTATATATGATTCAGATAGACTTCATTAATCCCAAATCTGTTCTATCTCTTCAATTTCCTTGACTTTGATTCACACTGAGCAACTGATTTCTAATTAATTTAATAAAATTTTGGTTGTTTTTGAGGCTGCTAATTATTTTCTTGGTTTTATTTAACAGTTTACCTACTAAATATTAGACCCTGATACACTGATTGTGAATATTACTTTTACATACTGGAGAAGCAAGCTAAACGCTAAAATATTATTATGGTGATATGTTTTTAAATTTCCAGTTTTTATTTTTGAAAATTCTTTTTATTTATATATATGCTATATGAATTTATATTATATTTGCTTAACAAACATATATTTATTATTTTGGCATCCTGAAATGAACAAACTTTTCTTAAACTTGTAAAATGAAATGGCTTATCGAGAATGAGTAATGGATATTCTTCCATTTCTAAGTTACTAGCATAAATTAGGATAAATAATGTTGTATTGGATAATCTGCAGATGATGAAATAATAAAACTAATACAGAATCCCACCATGCTGAAACAAGTTAATGTTATTTCATTGTATTTACACATACATACAATCTCTCTCTTTTTTCTGTCTATGTCTCTCCCATTTAAGTGTGTAAGTAGAGTTTATTTAGTAAAGATTCTTTAAGTAACTATTCTGGCTACAACTGGGCAAAAGCCAGGTGCATTAACAAAATGTAAAGTTGTTATTGGAGGATTCTTCTGTTTTATATTACAAAGAGTTTATGTGGTTACACTGGTGCTTTTCTTTATACTCAGTGAGTATTTTTAGATTCCCTTATTTTCCTGACACCATAGTTCTTAAAATAAAAGGTATAAAACATACTTTTCCATGAGAGAAAAAAATAAATAAAGCAAACTCAAATTCCTTTGGAAATTACTTATGTTCAGCAAATATTACTAGGGTACTTTGAAACTGTAGTGTTTTCATTAATGTAAAAACTCTACACTCAAAATACATTGTGGCATGCTGACTCACTAAAATGTTCAACTATTGTAAATAAGTTTCCATTGGTAAATGTATATTTATAAAGACTTTTAAGTACAATCATTATTCTATATGTCATAACCTTTATTTGAATTTATGGAGAAAGAAATCCAAATTCAAAGGATTTTATTTAATTGCAGAAACACTGATATAAGTTAATAGGAATATAATATTTCATATAAGAATTACAAAAAAAAAGGTGTCTTTTTTAATTCAAAATATTTCTTGACTACAAATAAAACTCTACCTTTTATTTGTACAAATCTAAGAACATGGATAATAGATCTAGTTGGTTTACTATAAATCATTTAGCAGTATTCAAAATGGTATTTTATATTCTCAGTTGATTATTATATATTATATTCATTCTTTTTAACTTTATTTTTAAAGAAATTTTAGATTACAGAAAAGTTGCATTGAAAATATAGGGGATTCCCATATACTCCACCTCCTCCGGCTCTAACATTTTCACCTATTAATAGCATCTTACATAAGTGTGGTGCATTTGTTACGATATTGATGAAGAAATATTGAAGCATTGCTACTAACCATGGTCTAAGGTATATATTATAGTTACACTTTGCACTGTACAATTTTATAGGTTTTGACAAAATGTATAATGGCCTCTGTCATTGCAAAATCACACAGAACAATTCCAATTTCCTAAGGGAAAAAACCTATATTCCACCTATTTTTCCCTCCTTCTCCCCTCAGAATCTCTGGTGACATCTTTATATCAATGTTACAAGTTCCTCTGTTACTACAATCATAATAAGTCTACATTGGTCTATGGTTGCATTCCTCCCTTATGTTTGTTCATTCCTCAAACCTGATGATTTGGGGATGGTGATGTCTGAGCTGCTTCAGATTGAGAGGGGGCTTAGATCTTATTGGGCAGATAGAAGGAACTGTTTTGCTTACAATTGTAGATACTCTTTGCTTTTGGGGATAGGGGCTCTCCATCATCATCATTTATTAGTTGTCCTGGGCAAGTCCATTGAACTGGAGAGTAAATGTTGGCAGCAACTGTGCTGAGATTCAGGGCCTAACCAGTATATGAACAGATCAAAGATTTAAGCCCCTGGGATACATACTTAATGTATATAGTGCTAAGGATAGGTTCAAATAAAAGGGGTAGAAGAATCATGTATAGGGAAATTATAAATGAGCTTAACTTTGTCACAGTGGAGAAATGGGTTACCATATATTCCAAGGTAAGGCCCACTGATGTGTTGCTGGTTTCATGGGTTGTGTGGGCCTTGCCTATAGTGTCCTGATGTCTCTAGAGCCTTTGGGAGAACCCCTGTTTGAGGCTTTGTTTACTGTGACAGTTAGTGAGATCCTCCTGAGATGTGCATTAGCATAACCACTGGAATGACTTCCCAACTCACTTTGAAACCTCTTAGCTGTAAAAACTCTTTTGTATTTAATTTTCCCATTTGGTTGTCTTTTTCTAAATGCATCACCGGTTGGCACTTGTTAATAATCTGTTGGTGCCAGGGAGGCTTATCCCCAGGAGTCATGTCCCATGCTGGGGGAAAGTGGTGAGTTTATTTGCTGAGTGTGGCTTAGAGAGAGGCCACATTTGAGTAACAAGGAGGTAACTCTTAGGCATTAGATATTATTAGGCTAAGTTTCAATTTTACAAGAATAAGATTCATAAGTACAAGCATTAATATTGAGGGCTTGGTGTATTGGTCTGTTTTCTTTTATTAGGCACTGCCTATGGATTCTAGAGGTTCTTGCCACTCTATTAGGGAATATAGTAGGACTCCCCAGGATGGAAATTTAATATTTTGTTGGTAATTGTGTGGATCTCCACCCACTGAGATAACACCCTATGACCACATTAACACATTCATATTCCATAGAGTCATGCCTTAGGTGTACCCTTCCCCACACATCCCTCTGCCACTGCCATCCTGCACCAGTGACCCTCCCCTGCCATTGTTGCCAAAATAACTCTTCCACAATTGTGTCCCCCTATCCCCCAAACCCTAAATAGCATTGTTTTACATTCACACAAACTTCTACTTCCCCACTTGAGCTGAGGTTAGAAGTACATGAGTGGCCAATATTTTTTCACTGTAGAAAACAAACTGATCAGTGCTGATCTAACTTTGAACCTATTGCCAGGTACTAGTGAACCTAGATGCATGTCTTATGGCTACTTTAAGAGGAAAATTAGTCCCCATTTTCTGTTAACTTTTAAGAAATGAAGATCTTTACTTCTGTTAGGAAAAAAACAGATTAAAAAAATAAGTCTTTCATAGATGCTCAAGGCTGAGCCTACTAAAAGGAGTGAATTCTGGGAAAGCAAGCCTTGACTTTGGGGCCTCTATTCTGAATGGCATAACAGGATTTTACTGATAATTGATTCAGAACACTAAGTGTACATCTCTATTCTTTTTATATTTAGTTTTCAAGAACATGGCCTTGGTTATCAGCAATTTTCTCTTTTAGAGTATTCTATTGTTCAGTCTAGCTTCTCATAGAAAGCAAGGAAAATCTAATTTGTAACAGCACAAAAGAAGCACCTTACATTTGCTTCTAATTCTTCTAAAATACATGACTCTTATTTCTATATATTTGTTTATGACATGGAATACAGAATCCTTGACAAGCTCTGAATGCAATTTTCTTCTGCAAACTGCAACCAATAAAATATTGTGCTATTGCTCCCTTCTAAGTTGAGTTTGAATACATTTTTTTTTATTTTTTTATTGAGGGCTCAGGGCTTCACTGTGCATTGAAGATACTATATGACTTTATTTCAAAAACCTCTAGTTATTTATAGTCTCCCAAAATGTCAACGACAGCTTTCTAATGAAGTCGATATATGCTAGAAAAGAGAAAACACATTTATTATAATTTAATTGAAATACTAGATAACTTTGATAAGATTCTAAAATGCCTGTAAATATTAACACTATGTAAGGAACTAGATATTATTTTTGTTTAACAAAGTTAAATTATTCTATAGTTAAATTAATTAAATAAGAGAGCTGGTCACAATGTTTACTGTACTATTTTCATTTAACTAATAATACCATTCTATTAGAATAGATTGCATTCAAATAAAAATTGGCATATATTACTTAGACTATTGCCAATAACAATAACAAAGTAAGTCAGTAATATTGATTAAGGACTTATTATGATTCAGCTGTGTGTTAACCATTTTCTATGCATTATCTAATTTAACCTTAAAATGACACTTTAAGTGACACTAGCATTATCTCCTTTTTTAGGTGACAAAAATAAAACCGAGAAGTTATACAGTTTGCCCAAAATCACACAGTGAGAGTTGTAGAGACAGTACTCAAAGAAGTATCTGACAGATTCCAAAATTCCTACTGTTTATGAATTATTTGCTTCTAATGTTTTATTTTATGTGCTGGTCTGATCATCTAGAACTTTACCGCTGAAAAAAAACAAAATCTCCAATACTTCTAGCGCCTGGCATTCAACTGTGAGTGATTTTCCTCTCAGGGGACATTTCGCAATGTCTCCAGATGTTGACATTTCTAGTAGGGTACAATTGGCATCTAGTTGGTAGAGGCCAGGGATATTGCTAAACCTCCTACAAATGCACAAGGCAGGCCCCACAACAAAGAATTATCCAGTCCAAAGTGTCAGAATTGTTCAGGTTGATAAACCCTGCACAAGCACAACTATAGACATAAGACAATACACTTAGAAAAAAGCAATATTTTCAATGAGTAGTGTCAATAAAAAGTCATGGCAAAGCTTATCAAAGTGCAAATTAGTCTATTTTTAAAATAATACTGTTTCATGATAAATTATGTCAACATTTCAGGCTACATTTTGGCACCTTTTTTGTTGGGGAAATTTTTGTTTTAGTCCCAGAAACCCAAACAAATTCTATTACTAAATAAACATGTAGGATTTTCAAAGCTAGGTTTTTTTTTTTTTTTTTAATAAGAAAAGCTATAGGAAAACGGATGTGGCTCAAGTGATTGGGCTCCCATCTACCATATAGGAGGTCCAGGGTTCGATTCCCAGGGCCTCTTGATGAAAGGCAAGCTGGCCCGCATGGCGAACTGGCCTGAGTCGAGAGCTGGCCTGCATAGGAGAGTTGGCCTGTGCAGGAATGCTGGCCCACACAGGAGTGCTGGCCCCTGCAGAGAGCTGGTGTAGCAAGATGACACAACAAAAAGAGAACACAGAGGAGAGACAATAAGAGATGCAGTGGACCAGGGAGCTGAGGTGGTGAAAGAGATTGAGTGCTTCTCTCCCACTCCGGAAGGTCCCAGGGTCAGTTCCAATTGCCTCCTAAAGACAAGACAAGCAGACACAGAAGAACACACATAAAGCAGACGTGAGCACAAAACAATGGGGGGGGGCGAGGTGAGAGAAATAAATAAATAAAATAAATCTTTTAAACAGGAGAAAGAGAAGCTATAGGTTTACAGAAAATACAGTTCTTATAAAATCCCACCTCACTTACAGTTTTTACTAATATTAATACTTTGCATTAGTGTGGTACTTTTGTTACAATTGATGAAACAATGTTATTTAAATTATATTGTTAACTATACTCCATAGTTTACATTAGGATTCACTATTTGTTTTGAACAGGTTTTTTTTTTTTTTTTAAGATTTTTAATTTTTATTTATTCATTTATCCCCCCCTTGCTGCTTGTGCTCGCTGGGTCAGCTAACCACGCCGCGCGGGCAGGCTTGCCTTCACCAGGAGGCCCCGGGAACCGAACCTGGGGCCTCCCATATGGTAAACGGGAGCCCTACGGATTGAGCCACAGCCGCTTCCCTGAACAGTTTTATATATATTTTTTTTTAATTTTTTATTCTGGTAACATATATACAATTTGAAGTTTCCCCTTTCAGGCCCTTCAAAATAGAATTCAGCAGTGTCAATTAGATTCACAATGCTGTTTGACCATCACCACCATCAATTAACAAACCCTCCTATTGCCCCAAACAGAAATCCTGTGCCAATTAAGCATTAATTCCCCATTCCATGCCATAATCCTTGCCCCTGGTAAACTGTATTCTAGTTTCTGACTCCACGAATTTACTTATTCTAATTATTTCATATCAGTGTGATCATACAATATTTGTCCTTTTGTGTATGGCTGATTTCACTCAGTATGATGACTTTTAAGTTTTCATCCATGTTAATGCAAGTATCAGAACTTCATTCTTTTTTACAGCTTGATAATATTCCATTATATGTATATACCACATTTTTGTTTATTCATTTTTCTGTTGAGGGACATTTGGGTTGCGTCCATCTTTTGGCAATTGTAGATAATGCCAATATGGACATCAGAGTGCAAATTTCTGTTCAAGTTACTGCTTTCAATTCTTTTGAGTATATATCTAGAAATGGGATTGCCAGATCAAATGGTAATTCTATATATAACTTTTAGGAATGGTCAAACTATTTTCCATAGCAGGTACATCATTTTACATTCTCAGTTTTGAACAAATGTTCCTATTTTTCCACATATTCTCTAACACTTGTTATTTTCCATTTTTGGAATAGTAGCCATGCTAGTAGGTGGGAAAGGGTATCTCATTGTTGTTTTGATTTGCACTCACTAATGGATCATGATATTTAGCATCTTTTTATGTGCTTACTAGCCATTTGTATATCATCTTTGCATTTATCCATTCAAGTATTGGGCCATTTTAAAAATTCAATTGTCGGGGGACAGATGTGGCTCAAATGGTTGGGCGTCCATCTCCCATATGGAGGGACATGGGTTCGATCCCCAGGACCTCCCGGTAAAAATAAAAATTAAAAAAAAAAAAAAAAAAAAACCACACACACACACACATAGAAGGCGCATGGGCTGCCAGACTCTGTGTGCTGGTGAGCTGCCAGGCCCCGGGAGCCATGCAGCAAGGTGATGATATAACAGGAAAGAGACAAGACAAGATGCTCCAAAAGTTCTAAAAACCAGGAACCAAGGTGGCGCAGGTGGCAGAACACCTCTCTCCTACATCGGAGGTCTCCAGGATCGAATCCTGGTGAAGACTGGAGGAGGAGGATGAGAAGAGATGGCAGGAAACAGACACAGAGAATTGCCCAGCGAATGGACACAAAACAGCAAGTGGGGAAGGGGGTTTTAAAATGGATAAAGTAAATAAACAAATCTTTAAAAAAAAAATTCAATTGTCATTTTCTTGTTGAGTTATAGGATTTCATTATATATTTTGATGTGAAACACTCATTGGTTATGTAATTTCCAAATATTGTCTCCCCCTTCTATAGGTTGTGCTTTTGCTTTTATGATAAACTCCTTTAATGCACCAAAGTCTTTGATAAAGTCTCATTTACCATTTTTTTTCTTTTGTTCCTTGTGCTTTTGAAGTAAAGTCTAAGAAACTTTTGCCTAAGACTAGGTCCTAAAGATACTTCCCTATGTTTTCTTCCAGGTGTTTTATAGTTTTGGTTCTTATATTAGGGTCTTTGATCCTTTTTTAGTTAATTTTTATATATAGTGTGAGTTAGGGTCCACATTTATTCTTTGCATATGGATATCCAGTTATTCCAGCACAATTTATTGAAGAAACTAGTCTTTTTCCCACCAAATGGACTTGGCACTCCTGTCAAAAATGAATTGGTCATAGATATGAAAGTTTATTTTTGAACTTTTAATTTGATACCATTTGTCTATATGACTGTATTTGTGCCAGTACCACATTGCTTTGAATATAATAAGTTTCAAAATCAGGAAGTTTGACTCCTCCAAATTTGTTTGAGGACCCTTAACCTTCCATATAAGTTTGATGATTGGCTTTTCCATTTCTGCAAAGAAGCCTGTTGGAAATTTGATGGTGATTGTGCTGAACCTGTAAATAGCTTTGGGTTGAACTGACATCATAACAATATTTAGTCTTTTAATTCATGAGCATAGAATGGCCTTCCATTTATTTAGGTCTTTTTTGACTTCTTTTAGCAATGTTTTGTAGCTTTACATGTGTAAATCCTTACATCCTTAGTTAAATATACTCCTAGATATTTGATTCTTTTATTTACTATTTTAAATGGATTTTTTCTTGATTTCCTCTTCAGACTGTTTATTACTATTGCATAGAGACACTTCTGATTTTTTTTTTTTAGGAAGTACTGGGGGTTGAACCCAAGACCTCATACATGGGAAGCAGTTGCTCAACCACTTGAGTTACATCCACTCACATACACTATAAATTATTGCATGTTTTTCGTGTACCCCACCATTTTGTGGAACTTGTTTATCTCTAGTAGCTTTTTGGCAGAATTTTCAGTATACATATATATGATCATGTCATCTGAAAATAGGGAAAGCTTTAATTCTTTCTTCCCAATTTAGATACATTTTATTTGTTTTTCTTGCCTAATCACTCTGACTGGAACTTCCACTACAATGCTTAATTACAGTAGTGACAGTGGGCATCTTTTTCTTATTTCTGATCTTAAGAGAGAAAGTTTTCAGTCTTTCACCACTGAATATGAAATTACCTGTAGTTTTTTGTTGTTTTTTTCCCCCATATATGACCTTTATCATGCCTAGGTTATGATATTCATTTGTTTGGTCAGACAAGTCCTAGCTTGATTACTACTGTGAGGATATTTCGTGGATTTAAATTATCAGTCGATTGATTGTATCTATAATTGAATACATCTATAATCAATAAAGGAGATTGCCTTCAGCAATGAGAGAAGTCTCATCCAATCAGTTGAAGGCCTAAAAGGGAGAACTAATGACTTCAGCAGTTAGAAAGAAGAATTTTATCTCTACTTCAGCCACCCAGCTTCTCCTGGGCCTGACCTACAGAATTCAGATTTGCCAATCCCCACAGTTGCATGAGTTAATTCCTATAATAAATTTAATAATATTTACATTGTACACATATACCTCTTGTAGGTTCTGTTCCCCTGAAGAGCACTAATACAGATTTGGTACTGGAAAGTGGGGCAACTATTACAAATACCTGAAAATGTGGAATGGCTTTGGGATTGGATAATGGGTAGAGGCTGGAAGAATTGTGAGGTGCTTGATAAAGAAAGCCAGTTTGCTTTTTTTTTTTTTTTTTTTCCCTAGATTGCTTTGAAGAGACTATTGGTAGAAATATGGATGTTAAAGTACATCCTATAAGGTCTTAGAAGGAAATGATGAACATGTTATTGGAAATTAGGAAAAAGGCAATCCTTGTTACAAACTGGCAGAGAAGTTAGCAAATTAGTTCTGATGTTGGATTAAAAATAGAACTTGTAAGGAATGAACTTAGATATTTAGATGAGGAGATTTCCAAGTAAATGTGGAAGGTGCAGCCTGGCTTCTCCTTACAGGTTATAGTAAAATGCATAAGGAAGGGGATAAATTGAGCAGAAAGTATAAAGAAATCAGAAATTGATTGTTTCAAAAATTCTGAGCCTATGCAAATGGTGAACTTCAGTGAAAGCTGTGAAATTTGAGTGAGCAGAATTACTGCAAGCCTGGACTGAAATGGGCAGAGATAGGATGAGTTGAAGGAAGAGACTTCAAAGGCAGTACCAAGGAAGCCAAGGTCTGAATTAGAGATCTCCTCTGCCAAGAGAGCAGGTCCACCCATATGTGTGGAAAGGGCAAGTCCATTCGTACCCTGTACCCTGGTGTTTTGGGAGAGTCTGGCCACCACGCCAATGCTTGGAGAGGGTGGGGCCTTCATCTCAGTGCTCAGGAGGAACACAAGCTGGCTGCACACTGCACCAGGGAGGGGCAGGGGAAGGGGTCAGAGAGGGTGCCAGGAGCTTCTCTCATTGTTTTTTAAAGCTGCATTTTCTTGATGCAGCAATCACCCTGTATTTCAGGAAGAAACCCTTTAACTGATTTCCAGAGTTCTCAAGGAGATGGCTCTGCCAGTTTTTGCTAGTTTTTCGAAGAGTCTATGGGGAAACGATACCCTGGAGCACCTAATGCTAACATCTAGGTCTGGCCTGACTCTCAAGCTACTGTTTAGTCCCATTAATTGTTGCGCACGGAAATTCACAGAATATTAAGGTTGTATTTTTAGATTCAGTGGTAACTTTAAGTGTGACTCTAAACTGTACTGATTTTATCTTTTCAGCAAACATACATTTCATATTACGGTGAATAAGGTAGTCATTAAAAAGGATTCGCTGCATTTAGCAGATGAGCTTAGCAGATGAGTTGACGTCATTACTTTTATTCATCAACCCTAAACTCTAAGAAGAAAAATGTTAATAAGAAGGAACCCACTGATCCAATTAAGTGCGCAGACAAAATAATCCACTTTAAGGGCTAGACAGTGTGCATAAATATTAAAATGAATGAAACTTTTCGGTGGATTTGGCTAATGGACTCTCATCTAATCCCAGTGTAAATGAAAGATTAATAACGCACAGGGAGATGGGAGACAAAAATCTAATCTGTTAAATCATGTCTCAGGCTCCAAAATCCACCTCCCACTGAGGATGGGAGAGCAGAAGTCTCAAAGGCACACGAGGAGTTAGATGAGGGGATAGAGCTTACACCTACAGTTAATTTGGTACAAATATTAAAAGGCCCTTACCCTTGTCAATTCTCTAACCTCTGCATTACTGAGATTTCTGTCCTTGCTCCCTCCTTGATTAGTTTCCTGTAGATTGAGTACTTGGCTAAAGCCCACAATACACCTGTGTGGTCTGGATGAAATCTGCAAATTGTGGAGCACAAAGGAGGAGCTCAGAAGAAATCCTTTTTATTAAAGAAAATAAGAATAATGCAAGGAGAATAGAACGCACTGGGATCTAATAGCATGTCTATTAATTGAAGGCTTTTAAACTTTTAAAATCAATTTTATTGAAACGTATTCATCATACAGTCCATCTAAAGTGTACAATCAATGACATTTGGTATAATCACAGAGTTGTGCATTCATCACTTCAATAAAAAATAGAGCATTTTCCTTACTCCAAAAAAAAGGAAAAACAAAAACAACAAATAAACAAAAAACACTACCTCTTAGTAGTCACCTCTCAATATCTCTATCCTTCTCCTGCCATACATAACTGTTAATCTATTTCTGTCTCTATAATTTATTTGTATTAACATTTTGTGTAGATGGAGGTTAACAACATGTAGTAATTTTTGTCTAGTTTCTTTTGCTTAGTATACATCCTTTTTTTCACCATTGATGAAAAGTTATTAATAAGTTACTATACACTACTATTTGAAGGGTTTTACTGCCACTTTCAATACAGTCATAATTATATGCTTATATAAGAAATCTCATAAGAATAGTAGGGTAGGTAAAAGCTTTGTTTAATCTTCAAGCATTTTAAGATTTTTTGTTACTAATATTATCAAAACCAAGGTTTGTTTAATCCTTCAAGCAGTCTAAGCTTTTCTGTTACTAATATTACATGATTAGTAACTTCTGTAGTCAAGAGTCTCAATTACTGACACAACATACTATCTAAAATAAATCCTTTAACCTCTTGTGCTTCCATTGTTTTTCTAATCTAAAATGTGAACCAAGGTATACTAATATTCCCAGATACCTACAGGATATTTTTGAAGGTCAAATGCATTTATGAATTAAAACGGAACTGGTGAACATCATTTTATTACAGTTCTTTCAGCTGGGTTACAAAATTGTAAGGTGCACATCTTCTTTAGATGTCTTGCATAGATGACAGCTTCTTTTTACAGCACAGCATCTTATTTTAGTCCTGTCAGTTATCTTCCTTGAACAATAACACATCTCTTCTATACACAGAGAATTAGAATGCAATTCTGTTTATTTTGTAATAAAGCCTCTCCCACCCTCAACTTAATTAAAAGCTCTCACATCACAAAATACTCTTCAGTGGGGTCAGATAGTTGAATTATTATAATCTAAATTTAAGAGCATTACATAATTTATAAATATAAATTAGAGAAATTTCCTAATGAAGACAATACAATTTCTTTCACTGATAATATTGCATAAAACCATTTTCCTCAGAAACTGGGCTAGCTATTCATACCTAAATATGTAATTACATTTGTTAAATGCCTATCTATATAGTAGAGATCTCTATATAGTAGAATTTCAGTAAAACAAAGAACCTACTGCAATCTGAACAAAGGAAAACAGCTGAAACTACTCTAAATATATTTTATTTAAATTTTAAATAGGGAAATAAAATATGTGAGTTTTAAAAAAAAGTAGCTAGGAGGACATAGAAATTAACTTTGAAGCCATATAAGAACAAATTTAAAAGACTCCAAACTGAGTTGTTGTTTTTTTTTTTAACTTTCCATGCATAAAACAGATTCTCTTACTAGTAAAGACTTTTCCTTTAAATAATTGGCATTTCAAATTCCAGCATGTGAATGTATAAAATGTGAGCAAAGACTATTCTCACCTACTGCCCAAACACTCCTAGACTGTGTTGTTCTGCCAACAATAGCAATTTAACCTGGGACAAGTCTTTTATCCTCTTTAAATACCAATTCTTCCACTTGCACGGTGGGGATAATAAGAGAACATGCCTCAGTGCTGTTGTGAGGCTCTATGGCTGCTTGTCACTTAGGAAGTGCACAATAAATATTATCTGCCCGTATCATTATCATTATTATTTTCTCCACCTTTGAATACATAGCATTTAAGAGACTTTTTAAAATATCTTGATGTAGCAAATTCTGTTCTAGTTTCTGAGAATGCTAGTATGAATGATATAAAATCTAGTTCTTTCCTTCTCAAAGGAATCCTTCCCTTTCTTGCCCCAACCCTAAATTAATGAGCAATGAAACTACTTAATTTTCTTGCTATGAATCCCATGAAGCAAATAGAGTTTCCATTGTTAAAGATTATGTTACACTGAAAAGAAAATCTCCAATGATGGCATTTAATGTACTTATAATTTTGGTGAGACGATATTGCCAGTGCTCCTGACTCAAAATACATTGATAACTACTGCCCTGAGTATAGCATAGACATGCTAAAATTCTTGTAAAAAATATGAAAAATCTAATATACACACCAGACATAATATATACACAGAGTTATGCACACACAAGCTTCTGTTAAAGCTGAAAAGAAACTCCAACTAAATTAGATAGGGGAAATGCAGACCAAATTAGATATGGGAAATTGCTTGCCTTTGCTCTGAGACTTCCTTAATACACAGGGAATTTAGTGTCTACGTATAAATCTGGACTGTCAAATTCAGGAAGAAGTAACAAAAAGTGTTGGAACTGACTAATGAGATATGGTTGAAGAAGAAGGATAACAAGGCTCCTGGGGACATGAGTGATATTGTCAATGAGGCACACACGGCTTGGTATTTGAGGATTTGTGGCAACCAGTTTTATAACAGTCACCTGGAGATTTTAAGAAGCAAAGATCAGATACATTGAAGCACAGTACATAGTCATCAGCTATAATCAAGACCAACAGTCCCTTGGTTTAAACACCATGGAGTGCTTCAGAAACAGAGAGAGAATGAAATAAATCTAAGAAATTGAACTTCAGATTAGTATTTACAAACTCAGATTACATAAAAGTAGGAATGAATCCTAATACCATTTCTAAAACAATATGAGGTTACTATCTTCATGACTTCTCCAGTTGTGCATGCATAGAGAATAGCCCATATGCATATACACATATAAACATGCAGAGCACTCAGTACATATTATGTTATGTATACAGAGAGATGGATACTTTTATAAAAAAAAGAAAGAAAAACAAATTCATCATTATGGTCAGGTTTCAAGATGCTTACAAAATAGCATGATTTGTTCAAATTTTAAAGTGCTCATTATAGTTATTGGAAGATTAAATTTATATGTTCTAGCTACTACATTATTCAACAAATACCTTAAAGATATAGACATACTTTCCTTTATCTTCTAATAAACCACTGACATTTTACTTTCATTGAAGGGCTTAATCTCTCACAAAAGTTTAAATTTATCAAAGTCAAACTGATTGAAGAAGCTCAAATTATTCTGACATAGTTTAAACATAAAATATTCAGCATCTAATAAAAACAAGTACTACTAACATAAGATTTTAAAATTTTTAGGAATGGCTTAAAGGTTTTTTTACCTAATACAATAAAGTAGCAGATGGAAAATGCCCAGGTCATGTCAGTTCTAGCTCCTATTTATCTCTCTTCTCCTCTTGCTTCATGGCCATGCTTGCTTTGGTCTTCTGCAACATAACCTTTGACTAGTCTCTGCCTCCAGTTCAGCTTACTTCCATCCTTTCTCCCCACTGTTGTCACTGTTATACTTGGCAAATGCCTTCCCTAATTAAAAAGCTCTAGTCCTTCCTTCGATAAAAGCTAGTTTTTTCATGACTGTCTTCCATCCAACGTTCCTGCCTCTTCTCCCATATATTCTAAACTCAAGCCACAATGGAAGACTTTTATCATTCCCCAAAGAAGTGATGTACGTTCTGGCCCCATGTCAATGCATATACTGCTTTCTCTCCCTAGATGATTTTCCTACCATACCTGCTTAGTAAATGTCTCCTTTCCTTCATGGTCCTGCTCAGCATCACATCTTTTATATAACGTCTTTTTTTATTTATCCCCACCCCCGTCCTCACCTGGCAACATGTAAATTCATTCCCTGTTGTCCTATAGCTTTTCTGATATACTTCTATTACAACACTTCCCACATTTCACTATTTTGCATGCTTTCTATAATATAGTGAGTTCCTTTAGGGTAGTGACCACACACCATTTACTTTGCCCCAAAGTAAATGGAAAGGGCTGGAAAAGATAATGAATGAGGCAGCCTATGTTTAATGTACAGTTGCATAAGCTTGGGTAAACTACGCAATTTTATAGGCTCTTAGGTTTTCAGCTGTAGGGTAGAGAAAATAATATCTATGATATCTAGGGTTGTTATGAAAATTAAAATATACTACCATACTTAATACATAGTGTACATTCAGTGAACAGTAAAATAACTAATATGCTTGTGTACTTAATATATATCCATTTAATGACTGAAAGAGTGAATGAATACATGAATTGTGACTCTTAGGTATTGGCTTATGTTTTAAGTTAGAGCTGAGTTTTAGTAAAGGGTAAAAATGTTCCAGTTCTTTGAACAGTTTTCACTGTGCCACATCATAACTGAGCAGATACAAATGGCTCCAGTCTTTCCTATTGCTCTCCTCAACCACAATGATAGGTGAGTTGTGGGTATTATCTGAATTGGAGGAGTTAAATCATTCTGGTTTCTTTTAAGTACTATGATAAATAAACCCCTATTTAATACAGAAGTTTTGAAGAGCCTGGCATAAATACCGTGCTCCAAATCACGGGGAAGCCCTCTAAATCAGTGCATATGTCTAATAAGCTTTCTATTAAGCATCTCCCAATCTGCGTGTATCAGTTCCTAATCACCTGTTTTCTATCATACACTCATCCAACAAATATTTCCTGAGCACTTATTATATGCCAGGCACTGTCCTATGCTCTTGAGCAGGAGTTGACAAATTTTTCTTAAAGGGTCAGATAGTAAATATTTAAGATTTATAGTCCACATGCTTTTTGTCACAACTATTCACTTTGCAGTTATACCACAAAAACGGCCAAAGACAACAAGTAAGCCAATGGGTGTGACTATGATCCAATAAAATTTTATGAAAACAAGCAGCAGGCCCATGGGTCATAGTTTGCAGACTCTTCCTTTAAAGCTAAAGGGCCCATAAAGACAGGTAAGGCCTTCTGACATTAGCAGAGAAGACATACAATAAATAAATGAATGAGCAAGAGTATATCAGTGAGTCATATGCACGCTCTTTAAAGAATTAAAACCAGGGAGTCCATGGAGAATGACTAGGTGGCTACTTTAATTTGGGTTGTCAGGAATGTTTCTCTGATGAGATGTATTTAAGTTGAGACCTGAAAGACAAAGAGCTAGCCAGAGGAATACTAGTATAAATCATTTTATTAAAATACTAGATACTTGTGATACTGAAAAATAGGAAATGCCTAGATATCAATATGATGGCTTTAGGACCAAGGATAGAATTTCACAGCTTTCCGGGCAACACCAAACAGCCAAACAGATAAATATGATGAAAAGAAGTGTTGTGAAAGATTTTTAAATGGTTTGGATATTTTTACTGTAACAGATGGAATCTTATAGGGGTGAAGGTCTTACTCCAGCATTGTATGCCGTTTTTCACATCACATTTATTAATAATCCTTAACTTGGCCTTTGGAGGTCAAAATCGAATAAATTGTGATCAATATTCTCAAGTTTCTATGAGTCTAATGGCAAAGAGAAGAAAGAAAAATCTTCTACAGTGTGATTCAAGTTAGCTTGGAAGTATGCATGGGGTGCTAGAGGACAAAGTAGGGGAATCTAAATCCAATTCTTCTTTTTGTGAACCACAGACTCTATTAATGATATCCCCTTATCAGGAGCTAAGCAAATGTTCTGAGGGATAGGGTGGTAAGAAAAGGCTTCCTGGAGAAGATAACACACACAATTTTAAAGAAAGGGTAAAGAGGTGGTGGGAGGGCTGTGTGGCACATTGGCACTCGGCAAATACCTTGCAGATTGAATACCTTGTGCAGAACACAGAAGCAAAACCAGGTATAAGACTAGAGACAAGACCTTATGATCCCAAAGTACTAAACATAAAATAATTTCATTCTGAGAATTATAGAGTCATATAAGCTGAAGTGCAAAATAATCACATTTGTACTTGAGCTTCACTCAGAAGCGAGTGTGGAGCATGATAGGATGTGGAATGGAAGTGAGCCAGATATGAGTGGGGAAGAGAAAATAGGAAGCTAGTGCAGTTGGTCTGGTGAAGAATGATAATAGTCTGAACTAAAAGAGTGGTGGTGGAGATGGAGAGTGGAAGGAGATGAAAAAGATGTTGAAGAGAATTGTCTGCAGGCTAAGGTGATGGGTGGTGAGAAAGGGGGAAAACAGGAATCCTGGTTTTCTGGCTTGGGTCCCTGGGTAGTACTATTAACAATGATATGAACATTGGAGCAGGGGCATATATAGGGATCAAATGACAAATTCAATTTTGAATACGATGTGAGATGCCTGTGAGATCTCTATCTGTACTGAAGAATCAGATTTGGGTGTCATTGTTTCAGCGACAGAATTATCAGTTTTAATGAAGTTAGCAATAAAAGACACCCATAAGTTCTAAGGATTTAAAATACTATGGATATTTTAATATCAGGGAGAAATTGCTAAAAGGAAATAATGTGGACCTAACTTTTATTGTAAACAACAAAGAACATCTTTTCCCATAAAAAGTAATCAGCAAGTAGTACACTTCAATATTAATTTTTTTCATTTAACAATGACAGAAAAGTATGCCTTTCAGATATGATTTTCACATCAGCATTAAAATAAATATACTGATTATAAAGTCCATGTATCTATGCATAACTCATAGTCCATCGAGATGACATCGAAACCAATAAAAACCCATTATCTTTTAATGCACTTTTTTGAATTTTGCCTTTATCAAAATACTTATTGACTTAGATCAAGTACCCAGCGATTCAATGCCTCTTGTCTCTTGTATGTAGGGCACTTTGACTAAAGCTTGCTGTCCATTTGGAGAATAAGCAATTTCCCTTCTGTCTCCATTAGAATAATGAGGTAATCTATTGTGCCTTTACACTTACAGAGACCCTCAAGAGAAGAAGGCTCGATGATTACATGTTCTTACAAGACTATAAAGTTCTACCACAGGAGTCATATATGTATTTTATAAAGACACTTCAAATTGCTGAACATATCCTCCATCATTGTGTGGTTTCCTTCTACAATTCACTTGCACCTCTGACTTTCTGAAATGATTTAAACCTGCATCAGAAGCTCTGAATACACTAATGCTAAACACCCTCTTTCACCAGAAGACTAGAATGAAAAGGTTTAATTACTTAGAAAGATAATGGATTTTTATTCCTAAAAAGGAGACTTCAATCGACCTTTCAGTAAAATTTAATATTGGAAGGTAACATACACATCCAGACTTCTAAAATCTTACATTTCATAAAACAGAAAATTAGGCACATGTTAAGAAATAATAAAATCAATTTAATTTTAAACAAATAGCTATCACTCTCTAGTATAGACATTGATGTTTAATTGAAATGAGTTTTATCATTCTATTAAAATTGCATTTGCTTTCATATTAATCTCATGGATGCTTTTCAAAGAAAACTTTATTTTCTTTTTAGTTTGTGTTGCCTATCAAGTTGATGAAAGCCAGAATCTTTCAAATTATTTGTCAGTTTCTCTGGACTTTGCAAATAAATTTCAAGCAAAGCCTTGTCATTTCTTTCTTTGGGTCAGCTGAAATTCTTTTATATTTATTCTACTAAAATACCACAACATTTTTCTTGCCCTTTTATCTGCTATTCCTAAATGTGAATTGTCAACATTTTTATTAAAATCAAAGCCTTCATTCATGCCTTTCACAAGATAAAAATACCTTCTTAGGAAGTGTGTGTGTGTGTTAATCTCCATGGGCACTCAGTTATATAATTCTGTCTTTTTAAACTAATCTGTACTAATTATATCCACTGTCAATAATATTTATTTCCTGTTAAATCATTTTAGTTATAATAACCTTATAGACAATAACAAAACTTCACAGTTATTTTTGTGTGTGTGTAAGGACACAAAAGTTGAGCTTTTGATTGTTTTTTTTTTTTTACCCTTGGAAATTCCAAATGTAATGAGATTGAACTAGGTAGTATTCTCAAGGAAGCTTCTCCTGAATGAAACTTTTTTCCTTTGCTTCAAGGCATGCCCAGTGATCTTTTTTTAACTCATGGAAACCAACGTATTAAACAATTCATAGGAAATTTGTAATTTTAAAACCAAATTCAAAAATCTAATCTTTGTCTAGAATTTAGCATCATTTTAAGTTAATAAATCTTTCATAAGTATTACACAGAAATGGAATATATATATATCCAATGTCTACATAAGTGTTTTTTTAAAGATTTATTTTATTTATTTCTCCCCACCCCCTCATTGTTTGCATTTGCTGTGTCCTGTTTTTTTGTTTGTTTGTTTTTTAAACATTTATTTCTTTATTTACACCCCCACACACACACACATTGTTTTGTGCTCATTGTCTGTTCTCTGTGTCTGCTTGTCTTCTCTTTAGGCAGCACTGAGAACCACTCCTGGGACGTTCTGGAGTGGGAGAGAGATGCTCAATCTCTTGAGCCACCTCAGCTCCCTGGTCTGCTGGGTCTCTTATTGCATCATCTTGCTGCACCAGCTCTCCATGCGGGCCAACACTCCTGTGCAGGCCAGCATCCTGCATGGGCCAGCACTCTGCGTGAGCCAGCTCTCCACTTGGGCCAGCTCACCACACAGGCCAGCTTGTCTTCATCAGGAGGCCCCAGCAATTGAACCCTGGACCTCCTATATGGTAGACAGGAGCCCAATCACTTGAGCCATATCCGCTTTCCTATTGTGTCTGTTCTTCTTCCTTTCCTTTTTTAAAAATTTTATATGAGGCACCAGGAACTGAACCAGGACCTCCCATGTGGGAGGGAGGTGCCTAATCACTTGAGCCACCTCCACTCCCTGTTTTTTTGTCTCTCATTATGTTTTCTTCCTTGTGTCTCCTGTTGCATCATCTTGTTACATCAGCTTGCCACGTCAACTCACTGTCTTACTCATCTTCTTTAGCAGGCACCAGGAACTGAACCTGGGACCTCCCATGTGGTAGGCAGGAGCTCAATCACTTGAGCCACATCCACTTCCCTACATATGTGTTTTTTGGTGAAGTAAATTGTGATTAAGTAGGAGATTTCAAATGGTATTCTAAATATTCAAATTTTAGAATGTTTCAAAGAAGGTGTTTTTAACTACTGTTCTTATTTTGGGCCAGGACTGATTTCTTTAATTGTTTTATTTTTTTCTGGCAAATGCTTCGGTATCATTTTCTAGGTAGAGCTTCTAACTATAATTTCACAATGTAAAAATCATGGTCTATCATGTGATTTTAGATAAATGCTTTAAAATAAAAGGGAATTAATGAATTTGGCAATATTTTACATTAAATCTAGAACTCCCCATCTATACCAAACACAAATGTAGAGACAGACATGTTATACTATCCTATATTAGGGGATTAGAATATATATATGCATAAAACTGTGTGCTTACTATATACATTGACATAAAATGAAAACCCACAGAACAAAACAACTATGTACACGTATCAATTCTACTTTACCAGCAGAAATTGATTTTTGAATTTAACAAGTCTTCTAGCCTTGTCTGGAACATATTTTTCAACTTCCACTGTACTAAAATCTCCCATACCTTTAAAAGGTATGGGAAGGTCTGATCAATCTTGGCATGGCCAAAGTCTCAGGGAGGAAGACAGGTGATGATGAGTCACATCCAACTACTGCATTATTTACCCAGAAATTCAACAATTGTGTGCCAGTAAAATGCCACATGACAGATTAAATTCATAAGACAAATGAAATCTAAAATTTCTTAAATATAATTTTTTTCAAAATATACTTTATTGCTAATTGTAAATCATTAAAGCACATAATAATCCTAACTGATCCATTGAGAACCTGTAATTATTTTCAATTTCCATGAATTCTGATCTTTCATTATAAGATTAGTGAAAAATATTCCAATTAAGGTATTTAAATAGCAATGCTATAGTTACAGTAATGGCATTATAATATCTGATATGGTCCACTGTAAGGCAAAAATGTCATATTTTATGGACAATCAAATATATTTAAATTTTTTTTACACCCTACCAAAGTTTAAGAATCTATCCTCACATAGATGAACCTGGAGGACATTATGTTGAGTGAAGCAAGCCATACACAAAAGGACAAATACTGTGTGATTGCCTTATTATGAAATAAATATTTTGTTTAAACTCATGGAGTTAATAATTAGAATGAAAGTCACCAGTAAATAGAATGAGGGTAGAGAATGGAAAGCTGAGGGTTTATCTGTGCAGAATTGGCAAAATGGTTGCTTGTAAATCTTCGGAAATGAATAGAAATGGTGAAAACACATCATAGTGTTTGTAACTAGCAGAGCTATTATGTGGATATGACAGTGGTTGAAAAGGAAAATCTAGAAGGAAAGCTAAAATATGTAACATAGTGTAACCTCATGTGAAATACAAATATGGGTAATATTGCATATATAAGACTGCTTTTACAAAATATAAATACACATAAATTAGAGAGATGGAAACAGAATAGCAGCTATATACAGCAGAGGAAGCAGAGAGAGATTGAGACGTGATGAGGTTTTTTGTCTGTTTCTGTTTATTATTATTACTAGAATAACGAAAATGCTCTAATAATGATGGAAGTGATGAATGCACAACTATGTGATTATACAAAATACCATTAATTATACACTTTGGATGGATGTATGCTTTATTAATATGTATTAATAAAATTCATTTGTTAAAAAAAAAAAGAATCTAACCTCTTCAGGAATTTGGCCTCTAGCTTAGAGATTACAGAGTATATGTTCACTCAAGTATATTTTGTCATAATTTAATTAGCAGTGTAACTGTTTGTCATAAGTTAACATGGCATATTGTGGATAATATATTCATTTTCAGTTTTATAAAATAAATCAATAAATTTGATATAATATCAATTCAACATATAAGATTTATGTATTTATATAATACTTTAATACTTTGATCTGCTTGTTGATTTGGGAATGAGCAAAAATGTAGGTTAAAACCAATAGAGTCTTAATCTATCCTCCAACTCCTATGAGAATAAGCTGTAGGTTTGTTTGTTTGTTTTTGTTTTTTATTATCCCCTAAACTGTCATACTTTTAAATCTGGATTAAGGAGAAGGAGAAAAAAGAATGGAAGTTTGAGAACAAGAGATGGGATGTGACATTTCTTTTGTAGTTCAATAGGTATCTTTTTGATATAGGCTTTAAGATTTGGTAAATACAAAAGCTTAAAATTTATTTTGGAAACAAAACATTTGGATTAAAATTTGTACTTTTAATCATTTTAGAAATAGAATGATGAAAAGATAAAGGAATAGCAATAATTCAGAAGATTATATTTATATGTGTGTGTGTATTTACATGTATATATATGTGAATCCAGTGGTTTAAAACATCAGTTTTGCTTGTTCTTTTTTCCACTCATCCTACAACCCATTGCTCATTGGTGGTAAGAGTCCAGACGTGGATGAAGTGGTAGTCTCTGCAGTATATATTCATTCTAACCAGGGACCTAGAGAGAATCAAGCTCCACCCATCTGGAACAGCACTGGTCATGGGACAGATAGAAAGTTACAGAGTCAAGTGCTAGCAATTAAATTCCCCAGCTCAAAGTCACACACACACCATGTCCACTCATAACCCACTGGCCATCAAGAGCCATGTGTCTCCATCTGGTTGCAGCGGGGAAAGGGTGTATAATCTTCCTATGTGTCTATAGGATAGATTCAAACACAATTTAGCAATAAAGTCTCTCTTGAGCCTTGCCATGTTACAATATACTAATTGAAGATATATTCATAGAATGATTACTTTAAATTGCATGGGAAAAATAACTTAACCAGAAAATCCACGGCTTCTCCTTTAATAATTATTTATGTAAAAGAAGATAAGAGAACTAACCTAATAGAGACAGAAAAGCAGTAATGTGAGGAACATGCATCCATGGAGAAGACTATTCTAAATGGAGTGAAAAGCCTGTTTTGATTAAAAGAGGAGATGAGTTGGCTATAAATTAAAATTTTTGACAAAGTAGAGAAAAAAAAATTAATATATTATGTTTGTGCTATTATGTGACATAGACCTCCAGTAACTTTTTGTGCACAATTCCAAATGGACAGTTTATGTATGATAAGATACGAAAATAAACACGTCTCAGTTACTCAGTAGCCTTATTTTCTTTTACCATTCTATTTTTTTTTCTTCCTATTTTGTATCCATTAATACCAATTATATAATTAGAACCTTGTAAACTGGATCTTTGTATGCATATAGTCAGGCTTTCTTAGAACACCTAGAAACAGAAATCACTTTTAAGTTCAGCATGTACTTTTTTTAAAAAAGATTTATTTATTTACTCCCCTCTCCCCCACCATTGTTTACACTCACTGCTCTCTGTGTTTGTTTGTTGTGTGCTCATCTTCTTTTTAGGAGGCACCGGGACCTCCTATGTGGGAGCCACCTCCGCTCCCTGCTTGTCCTGTCTCTCATTGTGTTTCGTTGTTGTGTCTCTTCATTGTATTATTTTGTTCTGTCAGCTCACCGCCAGCCCGTTGCATCAGCTCACTGTCTTGCTCATCTTCTTTAGGAAGAACCGGGAACTGAACCTGGGATCTCGCATGTAGTAGGTGGGCACCCAACTGCTTGAGTCACATCTGCTTCCCTCAGCATGTACATTTTGAGAGAGATATATATATGTATAAGGGCCTATAAGTAAAATATACTTAAATCATCTGGATATGTATAGTTAATTCATTTCATTGTGGTAGCAAAATGATATTTTGTTTTCTTTGTTGTATTTTTAGTAAATTTAACTGAACTTCAAACAAAGTGTTGAAATCTTTATGAGCTTTAAGATACACAATTTATGACACAAAGGGATACTGCATATTAGTTTAAAGCCATCAAAGTAAATATGATTTCATATTTAAGTGTTCAGATTCTATAAAATAATAAAACCCATCTCAAAATCAGCTACTATAATTCAAGCTACTCAGGATACTCTAATAACCCTGTTCAAAGAACTATCAAAAGAATCTAATCAATATAAAATAATACTCAATTAATTATTTTGCAATATAATACATTAGTTAATTTTATAATTCAGTATTTCTTTTGTTTCATATTTATTATATTGTTAATTTTATATTAATGAATCAATTTCATTACTCAATTAATGAATGAAAAAAAGGGTATGCATATGTGCTCAATTCCAGATTAAGTACTTATAGTGCATGACAATATTCACATTAGACTTACTAAAATAATTTAAACCTAATTTTTCTCATAGAAAGTAAACCAGATAAAAGATAAAAGAAGAACAATTTGGTTTAACAATTGTGATGGTTAATTTCATGTGTCAACTCAGCTAGGTTATGGAGTCCATTTGTTTTGTCAAGCAAGCACTGGCCTGACTGTTACTGTGAGGATATTTCCTAGACAGATTTACAAGATGAATCAGTTGATTGCATCTACAATCATCCAATCAGTGGGAGATCTTAAAGCCAGAAATGTGGATTTCAGAATCAAAAAAAGATTTTCTGCCTCTTCTGCCAGCCAGCTTTTTCTGGGGAACACAACTTCACCGTCATCAGAGTTTACAGCTTGCAGCCTGCCCTACAGAGTTCAGATGTGCCAGATTTCAAAATCTTTTTGAAAATTTCCAACTTGCAGCCCGCCCTAAGAAATTCAAGCATGCCAATCCCCACAGTCACATGAGCCAATTCCTATAACAAATCTCTAAATCTCTGTATATACATATCCATCTTGTCAGTTCTCTTTCTCTAGAGAACCCCAATAAACAGTTATCGAGAGTGGTCTAGTTGTTTTAAAACACAGATGTTTTATTTTAACCTTCATAACAGTCTTTTGAGGTATTATTACAAGTATTATAATATTAAACAATTATTTTGCTGAAGGACCATTTATCTAAATCTTCATTGGAATATCACCACTTTCTTCTTATAATTTGGTTTCATTGAATTTCATTTCCTATTCCTCAATATTTTATTTGTGGTAAGAACCATTCTCCATTTATATCAAATGTTACCCTACGCACTGCATACTTCATTCTATATGACTTCTTTCTCAGTTTTTCTCCTTAGAAAAGTATTTCAAAAATGTTCAAAATCAATCCATAATATCCATAATATTAGATAATAAATTGAGGAAACTTGGACTCACATGAGATTTTAAATCTCCCACATGAAGATTTTAATGGCTTAAAAAAAGCAGTTTGACACTGTGAATGAAAACTTACATACTGTGCAGTGGAATAAAATGGGTGTGCAGATTAATATATTTTAAAAAAGAATCAGGAAGAATTGTATGGAGAAGAACAAACACAATAAAGGTGTAGAGGTGATAATAGGGAACTCAAGCTCTCTTTGGCATATTCTCCTATTGTTATCGCTAAACGTAATTTGTTTTCTCATCAATAAATATTTCCATTTATATTTTCATGAGTAACTTTTGGGGTTTTCCATTAGTGAACTATAGGCTTTTCTAAGCCATAACCTGTAGAGCTCAATGTAGTCATTATTTAAATAATATAATATTTAATATAACAACATAAATTAAGACATAGATTCAGATTTATCTAGTTTTCTGTAGCAAAAGATTATAAGGCCATCTACTACAACAACAATTGTGTCCCATGTAATTGGGATAATAATTATAAATATGTATATGTGTATACATATATACACATATAGTGTGTGTGTATGTGTATCTCAACCAGTTTACAAGTGCTAAAACTTCTTTCCCAGGTCATTTAGAGGCATAATTTTTCTTTCTCTAAATATTGTTGGTCCTTTAAAAGCCCAATAATTTCTTTGAAAAAAATTATTTTTGTTTATGGTGTGTATTCTTGTGATGGTAAACAAGGCAAGCAGTTCTTCATGTTGCAAGACAATTTTAATTGAAGCCAGTCTTAGAAAGCAATTCTTGATTTACACTGGCAGAGTTGCGCTAGCCAGTTGCTCCCAGACAGCAATCAATATTATATTTATATAATGGTTCATCAATATTTATTGATCTTTATGCTCCTCTGTGGAAATGGTATGAGCTATATCTGATTTAAAAGATTTAAAAATAATTCTGTTAATGAAGAGATTTATTTTCTTTCATTCAGCAGTTATTAACTAGTTAGTCAAATAATGATAATCTCGCATATATATGGACAGTAAAAGAATAGAGGATAACAAACACTAACTATGATCTTTCTAAAATAAAAGGTAAGAGATCATTGATTATTTTCATGCATCCAATTTGTATAAGCTTAAACGACATTGATGGATATTTTGAATAAATCTCCTTAACATAGGTGCACAATCACAGGAAATGATAAAGATAATTCTGACAAGGGAGGCTTTTCTGTGCTATTTGAACAACATATCTCAATTAAAAATGCTTAAGTTTTTCTTGTAGATAAAATGATGTTTGTTAAATCCGTGTATACAGGTTAAGTCTATGTCAGATCCTCATTTTTGCTTGATCGCACTATAGTAGTAGGTTTACCAACTACTTTTTGAGACAACAAATATTTATTTGCTGAATATCTTTTGTGTAAAAGCGAAGATGAATTGGATACTCTCCCTATTCTGGACAGATGTAAAGTGCAGCAGAGGAGACAAGCATAAACTAATTATCAATGTTGAGATAAGGACATTGTATTACCAGGGCAGAGAAAGGACTGCAAACATTATCTGGCCAATAAAAGGATGGCAACCCAGAGAAACCAAATAAATCAAGTTTTGAAGAACTGAGGAGGTGTTTGGTAGGCACTTACAGAAGGACGTTAAAAGGCAAGGGAGAATCCAAGCTCAAGTAAGAGCATATGTCATAAGAAAAAGCATGGATGGGTGATTTTTTTTTTAACTTTTTTGATTCATTTAAAATATTCTTATTTTTATTATTTCTTTTCTGTAAAGGAGAGACTATCATTTTATTCTTTTTTATTTATTTTTTTTAATTTTATTGAAGTATGTCATTCATACATGAACATACACAAACAATAAGTGTATACTGAAAGTTGTGAACTTACAAAACAAACATGCATAATATCATACAAACAAATGTTTCACAACAATGCAACGTATTGGTGGTGGGGTGATGTATGGATGGGTAATTTTACCATTTTTCTTTTCCTACACCCTGCCTATGTAACGAAATATAAACTCTTAAGCTTAGAGTAGGTTTTTGGTTTTGTGGCCTACAGCTGATAAAATTGGGGCCCTCTTTAAGACAAAGAACACAAAGAATGCAAAATTAGCTATGAATATGTATGGCAATCTTAATTGATATTTGTTAAAAATATCTTTCTTTTGCAAATCTTAAAAATGCATATGGCCATGAGAACACATTACTAGGGCCCCTCACAGGCAAGGGAGGGGCCTTAAATTTAAGCTTTATCACTTCATGGTATATTTGCATCTTCCAGCATTAAATTATATCCACATTTGGCTTGAACTTAACTTTCCTGGTTTATCAATCACTAATTCCTGACATTAATTTATACTACTCCCAAGATGGACTGCACAACAATTGGTAAACATACATAACCCATGTTTTCCCAACCCTCTTTACCCTGCTGTCCCTCTGTTTGGATTGCCCTGTTCCATCTTTTTCTCTCAGTGGAAATTTGACCATTACTTCATTACCTCACAATTATAGCAATTGACTTATTCTGAAATACAGAAATTTAAAATTTGTCATCTATGGAATTATACCTTTCTACTCATAAAAAAATTTGCTGTAGCTTATTATAAAAGATGTAAATTCAATAAGAACAGATATTGAAAAATCAACAATAGAGAGAAATGGGGAATTACTATACAAGAAAGTTAAAAGTTACTCTAGTATTATATTTGATAAATAAGTTTTCAGCAATAAAGGCATGAAGGAAAACAAGGTGAGTTACATAATTGTTATTACTTCAAAAAATTAAATGTAATTATTTAATATAAGTAAAACTTTTATCAAGAATTTAATTTTTAAAGGAACTTGTCATCAGGGTACTGAAAATACAAAAGCTGGTCTCTAAAGATGCAGTAATATTCTGATTCTGAATCTTTCTTAATTCACCAAGACCCTAGCAGGGAAGTGCAGTTCAGTGAAGGCATTGCAGGGAAGCAATGTGCAAACTAATAAGAAATAGATAAATATCTTTCAGGTAGTTTACACCCTATGCAATGGGAGAAGAGAAAAAGTAAGTAAACTATCCCTGTAATATTAGCTACTTTGGAAAGAGGAATATGGAACTATGAAATCATTGAAAAGGAAACTCTTAATTAGGATATTTGAGTTGAATCTTGAAGAAGGCGTTGAATTTTATTGGATGGGCCATAATGAGGGAAAGAAGCATAAATGAGGGGAAACAATGGTGTGAAGTGGTACAAAAAATTCCTTATGGCTGGAGATCATTTCACATGGAACATTAGTAGAAGTGAAGCTGGGAAGACAGCAAAAGTTTTATCAAGTAGAGTCAATGGGAAGTCATTAAAGTCTTTTAAAGGAGAGAGATAAATGATTAGATTTTCATCTAAGAGTGATGTCCTTACTTATAAATGTTTTCTTTTAATCCTCTTAAAGTCTTTTGTGTTAAGTATTACTACCTCCGAAAAATGAAGCTCAGATATGTTAAGTGGTTTGCCCAAGCTCTTGCAGTTAGTAACAGCCAAGGTTTGAACTCAAGTCTGCATAAGCCCCAAACACATGCTACATATCTATATTTAAATTAAAAGCTATGTGGTTATAAAGTACTGACCTTTCTGAAGCGACCTTTCTGACGCTTAACTTCTTCACCACAAAATAAAGCAAATTTTACCTTTCCAGATTGTTTACAAACTTAGATGTGATTAAAAAAAAATCAAATGTCCTTCTCAAATTCAGAAATGCTACTAATATAATGTTACTATCATTGATTTGTAGTCTCTGTAGTACACAGAAAAAAGTCTTGCCTGAAATAATTTAAGAGATTTTAGTTTTTCATAATTGAATTTTCTCCCCTCCTGTAGCTCTTTTGATATTACCAAAGGAAATATCAATATACACACACATGTATATGTATGAATATATATTATATACACACATGCACACAAAGAGACATATGCATATACACACATATATATATATGTGTGTATGAATGAACATACACAGGTATTTGTGTACTATTTTTATTTCACTTTAATATTTTGGCCTAGATCATGAAGAACAATGTTCCATTATTTTATTCCAGTACTTCGTGGGTGTTCTTTTACTGAAAAATAGACTTTATCATGTATTTCAAAATTAAAATAAATACTCCAAATTATACTCTCTACATATACAAATAAAAGCAAAGTCTGTGATTTACTTCACAGTATAATGTCCAATTCTATGACTAATTTGTCCTTGATTTAATAATGACATTTGTTATATTTTTCAGCCAGATTATGAAAGTAAATCGCTTTTAAGAAATTCCAAATATACCACCACCATACTGCCATAAATTTTTCAAACTGTCTGTCATTTTTCTAAAACTACCTCACAAGATATTTCTCTATGTGTTCACCAATTCTTCCTTTATCAAGTTTCTTTTATTGTTGTTTTTTTTTTTTTTCTTTTTTTAAGATCAGGCTGCCTCATAATATATACTTCTCAGGGTAGCTCCTGAAAGCTTCCTATTGTATGAGAGCACTCGATCCTAACCTTCCCTGAACAACCAGTTCACTGAACAAACTTAGAATGCTCATGTAGTGTTTTATATTCGTATTTTCATTTGGATTGCAAAGGTTGGATTTATGACAATAATGTTTTGGGTCTTCAGTTAAAACTGAAGAAAAAAAATCACTTCTGCCTTTTCAAAGCATAATAAAATAATCTTAATTTGCTCAGAAATCAAAATTTAATGAGTTTTCTATGATGAGAATCAAGGTCACTTATTTGATGGATCTATCTCAAATATGTAATTCATCTTATATAAGTACAAACATTACTGTTACTCAACAAGTAGCAGTGTATATGGTCTCCAACTGCTAAAATAGGTAGTAGTCAAATAAAAAGTATGGGAAAAATAAATATTCACTAAGGCATTGTAAAGGATGCACTAGAGATGAGTCTCTCTCTAAAATATGGATGGATGAAAATATTAAGGTAAATGACTATTACTGACATTAATATAACAAATTTATGGCAGATAAACCTGTATCCAGTATTCTGTTTCTTATTTATTCTTCTCTCAGATCTGATTAGCATTTTGAGGCTAAAATTTTCAATACTTTTATTAATGTTTCTAATAAGGTTGTCCATATGCTTGAAAAATCTATTTCTTCACATTTCCTGTGCTTAAGCTTTCTCAGGAAATTTTAACATTATATTGAGTATTTTTTTTTCACAAAGTTGCTTTTGAAATAATAAAACTGTCATAAGGCAACAAGCTCAAATGTAAACTGTATTGTAAAAATGTATAAAACCTAAATATCTGTGATTACCACAGTGATCAACCATAACATGTCAACTTAAAAAGATGTTTTGTTCATCGCTCGAAGTATAGACAGAAAATATTTTGTGAGCTACTCTACTGAATGAGGCTATATTTTAAATGAATCATTGTATTAAACTTTCTAATTTAAACTGGGTATAATTTATAACTATGTAGTTCTATAGCAAAGTTGTATTCAAGCAATTATAATTTCTAAATATATACATTGTTTTACTAAATTGATGTTTCTAGACACACCATTCTCAAGAATCTATTCATATTTCAGTATGGTTTTGAGAATGCATATTCTCAAAACTCATTGTGTTCCAGGTTTTTGTGTTGTTTTGGCAGTATTTCTTTGTTTTTTGTTTTTGTTTTTGTTTACTTTCAAATTAAATCTAAGGAAATCATGATGCTTTAGATTTGAAGAAAATTGCATTTAAGTGAAAATATGGCATTTTCCGACTAAAAAGAAATATTTTTCTCTAAGTCGGAAAAGTAAATTTCTCATTTTACCTGATTACAAAGAAAATACTGTTTTCTCAGAAAACAAAGGTAGAAATACTTTCAAAGTGATAAATAAAATTTAGTAATTCAAAAGGTATATCATATGAGATTCTTTAGAATATTTTCCTACATAAAATGGCTATTCATTCAGATTATTTTGAAGATGGAAAATTAAAAGTACATCTTAAGATGCAATTTTAATCTTATTTTTAATTATGTTGATGTCTAAAAAAATTCCATGTGCTGTTTTCTAGTGTTATATTCAGTAGCATTGTTGCTTCTTTGTTGGAAAAAGATTGATATGTCTTTGGTTAGTAATGAGCTCCATCCAATGATTCAAACTTCTTCACTAACACTTATTTATTGTCAAAGTATCAGCATTTTATCAATTAATGTTTGGCTTGAAAAAATGGTAGAATATGGAAGAATAGAGTAAACTATTTTTGAACACTCAGAATGGAATGTTAGGCTATAGAAAAACCCAGTCTTTTTCTTTTCAGTTACTGTAAAATTCAGCATGAGAAATTAAACTCTAGAACACCCACAGAAAATATATACATCATCAAAGATCTAGTCCAAAGTATGACAAAATATACTGTCTCTCCATGGAGGTATAATTTAGGTGGAATATTTTTGCTTTTGCCCTGGATACTCCGGAAAGTATTATGAGGAAACTGACAGCCAAACAATACAGAACTCTACATATTTTTGTTGACAGACTGAACTATAAATACATATACATTCACAATATTATGTGTGAGCAAGGGAAACAAGTATTGCAAAAGCCTGGCTTCTTATTTAGTACAGAAACACACACACACTTATTCCTAAAATGAAAATCAAGGCAGTTATTCAAGAATAACTTCATGCTTATCAATTTAAAAGTAAACATGTCTTTTCCCTGAATCAGAAGCCTTCTGCTTCTAGAACTATATATATATATATATATAGTTCTAGAAGGATTTAAAACTTATGTGGCATGAAATAACTAGTAGAAAATGAATTCCTAGTTTAATAAATTCCTAGTTTTCAATAAGTTTTCTCAAAGTATAATGGTGTCATCACTGTTGTGCCTCCAGTTTTCTAAAATAGCTTTTGCTATTCCCATTTGAAGATATTAGAGTGTCAAAAAACTGTTACTTTATGACTTTCTATTACAAAATGTGTTTGTTTCACATGAATGAAATTAAACTTGAGTAATATGGTTACGAGATTTCCCTGACCACTTCTTTTTTCTGAAAGGAAAATAAAATGCTAAATAGTTTATTTATTTATTTATTTATTTTTTTTTTTTTTTTTTAAAGATTTTATTTTTTTATTTATTCATTTATCCCCCCCTTGCTGCTTGTGCTCGCTGGGTCAGCTAACCACGCCATGCGGGCGGGCTTGCCTTCACCAGGAGGCCCCGGGAAGCGAACCCGGGGCCTCCCATATGGTAAACGGGAGCCCTACTGATTGAGCCACAGCCGCTTCCCAGTTTATTTAAAATTCTATTTTAAAACACAAAAAAGTTGTCAAGGATGTAGGCATAATTGTCAAAGACCTCAAACCAAGAGAAAGCATGAGTGCAAAGTATTATACATGCCCTAAAAGTGATGGTTATCAGCAGTTACTATTCCTTCCAAGGTGACCCAAAGGACTTGTTTTCTTCCAGTACACTCATGTGGCTCCGGGCTGGGCAAGGAAGGGTGGTTGGGATACCAATTCACAGGGTGCACATGATCATAAGGTCAGTGATATTATTATTTTTTGTTGTTTTTGTTTTTCGGGGTTAGTGATATTTTAATCTCTACATGCACGACTCTATAGCAATCTCTCAACTGGCTCCAAACTAGGACAGAGCAAAAAGTATATAATATGTAGACCTCACTCACTCTCCAACAAATATATTTGATACTTTCAGTAATTTGACCATTTTAATCTTCAGCAACACTTTTGGACATTTAGAACACTGAACATCAAAGTGAGGAAGTATATCCCAGGAGGTGAAAAAAAAAAATCCTTTGGGGTGAATATTATCACTTCTATACATAACTTAAAAATAAGAAATATTTTTAAGCTTTACTAATCCTTAATTTAGGGGTTTACACTGACGACTTCTTTTGGCAGAGCTGTGAACAGATCAAATGTATTCCTTACTTTATGGAATATAAAGCCTAATAAGAAATAAACAGTAAACAAATAAAAACCATGTTGTATTAGTCAGCCAAAGGGATGCTAATATGAAATACCAAAAATGGGTTGGTCTTTATATAGGGTATTTATTTGGGGTAGAAGCCCACAGATACCAGGCCATAAAGCGTTAAGTTTCTTCTCTCACCACAGTTCATTGCCACGTGTTAGAGCAAGACAGCTGCCGGCGTTTGCCAGGGTTCAGGCTTCAGGGGTTCCTCTCTTCCCGGGGCTGCATTTCTCTCCGGGCTTAGCTCCTGTATCCTCCACAAGGTCAGCTGTAGACAATCAGGCGAACGGCTTGCTTCTCTTCTCCTGGGGCCTTCTTTCCAACATCAAAACTGCTTCTCAAAAGACTGCTTCAACACTGTTCTTGCCTTGCCTTTTATATTCAATTCCCCACCCACTAAGGGGTGGCCCAGTCAACGCCCTAATCGCAACTTAATCATGCCCAGATTAACAGATCAGTTTACAAGCATGACCCAATTATATTTTTGGAATTCATAATTACATCAAACTCCCCAAAGGCCACACATGTTAATAAGTAACAGGGATGTGATGTGTCTGCTTCTTTGGAAGCAAAGAGCAGTGGGGCCTACATCAAGTGTGGTGGTCATGAAGACTGTATGAGGATGTAAAGATTAAGCCCAGAAGAAAGGATAAGTGAAAAATAGCTAGATAAATTAGGGAATTGGTGGGGGAGGGTGGGGAGTGGAAGACGAGTGGAAGATTGTGTGTGGGTGAAGGGGCGGGGGATATTCCAGATAAAATCAATAATATGGTCAAAGGCCTGGTGTTAAGATAAAATGTACTGTATTTGAAAAATTAAAAGAGGTGTGGAATTAATATAGCATCGGAAATCAGAAGAAATTAGAAGAAAATAGTGGTAGATAAAGCAGTTGAGATAGCTTCTACATAGGATAAGGCTTTGGTGATTATATTTAATATATTGGACTTTATTCTTGGGTTATAGAAAGCCACTAAAGAATTTTAAGCAAAGGTGTGTTTCTTGTCATTCAGTGGCTTGTTTTCCACAATTTACCAAAGGCTTTGGAAAAACCTATAGGCCAAAGGTGAAGTGAAGGGGTATTTTTTTTAATACATTTTTAAATTTATTTCTAAAAGATACTTAGCAAACTAAAATGCTACATAAAAAAAAATAAGGGATTCCCATATGCCCCACTCCCCATACCTTCCACTTTTCCCCACATTAACAACTTTTTTCAATAGTGTGGTACATTCATGCAATTGATAAACACATTTTGGAGCATTGTCACTAAGCATGGATTATACTTTACATTGTAGTTTACACTCTCTCCCACTCAATTCTGTAGGTTGTGGCAGGATATATAATGGTCTGTATCTGTCATTGCAATGTCATTCAGGGCAATTCCAAGCCCTGAAAATGCCCCCATATTACACATTTTTATCCCTGTCCCTGCCTTCAGCATCTCTAGTGGCCACTGTCTCTACATCCATGATATAATTTCTTCCATGCTAGAATCACAATAAGTCTAGTAGAATACCAGTATGTCCACTCTAGTCTATATTTTATTCTACAATCCTGAGGATTCTGGGACGGTGATGCCCACTCCACCACTAACTGAGAGGGGGCTTCAGTCCCACATGGTTGATGGATAGGACTCTTGCTTGCATTTGTAGACTCTCTCGGTTCCTTGGTGTGTTGGTTGTCCATCCTCACCTCCTTGTTAGTTGTCCTGGGTGAGTTCAATGAACTGGAGAGTAGGTGTTGCAACTCTGCTGAGGCTCAGGGCCCTGCTGACATATGGACAGCCCAGAGATTTAAGACTCTTGGATGTAAACCTATCCACTCCAGCACCAACTATAGGTTCAAATAAAAGGGACAGAAGAGGCGTGTGTAGAGAAGTCACATCTGAGTCCAACTTTGTCGCACTCAGGAGCACAAACTCCAAAGAAGGGCCTGCTGGCAAGGCATCAAGCTCTGGAGCTATCTGCCATGACCATAGGACATGGGTGTCTCCAGAGCCCTCAGGAGTCCTACTATTTGGAGTAGTATCTACTTTGGCAGTACATGATATCCTGCTGAAATGTGCATAAGCATTACCTCTCTGATGACCTCCCGACCCACTTTGAAGTTTCTTAGCCATATAAACTCATTTATCTTTACCTTTTCCCTATTTTATTCAGGGTCTTTTTCCAGTTGCATTATCAGCCAGTGCTTAGTAGTAATCCCTTGGTGCCAGGGAGGCTCATCCCTGGGAGTCACGTCCCACGCTGATGGGTAGGTAATGCATTTAAATGCTGAGTTTGGCTTAGAGAGAGAGTGAAGGGGTATTTAAATTACTGCCAACCCAGGGTAAGAAAGTGCATTATATATTGAGAATACACAGAGGCAATCCCTACATTAAAGCATATAAGGGTCTAATTGGTCTAATTAAAGTCTAAAAGCACAGAGTATATGGATGGATATATACACTATCAAAATAACATACAAAGTTTAAGGAGGGTTGACTTTGAGGAGGTAAGATTTCAGTTGGCCCTTAAAGGAATTACAGGATTTAAATAGACATCTAAGGAAGGAGGACATCCTGAATTGAATGGAAGAAAGCTAACGCAAAGATCCGTTGGGCAAGAATGAAAATTTGGGCCAATTATAGAAATATGTAGGAAGAGACTGTTAGAGATATGTAGGTGCTAGACTAAGGAATATAAATTAAATCTATAACCAAAGGGGACTTCATTGAAATCTTTGCTTATTTAAAAAATACTAAAATGACATTATAGGAGGTTGAGAAATATAAGTGTTTCTAAATAAGTCAAAATATAACCACTTAAGGAGCCTTCATTGTATTTTGCTTATTTCCCTGTATTCTTTGTTCCTGTGATTAGGAGTTACAATCATAGGGCACACAAAAGTTTATGCATTTTAAAATTAATTTACATCATCTAGTTCTTTGTAGTGCATATCATTATACCATGGATATTCATTTAAAAATACTATTCAGGGATTAGTGATACATTTCAAGGAGAAACACAAAATGTCAAATGTGGTGCTTTAGAAAGTATTATGAGGAAGTAATATGTGGAAGATTTTGCAGGCTGGAGAAAGATGATGCAAGAGGATGAGTTAGGAAAATATATCCAGGAGTAATATCTTACTGGGGTTTTGGAATAAGATGCTTGAATAAATACAGAAAGACAGAACCTTGAGGTATAACATAAAGGAAACATCAAACAAATATCATGAGTATTGAGGATATATAAAGGGTAAAAACAAAGGAAAAAAGGAAGACATGAGCAAATAGATGATGGATGAGAACTATAAATCAAAGAAAATAATCACTGACTTGACTGAAACTAAAATATAGAAAGAGTATCCTGTATTAAAATAATTATATGTAACACTAGCAACACTTTAAATTATAGACTATTACCATATCCATTATATCATTAGACACTTGAGAGTAGCTTTTATTTTTCAAAACACTTTTGGAAATCCTTATTTGGAATTAAATTTTAAATTGATGACAAATATTTTAGCCCTTTAGGAATTATTTTATTTTTCAAACAGCTATAATACCTTTAGAATTAAGTCTGATGGACAAGTCTGGCTGTTTTTGTTTTTCTTTAATATGATCATTTTTTAAAGGCCTTTTTACCCCTAAACTAGAAAACTGGCTTTGAAAATAACTCCAAAAGAGGTGTATGGTTAAATTACCAGAAATAACTAAAATATACATGCAAATTTATCACATAGAACTTGTTCACTTTTAAAAGGGTAAGAGACATTACGCTAGGGACTATATAACAGTGATTTTGGTGGTGGATGGAGATTGTGGTTAATAGTAAAAATATAAGAATGTTTTTTTCTTTACAAAGTATCAAGAATATACTGAAAACAGTTAAATTACAACTAATGTAACTTATGGATGATAGTTAACAGTAATATAATACTTCTGCAATAATAGCAAAGACGATCTATCACTTCTAATGGACAAAAATAGGGGCATATATGGTGGTATGGGATTTCTCCTTTCAGAGTAATAAAAACGTTCTAAAATTGACTGAGGTGATGAGAGTACAAATTGGTAATGAAAATGAGAGCCACTGAGTATGCACTTTGGATTGTACAAAGCATGCAACTCTATGACACAGGGAATCCTGTGTTATACAGTGGTGGAAGATGGACTGTGGTTAACAGAACAAATATGAGAACGTTCTCTCATGAACTATAACAAATATATAATACTAGTACAGTGTGTTAATAATCAGGTGGGTTGTGGGAAAATACACCAAATGTAATTTATGGGCTATAGTTAGTAGTAATGTTTTGACAATGCCCTTTCACAGTTTGCAATAAATGTTTCACAACAATGCAAAGTGTTGGTGGTGGGGTATTGTATGGTAGCTGTGGCAGTCTGAAGTTATTTTTTTGAATCCCCAAAAAACGAAAGATTATGTTTGTGAATAATCCATTTCTATGTGTATGAGACCCTTTCAACTGGATTACATCAGTGAGGCACGATTCAGGTTGAGTCTCCGCCCTCTTGCTGAATCTGGTAAAACCAGAGACAGAAAAAGGGAGCTGCCATATTTGATCCTGCCATGTGAGAGAAAGGACGCCAGTTTTGCCCACATTTGAGCTACAAGGAGAGAAGCTTTCAAGTGGCTCAAAGAGCTGAGGCCCAAGGGGAGATGAGTCATTTGCCTGATGGCACTTGGGAAGAAAATCAAAGCAGCTGACTCTGATCAAGGAGGCCCAGTAAGGGACAAGCCCTATGCCTGGTTCACCTCAGCTAAGCTCTGGGAAACAGTAGATTCTGAGGGGAAAGCAGAGATCTCGGCACAATTTGGTGGCCATCTTGCTTTGCCAAGTGGCCAGATAACAGGATCAACAGTAATTGACTCTGATAAGAAAGCATCTTGGCTGATGCCTTGTTTAGACATTTCATGGCCTCAGAACTGTAAGCTTTTACCCCCAATAAATCCCCTTTATAAAAGCCTACCCATTTCTGGCATGTTGCATAGGCAGCCTGTGGCAAACTAAAACAGGAGTCTTGTATGATGATATGCATGTTTGTTTCTAAGTCTACGACTTTTACTATACACATTGTGTATGTGTGTTCCTGTGTGAATGATATACTTTTAATATAATTTTATTTAAAAGAGGGGAGCGGATGTAGCTCAGTGATTGAGTGCCTGCTTCCCATGTATGATATGAAGTCCTGGGTTCAATCCCCTTTACCTCCTAAAAAAAGTGGAAGAGGGAGGGGGTAAGAGAAAACAATCTCTATAGTAAAAGACTTATTTTTAATTTGAGAATAGAAAAACTTCAATAAGGAAAGGACAAATTAAAACATAGGAGACAAATGATTTTATCTATTAATTCTTCTATTAGAAACTTGAGGAAATGTTAGGTACATACACAGAAAAATGATTGAAACCAGTTTTTGATGCCATTTGTCTGTTTGGAGTTGGGGTTGTTAACTGAAGGGGGTTAAAGAATGAAATTATTCTAGGATGAGTGTATTTTTTTCTGGGCCAAAGAAGCCCGTGCGGATTTATAAAAGATAGAGTAAATACAGAACCCATTTAAGGAAAAAGAATACCATCCCCATACAAAATGTGGTTCCTTCAAATATAAGTTATCCACCAACTTTCTGGGAACTTTCACTCTACTATATCCAAGGTGACCAAGGCACTGCTGGTGTATTTCCATATCATGGGTGGTGATTATTAAGTAAGTACAGAAAGAACAACTGATCTTCATAAACCTGGAATGGTAGTAATGGGGCATTTCCTCAGCAATGCCCCAGTCCAAGTAAGAGAATATAATTATATTAAAGGGCCCCAGTGTCCATGGAACCTATGATGATCTTCCTCGCAGCTTCCAGGTAATATTATTTGCAAGGAACAAGCGAAAACAAAATGATTTTCACATGAGACTAAATCAATGTTAAATAGGCCTTTGGTTATACGATACTACTATTCAAGTGGTATTAAAAAATTGGCATGTATTATTCTTTAAATTAAAAATCGTGCATGACTTGACTTGATTTAATGACAATAAATGTTGACTAATTCCAAACTGAATATTTCTATTGTTCATAGTCCTATACTTTTAAAATCTGATTTTTGTATCTTGAAAGAAAATAGTCTTGAATCTTTAGTCCATTTAATATTTTTCCTCCTTTTTAATAGGATTCCTGAAATATCTTTTAAGTGCCTCAGTGTCTCTAGGGAGAAATCTGAGTAAGATTTTATCCATGAAGTAAAATGCCAGATGATTAAAAAAATTCTCATTTTGAATTCCAGAGCTCCATTTTATTTCCAATTGTCAATCCCTTTTTAATTTGCTATGAACAGTACTGTCAGTCTGTTTTGGAAGCTATTCTAATTTAAGATTATTATCTCTCTTCCTTCAACCTTTAAATGGCCTGTCACTTGTTATATCCATCATAGAAAGCTAGCCAAGTATACTTCTGGTTTCCAGCTATCAATTTTTAGAGGCACTAAATTGTGCACACATCCTTTCTCATGCCTTCCCTCTGTGTTCCCTTTTTAATTTCTCTTTGGAAACAAAGAAACTATGAATTTTTATTTGTATTCTCCACTAAACTTATAGCAGTAACTGATCTTTTTACAAATCCTTGAATAAAATTGTCCAGTAATAGACCAAAAAAATTCACTGGATATTTTCTTTATAACACAGCTCACAATAAAACATGAAAACCAAAAAGAAATTAAGGAAATATAATAAACATGTTGTAAAACTTTGAGTCCCCCTTAAGAAAGGACACCAAACAATAAATATCAGCTCTTAGCCTAGGAAGTTATGGAAAGCTTTGTGATATTCCTTACTGAATTAAGTGATCTATGTATGAGTGTTAGCATTGTTAGATGGTGGCTTAGTAGGAATTTCATGACAAAGTTCCACAAACTGGGTGGCTTAAAACAATAGAAATTTATTCTCTCACAGTTCTGGAGGTTAGAAATCTGAAAGGAAGGTTTTGGCAAAGCCATCCTCCTTTTGAAACCTGTAGGGGAGAATCCTTCCTTCCCTAGCTTCTGGGGGTGTGCCTGCAATTCTTGGTATTCCTTGGCTTTCAGCTGCAGCACATAAATCTTTGCCTTCATCGTCACATAGTTGTCTTCTCTCCAACCTTGTTTCTCTTCTCTTTTTTTAAGGACGACAATCACATTGGATTAAAGCCTACCCTATTCCAGCATGACCTCATTTTAACTTCATTAATTATATCTACAATTACCCAATTTCCAAATAAGGTCACAAAAACAGGTACCAAGAGTTAGGACTTCAGCATATCGTTTGGGGGACATAATTCAGTCCATTTCAGATGGGAAACACAGAATCAAAACCAAAATTAAACAGGATGGTTGACAAAGATTCTTACAAAACTTTTCTAAGTACTCTTGACTCACTGAGCACTTTTCATGAGGCTCTCCTATTAGAACAGCATAATTTCTACTGGCTGTTTCTTATATATTTGACCAAATATGCAACAATAAATTTTATAATGAAATATAGTACAAGAGACATAAGTAAAACAGTAAGAAACTATGCAACATTTTATGACAAAAAAATTAACTGATTTAGGAATATCTGCTAAGGCTGACACAAAGCATGCAGGATTTCACTATTCTCTGATAGTACCATAGGTGGTACTGGTGAGACAAATCCAAAATGTCATCCTGGGCCATGCAAGCCACAGGCACTTAGTTATTACAGAGACTAGAGATGTGTGAGTTGTGTCAAGGTAACTCCAGAAGAGAGAGAAGAGCCTTGCAAGCCATCTCTAAATAACTCATAAAACCTCTTCCCAAGAGAATGGGTCAGCTTAAATTATCTATAAGATCCACCATCTATCCAGACCTACCTACAGCCACCAGCCAAGTAATAGCAATCCTTTACCTTTCCTTCTCCTGCCTCTTGCTACCTGGTTGGGGGACAAACTCAGCAATCAGGAAAAATATATGTCTCCTTCCTGTTTGTGCCTTCTTCACTGTAGGGTTCCATTAACTCTAATCTAGAGTAAGGCAGAAGAATTAACACTAAGCCAAATTCAGAATTTAGACATTATAATTTCTGAATTGAAACTTTTATGAGACCGTTTTTTAATGACTAAAAATGACCCAGGATGTCTATTTATTTTAGGGTGACCAAAAAAGTCATCTTTATCCAGAGTCACTCACAGAAAAAGTTTCAGAAGCTGTTGGAATGTAAAATTAAATTAAATCTTCACAACAAACCACTTCACTCTTGTAAAACAAAGTTGCATAAACTTTACCAAAAGTATTGTGCCCATTTATCATTAATTTGAAGTTTTCTGGATAAAATTATTATGTGGATCAAACTAAAATTTTACATATGGGATGTCAGTATTACCTGGTCTCATATATTTGGAAAGTAGTGGGTAAAACAACTTATATTTTATTTATTCCTAGCAGAATTTCTCTGAGCTTTAAAAGGTTAATGTGTACTATGACTCTCTAAGAAGGAGATATAAAATATATTGTTCAAATTTATTTGATCAGTAAATCATTGCCCCACTTACGAATCTTGAGATGATTTTATTACCTGTGGCACAATTTAGAAAATGGGGATGTTCTAATGTGTAGTTGCCAATAACATGGTAGGTGATACTGATGGATGCAACCACATAATAGAAATCTATATAAAAGAACTGAGAAGACCTTGTTGTAGCCATCTCCAGAATTACTTTACAAATTTGTTTTCAATGAGGCCTGATTCTAAATATTATTATTGGGTTAAAATATTCCTCAAGCTTCAATTAAAGGACTTGATGCTTCACAAATCCAGTCAAGGGGAGGGTATTCTAAAATGTAATCATTTTTTAATGTGCACAAGGCATTATCATAACAGAATAGTTGTTATCTGCAAAAACTAGTAAAATAATAATTTCAGTGTGATTCCAGCACCATCTTGGACATAGTGCACTGTGATCCAAGTGACTAGACAATCAATCAGGAGGTTACAAAATTCTTCCACCCTCTCTTAAAAATAAAACTTTTGTACCTATATAAATTTCAATCTTTACATCACAAAATAACTTAAGGAATTCCACATGTAAATGATACATTCTCATTATCATTGCAATATATGCTTACAATTGCAAATAAATTGTCTTTCTAGTTCAAATCTAGTTATCTTTTGAAATTGGTAAACATTAATTGATTTCTATAGCCTAATTACTTCAAAGGAAAGTGCTAAAATCAAGATTCCGAATTAAATTGAAAAAAAAAAAAAGCTTTGCAGATCCAAATTTAGAAGCCAAATATTTCCAAGTCATATATACAGGGCAAAGCATGAAATACTTACCTTAACTTTTTCATAGTTTGCTTTATAATATATCCTTTTAAACCTGAGTTTAAGCCTTTTGCAATTTTTCTGTGGAAATGGCAAAATCCATAAAACTATTATTATTAATTAATCTGTTGTTCTATAAAACTAACTGAACTAAAGATGCAGTATCTATAGGATCAGAAGAATAATACTGGTATTTTGAGTTTTCCTATCTGAAAACAATTACTATATTTCTATGAAAATCCATATATTACTGAAGCATCACTAGAGAAAGGTAATAAATGCAAATTGCAACCTTTACTTCAATTATAGAGCTGCTTCTCTTTATGCCAAAAATATGATCAAATTACCCAAGCATAAAATCTAAAATCTATATATTGTACTTTAGGCTTCTCCTCAATGTCTTTTTTTTTTTTAAAGGTGGTTCTGGGGATTGAATCCAGGACCTCATATATGGGAAGCAGGTGCTCAAACCACTGAGCTATGTCCGCTTCCCTCCATGTCTTTTTTTTTTTTTTTTTTGATGTTCCTCTTATTTCATTTTTCTCCTCCTAATGAAGAAAAATGCTAATTATTTACCTAATACCCTTATTACACTGGATGATCATTTTGTTACAGAAAGAATTTACTTATTAACAGTGTCCTTTACTCGCACTTACCAGATTTCTAGTTGCATGATAAGGAAACAAGACTTTACAATTTAAATAGCATTTTAAAAGAGGGAAAAAAAGGCCACTTTGTTAATATCATACCATGATAACATTTTAAAGACAGTTCTTTAAAACCATTTACTTGTTCAACAGACAACTCTGAAATATAGAATGACACACCCTCCAGAATTGCAGAAAACCTCCTTTTTGCTTTTTGGCTTTGTTGTTTTTTGTTTTTGGTAATTTTTCTCATTAAAATAATCAATTAAAATGAAACTTAAGAAGGCACTACTACTGAACACATTTTATATTACTGCATCTTGATCCAAATTCCCATCTGTGGACATACCAGCACTGCAAACAAACACTGAAAAATATCAGCAGGTTGGAAGCAGTGGGGATTTTTCAGCTCACTTTAATCATCAGATCACTGGGATAATTACATCTTGGTGGACACATTCACATTGGGAGGTCTCAAGGCAGCTAGTATAAATTAAGTCATGTTTGATTATAACCAGCAATTTTTTAAAAAGATTTATTTACTTTTATCCATTTTTACATAATAGGACAATCATATATAATTTATCCTTTTATGTCTGGCTTGCTTCACTCAACATAATGTCCTCCAGGTTCATCCATGTTGTCATATGCTTCACAACTTCATTTCTTCTTACAGCTGCATAGTATTTCATCATGTGAATACACCACAGTTTGTTTATCCATTCATTGGTTGAATGACATCTGGGTTGTTTCCAGCTTTTGGCAATCATGAATAATGCCACTATGAACATCAGTGTGCAGATGTCTAGTCATGTCACAGCTCTCAGTTTTTCTGGGTATATACCCAGTAGTGGTATAGCAGGGTCACATGTCAAATCTATATTCACCTTCTTTAGTAACTGCCAAACAGTCCTAAAAAAACAAACAGTGGCTGTACCATTCTGCATTCCCACCAACACCAAATAAATGTTACAGTCTCTCCACATCCTCTACAACACTTGTAGTTCTGTCTTTTTAATAGTGGCCATTCTAACTAGGTGTGAAATAAAATCTCATTGTAGTTTTGATTTCCATTTCCCTAATCATTAGTGATGCTCAACATTTTTCATGTTTGTTTGTTTTTTTGCCATTTGTATTTCTTCTTCAGACAAATGTCCATTCAAATCTTTTGCCTATTTTTAAATAGGGTTGTTTGTCTTTTTATTGTTGAGTTGTAACATCTCTTTATACATCATGGATATTAAACCCTTATTGGACATGTGATTTCCAAATATTTTCTCCCATTGAGTCAGCTGCCTTTTCACTCTTTTGACAAAGTCCTGTGAAGTGCAAAAGTGTTTAATTCTGAGGAGGTCCCATTTATCTATTGTTTTCTCTTGTTGCACGTGCTTTCGGTGTAAGGTCCAAGAAACCACCACCTACCACAAGGTCTTTATGATATTTCTCTACATTTTCTTCCAGTAGTTTTATGGTTCTGGCTTTTATATTTATGTCTTTGATCCATTTTGAGTTGATTCTTATATAGGGAGTGACATAAGGTTCCTCTTTCATTCTTTTGGTTATAGATACCCAGTTCTCCCAGCACCATTTGTTGAAAAAACAGTTTTGTCCCATTAACATGAACTTCGTAGGTTTGTCACAAACCATTTGACTGTAAAGGTGAGGGTTTATTTCTGGACTCTCAATTCTATTCCACTGATTTATGTGTCTATCTTTATGCCAGTACCATGCTGTTTTGACCACTGTAACTTTGTAATATATTTCAGGGTCAGGCAGTGAAATTCCTCCCATGCCACTCTTCTTTTTCAGAATGCTTTTGGGCATTCAGGGCACTTTTCTTTCCAAATGAATTTGGTAATTGCCTTTCCTATTTCAGTAAAATAAGCTGTTCAAATTTTGATTGGTATTGCATTGAACCAATAAATCAGATTGGGTAGGATCGTCATAATATTTAGTCTTCCAATCCATGAACACAGAATGTCTTTCCATTTGTCTTCATTGATTTCTTTCAGCATTGTTTTGTAGTTTTCTGCATATAGGTCCTGTATTTCCTTGTTTAAATTGATTCCTAAGTATTTGAGTTTTTTGTTACTATTGTATATGAAATTTTTTCCCTAATTTCCTCTCCAGATTGTTCAATACTAGTGTATAAAAAATTACTGATTTTTGCATGTTGATTTTGTATCCTGCCACTTTGTTGAACTCATTTATGTAGACATTTCTGAATTTTCTAAATATAGGATCATGTTATCTGCAAATAGTGAGAGTGTTACTTCTTCTTTTCTTATTTGGATGCCTTTTTTTCTTGTCTAATTGCTCTAGCTAGAACTTCTAGCACAATGTTGAATAACAATGGTGACAGTGGGCATTCTTGTCTTGTTCCTGATCTCAGAGGGAAAGCTTTCAACCTTTCTCCATTGAGTAAGATGTTGGCTGTGGGTTTTTTCATATATGCCTTTTATCATACTTAGGAATTTTCTTTCTATTTCTATCTTTTGAAGTGATTTTATCAAGAAAGGATGATGAATTTTGTGGAATGTCTTCTGCATCTATTGAAATGATCATGTGGTTTTTTGCCTTCAATTTGTTAATGTGGTGTATTACATTGATTGATTTTCTTATATTGAACCAGCCTTGCATACCAGGAATAACTCTCATGTACTTGTGATGTATAAGTCTTTTGATACGCTGTTGAATTCAGTTTGCAAGTATTTTGTTGAGAATTTTTGCATCTATGTTCATTAGAGGGATTGGTCTGTAAATTTCTTTACTTGTAGTGTCTTTCTCTGGTTTTGGTATTAGGGTGATGTTGGTGTCATAAACTGTGTTTGGTAATTTTCCCTCCTCTGCAAATTGTTAGAAGAGTTTAAGCAGGATTGGTGTTAATTCTTTTTGAAATGCGTGGTACAATTTATCTGTGAAGCCATCTAGTCCTGGACTTTTCTTCGTTTGGAGATTTTTGATGAGGTATTCAAACTCTTTAAAAGTGATTAGTTTGTTAAGTTCTTGTATTTCTTGTAGTGTCAGTGTAGGTTGTTTGTGCATTTTAGAAATTTGTCCATTTCATCTAAGTTGTCTAGTTTTTTGGCATACAGTTTCTCATAATATCCTCTTATGATCCTTTTTATTTCTGTGGGGTCAGTGGTAACTTCCCCCATTTCATTTCTGATTGTCTTTATTTGCATCTGCTCTCTTTTTTTCTTGTTAGTCTAGCTAGCAGGTTGTCAATTTTATTGATCTTCTCAAAGAAGTCGCTTTTGGTTTTGTTGATTTTCTTTATTGTTGTTGTTATTGTTGTTGTTCTCAGTTTCATTTATTTCTGCTCTAATATTTATTATTTCTATCATTCTGCTTGCTTTGGGATTAGTTTGCTGTTCTTTTTCTAGTTTCTCTAGTTATTCGGTTAAATCTTTGAGTTTAGCTCTTTCTTCTTTTTTAATATAGGTGTTTAGGACTACACATTTCCCTCTTAAGATTTCCTTCACTCTATCCCATAAGGTTTGATAACTTGTGTTCTCATTTTCATTTGTCTCAATATATTTACTGATTTCATTTGCAATTTCTTCTTTGACCCACTGATTCTTTAGGAGTGTGTTGTTTAGCCTTTATATATTTGCGAATTTACCTTTTTCCTGTTTATTATTGATTTTCCAGATTCACTCCATTATGATCTGAGAAGGTGCTTTGTATAATTTCTTTCTTTTTATATTTACTGAGAGCTGCATTGTGCCCTAATATGTTGTCTATCCATGGTCACTTGAGAATAATGTATAATCTGCTGAGTTTGGAAGCAATGTTCTGTATATGTCTGTTAGGTCTAACTTGTTTATCATATTGTCCAAGTTCTCCATTTCCTTGTTAATCTTTTGTCTAGTTGTTCTATCTAATGGTGTGCTGAAGTCTCCACTGATTATTGTAGAGATGTCTGTTTCTCCTTTCAGTTTTGCCAGAGTTTGTCTCATGTATTTTGGGGCACCCTGGTTAGATGCACAGATATTTATGACTGTTATATCTTCCTGGTGGTTTGTCCCTTTTATTGATATATAATTTCCTTCTGTATCTCTTATAACTTTTTTGCATTTAAGGTCTGTTTTGTCCAATGTTAGTATAGCTACCCCTGCTCTTATTTGGTTGCTATTTGTGTGGATTATCTTTTTTCAACCTTTCACTTTCAGCCAGTTTGTATCCCTGGGTCTATGATGAGTCTCTTGTCAGCAGCATATGGTGGCTCATGTTTTTTATCCATTCTGTGAGCCTATATCTTTTGATTGGGGCATTTATTCCAGTCACATTTAATGATATTACTGTAAATGCATTATTTACTTAGACCATTTTATTCTTTGATTTTCATATGTCATATATTTTTGTCTGTTTTTTCACTCTTTTCATTATCCTTTCTGCTATTCTTCTTCTATACTCTCCTTCAAGCCTCTCCCTCCTGTCTTTTTCTTTCAGGGTTTATGGCTTCCTTTAATAGTTCCTGCAAAGGTGGATTCTTTTTTTTTTTTTTTTTTACAAACTCTCTTAGTTTCTTTTTGTTTGTGAATATTTTATACTCACCTTCATATTTGAAGGATAATTTTTCTGGATAAAGAATTCTCAGCTGGCAGTTTTTATCTTTCAGTATCCTAATTGTATCATACCTGTCTTCTCATCTCCATGGTCTCTGATGAGAAATCCATACTATGTCTTACTGAGCATACCTTGTACATGATGGTTTGCTTCTCTCTTGCTGCTCTCAGAATTTTATCTTTATCTTTGACAGTTCACATTCTGAGTAGTATGTGTCTTGGAGTAGGTCTCTTTGGATTTATTCTTTTTTTTTAATTAATTTTTTTATTTTTAAAGAAGCTTTAGATTACATAAATGTTACATTAAAAAAATAAGGGATTCCCATATGCTCCCCTCCCTCCCCCTCCCACATTTTCCCACATTAACAACATATTTGGATTTATTCAGATTGTAGTAGGTTGTGCTTCTTGGACATGTAAGTTAATTTCTTTCATAAGAGTTGGGAAATTTTCAGCTATTATTTCCTCAAATACATTTTCTGTCCCTTTTCTCTTCTCTTCTCCTTCTGGAACTCCCATGACATGTATATTGTTGAGTTTCATCTTGTCATGCAATTACCTGAGCCCCTGCTCAATTTTTTCCATTCTTTTCCCTCTCTGTTCTTTTTTTCTCTTCAATTTCAGCTGTTCTGTCTCCAGTATCAGTTATTTTTTCTTTTTTCTTTTAGAATCTGCTGTTGTATGCCTCTAACATGTTTTTTATTTCTCCTATTGTGTCTTTCATTCCCATGAGCTCTGTTACTTTTCTATTAAGGATTTCAAATTCTTCTCTGTGCTCACTCAATGTCTTCTTAATATTGTTTATCTCTTTAGTCATATTGTCTTTCAACTCATTAATTTGATTTCAGAAATCTGTGTGCATCTTGTTAATTAGTTGTCTTGAATCCTGTGTCTCTTCTGGGGTTTTGATATATTCCTTTTCTTGTCCATGTCTTCCATTTCCTTAGTATGGTTCATATTTTTTGCTGATGTCTAGGCATCTGATTAGGATGGTAGTTTAATCTGATGTTCAATTTCTTTCTCTTTCATAGGGATTTAGTGGGGAGAGGCTGTGTGTTATTGCTGCTCTTTGAGGCTTGGTTCAGCCTGGATTGTTAAGATTGTCTCTGTTAGTTTCTCAAAACTGGGCTCTGGACCCAGTAATGGGTTGCAGACCCAGTTCCTAGGACTTTGCGGAGGGAAGCTATGAAGACTGGAAAAAAGCCCTCTCTTACTTATTTATTTTTAATTTTCTAATGTGCACTTCCTGGTCTGCCAACAGACGACACTCTTTGGCAGCCATCTCTGTTCAATGATGGGTCAGAATGTGTTTGCTGCAACACAAACCAGATCGATGTGATAGAGGTTCCTGCCTGGAGGCGAAGAGCCTTGTAATTCACACTTTTTCTGTCTTCTCTGGCAGCCACCTCCCTTTTACCAGGTGTGGAATAATTCCACTCCCCTCTGTGTCCTCAGAAATCAGTCCCAGTTAGTAGAAAAGAGGGTTGGATCTCTTTAGTCTCAGATCTCTTTAGTCCTGAGGTGGTTCCCAAGGCAAACAATGTCATGGCCCCACCCTGCCTGGAAGGGCTTGTGGGACACAGTAGACCAAATTTGTGGGTCAAAAGCTGAGTCAGCCTTAGGTTATGTCCCTCTCCTGGGGCGGTAGTTCCCTTAAGTCCACTTTGTAGCTGGCTCAGAGGCCTGAGAATTCTAAAGTGTCTTTAGTGTGGGGGAGGGTGCTGGCAGTAGCAGCCACTGGTTTTAACTCAAAGTTTTGCCATTGCAATTCCCCTCCTTTGCCTCTCTCCTGGGCAGTGTCCATCCAGCCTTTGCCTGGTGTCCTAAACCCTAGAAGATCTTTTTTTCCAGGCTATTTCAGCCTGTCCTCTAGCTATTTTTCTAGAACAGAAGAGAGACCTGTGTCTTTCTAGTCCACCGATTTGACTGTTTACACCCAGTATTTGTAATATATCTTTTACTTGTTATACTGCATGGTACAGAGCCTCTACTATAATGTCAAATAGTAGACAGTACAGCTGACATCCTTGCTTTATAGTCCTCTAATAAAAGACTAATACTATCCTAATAAGAATTTCTGGTTAATAAGTTTTAGAAAATTATGAACATGACCTCCTATTCCTACTTTGCTGAGAGTTTTTATTGTTGGCTAAATCTAAATATCTAAGATTAGGCAAAAGGAAAAGAGGTGAATTAACTATGGACATATAATATTAAAGTATTAGTTTCTGGTTTTTCGGCACATCTCGTCTTGGCTCTCCCTTGTGTCACTCTCCTGTTATGTTATCATCTTGCTGCATGGCTCGGTGGGGTCTAACGGTGCACCCACACACAGGGCCTGTGGGGCTCACCCACTCGTGGGGCCTGATGGCACACCCATGCATAGGGCCTGGCAGCCCACACACCTTCTATATTGTTCTTGTTTTTTTCATTTTTACCAGGAGGTCCCAGGGACTGAACCCAGGTCCCTCCATATGGGTGACAGATGCCCAACCACTTGAGCCACATCCGCCCCCCTGCTATATCTCTTAAGGTTGACCAAAGATACCAAAGATGAGTTACAGTCATTTCCCATACAGTATGGTCATATAATAAATCAGGCTTAGTTTATCACCAGCATTCTAAAAACCAGACCTAGGGAGAAAAACTAGTTCTGGGGACACATGCATGGTTTCTAATATAGCGAATGTTTAGTCTATCCTGATTATCACAAAATCAGAACAGCGAGAAATATTCGCATCTATTTTATTTTTGTCCAAACGATACTATGTTATGTCACATTTCTTGACTTGTTTATTTGTTTATTTATGCCTCACTCCCCTCCTTCAGAATACAAGCTCCATGATTGTAGGGTTTTTTTTTCATTCTTTTTCTTCTTTGTTCCATGCTCTATTCCCAGTATCTGGAATAGAACATGGCATATAGTAGGTGCTCAATAAACATTTGATGAATGAATGAACAAATAATGGGTAAGAGGCAAGATAACCAGATTATATGAGATTTTTTCTCACCCATGATACATATTTTAAAAATATAAAATATATCTGAAACTAACCTTTCTAAATTAATAAAAGTTCAAATGATTATTGGCTGCTTCTGAGGTAATTAAATGATAATACCATGTGTAATAAAACAGATATGGTCCAGGCTATCTTACAATGTACTTTTCTAGATTTTTATTGCAGTTAATAATAAATTATACAAAGCCTATACTGCTATTTTACGAAAAGTAATCTTTTTATTCACATATAGAAATATAATTCATATTAGTTTGGTAGTATGAAAACAGAGCAAAACTTTGATTTCACTTTTTTTCTACATAAAGGTTTTTTTTCTACAGTATTCCGTCAATAATTCAAAATATTTGTTAAATAAAACAATATTCCAAATACAGATTTAAAAATACATTGCACAAATAGAATAACTGAAAGTAAAATATATCAAAAACTTATATAAGCTCAAGAGACAAAAATACGTATTTCCAGAAAAAATTATGAGAAAAAGGATTTAACTATAATCTCGGCCTAATCAAAACTGTTACATCCTAAGTACTCACCTTATGGGTATTAATAATTATTGGTAACCTCAGAAAATCATAAGCTTCCCATGGCCTCCATTTCCTTCAAATTGCCTGTTATCCAGAGAACTCACAATTTCACTTTTCAATTTCAGTACTTTGAAGTTCCTCCTATATTTCTTTTCTTTATTTTAAAGTTAACTAAAATTTAAATATTAAAACCATGTACTGTAAGTGAATATCTTATCAACATGAGAAGTTTCCCTTACAAAATATAATTAGTGAAGCAGAACTATAAACGAACATCAATCTATTGAAATCTTTTCATTGGGAATATAATTTATTGAAGAAATACAAATGATAGCTTTCTGGGCAGACACACTACTGTGATTACAGCCTTTTGCCCAAGAGCACCAAATATCTTAAAGAGGGAATTTTTCATCTCCCTTCTTAACTAATCAGAACTGTGGAAACAGACAGCTTTGGACATGTCAATCAATTTGAGTATTAGTTATTTAAATCTGTAAAAGGAGTATTACCCACATTGTTACTTATTGGAATAACAAAATGAAATGAGTGGCTTAAATGTGTTAAATATAAACCATTAGTTACTGCTCTGCAATTTAATGGTGATCCCCGTCTCCAACTAAATCTTGAAAAAGAAAAATTGCTGAAATGTCTAAGAACCATGAAGGGCTTCCTAAGCAATCATCAGGAAAGGCAGGGCAACTTTTTCCCTATAATTTTGCACTGACATCACTTGTGATAGAGTAGCTGTACATTTTAAGACAAGACAAATGAACATCATGATAAAGTACAAGGATAGTATTAGCAGTTTAATTTACAAAGAGAGAGTACTTTTAGTAAATCACATGAGACTTCAAAATGTGATACAGCTCCTGAAAATTCTCCTGTCTTCTTTTATCAAAGTGAAAATATCCTTGTGATAAAAGTAGGCTATGCTTGGTTTTTTATTTCTAAATTGGAAATAATTATTTCTTTCTTTGAATTATAGGGTATGTGTAAGGACAAAAGTATCTAGTACCTGAACATGTTATATAAGGTGGGTTTATTTATTATTATTTTCCCTTATTAATTCACATTTTATGTAATTATTATAATTCTATAAACAAATAACAAATTTCAATTAAAAGAATGACTATAAAATATTCTATATTGAAGTTAGCTGAACATTTCCCACACTCAAATCTAAAGTGATTCGAAGATTAGTAAAGTTCTGTGATTAAGAACAGATCAATTCAGAATATTCAATTGTTCTTTTACAAGTTCTGTTTGTTTTCTGTACCTCTAGGCAAATAAATTAGATCTGAAAATCAAATACGTTTTGGGTGTTCTCTAAAATTAAAGTACCAACCAGTGAAATTCTCAGAAATGAAAACCTTCAAATGGAGTTCTAATTAAATATACTGTTCTTAAAACTTTAAATATATCACTGAGCAAAAATAACCACATTTCAATTCAAAGGACTGTCAAAAGTAATCGCCTTTTGGAAATAGAACATGAGATTTCTTATGAGAATTCAGCTATGCAACTGTTTAAGCAAAAGAAGAGGTTGTTTCCTTCAGTTAAGCCTTCAATTAAAGTGCACTTTCACATTTATTAAACTCAGAAACTAGAACAATTCTCTAAATCTTATTTGTTCCAATGCACAGCACAAAGAAAACCAGTAATTATTAAGTTTTCCAGACCTTGTTGACATTTCTGATTTTACTCCTGTGTCATTTACTCATGCACCCCGTAACACTGGATATGAATTTTAAAGAACTTAAAGGCCAAGCAAGGTCAGAGTCTTACTGATGAGATTTCAGCAAAAGACAGAGAAGCCAATATTAAGATAAATGGGACTAAATAAATTATCCAAAGACAGAGCTTCTTCTCCTTTTTTATATTGTGCCATATTCAAAAGTATGCCTATGCCTATGTCTTGTGAAAAGATATATCTAAATATTTCTAACTTACTGATTTTCAAAGGAATTTTTAAAATTCTCTGAGACAATTAAAATGATCTTCTGCTGATGATTATAAATAATGTACTCTAAATTGGAAAGAAAAACATTACTTAAACAAAGTCAAAATCCTTTTGTAGGATACTGAAAAAAAGCACATATATGCTTTGTGGCAATTAATATTATAAAATTATATAAAACCTATACACATATAAATATATATATATACATGTTTTAGTTTACTTTATGTGTCAAATTTCATAATGGTCCAAAATAAAATAAATGAAGACTTTTAATCATGTACATGATTTCAACTAATAAAAAAATAAATAGTGCAAATGAAAAAAAAAAAAAAAGGAAAATTCTCATGCAAATTAAGTCTTTTACTACTTGTTATGGACAGGTCTGGCTCCCAAGTAAGAAAACCGAGTTATTATTAACCCAAATGTAATACGGTTATTAAAAGTAAAGTTTGGAGATAAATTTTTTTTTAATCCTGACCCCTCTTCTTACTAATGATGCAACTGTTTTGTGCATCATTAGTAAGAGTGGATGTAGCTCAAGCAGTTGAGTACTGGCCGCCTACATGGGAGGTCCTGGGTTTGGTTCCCCAGTGCCTCCTAAAGAAGACAAATAATGAGCAGACATCAAGCAAAAACAACGAGCAGACAATGAGAAAAAACAATGAGCAGAGAACACACAAAAGAATAAAAAACAACGAGCAGACAAGGAGCAAAAACAAATGAGCAGGGAGTGGCTGTGGCTCAAGATGTTGAGCACACACTGTGCCTCCTAAAGAAAAACAAACAAACAAACAGACAATGAGCAGATAACAAGCAAAAACCAATGAGCAAAAACGCAGACAACAAGCACAAGCAATGAGGAAAAAAAAAAAAAAACTGAGCAAAAACAATGAGCAAACCTACAAGGGAGCCATGGGGGAGGGGGAATAAAAAAAAAAGTAAAAAAATTAATTATTTAAACAGTTATGAGAAATGAAAGCTTAGCATGGAGCCAGGTACATTGTAAACTCAATAAATGGTTATTTTGTCATTATCACTATTATTATTACATTATATTACTATTATTATCAGATGACTAGGATTGTGGAAGCTACACTTTGGTGTTTGCCAAATATGTATACCAAGATAATTTTATGGAAACAAATTTACCAGTCTTTTTTACAGAAAAAAAATAAGATATCTGTTTCACTTACTCATATTTCTTAAATATCATTTTATAACTGAGGGTTAAGAATTAACAAATAATTCTGATTACTGAATCATCATATAGATATCTTTCAACTTTCAGTATATTATAAAATAACCAAAGGTTAATATCTGAAATTACTGAAACTGGCTAGACTGACCTCACCCTTTGTATATTTCCAACTAAAAACTTGCCATTGTGATGATGATACCAGAGTGATCTTACCCTTGTTTATGAACATTTCTGCTGAAATAGTAACCACTCCACCCTCCCTTGTTTGAAATCCATAAAATAAAAAAAAACTTTATAACTCTCCCTCATTCTGTAACCTTCTACCCCAGATGCCTTGATGGCTGATAATGATTGTCTTGTGATTGTAATAACCTTGTGACTCACCCCCATTTTGTACCTACCCCCATCCTATTCAGGCCTTCAGTGTTATTAATGAGGAACCTGAGCCACACCCCAATTACTCATTAGCATAAATTGCTAAACCTGGATATTATATAACTACCAGGATTACTGCAGTTCCAAGAGGCAGCTTTTGGGGCCCTTAGGCCACTGATCTCCAATGCTATGCAAAAGCAAATAAACTCTTTGAAACCCCTGTGTCTCAGAAATTGGTTAATAAAGTATATCAGGCAGAAGAATCCACATTTTGCTTGGTATCAATTTCATTGAAAAAATAAGCAAAGACTATTTATTTTGTTATTTTGAGGGTAACCTAAACCTGAAGAGAAATCGTCCTCCATTCAATGTTCAGCCTTTTAAGTAGTTTTAATAAAAACATCCCTTTTACTTTAATCGGGGGGTGGGGGGTGGGGGGTGGGAGGGGAAAGTTTCAAAGAAGTAAGAAAAATACCATCTGGGATATTTCAGTAATTAATGTCCATATTTAAAAAAATATCCTATATGCCCCAAACTGTCAATTATGATAAGCTCCAGGAGCTGCTATTGCTGAAGACTTTTATTTTCTATGCCAAATATGTATGAAATATTAAAATGTTCACCATGGTATATGGACATAGAGAATTTAATGTGAAAAAAGTGAGGCTGGCATCCACATGCAGTACTTCAAGAAAATGTTGATGTAGCCTGCAAAAAAGACAGAATGCTCTACATGAAAATAAGTGGAAGACAGTCTGCTGAGTCCCATGAAATATTTTGCATATCTAAAGGGAAGAAGATGGAATGAGAGTAGGCCAGTAACTGGGAGCTGAGTATACCACAGAGCTCTGAAATGGTGACTCATTTGCCATTTAGAGGCCACACAAGAACTAAGCGCAAGCAGCCATCTTTCCTAAGTTTTACAAGACTGCATACATCCTGCAAAGAATGAGGCTGTTCCCTCTGGCTCTTGCTACCACGTCAAACATAAGAATAAAAGGCAAAACTCCTGAAACAACCACCTCCCTTTTTCCAGTGGCCCTTGTTATTTTTCCTTTATTGGGGTACAACCATCAAATAATAAGCATGAATTTACTCAGAGAATCTACTTTGACTACCATTCCTGGAAAGGCAGAGGGCGCCTCTTTTATGAATATAAGGGGTATGCTGGCAAAAATTTGGTCACTTCAGGTTTGTTTCAGTCATAGCAGATTTTGTTTTTATTTCTTTTACATATATGTTTTCCACATAAACACATATTTTTGACAAAATGTTCCAAAGATTAAAGCTATTCAGGAACAATTTAGTGATATTGTTGATATTTATATATTACTGGATTTCATGAATAATAAAAACCTCCCAAATATCAGGCAACAAAACAAAACCCAATCATAAAAGGTTTCTAACAAATCAACATCACTCAAGTTAGCCTCAGCTTTCTTTAACATAGTAATACAGTTGGTATCCACAGAGAACTGACAGAAAAATATTTTGACTCAAAACTTCTATACCCAGCCAGTTTGTTCTTGCAATGTAAATATAGATAAAATCTTAGAGTAATAAAAAATTGCTTCTTTGTATACCCAACCAACAATAAGTAATAAAGAATTTGGAACTAAACAAGGTAGAAGGTATAATATTTTAAAAATATATATGACCTGCAACCATATAGCTTAGCATTGTCTGAATAATTATTATAATGGTTATAAAAATAATTGCAAATATCAAAAACAATTCTTGATTAAAGAACATACTTAATGGCCAGAGTAAAAAAAATCTGAATATCAATCCAAGACAATTCCAAAAGTACTTGGAATTAATGGGGTGAATTGGATTGTAAAGAAGTTATATTGTGTTTAATTCTCATATAACATCAAGAATTACCTATACTTACCAATCAGTTATCTAATATAGATAATTTGAGAAAATATTACACTTAAAATCTTAAAAGAATTGATAGAATGAAGAAAACATGTGCTTTGAACATGGAGAAATATAATAGTGCATAAAACAATTTGTAAGAAAATGAAAAATGTTATGGAAAGCATCATAAATGTACTTAAAACTTCTCTTTCAAAAAACAAAACAAAACAAAACAAAAAACCTCACAGTGAATCCAAAAGTAAAGGCTAATTTACAATGTTAGACACTGTACTTAAGCCTCTGTGTCTAACTCAATTTTAATTATAATTTATAATAATAGCAAACTCTTAAATAGCACTTAGTATGAAACAGAAACTGTTAGGAGAAATTAATGTATTAATTTATTTTATCCATCAGTGATCTTTTGGGTAGATAGTAATCTTATCCCCATTTTAAAGATGAGGAAATGCTTGCCCAGGAAGTTGAAGGACTTGCCCAAGAATACAATACTGCTAAGGTTTGGATGTGATTCCAGGCAGCCTGGCTCCAGAATCAATTCCCTTTACCATATTTTTAAAATCTCAAGTGGCTCTTTCCTCCTTACTTTTTGCATTAGTGGGAAGGCAGGGAGTGAGGGTAGAAGTAGAGAATGGATAACATCAAAGACCAGGGCTATGACTGAATAAAGACCCTGTTTCCCAGGACATAGCTGGTCTTCATAGATGGCTAGGCTGTCCAGAAGAGAATTCCTAATTAGAATTCTCAGTCTCTGTATTTATTAATATTTAGGGTATCTCTGGGGAACACTGGCACAGCTTCCTCCCTTTTATCTGCCTAGATAGCTTGTTTCCTCCCTGTTCTTACATTGAAGGCTTCTCGATGCCACCTTCCACTCAGTGTTTTTCTATTTCTTTAGTTGTATTGTTTGTTTGTTCTTGTCCCCAGCCCTTTTTGTTTGTTTGTTTGGGGACCACAATATATGGAGGGAGAGGCAGAAAGATAGAGAGACTGAGTGAGAGAACAAGACAGAAAGGGAGACACCAACAGACATGACAATGAGTGGGAATAACTTGGAGTCTAAAATGCACAACTCTCTCCTTCACCAGTTAGTGTTTGTATAATAATGTATGTGTGAATATATATAAAATATATAGCTGCATAGTTTTGTTTTTTAAAGGATATATCTATTTACTTTTTAAGCTATTGATGTCCATTGGAAAGACAGAATTATTTACTCAACAGTAGATTAGAAGGACATGTCCATGGATACAGACCCTCTTACAAATATTCATGTAGTAAGAGCAGATGAACATAAACCACTCATTAAAATCAACATTCTTTTTTATGTAAATCAGAGCTTACCACAGATTCTTACATAACATGCAAATAAAATAATATCAAATTGTACCAATTTTTTTTCCAAATATGGGTGACATAAGATATGTGAGTATTGAATTCCAACAGGTGTTCACCTCTTTTTACTTACAGCCCTCATAGATGTCAGTGGGAATATGGACTGCTGCATGTTGATAGGATATTTGTCGTCCAAAAATAGCATCATCAATAAAAACAGGCTTTATCCTCTGGCTGCCTGACTCACTGTCATTTTTTTCAGGCTATAGAGAAAAAGATAGGAGACAGACGATTATAACTCATGTTAAGACAAATATTCTGACTTGTTTTTTTCATTTGTCAAATGCATATTCTTCAAAACAAAAAGCTATAAGAATAATTAAATATATAGTACTATGATCAACATTGAATACACAAATTTCCATTCAGGTATTAGAATTCACATTATATACTCATGATATTATATACATTATAATCTAATTTCTCTCCTAACAAAAAATAACGAGTCATAAAGGATCACCCTGAGTACATAGAGCTTTCTCAACATGAAATACTTATTAATATATACATTTAAAGAACAGGATAATTGTTTTTAAATACAAAAATTAAAAGTATCCTCTTGAAATGAATTTCACGACTTATTTTACTAAATTTGTATTCCTCAATCGAGGATAATTCTTCATTTGACAACTAATGGTACACATGACCACAATAAGATTGCAATGTCCTACTCTCAGCCTTAGCATATTTTCTACATGTATCGATTTTTGTTTTTAAAAAGAAATGATACTGGAAAAGAAAAGATCCATTATAACTCTAAGCACAATTAAATTCTAACTTCAAGCAATTTCTCTCTTAAGGTAGGAGCTGAGATCTAATCAATAATAATTCAAGAAAACCCCAAAGGAGTATATGGTCGAAGATTAATTCTCTATCTGAACTCTGCTTTTGACACTGAATTATCTGGTTTTCTTCCCCTGGAAAAAAATTAAGAGTCTTACTTATTTTTTTAAGTAAAAAATACACCTCTATACCAAGTTTTCTGCTATTTAGTTTAAATCTTTTTTTTTTTTTTTTTTTTAGTTGAAATATGGTTAGTTTTATACTGACTAAAAATATTTGGATTAAATTCAGACATATATTTTCAACTCCTTCACTATAGAGACTAATATTTACCATAATCCAAAATAAAAGGAAAACAAAATCACAACATTTGACTATTTTGGCAGCACACTCCTGTTATGCACATGATAAACAATATAAGAGAATAAACAGAATAACCAGAAAATTCATAAGAAGTGTGGTAGAATGAGGCAAAAATATAAAATCAGATCCCAAAGTAAATCGCACTTCTACAAAGAAGCAATGGTGACAAACTTTTCATATTGCTCTGACATTTTAAATGACCAGGACATTAGTATCCTGAGATGTTTTAATAAATATGTGTGTATAAATATATATGCATATAAATGCATGTTTTTATTTTTTTTCTAGGAAGATTGCAACTCGGGAAAGACTAGACATAAAAATGAGCATTATGGTTCTTTTTGATTTTTAACAATTTCCTTCTAAATCTGCAGATCTGACCCCATCGATATGTCATGAAATAAATTTAGTAGGTCATGACCAAATTATATTTTCCACTTGTGGGTATCTGCACACACGTTGGTGGGTGTGATTTGGATTGTAAAATGTATTTATCATTGATAAAAATGTTTGAAAACAGGTCATTATTTTTTATTCATGAGAAATCCACAAATATCTAATTGTTCTCCCATTAACAAATTGAATATACAAAAATAACATAGTCCTGTGTTGAAAGTCCAAAAATTTTGCAAAATATCAACATGCAGAAATCACTAGTAACAGTCTTTTATACAACAGAAAATGTGTGCATCATGAGAAGAAAGGAGAGATAGAGGAAGAAACTTGACAAAAAGAGACAAAACAGTAGAGCAATAGAGCCTTTAACCTAACTTATATGACACATCTGCCTCGATTGCAATTGTTAATAAATGAAAGAATGAAAATAACTGGGGTTCTTAAATTTATATTAAACTGTGAAATTTACACATTTTAAAATTCGCACATCTTTTGTGTATTCCTGAGCACTACTGACTTGAATAAGAAAAAGGCACATTAAAACAATTAGCTGCATTAACAACATGAATGTAAAACAGAGCCCAACTAATGAATGATATAATCATTCTTCTCAGCTGCAAACATTCTGCATTTAGTGAAAAGTCTCAACTTTTATTTTAAAAGAAGTGATTCAAAAAGTGTGGTCCTTGGAGAAGCAGCAATGGCATCAAGTGGAAACTTTTTAGAAGTACAAGCTCTCGGGCCCTTTCCCAGACCTAGTGAATCAGAAACACCAGGGGACAGACTCAGCAACCCGTATTTTAATAAGCTGTCTTGGTGATTTTGAATGCACATTAAATTGTAGGTTCACTGCTTTAAAGTATTAATTGATTAAACTAGACATGCATTATTATTTAGTAGAATTCTTCCTGATGAAAAAAATAAGGGTTGATTAGTAACCTTATCCTTTTCCTTTTCAAGATATCTCTTCTCATACCTCCAGAATACCACTTATATAAAAATATGTAAAGGAAAACTGAGCAGGAAAATCCTAATATGTCTTAAAATATGTTTGGTAAAACATATGAGAATAACATGAGAAACATTGTTCTCAGACTATTCATCTCAATAAAATTTCAGCTATCAAATAATAGATTAGGTCACTTTAAGAGAGAGGGATAGCTAATGTTGAATGGGTAGGTCATTCAATTTTATAAGCAATACTTGTTAGCAAATATAATTTCAAAAGTCTCGATTATAATTCTATGACAGACACAAAAGTTTCTCGCATATTTAGTATATTTATCTCCTTTTATAATTGACATTTATAATAAATCATTTCATTTTAATATTGGTTCTTTGTCATGTTATTAATTTAAAACTATTACTACTTATATCAAAATGTACAGAAGTTAAACATTTATATATTTTACCTAATTTGCAATGGAAACTAGCTTAATTATTTTGCCTAATTCAGACTGAACATGCTCACTGAGAGACTGCTTCCAATCATACTATGCCTATTTGTCTCCTCCTGCTTTCTATTCTTTTGCAGTGCGCCACACAACTGTGAGAAAATTAGTTGATGCTAAATAAGAATTGTTCACTGAGACTGCCTATAAAGTATCACAACTGTTTTTTATAACTCACTGGTGAAGGAGTTAAAAGAACAGACTTTTGTGAAATGAACCAAATTCTTCCAAATCCACAGGCTATAGACTTGTATACAATTCTCCTGTGTGTGTGTGTGTGTATGTGTGTTTCAACTCACAGATGTTATTTACTACAGAGCCTTGCAACTTTCACAATGTAGACATGACTGATTTCAGAGTTCTTTAAAGTCCCAACAGTATAACCAATAACAAATAAAATTTATATATATGATCTGCATGTAGTTATCCCATTGTTCTCCAATATAAATAAATATTATGGCTGCATTATATTTACAATAGACTTTCATACAGATTTTTAATTTAATTTAATTTAATTTTCTGGTATGTTGGTGCATTGATATCAGCACTGCCAATTAAAAAGTGATGTTGCCTCTATAACCACTAGTTCACCTTTGGAATATAAGCATCTTATGCTGCTCCACTAGTTAAGGCTGATTACCAGTTATGACCCCTACAGAGAAAAGTTTCCTTTATAATAAATTACTTGCGTTAATTAAAAATGGAGACTTGCCAAAGGGGCTAGAGCTGATCACGCACAATGAAGAAGGGATGGATTGATAGAATAAGGTCAGGTTGTAAGGCAAGGTTAAATATTAAATAATGAAACGAGCACAATGACAATAAGAACATTGTTGAGCTTTCTGACTTAATTGGATTAAGTCACCATTTCTCTTTGAGGATACTTCTCAGAGAAGTATTTGGTAGATGAACAGATAAAGAAAGGAGCTGCCATATTTATAATATTTGTTGAATGAATAAAAGAACTTGAATCCATGTTTCCCGATCACCATACTTGTGCATTTTTTATTACAGTATGGAGTGAGCACAAGCACATTGGCAGATGTGTAATAAGTTGGATAGAACAGTGACTTAAACAAGAACCTACATTCTCATTCCAGTTCTATTAATCCTTGCTATATCTCCTCATATTCCATTGTTTTAGAGACAGTGAAACAAGTTCTGTAAGGTTCCTACTAACTCTGAAATTTCTAACTCGAAAGATATGAACTTTAACCTAAAGCAAATAGTTTACAAAGCTTAAACAAACAAACAAAAAACCAAGTAGCAGCAAGAACATATAAATAGTGGACTGCAGGGATAGAGAAGCATTTACCAAATGAGTCCTCTTGGATCTAGATGCTTTCCTCTGAGAATTTACATTTTAATTTGGGGCAATACATTTATAGCATAGGACTGTAGACACCAAGTGGTCAAATGGACAATTTATATAAATGATTGGGTATCTAAACAATAGTTGGACTTTTCTCCTCAATTCCACAGGCATTCTTTCATTTACTTCTCTCAAGTGATAGCCTAGGCCATCCTTTGGTGAGAACGTACAAGAAAATGAATATACCATGTCTTACTGGTGGTCTCCAAGATGACTGATTGGGGTATGGCAAGAAAACATTAGAACTTATATATATTTTTAGCAAATGAAATAAAAAAAACAATACTAAATATTTACTATATGGATTGACACTAGCACCCTCCCTGAATGCCATCCTCTGAACTATGTGTGAGCTGCTCTCAAGTCACCCATTACACTCCAGGTATGTAAAGGGAAAGTGGATATCCCACTACATGAAGGGTTGAGGGCTACCATTTCACTTGTACAGTAGCTTTCAATGTACTGTTTTATACTTTCTAAATAGATTTATATATTATTTTTTCTGGTTTAATGAATCCATTTCATGTGGGCTAGTAGCTTTAAAAAATTTCTGCAAATTAATCATGATTGAAGATGAAAGTCTAATAATAGAAGTTCCACTGAACAAAAAGGAATCACAGAGGTGACCCTTCTATTCCCAGAACTGGCTCTTCTTCAGCCACATTATAAGGTGAAAATAGTGAGAACTCAATTGCCTCAGGCAAGTTGGTCAAAAAGTTCAAATTAACAAGAATATTATTTTAAATGTGGGTTTACTATCAGTAATAATGCCCATATGGCCCAATGAGATCTCATTTTAGTTAACAAAGTATTTAATAACTAAGCATCCAGAAGTGAAGAAAAACTGTAACACCTTTTCTTCTAGTGATAGAGTGTCACATGCTACTTAACCCAATACTTTGAAAGTGTCATAAAACTTAAAGATTTAGAAATTTCTTTTGAGATTTCTCAGCATATTAATTCAGTAGTACATACACAGAATTTTTAAAGAAGAATTCCTATACTGGGGAGTTTTTTTTTTTAATTCACTGATACAAGAGTGTAAGCAAAAAAGGTTGAAGACACTATTCAAAGAATTGAAAGCCCATTGTTGTTTACCCTATGTTGTCACATAGTAAGATCATAATCCCCATATAATGACACCAAATTTTCCAATGAAATGAATATTTATTGAATTATAAGTATGTCATATTAATTTGGGAAAGAAATAACCGGCTGTAGAATCTAAAAGAGAATTATGCTACAGAATAACTGAGAACCATGCTTAAACTAACCTTGGGAAAGGAAGACATGCACAAGTGCACAAAGCATTAAAAAAATCAGGACAGACTCAGAAAACTTTTTAAAGAACCCCCCACCCCAAATCATAAGGCAGAAATTCTAAAAAAAAAAAAAGAGTATTTCCTAACTTTTATTAATTTTACATTTTCCCCCCAATGAATTGTAAGATGGCTATATTCCATACAGAGATGCAAGCATTAATTTTAAGGTTTCCATGGTAAGCAATATTCGGAATAGTAGATCAGATCAGTTGAAGTTTATGATTTGAGGTCTAATAATCTTTTTAATCAAACATTTTATTTTACTTACTGCAAGATCACTGTAACCTATCAACTGTCGATGATGAAGCTAGTTGGATAAAACACAAGCCAAATACATAGACAGAATAATAGATAGGTATAATAAATAAACTGTTAAATTAAAACTGTCTCCAAAATCATTAACTGCGAATCTTTATTGATAATGGCTCCTTCACAGAGCATTCTCCTGTTCCCCCACCACGGTCCACTGCAGGGCAGGGCAGCACAGCATAGTGACACACTGTTGCAGTTGTGGGTTATGCCAACTGCATTCAATCCCCTACTCTATCAAAGGTCAAATGTGTGCCATGATACAAGTAATTTTTTTTTTTTTTTTTTTTTTAACCGGGAGGTCCCGGGGAGCGAACCCGGGTCCCTCCATATGGGAGACGGACGCCCAACCAGTTGAGCCACATCCGACCCCAGACACAAGTAATTTAAGCTCACTAAATTTTACTTCTCTTACCTGCAAAATATGAAAATAAGAAATATGAAAATACAATATTCCAAAGGAATATTATAAACTTTACATAGAGCACTGAATATAAAGCATTACTGCCTAATATAGAATAAGTAAATATGTTAAGTAATATTATAATCCAATCTAAAAATATTACATCCAAAATATTTAAACCACTTATTTTAGATGCACAAAACAAGACAACTATTAATAAAAGTTATTACATAGAGACAATATTTTATTTCTATGTCATCATTTATTTGAGGATTTGAAATTGATCATTTGAGAAGCCTACAAATAAAGGCTATGTACCACAAGATTTTTTTTAAATGTTAGAAAAGAAAACTGGATTAAGTCTTTCTTTAACAATTACAATAGTTTTAATTGTTGTTTGAATAAATTAAATGCATATCCCTACTAGCTCATTCTAAAATTAGTATTACTTATTTCCATAAAATAAAATCATGAAAGATTGGGTTTTTAAAAAGACATTTAAAAGACATTATGTTGGAATTAATTTTAATGTAGACAAGAGTTTGCTACCAGGAAAATAAATAACAGCATAAAAATGCAAGGGAAATCAGCAGACTAGCCAAATGTCCCAGAGAAGTCAGATATTTAACATGATCAATAAAATAAAGTGTAGCAAATAAATCAACTCGATTTAATGACAGAGGAATTCTAGGTTGAATTTATTTCATTTGGCTTTTAGTCAGAAACATAGGTCTTAGAAGTAGGTTAATAAGGATTTGTAAGGAGCTGTTTTCTTTTTTGCTTACTTTGGGAATTAAGAAAACAGTGCAGCTTACTGGCAGAACGCAAGCTTTCTGGGAGAATTTGCTTCACTAATCTTCAAAAAATTTAGGAACTTATTGGGCAGATGTGACTAAAATCCTAAATTACCAACATAAATAAATTTCAAAACTAAGGAGAACCTGAATGTGTAATCTCGGAGATAATTGTTGCATTAACTTTTGTCCCCCATGTTTCTTTCACATTTTTCTCTCAAATCTGGCTATCAAGACAAATTTCTGCATTGTGCATGGGTGTTTTTCTAACGATTTTTTAAAGATTAAATTCTATTATTTGGCATGTGCATTGTCTTCAGTCACTTCAAATTGATCCTAAATTTATATATTAACAATAATTAATTTTTATTATTGTTGCTATAATTGCTGGATATACCAGGAAATGCTCCGAATGTTTTACATGAGTTAACCAACTTAATACTCACAATACCTCTGTGAGGTAGGTATTACTATTGGCTCCATTTTACAGACTAGAAGAATGAAATACAGAGAGATTATGTGACTTCACCAATACCACCCAACTAGAAAATGATGGAGCTGGGATTCAAGTCCTTTCCTCCTTTAACTCTGCTCACACCCAACCTTGAAATAAAACAAACACTTTCAGCTCACACCCAACCTTTAAATAAAGCAAACATTTTTCATCACCACTATACTTGTCAGGAACTTCCTATTTACTTTGCAAATAGAATACCACTTTAAAAAGTAAACACTTCTTCACAAATACTAAGTAATATAGGTATTGGCACATGAAAATTCCTGCCCAATTTAACAAGCATTACCTTAGTAATTACAATATATTGCAAAAGAGACAAACTGAGTAAGACCCCTGTTAGGGAAGTCACAGACACCTGCTAAGTGGCCATCTTCTTCTCTGGGGAAGTCACAAACATGAGCTAAGTGGCCATCTTCTGGCCTTCTTCTATCCCCACCTCCTTTTCTATTTACTGCCATTCCACAACCAGTGGGAGATGTTAAGTCTAAAGAAAAGTCCCTGTCCACCTTGAATTCTAAAACTGGAAACCAGGAATTGTCAGAGGCAGGGCTTATCAGAACAGGAATTCTTAGAGGCAGGGCCCTCTCTCTCTGAGGTGAATAAAAGCCACACTCAAACCCCAAATGGGGCCTGCAGAACTGCCACCAGGAGTAGCTTTCTGCTGTGATGGGACTTTTCCCCCTGCTCTTTTGGACTATGTAAGTGACAAGGAGATTTGCCTTTTATGGACCCTTTATTCTGTACAATAAAGGGATCATTTGCTGAAGTTTCTGTCCTGCCCTGAACTTGTGTTCCCGCAAGGCACCGTTGTAGCAACTCGCTCCACAAAGCCTACCTCAAGTTGCTAAACTTTTAATAGAGATCTTCTCTGTATCTGATAGCTGGAACATGTGCTTATTAAAAAGTTCTTTCTTTAAGTGCCTCTGAAAAATTCAAATACCTTCCCCAGATCTAGTTGAACTGGTTTTCTACTAACCTAATCTTGGTAGTTTATTCTTTGTTCTTAGTTCCTAGAAGGACAATAACCAGAACTTTCCCTTGGGAAAGTCAGGAAGAAGATAACATCTCAGCAAAATCACAGAATAGTGCCAGGAGCACCTTATGGCCCAGGAAATCTGCAACTTCCCTGAGATAAAAGGCGGTGAACCAGGACATCAAATAGTAGTTTTGCATATAGGAGATAACACAGGAGACCCTGTAAAAACATTCTGGAGTCATCACCCACATGGCAGGAAAGCATCACTCAGTCATCACTTGATCCTCAACCCTTATTCCCTCTGTAAACCCTACACCCCCTTCTCACTCTGAACTGGTTTTTGGGAAGATTCCCCCAGTTCCTTGCTTGTGCACTTGAAATAAATCAAGACAAAGCCAGATTGGGTGGGCCTTTCTATTGGAAATGGGGGTATGATGTGAGATATTTTGCCAATAAAGCCAGAAATGTGTTACAAATTGCCTAGACCACCCATAGGAAGGGAATTCCATTTGCCACCTACAAAAACCTAGGAAGGCCTCAAGGGGAGGTCATATTTGAATTGATTTTTAAAGAATACTGAGGATTTGAGTGGGAAAATTATATAGACTTCATGACAGGCAATCAAAGGAGTGAATATGTTAACATTTTCTAGCACAATGGAAACAGGAAAGATAGTCTTAATTAGCAGTAAGGCAACATGCCTTATGCCCTTCTATGAGAATTGTGGCTTACCAAATAATTTAGCCCAGTTATACTTAGATTTTAAGTTTTGAGAAGGAAATTGGTTAAATGACTGCAGCCATAATTTCTTATCATATTACACAATCCTAAAGGGGTATTGATTCCATCCCTTATTTCAGTCACTGCTTTAGCTAAAACTGGTTGTCACCGAGTATTTATTTTGTACCCACAAGGTGAATATAAATAGCACTGATATAAGTAAAAAAGCACACATATTATAAAATGCCCCTGAGGAATTATATTAGAGTCCTTAAAGAGTTTAAAGTTTGATTGTCCCCCATAAAGCAACCAATTCAGATGTAGCTAATATAAAATTTATATTCCAAAGGAATAATTTCTCACCTTTAAATGAGGCAGGCTAGTTTAGGGAATGGGAAAACGAATCTAAAACCTGGCAGAAAAACATGGCCATGAAACATGTGGCCATGGAACCCCTCAGGGAAACCCCCTGAGGAAAAGACCCCACCAGAAAGCTGTTGGAAAAACCCTGAGAGAATCCTCCATTTGGAATGAGAGATTTCCTCTGTGGTCAAAGAAAAGCTCCTGATAGTCTCAAGGGGCCCCCAGGGGGGAATTGATGGGTGGGGTAATCAATCAAAACAGCAAACAGCTGGGACCACTCCCTTGAAATTAGCAAGAGGAGGAATAAGTAATGGATTAAAACGTAACTGCATGCTAAATCACTTTTTTTCTGCCTTGACTAGCCTGCAAGTACACCTGGGAATCTGTAATCTGTTATTTTTCTCCCTTTTCTGTTCTCTTCTCTCATTTCCTTAAAAAACTATTGGCCTAACTAAACTGGCATATTCTTAAATTCTTTTATGTAACATAGCCAAGAACCCAAAGGAATCTGGCTACATAAATACTTGTTTTACCTTTAAATGAGGACATGTACCATCATTATAATGAGCAAAACCAGAAGACTGCACTTGAATATATCATTCTACATATACAAATATGAACTTTTTAATATGTCAGCATAATACACATGAAAGAATAGTAGAAATCAGGAGATTCCAAATTTAATCCTGATTCCAGCATTTACTAAACTCATGGACATTGTGTGATAAACTTCTATTACAAAATTACTCCTTCCTCATCTCCAGCTACCATATTCTCAGCTCCCTATCCCTGCCCTACCTTCTTTTAAATGCCAGTGTTCTGAGGATTCTGCCCTATACTATATGAAGCATTTTTATATTTATATTGTATAGATGTGTGAAGCAGCCTGAGAGTAAGAGAATAGGTAGTAGTGGGATTGCGGCAAGCTGGGGCATGTGTCACATCCAAAGGCATTCAAATTCATTTTACTTTTAACATTGTGCAATAACACAAAAATATATTTGGTATTTGAATCTGGCCTTCTATATATGTAGCTTCACACTTGTTGGGGCAATTACAGCCACTTATTTTAAAATTCCACTTATAAGCCAAACATAAAACTCTATTCTAAACTACTCTCCTAAACAAGAGAACTGAAGAGTTAGCCGCCTACTAGAAATCTCTTGAATATCCTTGAGCAAGTTTTTGGTGTAAACGTTCTTGACTTTTAAAAATCTTTTCTGAAACACTGTAATTTTTTTTTTTTTCTTTTAAAATGTTCTTTACTTGCTGAATATCTTTAAACAAATCATTTATCCATTATAAGCTTTGGTTTGCTCATCCAGAAAATTCAAGTATTGCTGGTAACTTCTTCACAGAGCCCTATGAGCATTAAATTGGTTATCCAGTGTAAAGTGTATAGAATAATGTACATTTTAAGTGCTTTATAACAGTTATTATTTAAAGCTTTCTCTTGTTTCCCATAAAAGGCTTTTCTTGACAACATTCTCTTCCTCTGGTGGTACATCTTCTCCCCTCGCCTCAGGTACAGGAGGGGCATAGCCGTAAGTCTCAGTCCTCCTGTCATTCTGCCTCCATGGATACCATGGGATGGTCAGTGCTAGACTGTAGGCCTTCCAAATCATCAGTATATATAGATTTATTTGTGGGTCTGAATGCTTTCTTCCTCTAAATCTTTGATTATTATCTCTAATCCATATGACTTGACTTTATCTTTGTGAATACATGACTTATGGTTTACATCTCTGTATTTTGTCCTCCATATTTGTTATCTGTTCTCCCAAAATATTAGCTCTGTGCAAACTTTTTTTTTAAACAAATCAATTTTATTGATAAATATTAATAAAGCATACAATTAATCCAAAGTGTACAATAATGGTATTTGTTATAATCATATAGTTGTAAATTCATCACTTCAATCATTATTAGAGCATTTTCATTATTTCAACAATAATAATAATAAACAAACAAACAAGAAAATTCCTCACCTCTCAATCTCTCTAAGCTTCCCCCACTGTACATAGCTGCTGTTTCTGGCTATTCTATTCAAAGCATGTAATCAATGGCTTTTAGTATAATCACAATGTTGCACATTCATCATCTCAAAAATTTTAAAACAATTTTATTACTCCAAAATGAAAGACTCCAAACCTCTTAGCATTCCTTCCTCAGACCTACATAACAACTAATCTCCTTTCATCTTTATAAATTGATTAATACTTACATTTTATATAAATGGAACCATACAATATGTAGTACTCTGTGTCTGGTCTCCTTCACTTAGTATAATACTTTTTTTTTGTCTGATATTAACATTGTGTAGTATTAACTTACATTTGTTCAGTTTCAAAGAAAAATGGTCTTATATATGCAATTCTATCCAGATTCATATTTCACATAATATATTTATATTTCACATAATATATTTAGTTCATAATAGGGCAATCAGACAGTATTTTTCCTTTTGTGTCTGGCTTGCTTCACTCAACTTAATGTTTATCCATGTTGTCATATGTTTCATGACTTTGTTTCTTCTTACCACTGTATAATATTCCATCATGCATATACTCCACAATTTGTTTATCCATTCATCAGTTGAGGGACACCTGAATTGTTTCCAACTTTTGGTTATCATGAATAACGCTACTATGAACATCGGTGTGCAAACATCTATTCATGTCACTGCTCTCAGTTCTTCTGGGTATATACCTAGCAATGGTATTGCCAAGGCCAATGGCAAGTCTATATTCAACTTCATCAGGAACTGCCAAACAGTACTTCCACAGTGGTTGTACCATTCTACATTCTCATCAACAGTGAATAAGCATTCCTATCGCTCCATATCCTCTCCAACATTTACAGTTTTCCAACTTTTTAATAGTGGCCAGTCTGATAGGTGTGAAATGATATCTCATTGGAGTTTTGATTTGCATTTCCCTAATCATTACTGATATTGAGCATTTCTTCATGTGTTTTTTTGCCATTTGTATTTCTTCTTTGGATAGTTGTCTTTTCAAGTCTTTTCTGTGCAAACTTTTTGATGAATAATTTGCATTATCAAAATTGTTCATTCGTCCAATGGAAATTTTATTTGTTTTAGCAGTCTTGGTTTTGACGCTTTTACATTATTTTAACTTATTTGTTGTAAGTCATTGTCTTACTGGAAACGCTAAACACATATTTAATAGTTTTTTTTTTTTTTACTTGAAACAACACTATATCAGAGGGAAAATTTCCTCTGAGTTTCTAATACCATGGTCTTCTACACTATCCTTGATGTATTTTGGGTTGCTTTCTCATTGCCTGGTTTCTACTTTATTAGTCTTAAATGAAAAAAGTCCTATCTAGTCCCAGGGTTAGAAAATGATCAGATGGTACAAATTTTCCTCTGCGCATTTGTTCCTGATGCTGTCAGATTTGTAACTGGAGGGCACCAAATGATAAAGAACATTGGTAGCTTCTAGTCAACAGTAGGCATTCACAAGGACTAATTTCCTTCAGAGTTGTAATTCGATTTCAATCCTCCAGATAACAGAGAGCTGGTCTGGGCTGGTATGGGCGTGGTGGTAAAGGAGGAGCTTTACAAATGAGACATAGTATGAAGGACAGGGGGGGTGGGGGGTGGTGGCTATGCCTGCAATATAATAGTCTGGCTTGGACAACTTATGATGTTCTTAACCCATTTCATATCTGTGTAAAATGAACCCACACTTTTTTTAAACTTAGATTCATTGACTTATATGAAAAAAATTATTGAGTGATTACAATGTGCTACTTACTACAGGAGTTAAGTTAGCTGCTGTAAGTACACACTAGATGTCTTTGGGGAAACTTACACTCTAGGAATTGACCCCTGAAAGAATCATTTATCAAGACTGGTTGTGCCTTCCGAAAGGGGAACCAACCGTCATTTCATTACCAAAAGTTATGTCTGCTTAGGAAAGTTTCTGGTAAAGTTTGTATAAAGAAAGGCAATGTAAATGATTTGAAAATCTTGATAATGGAAAAAGATTGGTGAACATAATGTTTAGGAATATTTATATATTAAAATGTATGATATAATTAAAAGTCTAGATTATTTAGAAGTATAAACATAAAATGAGACCATTTCAATAAATCAAATAAATATTTGAGACCAATAGTCAAACTCAGATGGTAGCCTTGTAGATGGAAAGGAAATGATAGTTCTAAGAGTGCTGAGAAAAGAATACAACTATTCCACTAAGCATAGGTGTCAAAAAACTAAATCATCTCCTGGTATACAGAACTTGGGAAAAAGTTGCAAATAACATCTAATGACTCAACATTTATAAACTTTTAATCTCCTCTAAGGGACATAACACTTACAATGGAGACTTTATTTAGCTCTCAGATATTTATATTCAAACATATTGAAGAGATTTTATCAATCAATAATACTATCTTAATATTTAGTGTTTCAATTAGTTCCATTACTTGATTAAATATTATATGCTGAGGTAAAATGATAAACTTACATTATATATTCTCAAAGTCACTGACTTTTAATAATGGATATGGCTTTGTGGAATTTAAACAATGAAAATACACAGATAACCTAATTGTTATGGATTGAATCAAATCCCTCACAAAGACATGTTTAAATCCTACCCCCTGGTTCTGTGAATGTGAACTCATTTGTAAATAGGATCTTTGAAAATATTATTAGTTAAGATGCCAAAATGAATCAGGGTGGTCCTTAATACAAAATTACTGACGTCTCCTTATAAGCAAAGGAAATTAGGAGACAGGAGGAAACAGGTGGGAAGAGAGACAGTCATGTAACTGAGGCAGAGATTTAGTTATGGATTGACTACAAGCCACCACTTGAACTCTACGGACTTCAAAGAAAGCATGGCCCAGTCTATGGCATTTGTTGCAGTAGAACTAGCAAACTAAGACACTGATACTTAGAAAAGCAAGGACAAAAAATACTGATGGTGAGTGATTTCAAAACAAAACAATCAGATATCAGATGGCATAATTACGACTTGTGAATCTTTGACATGAAATACCAAGCATATCAAGAGTTGCAACACCTACTCTCCAGTTCATCGGACACGCCCAGGACAACTAACAAAAGGATGATGATGGACAATGGCCAGCCCCCCCAAAAAAACAGAAAGTATCTGTAACTGTATGCAAGACAGTTCCATCCACCTGCCCCATGAGATCTAAGCCCCCTCTCAATTAGAAAACAGAAGGCATCACCATCCCAAAATCCTCAGAAATGAGGAATGAACAAACATTAGGGGGGAATGCAATTATGGGTTTAAATAGACTTATAATTATTCTAGCAATGGAAGAACTTGTATCATTGATATAAAGGCAGCAGCCACCAGAGGTTCTGAGGGGAGGGAGGGAAGAATAGGTGTAACATGGGGGCATTTTTCAGACACTGGAATTGTCCTGTATGACATTGCAATGACAGATACAGGCCAGTATACATTTTGTCAAAACCTATAAAATTCTGGGGAGCAAAGTGTAAACTATAATATAAACTACAGTCCATGGTTAGTAACAATGCTTCAAAATGTGTTCATCAATTGTAACAAATACACCACACTAATGAAAGATGTTGTTAATTGGGGAAAGTGTGGGAGAGGGAGGGGTGGTAAATGGGAATTCCCTATATTTTTTGTGTAACATTTATGTAATCTAAACCTTCTTTAAAAAAAAAAAAAAACTCCGAAAACTATCAAGGACATTACAGTTGTGAGTATACAGTTAGTTGAAACCATCTACAATGTAAAACTTTTGGTGAGTGTGAGTAAATTTCATCATTAGTAGAAGTACAACTTCATCAGATAAGCAACACTTTTAGGAAAAAATAATGTGTAACCACTGAACATCTTAAAGCAGAATATCAAAGTGCAGCATTTATTACAGATTTTAACTTTCATTCATTGTAAAACAGTAAATATTTCTATTGATAAAAACAATATGACTGTAGCAATTAAAACATTAGATGGACTAAATAAAAACAGTATAACACATAAATTTATATTAATTTCCTGTTAAAGAGAACTTTTCTTTCAGTTCCAGGTTGCTAGATTTGACTATATGTAAATGACAGAAGTGATCCAGAAGAGGGGGTGAAGTGTTAGTGTTAACTTTAATATGTCAAGAAGAATAAATTTAAGATATGTGCAGAAACTGCTCATTATCTCCCAATTACTATTCTCCCCTTTCTCTCTTTAGTAATAAACTCTACCATTTAGTTGGGAATGTGCCCATTCAGGGAAAAACAAACAAACCAAACCATAGTCCACATCCTTTCACAGCTAGGCTAATCTGGTCTGGACAAGGAGTACAGATAGAAGTTAAGTGTGCAACTTATGGAAAACGTCTTCATTGCCTTTTACTTCCTTCCTATTGTGTAGAATGCAAACCACATGGTGAATGTTGGAGCATCAGTATTGGACTGCAACTTAGAAAAACTATGTTGAGAGCAAAAGAACATGAGAGAAGGAGCCTGGGTCTTAACGTGACCGGGGAGTTGCAATATTAGCCCTAGACCACTACCTGAGAGAGAAATCAACTTGTTTTAGTCATTTACTTTGGGTCTCTCTATTACAACAGCCAACCAATGCACTAATCAGTACAACATGGTTCATTTTATACATGTCTAAGGTTTTAAAGCACAATTGTATTATTATATCTAAGGTACCTTGAACTTCTACAATTAAAAAAATTAGAGAAGTATAAAATATATTATCTTATATAGTTCTTTAGAAATTCTGAAAATTTTCTTAAAAATATTCCAAATCCAGCAAACTGGACTACATTAGCCAAATTCACCTTTAAGTCATTTAACACTTAGTTTGAGATCTGACAGAATATTTTGGCCTTGTCATTTTTCAAAGGCTTCTGTAAGTAGAATTATGCTTTCTTGTATAATTGTTCCCAAACATTTTTTTCTCTTGATAAATTGCATTCTTGCTTTTCATAACCAATGACAGCCATATCATCATTTTTTATTCTGTAATTTACATGCATAATAGGGTGTGTAAAAAAAATTAAATTCATTGGTGCAAAAAATATATTTTTCCAAAAACACAGCAAAATGTTTCACATACTTCTCCCTTACATTTCTGATGTCTCTTTCTGAAACATTAGGCTTAGCTTTTCATAATCTGATGAAATTCCATTGAGAAATATGGATTAAAAGTAAGTTAATGCAAGAAATCGTCCTTAAAATATCTTAGCTACAAATAAAATAATTTTATTTTTGTTATAAATATAAATATAATGAAAAATATCAAGATTCCTTAATATGACCCAAAATAAATAACATTTATTTAATGCTTACATGTACTAGGCAATACATGTCCACATTTATATATGTAACATGTTTTTTCCAACAGAAAGATGTATTAGCATACAGATTCTTTCAATAAATAAATTGAATCAATTAGATAAAGGAACTTTCACAAGGCCAAACAGCTAGAAAGTGAAAAAGCCTCAAAAAGTATGGTTTTCCCCAGGAAGAAGACAGAAACAGAAAATTGACCAATGCAACTAATCAAAACAGTGTAAAACTATACATGTGCTAAATGATTTTTAATATAGTCTCAATAGCCTTTGAGGAAATAATTATGTTGCACATTGCAGGATGGTAGTGGAATTTAGTATTATTCCTGTTTGTAAAAGATTTTACAATATGGATCAAAATGCATTAAAATGTCCAAAATCTTTGATCCAATGTTTTCACTTCTGGGAATCTCTCCTAAAAATAAATTTTAAAATTTTGAAGGAAACTGTTCATACCCAAAGATGTTTATTGCATTGTTATTTGTATGAATACTCACAAATACTCATTTGAATGAATACTCACAAAGAAAAATTAAATTTCCAAATAAAAGAAGAGAAAATTGGATGGTCTTATATCAACTCTAAAAATGGGCCAACAACTATTTTTACAACATAGGAAATCATTATGGCAGTTAATAATTTGTTCACTTAACAAATACCATGGAAATAAGTGAACATATGTCGATGAAAATAAAACTTGAAAAATGCAACAAAACATAATATGTTTGTATTAGGGTAGAGGGTAATGGACATATTTTTTTCTCTTTCTGGCTATTTATTAAATTCCAAAATGTGGTTATAGCCTTTATATATTTAAGTATATTTTTTCCTCCAATAATACTCAAAACTAAAATGAATTTTATGAAGTACCTAATCAATTATATCACGCCTTAGATGAAAGAATTTTTAAAAAATTTATAGGATTTTAAGGCCTTATGGGCAACTATAATCTTATAAAGGGCCAGACTGGAGATGAATCAAAGTCTCAGAATCCTATTCTAGTGCTCCTTCCACTACACAACACTCTTTTCTATTTATTCTAACACCATTGTTATTATATAAAAAATGGAAATAATTTGACCACATGTTAACCACAATTTGCATGTTTTAAATTTAAAAGTGATATTTTGTTTTTTATTTGATTTTAATTTTATTTGCTAATGGTCATTTCATGGTCTAAAATAGAGAATGCATCCTTTTATAATTACATTGATAATCAACAAGTAATCACGAGAAGAAATGTATTTGTTTTGCCTGCTTTTTTTTTTTTTTTTTTTTTTAAAGATTTTATTTATTTATTCATTTATCCCCCCCTTGCTGCTTGTGCTCCCTGGGTCAGCTAACCACGCCGTGCGTGGCGGGCTTGCCCTCACCAGGAAGCCCCGGGAACCGAACCTGGGGCCTCCCATATGGTAAACGGGAGCCCTACTGATTGAGCCACAGCCGCTTCCCTGTTTTGCCTGCTTCTAATAATGTTTTTATTATCCACAGTGGAGAATATAGATTAAAAGTTACCAAATATTTTTTTGTTGTGATGTTCTAAGACAATTTATAAAACAGAAAACAAAAAATCACTGGAACTTTCAAAGAGTGTTTAAGCAAGTATTATAGACTTTTTTGTATGAGATAAGGCAAAAGACAAAGCAAGTTCAATTGGTTCACTTATGCTAATTCCTTTTACTCTTACACAGTTTTATTTGAACATGTGAATGAACATCTATGTAGGCAAATTATGCAACCATATATATTGAGGACCACTCTTTTTTTATGAACACATTTATCTGTGTGTACTTTTTCATTTATATAAATGCAAATTTTGAATACAGTGTTTGAAGTCATATTTACATTTGTGCACATAATTGTTAGTCTTGAGCCAAGAAACCAAGTAATTTTCTATATAAAGCAAAAAATAACTTTCTTAATTTAATAAGCAAACTGGACTTAATTACTCAAGACGCTTTATAAAAAGTATCTTATTTAATTCGTTTAGAGAAAAATATGTATTTGCAGTATTGATGACATTTAGATAACACTTGATTACAGAATTGACTAGAATGTTATTCATCCACTTAATTCATGAGAAAACTTGTCATAGTTTTACAATCTAAATGTTTAATAAAAGTTGCAAATGGTATAATACTAGGAAGGAAGGTTGACAATGATTTTGCACATATTTTTAAATTACCACATAACTTTTAAATATATAATATTAATCCCCAATGGTCTGACTAAATAACATATTTTAAAAAGTGATATACATTCTGATACCACTCAATAAACTATAAAACATTTTGTGTTAACTGACAGTTTGTCCTTGATAAACTTTTCCTACATCATTAAAATGGCATATAAATTCATCGTAAGAGTAAAATTAGCACTAGTATAACACCTATGTGTAGAGGAAAGAAAATACTTTTTAAAAAATCCAAGTTCTTCATCTATGAAATGGAGAAAAGAAAATCTACTTGATAGTGTTAATTTAGAAGTTAAATGAAATAATGCATGCAAAGCCCTTAGCACTGCACAGGCAAATTTATTTATTTATTTATTTTAAATTTTCTATTTTTTTCACAGGCAAATTTAGTGCTCAAAAACCATGGTCTTCAGAAATGTTTTAGTGGTAGTTTGGGAAACTGTGACATTTAAAGTAAACATTATATTTAACATCTTTTCCCCTTTATGCTCTACTTGTGCTGTATATTTTTGAACTTTCCTTTTAAATAGCTTGAAGGAAATTCCATAGAATAGTATAGAAGCATAATGTTTTTAGATTCCTCTCAAAAACTTATGGGTGACAAATTATAATTTTATTATATTTATTTGCTTCATTCACTGATGTATCCCAATATCTTAAAAATATCAAGAATATAGAGCGTACTCAACAAATAGTTTCAAGTGAATAGTTAAGTATATCTAGGTATCATTTTTTCTGGTAAAAAAAAAAGTCAAATATATGAGAATTTGCATTTGCTTGTTTGTTTTGAGAATCTTGCAGTATATCTAACTAGTATTGTACTTATGCTAACTTTTTCTGAAAAACTAAACCTGGCTCAATTTGTACTATAAAACCAATCCTCCTATTATAACCACATTTATCTTAGAGTTTAATTTAAAACATTTAATACTTACATCGAGATCATCTTTTGCATTGTAGTAGACAATTTCATTGCTCTGTAAGAAAATAAAAGGAGTGCTTTATTGATTTGCATAAAAATAGTAAAAAAAAATACTGAAACATTGAACACATTTTATAACTACTTTTAAATAACTCCTCACAAGAGTCCTTTCACGATATATTACACAAAAAGCCATATAGATTTAACCAATACTTTCTAACATATTAAGACAGTATATCAGTGATATTAAAAAACACATCTTGCATTGGGGAAAAAGATTTCAGTATAGGTCTGAGAACCATTTGTTCAAGAAAAAAAAATAGTGAAGAATTCATAATGCAAATAAGTGATATATGTGCCTAAACCATCAAATGATATGCAGGATTATTCAAGAAGCATGTAGGATAAGTAGCACGGTAAGACCGTTGAAAATTATTTTTAAAAAGATATCTCAGTTTTGAAAGTATTCTTGAAGAAATGTGTATTTATGCAAAATTGTCAGAAATTTCCTCATGAGATTCAGATAAGGGAGCAGGAGTAGCTCAATTTAGAGTGCAAAAACTATTGTATTATATAATGTATTAATGATCTCATACTCTAGCAAAGTGGTGAATTATCATTGGTTGTGTAGCAAGAATAAATATACACAGACAGCTCTGCTAGCTATTGATGTTGCTGAAATATGCCATAAATATAATTATGGGTAAAAACTGTATTACAGAAGGGGAATGGAAAAGAAAGAGTGAGTAAAATGACTGCTAAGGAATTTTAAATTCCTATTTATGCCTCCAAAGCCACTTATATAGATTTTCCTTTCCTTTCTTCTCCTCATGAATTCACTGGAGATATAGTCCATTTTCAGTATGTCTTCAGCAGCGACTTGAACACTATGCAAAGATATATTTTTCTATGCCTCCTAATCATCTCCAAACACAGATACTCTTAATTTTCAAAAAAAGCAAATTTATACTACATGAAATCAGATATAAAGAAAATTACTTGGGAAAAAAAATCACTAAATGATTACTTCTCAATATATGTTTTAAAAAAATCACTAGTTCTTCAAAATATTAATAGATGTTACATTGGCAAGAGCAGTACATGGTAAGATTTTTGAAAAAAGAGGGTTAAAGTTAAAATTGTAGCTTGTTGGCAGGAATTTACAGGGCCTACAGTGTATGAATATACATTACAAATTTCCAAGAGGAAAAGACATCTTGTTTTGTTTCCCAAACTTCTTTGCCACAGATTCCCCTCCTTTTTAGTTTAAGAAATGTGCCATGGGACTAAAGAGCCATAGAATATAATCCTCTGTGAAGGCTGTTAATAAACAAACTAATAAAAAATAAATAGCAGAACATATGATTCATTAACACTAAATAAAAACCATAAGTTTGAATTTATTTTACTTAGTATCAATAAAACTTTGAAAATTACCATTTAATTGATTTTTGAAAAGAGAATTAATAAAAGTCACTATAGAATTTCAGCAGGCATCAAAGTTCTAATTCATGAAATATTTCATATAGCATTAGTTTTGTAATTAAAATACAAAATCAGAACTCATGGCATACACAATGTAAGAAAATATTCTGAATACACTTGAGACCCAAACCTAATTATTAGTTTATCAATCACTCTTGAAATTCTATAATTTGTATGTAGGAGACAACTTTCAATTTGTAGAGTAGATTGCAGTAATAGCTGAAACACTAAACAAGTTTATCTTCTTTGTAGACTTAATTTCTGCCATTTATAGAATAGGAACACATAGAAAAAAGTGAAATTGCATTAACTTTCAAGGGATCATTTTCAACAGACATTTATTAAATACCTATATGCACATACTGCTTTGTCAAGAGAAACACAAAATAAGTTAAACGTTCCCATCCATACCATTCAGGTAAAATAATGGAAAAAAATCTGTTATTTAAAAAAAAACATGTTTCTTGGTGTTAGATAGAGCCAATGGACTTAATTGATTAGTCAATTTTTTTTCCTAAGTGTAAAACATGGTCATATATAAGAAATAAAGCAAACTGATTTATTATTAAGTGTATCACATTTAGTGTCAGAAGGGGGTATACATATGATAAAGAAATGCCAGTTTGAACTCAAGCCAAATATTTTGATTATGCTAAGATAAACTATGCTTGTAATAAAAACAGGCAGAAAATAAAATTGAAGAAAATCTAGGCTTACTGGAGACTTTTCAAATGTTTTCCCCTTTTTACTACATTTTATTTTATACAAAAGTCCTTTAACTAGCTCATATTTTAAAAACTATATGTTGCTTCTAAAGTGTTATTGGAAATATGTATTCAAACTTTATTTAAATTTTAAGAATTTGCACAAGACACTATATTTTGGATAATGCAAAATTTCAAACACTGTTTTTTTTTTTTCTTTGAAGCATACTGGGAAAAAATATATATGAGGCATAATTTTATATTGCATGTTGTGGCAGATTAAGATTATTTTATGAATCCCCAAAAGAGAAAGATTATGTTTGTAAACTAATCTATTCTTCTGGGTATGACACTCTTTTGATTATATTGGATTCAGTTGAGGAACCCTTGATTAAATTACCTGTTAAGATTAGGATTTTGATTTGACCATGTCAGTAAGGTGTGACTCAGGTTGAGTCCCTGCTCCCTTGGTGGGCTGATATAAATGGACATTCACTCAAGAAGACACATGGGAAGAAAGAGCCCCATCTTGTTTGATCCCCAGGCCCTGGTAAGAGAGATGAACCATTTGCCTGACAGTTTGCAGCTGACCTTGGGAAAAAGTAGAGACGATAGAGGAAACCCTGAGAGACAAGCCCTATGCCAGCCTACAGCTGAGATGGGGATGAAGCTGAGCCCAAGAAGACTCAAGAGGAAGAGGAAGCCCAGGAAGGAGAGACCAGGCAGAGATCAGCGACCATCTTGCTTCAACACATGGCAACTGACTTTAGTGAGAAAGCAACCTTGAGTTGGACTCTTTAGGGCTTTGTAACTGTAAGCTTTTGTCCTCAATACATACACTTTATAAAAGCCAACAGATTTCTGGTACTTTGTGTTGGCATCCCTCTGGCAGACTAATACATATGTCAAACAAACTCCTTCTTATAACTGGGTATTTTATATTTCTAATTTTCAAAGAGCCCTTTTTGATACTATATATTCATTTCTTACATGGTCAAAATATAAACGCAAAAATATGACTTGTTATAGAAAAATAACAAAACTATAAAGTACCTAATTAAATATGTGTGCTTAGACAGGTTGTCATGTTTTAATAACGAAACACAAATCTTAGTGGAATGTGTAACTAATTATATACATTGCCTTTCATCTAAATTTCTTCTCCACCATTAAATGTGACCTTTGCTTTTGGCTTAAGAGTATTTTTTTTACTACCTTTCTTTTTAAAAATATGCTTTACTTTCTCAGACACCAAACTCTGAATTGATAATATTTATATTTAATTAGTCCTTATCTTACCTAACAGAGAAAGTCAATTAATCAATTTTAGTAAGGATAAATCCATATAATATATCAGAATTTGAGGGAACTGTCACTTTCCATTTAATAAGTCAACCTAGTCAACCAATGTAACTGTATGGCACTAAAATAAATGACAAATATTCATAGAGTATTTAATTCATATAGCCATATAAAAACAAAATTTCCAGTTTCAGTATCTCATATATTCTTTTTTTTTTTTTTTTTTTTTTAAGATTTTATTTATTTATTCATTTATCCCCCCCTTACTGCTTGTGCTTGCTGGGTCAGCTAACCACGCCGTGCGGGTGGGCTTGCCTTCACCAGGAGGCCCCGGGAACCGAACCCGGGGCCTCCCATATGGTAAACGGAAGCCCTACTGATTGAGCCACAGCCGCTTCCCTCATATATTCTTATAGAAAAATTTAATTATATGTTTAATTGTGACTTGTTTTGACAGTTTCAAAATTATTTGGTTCAAGAAGATTTTAAAAACATAAAAGTGTGAGAAAAATCATAATTTGGTGAAGCAGTGTTCTCTCGCATACCACATTTATTTGCAATTATCTTTCCTGCTGTATAAAATATATACACTAAGATATGTGAAGTGATGTTAAACAAAATCAGTTTGCACTAGAACACATCCTCAAATCACTGAATCACCAAAATTATTACTTGAACTAACCTTAAAAGGATTGCGAATAAAGGACAATTCTCACCGAATTGGCCCAATTTCTAAGTTCAAATGTTTTTATAGAAATGAGATCTGATTAAAATGAATTCTGTCCTAAAAAGAAAATAGAAAAGGAAATTTTACAACGCGTGTAACCTGGCTTTATAGGGAGGAATTAAAGGAAGAAAGGCAACAATATCAGCTGAATTCCTCCTCCCTTTCTACTGCTCCCTGCTTCCTTCCCACTTATAATTTGTACAGGGAGATTTTTGGGTTTCGGGACCACCAAAGGGAGCCATGTCCCACACATTTTTGGTGACCTTATATGCTATCACTTGAAATTCCCTCATTCCCTCCTCCAGAAAGTATATAGTTATTTAAAGCCAGATTAAATTAATACTTTGACTAGGCTATAGCATATAAATTAATTATCAAATTATAGAACTGAGTCATCTTGTGTCTTTATTTTCCTTCTGGCTAAATGTTTTTATGCAAATAGCTATAAAACACCATATTTGAAGGTATTTCATACTTGAACATAAATGTTTCAGTGGATTTTATGCATTATGCACAGTAGGGTAGGATAAAGCCTGCAACAGCCTCACACTAGATTCATGGATTAGTTAAACCTTTAGAGAATTATTTTTCATAATCTAAGTACCAACAGATGATAAGAACAAATCATTTTGATTCTGGTTTTTAACCAAGTATTCTAGTTATTTATTATCTCCGTGAAACATATTTACCCAAATGGTCCGTGCTAATATAATACTGCTGCTTATTGAAATTTAAAACATCCCTTAGCAAGTTGAGAGATAAATTACTTTAGTCTCCCAGTGTCTTTAGAGAGTCAAGAATTAAATATAAGCAAAAGAGACCTTTCCATTTTAAATATGTATATTGTGACAGTCTCTTGCATGCCACTTTCCTATAAAAGCTGGCTTTGATGAATGGCTTGTGAAAAATCTGGAGCATAAATACAAAGCTTCCACATGGAAGTAAAATGTTGCCAGGGCTAGGACTTAAATATTGGAACTTGAAATTAGGATTTTACAGCCAACTACTGAAATATATGATACATTCAAAACTGAACTAGAAATAAACTTCCTGTCCAATATACCAATTCTATTTTCTTGGCTATACCCTTGGCTTTGCAGATGATCCACAGCCTGACAAATTTTGGGCAACTGTATTGTCTGCTAAAGTCACTTTTAAAAAATCTCATTCTTATTGTCATTTTTACCACTCCTCAGTCCCAAATATGAAGTCAATCCATTGAATATTAAAGATACTCTTCATTAAAAATATATTATGTTAATGTTCCTGCCTGCCAAGATTCACACTGTTTAGTATAAATAATTTATAACTCGAATTTTCTGATTAATGTATCTTTGTAGCAATTTGACCAGTCACACAAACTACTGTTAGGAATTGTGTCCAAATTCAACTGTGGTGGATGAAATGAGTCAACCAGCAGCACTGTGATAATATGTGATTAAATGAATTTAGGAATGTGAGTATGTGGTTGTGTGTATGTGGCTGTGAATTCATGGATGTGGTGGTAGGGAGGGCTGGATGTGAATGTGAGTGGATGTTTCCAAAGATAACTAAAAACAGCTGAAAGAATAAACTAGGCAGTGGTCCTTGTAAAATGTCTTTATGTTTCTTTGCGGTATGGAACAGGAAAGCATGTTAAAAAAGTGTGGACTTCATAAAGATAAAAAAAGAGAAGAAATGATGGGAACGAGTCCACCTAGAGGTCAATGTTACCAGATTACTAGGCTAAAGAAACATAATAAAACTGCACTTGCATTATGACAAAAACAAGAAAATGAGACAATTGTTCCAGTGCCTGGAACAAGATATCTGTCCCATGAATCTTAGGAGGCCTTATTTTATAGGTGGAAAAATAAAAATTGGAAATACATATCCACAGATTATATCTAGTAACTTTGTCTCTAATTATATATGAATTAAATTATTATTATTTTATTTTCTTATATCAGTATGATGTGAGTCTATAATTCACCTGAAGTCCTCTCAAGATTCCATGTAGCAAGTAGGGAAAAATGGAGGCACTAGTTGTTGTTATTTTAACCTGACAAACCAAATGAGATAATTTATAAGAAAGCCCAATGTAAATGGTAATTAAATTGGTGGTGCTATCTCCTGTCCATTAAGTGCGTTGGTGTGCTCCAAATTTACCTGTGATTCTAAGCACTCTTTCTAATCCCACATATCTTTTAAACAACAATCCTCCATCACACCTTCCTAGAAAATCTCCAGCCTTGTAGTAAACCCAAAGTTTGCTTGCCCATTAAACATTCAAACTTTGGAAACTTGCTGAAGAAAATTGTACAAGCATCCCTCACACGGAATGACTTGGTGGTTCTCAACCTTTTAAAAACTGTTAATAAATGTGGATTTGCTTTGTTTGGTTTTTTTTTTCCCTCTCTCTCTTCAGAAATTCTACTGCCTTTGGAAAACTCTTTGTTTTTTTTTTTTAATTTATTATAAACTTTATTTTTAGAGAAGTTTTAGATAACAGCATCAAAAGTATATCAAAAGTTTAAGGGGTGGGGAGCAGATGTAGCTCAAGTGGTTGAGTGCTAGCCTCCCACACGGGAGGTCCCAGGTTCGGTTCCCAGTGCCTCTGAAAAAACAAAACAAACAACAAGCAAAACAAACAAAAAAGCCAACTCAGGGAAGCCACTGTGCCTCAGTGGTTGAGGGCCAGCTTCCCACCTATGAGGTCCTGGGTTCAAATCCTGGCCCATGGTAGTTGGAAAAAAAGTATAGGGGAGGGGAGTGGATGTAGCTCAGTGGTTTTGCACCTGCTTCCCTTGTGCAAGGTCCTGGGTTCAATCCCTGGTACCTCTTAAAAAAAAAAAAGTATAGGGGAACCATGTGGTGAAAGATAGACGGTGGTTAACAGTACAAATAATGAGTGTTCTCTCACGAACTAGAACAAATGTACAATATTAATATATAGTGTTACTAATAGGGGGAAAAATATACTAAGTGTATGCTGTGGATCATAGTTAGTGGTAATAGTCTGATCATGGACTTTCATAATCTGTAACAAATATTCCACAACAATGTAAGGGTTTGCTGGAGGGATGATATACCAGAATTCTGCACATTATGCATGATTGTTTTTTAAGCTCATATTTCTCTAATTGAAAAATGGAAAAAAAAAAAAAGAGGTATCAGAGGGTGGTTTTCACCTGGGTAGACATTTATCAGAACTCATCAAATTTCACTCTTAAAATGTATGTTTTTCTCTGTAGGTAAATTTTAACCTCATTTTCAGAAAGGAGGCAGGGAGGGAGCCTTTTCACAGTATGCCTTATAATGCATTTGAATTCTGTGCCTTGATGATGTATGCCTATTTTTTAAAATAAATACTAATAATAGAAAAAACATTTGTGAATAATTGTGAATAAACATTACCTCTACCCACCCACGTATACATTTACATTAGTGAGGTACATTTGTCACAACTGATGAACCAAATTGAAGTACTGCTACTAATCAAGATCTATAATTTATGGTTTATATTTTGTGTTGCACAGTTTTATAGGCTTGGGCAAATGTATTCTGTCACGTACCCACCATTTCAGTATCATACAGAACAATTCCAGTGCCCTAAAAATGCCCTGTGTTCCACCTATACATCCCTCCCTCTCCCCTCTGAACCTCTGGTAACCCCTACCTTTATATCAATGTTACAACTTCTTCCATTTCCACATGATAATAGCTACAATAACAATAAATCTACAGTGGTCCATGGTTATCCTCCTCCCCTCCCTTATGTTTGTTCATTACTCATTCTTGAGGAATTTGGGATGATGTTTGCTCTGACTGCTTCAGATTGAAAGGTGACTTAGATATTATGGGGCAGATGGAAGGAAATGTTTTGCTTGTATTTGCAGCTTTCTCCCTGCTTTTTGGAATGGGGCTTGTCTATCATCATCATTCTGTTAGTTGTCCTGGGCAAGTCTAACGAAAGGAGAGTAGGTTTTGGCCACAACTCGGTCTCAGGCAGATTTCACTAATTGCCACAGTAAACAAAAGTGCTCCCAAGGAATTTGGGGACATCTGGACACTATATGTAAGGCACACAGCCGAATGAAACCGACACTCATTCACTGGGCCCTATTTGGGAATATATGATAATTTATTTCCTCAGTATAACAAAGATAGACTCATTTACAAATTCCCTACTTGTGATTTTTCTATGCCTTTTATTTGAACCTATAATTATCACTATACCCCTTAGATATATGTTTCAGAGACTTAAATCTTTGGAGTGTTCATATGCTGGTTGAGCTTTTGGAAAACTCTTCTCCCCCCAACTCAATCCTGTGATTCTGTTTGGCTGAGAAATCATACCACTCCACTTATTTTAGCCACAGAAATTAATAGGTGCATAAATCTATCAGTAATCATTTCCCATTCCCTTATTTCCCTGGCTGCAATGGTAGGTCCAGGAGTAGTTATCTCAGGAAACTTGAGACAGTGAAAGCACTTTTCTCTAATCTTGATAGAGCAAAAAAATAAGAAGTCTCTTTGGTTTACAAAATGGAAAACAAAAATGTGATTTGGAGGTTGTCCTAGGCTATCTTCCCTGACACATGGACAAAAATAAGAGTAAAACCAAAATACAGAGAAACAAATCTCACAATGGCAGAGGCTGCCTCCATCTGTTGGCTTCTTGATTATAGGACCAATAATTTATGTTTTTTAAGCTAGCTAGAATTTGAGTTCTTTTTTTTTTTTTTTTTTTAAAGATTTTATTTATTTATTCATTTATCCCCCCCTTGCTGCTTGTGCTCGCTGGGTCAGCTAACCACGCCGTGCGGGCGGGCTTGCCTTCACCAGGAGGCCCAGGGAACCGAACCCAGGGCCTCCCATATGGTAAACGGGAGCCCTACTGATTGAGCCACAGCTGCTTCCCAAAGATTTATTTTTTTAAATTTATTTTTCCCCCTCTTGTTTAAGCTCGCTATCTGTTTGTCTTCCTTTTGGAGGCACTGGGAACTGAACCCAGGGCCTCTCATGTGGAAGGGATGCGCCTAATTGCTTCAGCCACCACTGCTTTCTTAGAATTTGAGTTCTAACGCCTACAATTAATAGTACTAATACAAATAGCATATGCTATACAGTGCTCTTTCCATTCTAAATTCATGTTGCCTCCAGTCAATAATAATTGCTTGAATTGCTCTTCTTTCTGTTGGTGGCATTATAAGAACAAAACTGTTTCAAAACTAATTCCCTGATCTATGTCCTAGATTCTAGTTCTTCCTGCTTCCTTAAAGATTTCATTCCTTTCCTTCCCTGTGTATCCATCTTCTCTTTAATCACAAGCATAACTAACAAAGAATGATTGTTGAATAGAAATCCAAATGTGTACTCATATAAAACTGTTTTTCCTAATATTTAAAATACTAGCATAAGATATTTTTTTAAAAAGCCAAGAGTTCAAACTTTGCTTAGCTGAAACAGAGAATTTTAATATTTTCCTAACAATTCTGTAATGAAGGAAAGGTAATATATATATATATGTAGTGCCAACTTAATATTTCATACTATCAAAGAAAGTAATTACTATTTTTAAAAAGATTTATATTAATTTCTTTACATCAACTATTTGATAGCTGTTTTAGTTTGCCAAAGGGCTGCTTATGCAAAGTACCAGAAATGTGTTGGCTTTATAATAGGGATTTATTTGGCATAAAAGGTTACAGTTCCAAGGCCATGAAATGTCCTTGAAATTGAGGCACCATAAGAGATGCTTTCTCACCAGCATCAGCTACTGTTGATCCTGTTGTCTGGCCAGGTGGTGAAGCAGGATAGCTGCCAATCTATGCTAAGGTCTTTACTTTCCCATCTGGAATCTACCACCTCCTGGAGCTCAGCTATGTGCAACTAGGAATAGGGCTTAACTTTTTCCAGACCTCCTCCCTCAGTTTCAGCTGCTCTACTTTCTTATCGAGTTCAGCTGCAAGCTGTCAGGCATATGGCTTATCTCTCCCTGGGCCTCAGCTCTTTGAGCCTCTTGTGGGTTCCTCTCCTTACAGCTCAACTATAGACAAAACTGGAGTCCTTTCTTACATTGCAGATCAAATATGGCAGAGCTCCCTTTTCCTGTGTGTGTCTCTCTCTCTCAGTCTTTGTTTATGTCAGACCCAGCAAGAGGATGAAGACTCAATCTGAGTCATCCCTCCCTGACGTAGTCCAATAAAAAGCACTAAAGTGATCTGATCAAGTAATCTAATCAAAAGTCCCTCAACTGAATTTAATGCAATCAAAGGGTGCCATTCCCACAGGAATAGATTAGTTTAAGAGCATAATCTTTTTCTTTTTGGGACTCATAAAATAACTTCAAACTGTCACAATAGCCTTTAGAAATTAGTTGCATAATAAAGAATGGAATGACTGTAGAGAGATTGATTAAAGACTTGAGCATTACAATTTCTATTAAAGTAGGTGAGAATATGGTACTGTTGCTAAATTGCCATCCATCCATAATCCATACATTATAGTGGGAAAAATGCAAAAAAAAAAAATCTATCCTTTTTCTGAACTTTCAGAATTCACTCATAAGAAAAAATGTGAAAGAACTTTGTACACTCACCAAACACTGTACTGGACATTTTTTACATTCCTAAATATATGTGTTTTATTGAGGAACCTGACAATTAAAAATAAACCAGTGAGTAGATATTATCTATCTTAATTTGTTTATTGGAAAGCTAAGACTAAGAGTAATTAAATTGAGTCTAAATACAGATCTTCTTATTCCTAATCAAGTACTCATTATACTGCTATTATGAATTTAAGAAGGATCAACTTCTTAGAGACAATGAATTCCTTATATTCTACATAGCTCACCTGACATCAAAGAAAATATTTAATGATCTTTGAGATAAATTCATTTGTTTATGTGTTCTTTTAACTGTGTTTTATTTTTATTTATTTATTTATTTTTAAGGTTTATTTATTTACTTTATCCATTTTAAACACCCCCTTCCCCATTTGCTGCTTTGTATGCATTCGCTGGGCGATTCTCTGTGTCTGTTTCCTGCCATCTCTTCTCATCCTCCTCCTCCAGTCTTCACCAGGATTTGATCCTGGAGACCTCCGATGTAGGAGAGAGGTGTTCTGCCATCTGCACCACCCAGGTTCCTGGTTTTCGGAGGCTTCAGAGCATCTCGTCTTGTCTCTCCCCTGCGTCTTTCTCCTGTTACGTCATCATCTTGCTGCATGGCTCCCGGGGCCTGGCAGCTCACCGGCACACAGAGCCTGGCAGCCCATGCGCCTTCTATATATATATTTTTTATTTTACCGGGAGGTCTCGGGGATCGAACCCAGGTCCCTCCATATGGCAGACGGACGCTCAACCATTTGAGCTACATCCGCCCCCTTAACTGTGTTTTATAATCTTTGTTAAAATGTTTATATAATTTAATACTAATTTTTTTAGCTTACTGGAAGGAGAACAAACTGGGAATATAATTTTTGCCCTTTGTAAGCTTTCTTCTATTACATCTAGTATATATCTTTTCAAATTTACTCAGGTTAATTGCCATTATAACAAGATATTTGCAGTGTTATAGTGTTTTGTTTTGTTTTTTAAGTTGCCATTATGGTGCTTGTAAATTGAAGTTTTACTTAATAACCAGCTCAGTACATTTACCAGCAAGCCAAAGTCATTTAAGAAGAGTACTCACACCAAAAGGTAATAGATCAGTGGGTCTTTGATATGTTAAATTAACTAACTACAAAGATGCTCAAGGACTCCAGCCCAAAGTGTAGTATGAAGCTGATGACACAATTGGAAATATCATCCTAGATCTAAGAAAAATTCATAATATTCATTGAAAGGAAATGATCATTACTTCTAGATAAAATAAATTTTTTTAAAAAACCTCTCTGGTAAAAGGGTTAAAGTTTCAAGTTTGAGTAGATATGTGTTCTATTATTCATATATTTAATGTTGGCACAGTGTCTAGAATGTTGTATGAACTGCTTTAAATGGATATATGAATAAATAGGCCTATAAGAAACTCTTGAAAATTCTAGACTAAAAATAATAACAAAATACACATAAGTGTGCACCTGCACACATGAACATACAAAATGTATCATACTAGAGAAAAAGTGTACAGCTTTAAAAAAGCTTTAGATTAGTTAAAACAGATCACTTTCACTCTTATAGGTAATCAAGTAGGAATTCCAAGTTGACTGTGATTTCTAAACATTAAGAGCTTTATCAACTTATTTCTTTATCTGATAAACTTTAATAGGGATCTGTCTGTAAGCTTTTCTTGTAGCTCCCAATGATATCAATAAATATATGATTTAAGGTAAAGGATAGAGGTAAAATAGAGTATGAGGAGATAAATATGATATTTTCTTCAGGGGCCAAATCTCCCAGAAACCTTAGTCTAGAATTAAACAAGTACATCCATAATACAGAGACACCTGCTTTCATCTCCTTAATCTATCTCCAATGAAACTGTGAATACAGTCATCTGAAACATTAAAATTTATTTTACCAAAATACTTCATTTTCTATGCTTCTTCCTATTGACTTAGACAACCCACAGATCTTCTTGACTCATGATCAAAGTTAACATCACTTGATCATAACAATACATGATGTGCTAGCAATAGAAATGTGTTAATTTGTCCAGTGATAATACAAGCACTGCCTTTCCAAATTAATCATATCAATTTCAGAAAATTATCATACTAAAACAAAACATAGACTTACACCATGTTCAATGAATTACTGAGTGTAAAACAATCTGGGTAAAATCACAGCCTCAAAATACATAAAGTTGGTAATCACTATAGCAATTTAATTCATCTTTCATTGGGCTTGAAGGGCTGTGCAGGATGAACAAGAAGGGAGAGAAGGAAAGACATTTAGTATGTGTCTACTTTGGGACTAGCACTAGTATACACTATGTCATTTAAATTTTACAAAATCCCTTCAATATACAACAGGAATGCTTATTTTAATTTTATTTTTGCACACTCCATATCAATATCAACTATGATTTTCTTTGAAAATAATAAAGTGATAAAATTTTCAATTACCTTGTACCATGTTACTCTTTGGATTTCCCATCTCTTTCTCTCTTCCATCCCATTTCCCCTATTGAGATGATAGGTTTCAACACTCTAGATGAAAATGGATACCAGCTAAAACAAATATATCATTGTTTAGCTTAGATATTTTATGAAGTCTAAGTTCCTGTCCGACAACAGTCTTTAAAGCCACATTTGTTTAAAGGAGAAAGGGGATTTCTTAGTTCCCAAAATGGGAAACTTTTTATAGCAAAGACAAAGCTAGTAGTCCTCAACCATGATCCACAGTTAAAAATAACTCAGGATATGGAATAAGGGAACTTCCTATTTATTAAGAAAAGGATTGCCAAGAACTTACTGAATTGGGTAGAAACAGCTAAAGGAAAACTAAAGGAGAGAACTGGGAGTGAAATATATATGGCTTGGCTCCTGCTTATAGTAGAACACAGTGGGAGAGAGCAGGAGATATGTTTGGAATAAACTCCAGTGCAGAGGTGAATGTGCCACACTTATGATTGGAACTCTGGAATAACATCTTTCCATTCTTCAAGTACATCCAAGGGATTCTCTTTGCTGTTGTTTCCCAGCTTGCCCACATCAAATCAAAGTTAAGTACCCCTCTTAAGGCCCCTCACAGACCTCATGTTTTCTCCTCTATAAATAGGGAGAATAACAATATCCACATCTGTGGTTTGTTGTATGGAATAAATGAGCTAAAGCTTGGTCCAAAGAGCAACTACACCCTTTCCTCTGTACATACAGTTCCTGCACTATACTTTGTTCCTTTCCTTGTCTGAGTCCTATGAGTGGAGAAATATTCTCCCAGTAGATCTTTGTTCTCAATGTCTAGCCTAGGTCCATCCCAGTTTAGGTGCCATATTTATTGTACTAATAAGACAGCCTTCTTCACAACATTGTAAAATCATCTGTTATCTTTATTTTCTATGGTCAAGTTCTTTGATTACAGGTTTCTGGCACTGTCTTTATTTTGGTTCCCTACAAGTAGACTGAAAATAGCATTTCAAGAAAAGTAATTTATTTTTTAATGATACCAGGAAACACCAATAGGGGAATGGGGAAATGAGACGTTGAGGACATGGAATTTGATAGAGTGTTTTATAAAACATGATTCCCACCACATCCCCATTCAACTCTCCTATTTCACCTGTGCAAAAAACAGATGGATCTTGGAGGATGAGAGTGGATTATCATAAACTTACTGAGGTGGTGACTCCAATTGCAGCTGCTGTTCCAGATGTGGTATTGTTACTTGAGCAAATCAACACATCCCCTGATACCTGGTATGCAGCTATTGATCTGGCAAATGTTTTTTTCCCAATTGCTGTTAGTAAAGACCACCAGAAACAGTTTGCTTTCAGCTGGCAAGGCCAGCAATATACTTTCACTGTCCTGCCTCCAGGGTATATCAACTCTCCACACCTATGTCAAAATGTAGTCTGCAGGGACCTTAGTCACCTTTCCCTTCTCCAAGACATCACACTGGTTCATTATATGGATGGCATCATGTTGATTGGACCTAAAGAGCAAGAAGTAGGAACTTCTCTAGACTTGTTGGTAAGGTATTTGCATGTCAGAGAATGGGAAATAAACACAAAAATACAGGGGCCTTACACCTCAGTGACATTTCTAGGTGTTCAGTGGTGTGGAGCATGTTAGGATATCCCTTCTAAGGTAAAGGATAAACTATTGTATCTGGCCCCTTCCATTACCAAAAAAGACGCAAAACACATAGTTGGCATCATTGGATTTTGGAGACAATTTATTCCTCATCTGGTGTGCTACTCCAGCCCATTTACTAAGCTGCTAGTTTTGAGTGAAGACCAGAACAAGAGGAGGCTCTGCCACAGGTCCAGGCTGCTGTGCAAGCTGCACTGCCACTTGGGTCATATGATCTAGTAGATCCAATGGTGCTAGAAATGTCAGTGGCAAATAGCGATGTTGTCTGGAGCCTTTGGCAGTCCCCTGTAGGAGAATCACAACACAGATGCTTAGGATTTTGGAACAAAGCCTTGACATCCTCTGCAGTGAACTAATCTTTTAAAAAACAGCTTTTGGTCTGCTACTGGATCTGAGTAGAGACCAGGTCCTTAAAGATGGGCCACCAAGTTACCATAAGATATGAGCTGGGTGTTGTCTGACCTGCCAAGCTGTAAAGTTAGGCATGCACAGCAGCATTCCATCATAAAATGAAATGAGTGAGATAGGGTTTGAGCAGGTTCTGAAGGCACCAGTTACATGAGGAAATGGCCCAGATGTCCATTACCCCATTTTGCCACATTACCTTCTCTTTCCCAGCCCATAGCCATGGCTTCTTGGGGGGCTCCTTACAATCAGTTGAATCATGAAGAGGAACCTTGGGCCTGGTTTACGGATGGTTCTGCATGATATGCAAGCACCACCTAGAAGTGGAAAGCTACAGCAATACAGCCACTATAGGGGATATCCTCGAAAGGCATGGTGATAGGAAATCCTTCAATTGGACCAAATTTCAAGCAGTGTACCTGGTTGTTCATTTTGCTTGGAAGGAGAAAGGGCTGGCAGTGCTTTTGTACACTGATTCATGGGCTTTTGCTGGTGGTTTGGCTGGATGGTCAGGGACTTAGAAGAAACATGATTGGAAAACTGGTGACAAAGAGGTATGTGTATAGACCTTTCTGAGTGGGTAAAAAACATAAAGATATTTGTATTTCACATGAATGCTTACCAGAAGGTGACTTCAGTAGAGCAAGATTTTAATAATCAAGTGCATAAGATGACCTGTTCTTTGGATATAAGTCAGCATCTTTCCTCAGCCACTCCTGTCATTGCCTAATGGGTTCATGAATAAAGTGGCCATATTGGTAGAGATGGAGGTTATGCATGGGCTCAGCAACATGGATTTCAATTCACCAAGGCTGACCTGGCTACAGTTACTGCTGAGAGCCCCCTTGCAAGTGATGCTTCTGCCAAAACTACCATCTGTGAACTTACAGAATACCTTATCCACTGTCATAGTATTCCACACAGCATTGCTTCTTATCAAGTCATCCATTTCACAGCAAATGATACGTGGGAATGGGCACATCATCGTGGAATTCACTGGTATTACCATGCTCCCCATCATCCCGAAACAGCTGGATTGACAGAATGGTTGAATGACCTTTTGAATACACAATTACACCACCAACTAGGAGGCAATACTTTGCAGAACTGGGGCAATGTTCTCCAGGAGGCTGTGTATCCTCTAAATGAGCATCCACTCTATGATACTATTTCTTCCATAGTCAGGATTCACAGGTCCAGGAATCAAGAGGTAGAAATGGGAGTGGAACTACTTATTATTACCCCTAGTGATCCACTAGGAAATTTTTTTGCTTCCTGTTTCTGAAACCTTAAGTTCTGCTAGTCTACAGGTCTTAGTAGCCCTTCTAGGGCTACATTAATGCCCTGATTTTAAGTCAATAGAAAAATGAACAACTTAACCTGGGAAGGATTACCAATGGCCCAGAAACTTCAGGAACACAAGTTTGGGTCACCCCACAAGGCAGAGAACCTCAGCCAGCTGAGGTGCCTGTTGAGGGTAAAGGGAACATGGAATGAATAGTGGAAGAAGGCATGATAAATATGACTATGACTATGTTACCAGTTACAGAGATAAGCTGTAATGGTTATGAATATTTCTTCCTTGTTTTGTTATGTTGGTATATGTAAATAAAGGAAATATCTTTGTTTACTTCCCTATCTTATCCCTTTATCATATCACATAAGTTGTATTAGTTTCATTTCATAGTATTTAAGTTATAGGATATCAAGTTTAAGAGTGAATATTATCCAAAGACTTGAACCCTATTCTGGAGGGATTTAGTATGTTTCCAGTTGTACACAGGATGGTTGAGTATGTTAGATGAAAAATATGTCCATTATTATATTTTATTTAGAGGTTAAGTATGGTTCAAGGTGATGTGTATGGCTGCCAAGTTGACAAGAGGTGTACTGTGATGGTGACGTTCACGTGTCAACTTGTCCAGATAACGGTACCCAGTTGTTTGGTCAAACAAGCATTGGCCGGATTGTTACTGTGAGGTCATTTCGTACACTTAAATCATTAGTAAGTTGATTGCATCTGTGGCTAATTATATCTGCAATCAACTGAGGAGACTGCCTTCAACAATGAGAGACCTCTAATCTAAACTGAAGGCTTTAAAAGGAGAAGTAATGATATCAACATTCAGAAGAGAGAATTTCCATCTCTACTTAGCCAGCCAGCTTCTCTTGGGTAATTCATCGAATGCCTTCATTCGATTTGACAAAATGTCAATCCTATAAAATAGTAGAGTACAAAGTGTAAAGCATAATATAAACTACAGACCATGGCTATTAGCAAAGCTTCAATATTTGTTCTTCAACTGTAACAAATGTACTACACTAATGAAAGTTGTTATTAATAGGGGAAAATGTGAGAGGGGAAGAGGGTGAGGTATATGGGAATCCCCTTTATTTTTTATGTAACTTTTTGTAATCTAAAGCTTCTTTAAAAATAAAGTTGGGGAGCAGATGTGACTCAAGCTCTTGAGTGCCTGCTTCCCACACGGGAAGTCCCGGGTTTGGTTCCCAGTGCCTCCTAAAAAAACCTGAAAACACAAACAACAAGCAAAACAAACGAAAAACAAACTCAGTGGAGCTAATGTGGCTCAGGGCTTGAGCGCCGGCTTCCTACATACCAGGTCCCAGGTTCAATCCCTCGCCCTGGCACCTCAAAAATAAATAAACAAAGTTAAAAGAAAACCTTCATTGGAGTTCCCAGCTTATGGCCCTGCCCTATGTAATTTGAACTTGTGCATCCTCACAATTGTAAGAGAAAATTTTTATAAAATTTCATAATATTTATAGATATCTTCTGTCAATTCTGTTTCCCTAGAGAACCCTGAGTAATACAATTGGTATTTAACTAATTGGAAATCACAATGTGTTCTGTAGGTAATATCTCTTTGTAAAATTAATTTCCCTAACAGTACAAAGGAAGGGTATACTAAAAGAGAAGAAATAAATGGAATAATTTTGGACATTTAGAAGCACTCCATTACATCTGAATATTATAGAATTGCTTTGGAAACAAAAATACCTAGTAGCCTACACTTCAGTTTAGTAACTGAATTTAAGTTATATTTGAGAGATTTTTTTAAAAATTCAAACTGTTTACTGATTCAGATTTAACTTGTCTCTAATTAAAACATCCATAATTATTAAAATGTTAATTTGTGAAAACCATGATCCCAAAGAAACTCCTCACAGTCCAAGTTAAGTTGTATACTTTATTTCACCTGCTGTCCAAATTTAAAAAACAAGGCAAGACTGTGGGGAAGGATTCTGTGTACCATGCCTCATTCTTCAGGCACATTTTTATTAACGATTTATTTTAATTTTCATCATTCACAATTTTTGGGGGAAATCTTTTCTTTTTTTCCATTTTGGGTACTAAATGAATACCTTTGTGGTTTTCAAAATTTTATAAACAAAGTTGTACCAAGGAGAGGTAGCATGATGCAAAATGAGTGTAGCGCATTGAATAAAAATCCAAAAAATATGAATTCTATGCCTTAGTCCAGTTCTTAGCCTGTGGCAGCAAATAAATAATTTAATCTTCCAAGTTTTGTCTTCTCATTTCTCAGTTGAACAAAGAACTTCTTCAAAGGGAGGTAGAGGTAATTTAATGCTATAATTTAACAAAAAGAACTTTGTAAATTTTAATGGCATATATTTTATATATTATATCAATGTATTATATATTAGTAATATGTTAATATAATATATTGCTATAATATATTAATAATTATATATTGATATTAACATTAATGCCTAATATTCATATTATATTAAGACTATTTTTTACAAAAATAATAAAGCATATTATGTAAGTACCCATATTTGTGAAAGGGATATAATTATACCATTAGACTACAATAAGAAAAGGTTGAAAATCAAATAAAATTTCCTAAAATTAAAAAAGGCATTTATACTAGGTAAATATGAAAAAATGGATAAATGATCCGCTAAAAGACTTGCCTAAATGAAGTTACTGTAATTATAAGAGGGAGATGTAACTTCAGTGGAGAGCAGAAATATTGCAGAAAAACAGACCTAATTACAGGCTTGTCTACATTTTAAATTGTGCTTCCAGATGTGCTGCCAAAGAGACGAACACATGAACATACTCATCTTTTGATCATATTTATTTATTTCCTAATCCATAAGAAATTCAGTAAGAAAAAACTTTAGACTTAAAGAATCACACAATTTCAAAGTCAATATCTAGGTGGGAAGAGTGAAGAGAATGTACTAGCAATTAATTAACCTTTATAGACAAAATTTCCTCTCTACCAAAATAAAAGGTTATGTTTATCTATTCTCCAGTTCATCAGAGTCACCCAGGACAAGTAAGAAAAGGACGATGATGGACAACACCCATCCCAAAAAACAGAGAGTATCTACAACTGCAAGCAACACAGTTCCATACATCTGTCCCAAGGGATCTAAGCCCCCTCTCAATCGACAGCAGAGTGTGCATCACCATCCCAAAATCCTGAAAACTGAGGAATGAACAAACATAAAAGGGGAATGCAACTATGGACTAATATAGAATTACTATTATTCTAGTAATGGAAGAACTTGTAACATTGATAAAAAGGAAAGGCAATAGTCACCAGTGGTTCTGAGGGGAGGGAGAGGGAAGAATAGGTATAATATGGGGCATTTGGGGGACATTGGAATTGTTCTGCATGACATTGCAATGACAGATATAGGCTATTATACATTTCATAAAAACCTATAAAATTGTGCACTGCAAAGTGTAAATCATAATGCAAACTATAGACCATGGTTAGTAGCAATGCTTCAATATGTGTTTATCAATTGTAATAAATGTACCACACTAATGAAAGATGTTGTTAATGGGGAAAAGTGTGGGAGGGAGAGAAGGTGGGGTATATGGGAGTCCCCTATATTTTCAATGTAATTTAAACGTCTTTTTAAAAAATCCAATTGGAAAGGAAGGATCAAATCACGAATCAATGAAAGAATAAAAAAGTAAAGTATGAGTTAAGATTACATGGATAGGGGTGTGGATGTGGCTCAGTGGTTAGCGCCAACTTTCCACATACGAGGTCCCAGGTTCATCCTCGGCCCTGTACCTTAAAAAAAAAAAAAAATTACATGGATAATAAAATTAACCAATGCTTGAAGAGTTCAGAGATGGAAAGGATTTAATAAAACATATTTTTACACATTAAAAAAAATGGTTTTGCATAATCTTTAATATGTTGTATATTTTGGCCACTCCCATGGCTTATATGTTTAGTAAAAATGTAGCATATATAGAAACACCTAAGAAGAACACAGAAACTGAAAGCAAATCAAATGAAACTGTCATATAAACTTATTAAAGTAAAATTTTCAAATTATATATTAACAGTACAAAACAAACCTAAAAAGGATAAATCAAAGCTGATAAATATCAACATAAATAATGTTCCTTCCATTCACCATCAAGTAAATAATACAAAAACTACAGTTATGAAATTGGCTTAGTATCATGTAGAAAGTAGAGATTACTCCAAAAAAGAAAGCAGATTTTAGTAAATATAAAAAGTTGACAAAAGTTCAGGTTAAGAATATTCTTGTAAGAGTTTTAGAAAATGTTAGTGTTTGTAATGAGGTTGCCAGATAAAATAAAGGATGTCCCACTAAATTTTAATTTCAGATAAATGATTTTTTTAATATAAGTATGCCCTAAACTTTATACTATCTTAAATTATGATTCAATGGGGTATCCTGTATTTTTATGTACTAAAACGAGTAACCCTAATTTATAAGAGACTCATATCAATTACATATATTTTATATTATTTTTGGCAATTTCTGAAAGTATAAGGAGTCATGCCAAAATTTAAAAAAATACACTAGCCTTTAAAAAACTTAACCACCTAGAAAAGCCAAGGAATATTTGTTTGTTTTGTAAAGTGAAATTATTTTTCAGTGAAATGCATTGTATGCTTCACTAGTACTTCCAATTTTACATATAGAAATATTGTTAGTTATCATTCAATTCTCATTTTGAAATACACTAAGGCATCATCAAAATAGTTGCTTCAGCATCTTAGAAAAATGAATATATTTTGTATTGTTTGAGAAAACTCATAAGAGGAAAAGATGGCAGTTATATCTGCCATCCCACTGATATGCATAACTTGACCAGGGAGCTAGTTGCACGTTTTCATTCAAACTGTAGACTGCACAATCCTTCTAAACAGGTACATGAGGGCAAATGCAACAAATTTGCCAGACACAAGAAGCATTCCTGATGTCAAAGGAACACAAAGGCTAACACCTTGGCAGAACCTGCAAATTAAATATTTTAAATGCTACCCAAGTAATTTTCTTCCATTTTGAAGTTTTCTTGCTATCAGCTACTTAGTTGTGATGACTAAGGAGTCTGGGTTCTGCTGGAAGACCTGAAGAGGACACAGAACTAGCTCACGAAAGAATTCTAGACACTTATTTGTAAACTAAAGGCAAACTAATCATTTATAAGGAAAATGAAATAACCTAGAAAGAACTATATGAAAAATTATATACAATAATAAAAATGTATTTTTTAGATCTTATCTTCCCTAAGTTTAGTCATAGCAGACACAAGCTCCAATTTCTACAAATATAACACAAATTGCTTAATCGCACAATTGAAAGTTCCTTATTTTATCATTTTTCTCCAATGTTCATTATAAACTCTTGGAACTAGAGTTTTATATAATAATAACAACAACAAGAACAACAACAATATAGTAGAGCATAGGATTTCTATATGTATAATATAAATTTGTGACAAAATATTAATTTTACAAATTATTGGTATTAAAGTTTTTTTCCTTATTAGAGAACTTGTAGGTTTACAGAAAAATCATGCATAATATACAGAGTTCCCATGTACCACCCTATTATTAACTCCTTGCAATAGTGTAGTACATTTATAATAATTCATGAAATAATATTTTTATAATTGTACTAATAGAAATTCTCCATTTACAGTAGGATTCACTGTTTGTATTGTACAGTACTGTTTCTTAAATTTGTATTCAAGTAACATATACAACCTTAAAATTTCCCCATTTTAACCACATTGAAAATTATAATTCAGGGCTGATAATTACTTTCATAAAGTTGTGCTACCATCACCACCATCCATTACCAAATTTTACATTCAACTCAAATAGAAACTCTGTACAATTTAAGTATTAAATTATAATTTAAATGCTTACTCCACTCTGTCCCCCAGTAACATATTCAAGTTTCCAACTCTATGAGTTTGCTTATTCTAATTATTTCAAATCAGTGAAATCATACAATATTTGTCCTTTTGTGTCTGGCTTATTTCACTCAACATGATGTCTTCAATTTTCATCCATGTTGTCCCTTTTTACAGCTGAATAATATTTCATTGTATGTATATACCACATTTAATTTATCCATTCATCAGCTGATATACACTTAGGTTGCTCGCATCTTTTGGCAATTATGAGTAATGCTACTATGAACACTAGTGTGCAAATACTTGTTCCAGTTCCTGCTTTCAATTCTTTGGGGTATATACCTAGAAGTGGGATTTTCGGGTGCTATGATAATTCTACACTTAATAGTCTGAGGACTCACCAAACTGCCTTCCACAGGTGTTGCAATGCTGTGTTTACATTCCCAGCACCAATGAACATGTGTTCCTATTTCTCTGCATTCTCTCCAACACTTGTAATTTTCCATTTTTTAAAATAGTAGCTATTCTAGTGGGTTTGAAATGTATCTCACTGTGGTTTTGACTTGCAATTCCCTATTAGCCAGTGATATTGAGCATCTTTGCATGTGCTTTTTTAGACATATGTATATCTTCTTTGGAAAAGTTTCTATTCAAGTCTTTTGCTCATTTTAAAAATGGATTGTCTTTTTATTGTTGAGTTGTAGGGTTTCTTTTTATATCCTGGATATTAAACCTTTATTGATATGTGGTTTCCAAATATTGTCTCATATTGAGTGGGTTATCTTTTTACTTTAATGATAAAGTCCTTTGACATGCAAAAGTTTTTAATTTTGATGAGGTCCCATTTATCTATTTTTTCTTTTGTTGCTTGTGCTTTAAAAGTTTAAGTTTAAGAAACCATTGCTTAACACAAGATCCTGAAGATGCTTCCCTACATTTTCTTCTAGGAATTTGATAGTTCTGGTTCTGATATTTAGGTCTATGATACATTTTGAGTTGATTTTTGTATATGCTTTGAGGTAGGGGTCCACTTTCATTCCTTTGCAAATGGACATCCAGGTTTCCAAGCACCATTTGTTGAAGAGACTATCCTTTCACCACAGAGAGGACTTGGCAGCCTTGTCAAAAATCAATTGGCTTTAAATGTGAGGATTAATTTATGAACTTGGAATTCAATTTCCTTGGTCTATATGCCTGCCCTTGTGTCAGTACCAAGCTGTTTTGATTACTATGGCTTTGTAATAAGTTTTAAGATCAGGAAATGTGAGTCCTCCAACTTCATTTTTCTTTTTCAAGATGGCTTTGGCTATTCAGGGCCCTTACCCTCCCATTAGATTTGATGATTGGCTTTTCCATTTCTACATAGAAGGCTGTGGAAATTTTGATCGGGATTTCATCAAATCTGTAAATCTCTTTGGTAGAATGACATCATAACAATATTTAGTCTTCCAGTCCATGAAGGCGGGATGTCTTTCCATTTATTTAGGTCTACTTTGAATTCTTTTAGCAATGTCTTATAGTTTTCTGGATATAAGTCTTAGCTTTCTTGGTTAGGTTTATTACTGTATATTTTATTATTTTAATTGTTACTGCACATGGAATTTTTTCCTTGATTTGTTCTTCGGATTGTTCATTAATAAGTACATAGAAACACTACTACTTTTTGCGTGTTTATCTAGTACCCCGCCAATTTGCCGAATTTACTTGTTAGTTCCAGTAGCTTTTTAATGGGATTTTTAGGTTTTCTGTATATAGAATAATGTTACCTGAAAACAGAGAAAGTTTTACTTCTTCCTTTGCTATTTGGATGGCTTTTATTTATTTCACTTGCCTAATTGCTCTAGCTATAACTTCCCATACAACGTTGAATAAGAGTGGTGACAGTGGGCATCCTTGCCTTTTTCCTGATCTATAGGGAAAGGTGTACATCTTTCACTATTGAGTATGATGTTAGCTGTGGGTTTTCCATAGATGTCCTTTATCACATTCCTTGTTTTCTAAGTGATTTTATCAAGAGCATGTGCTATATTGCGTCAAATGCCTTTCCTCCATCAATCGAGATGATGTGTTCATTTAATTTGGTGTATTAAATTTATTGATATTCTTATGGTGAACCACCCTTGCATAACTGGGATGAACCACACTTGATTATGATGTATAATTCTTTGATGTATTGTTGAAATAGGTTTACTAGGATTTTGTTGAGATTTTTGCATCTATATTCATAAGGGATATTCATCTGTAGTTTTCTTTTCTCATGGTATTCTTATCTGGCTTTGGTAGAAGGGTGATGCTGGTCTCATAAAATGATTAAGGACGTGTTCCCTCCTCTTCAATTTTTTGGAGAACTGAGCAGGATAGGTGTTAATTCTTGGAATGTTTGGAAAAATTCCTCTGTTCAGCCATCTGGTCATAGGCTTTTCTTTGTTGGGAAGTTTGTGTTTACTGATTCAATTTCTTTACTAGGTATTGGTTTGTTGAGATATTCTATTTCTTCTTGAGTTAGTATAGGTAGTTTTTGGGTTTCTAGGAACTTATCCATTTCATCGAGGTCTTTGAATTTGTTGGTGTACAAAAGGTCATAGTATCCTTTTTACTTCCGTGTGTCAATAGTAATGTCCCTCTTTTCATTTATAATTTTAGTTATTTGTCTTCTCTTTTTTTCACCATTCGAGCTAATGGTTTGTCAATTTTATTGATATTTTTAAAGAATCCCCCTTTGGTTTCATTGATTCTCTCCATTATTATTATTTTTTAAATACTCTATCTCATTTATCTCCACTCTAGCCTTTGTTGTTTCCTTTCTTCTTCTAACTTTGGGTTTGGTTTGCTCTTATTTTTCTAGATCCTCTAGTTTTGAGGTAAGACCTCTGATTTGTGATCTTTCTTTTTTAATGTAAGCATTTAGAACTATAAATTTCCCTCACAGCACCACCCTTTCTGTGTCCCATAAGTTTTAATATGCTGGGTTTTTGTTTTCATTTTCCTCAAGATATTTCCTAATTTCCTATAGGTCATTTAAGAGTGCATTGTTTAATTTCCACATATTTATGAATTTTCCCTTTCTCCCTCTGTTTTTGATTTCTAGCTTCATTTCATTTTGGTCAGAGAAAATGCATTGCATGATTTCAATATTTTTTAATGTATTGTGTCTGATTTTGTGAACTAAGATATTGTTTATATTGGAGTATGTTACAAGTGCAGTAGAAAAGAATGTGTATTCTGCTGCTGGTGGGTGATATGCTCTATAAATGGCTGTTACATCTAGTCTTCCATTACCTTACTGATCTTCTGTCTAAATGTTCTATCCAATATTGAAAGTGGCATATTGAAATCTCCTACTATTAATGTAAAACAGTTCATTTCTCCCTTCAAATCTGTCAATATTTTCTTTTACTTATTTTGTGACTTTGCTATTAGGTACACATACATTTATAATTGTTATGTCTTCTTGTTGAATTGACCCCTTTATCATTATATAATTCACTTATTTGTCCCTTGTAATAGTTTTTTACTTAAAATCTATTTTATCAGATATTAATATAGCTACTCCAGCTCTCTTTTGGTTACAACTTGCAAGCTATTTATTTTTTCTCATCCTTTCACTTTCAAACTAATTAAGCCTTTGAATTTGAGGTGAGTGTCTTGTAAACAGCATATAATTGGGTCCAGTCTTGTATCTATTCTGCCAATCTCTGCCTTTTGACTGGGAATTACACTTCATTTACATTTAAAGTAAATCTGATAATGCTGGATTTTCTTTGTTATTTTGCTATTTGGTGCTTATAAGTCTTACACCTTTTTTGACCCTCAAGTCTTCCATTATTGCCTCCTTCCAAAATTTTTGGCCTTTTGTATTGTAACATTTTATGACACTTCTCATTTCTTTCTGAGTATATTTTTCAGATATTGTCATTGTGGTTACCATGGAGTTAAAATTTATTGTCCTAAATCGATAACAGTCATATTCGATTTCATACCAACTTATCTTCAATAGCATACAGACACTCTTCTTATACTCTTCCAACTCCCACCATTTTTTGTACTGGTTACAAGTTATATCTTTGTACAATGTATTTCCAAAATCATCAATATAACATACTTTTATGCATTTGAATTTTAGCACCTGTGTGAAGTAAGAAGTGGTGTTATATTTTTAAAAATATAATAGTACTGTCATTTATAATTACCCATATGGCTATCTTTACTGGCAGTCTTTATTTCTTTATGCTGCTTTGATCCACTGTGTAGTGGCCCTTCCTTTCAGTCTGCAAAACCTTTTAGCAATGCTTGTAGGACAGGTCTAGTGATGACAAATTCTCTCTGTGCTTATTTATTTGGGAATGTCTTAATCTCGCCCTCGTTTTCTAAGGAAAGTCTTTCTGGATACAAAACTTTTGTTGGACAGCTGTTTACTTTTTTTCTTTTCTTTTTTTTTTTTTTAATCCCCCCTGCCCCCGGCCTAGATGTCTCCCTCATCTGTCTGCTTATCTTCCTCAGTTGGCACTGGGAACTGAACCAGTGCCAACTGGTTGGGAGGCGACTGGCCAACCGCCTGAGCCACTTCCACTCGTGGCTCGTTGCAGCTCTCATTGCAGCTCTTCTTCTTTAGGAGACACTGGAAACCAAACCCGGGACCTCCTACGTGTGGGTGCCCAGTTGCTTGAGCCACATCTGCTCCTCAGACAGCTGTTTTCTTTCAGCACTTTAAATAGTTTGTACTGCTTCCTTCTTTTCTCCATGGTTTCTGATGAGAAGTCAGCACTTAATCTTATTGGGATTACAATATACATAACATTGTTTTTCATTTGCAACTTTCAGCACTCTTCTTATCTTTGGCATTGGACAATTTGATTACTATGTGTCTGAGCATGGTTCTCTTTGAATTCATCCTGTTTGAGGTCCATCACTTTTCTTTTTTTTTTAAAGATTTATTTATTTACTTTATCCATTTTAAACCCCCCCTTCCCCATTTTGCTGTTTTCTGTGTCCATTCGCTGGGCAATTCTCTGTGTCTGTTTCCTGCCATCTCTTCTCATCCTCCTCCTCCAGTCTTCACCAGGATTCGATCCTGGAGACTTCTAATGTAGGAGAGAGGTATTCTGCCACCTGCGCCTCGGCTCCTGGCTTCCAGAGCTTTCGGAGCATCTTGTCTTGTCTCTCTCCTGCGTCTCTCTCCTGTTATGTCATCATCCTGCTGCACGGCTCCTGGGGCCCGGCAGCTCACCAGCACACAAAGCCTGGCAGCCCATGCGCCTTCTCTATATATATTTTTTATTTTACCGGGAGGTCCCTGGGATCGAACCCAGGTCCCTCCATATGGTAGACAGATGCCCAACCATTTGAGCCACATCCGCCCCCCATCACTTTTCTTGAATGTGCATATTTGTGTCTTTCTTTGAATATTCCTTTTGCCCCTTTCTCTCTTTCTTCTCTTTCTGGAACTCTCATAATGCATATGTTTCTAAATGTCATAGTGCCTTCACAGGTCTCTTAGGCTCTGTTCATTCTTTTTATTCTGTTATCTTTCTGCTTTTCAGCCTGAAACATTTCAGTTGTATTGTCTTCAAGTTCACTGATTCTTTCTTCTGCAATTTCTAATCTGCTGTTGAAACCATCTAGGGAATTTTTCATTTCAGTTATTGTGTTCTTCAACTCCATTATTTCTCTGGAGAGATTCTCAAATTGTTGTTTCATTGCTTTTTTATCTTTCAGTTCTTCCTCAATGTCATCCTTTATCCTCTTGAACATATTAGGATCATTATTTTAAAGTCTCTTTCCAGTAAATCCAAAGTCTGGTCTTCTTCATTGCTGGTTTCTGGATTTTTATCTTGTTCCTTTGGATGGCCATCTTGTTTCTTTTTTTGTCTTGTAATCTTTTGTTGAGCACACTGCATATTTAAATATTTTTAAGTGTTATCTCTGTGATTTAGTACCTGGGCTGCCCCTTAAGTTTGTATCTTGCTAGTGATATAACAGAGAGGTTTTTGAATGCCAGGAGCTAATCAAAACAAACAAACCAAGGCAAAAAGCACCTTTTACTCTCTTTGCAAATTAGCTCTGCTTTGGTTGGTGGTCTCCTTCAGCGATTAGCCATCCTATCAAGCATTGCTCAAGGCATATGGGAAGTGCAAAGTCCTCTCTGTCTTATCTAACCCTGCATGGAGCTGGGCTTGTGCTTACTAGAGACCTCAGGAATTTCCCATTTACAGTACACAGGATTTGGTTAGTAGCCCCCTCTACTCCCTTTGAAACAGTCCTCCTCACTTTTCTGGGTGCTCTTTTGAGTGACTTAATGCAAGTAGTCCTATGCCCCAGCCTGTTTCACTTAATTGTTTCTCACAATGACCTAGCTGCCTACAAGGGGATTAACTGCTCTCAGTACAAACTCTGGGTAGGTGAGCCCAAGACAAGTTTTCTGGTTCAGTCTCTCAGACTTCTACTGGATAAATTGGTACTGACATACATGCACCCCAGTATGCATACAGGGGCCACTCTTTTCTCCCTTGATCAGAGCCAGGGACCCACAATGGAATTGCAAGCTGGCTCAATCTTGTGTTGTAGAAGGGGGTGGGGGAGGAGCCAACAATGTTACCAGGAGCTTCTTCTATGGCTTTTGAAGCTGTGTTTTCTTAATTCAGCACTTGCCTAGTTAAAGCAGTTCTTTAACTATTTTCTTTAGTTTTAAGGAAAGTTACTATCTTTAAGGTTCCTCTACTGCATTTACCCAGGGGCAATGACCACCCACAGAGAAGGTCCCCAGAGATCTGAAGTAACTGATCAAAGCTAGATATCTGGGATCAGACCACTCATCCCCAAAGTTTGGAGGACTAGTTCTTTATGTCCTACCCTCGCATCAATAAGGTGAGCCAGTAGCTGGAGCTCCAGTCCCTACTGCTGCCAGTCATGAGGCTGGGGAAAGGGAATAGCAGCTGTAGGGAGAGTGAAACTCACTGGTATTTACTGAAATTTACCAGGCTCTTCCTCCCACACTTCCTGGGATGCAGCATAGTGTTCCCCTAGACTCCAGAGTTTCCAAGTGGTTTGCTCAGATAGTTCCTCTGCCAGTTCACTGGTTGTTTTTATGGAGGGACTGAATTCTTGAGCTTCCTACTCCACCATCTTCCTATAATTCTCTGCTTGCCTTAAAACTTTTAACTACAGCTTTCATTGATGTTTGTATGACCATTTATGGAGATTTAATTGACTAGTTTTTTTTATTTTTAACTGGATTGTGTGTAGTGATATCAAGAAACTTGTATTTGAAAAACTCTGATGGAGATTTTTCTAAAGTCCTTTTGCCATCCACCAACTTCCATTAAGCATCATATTCTAAGAAACATGATTCTACTCTTAGAGTAAACTAGAAAAACATCTGTCTTAAGTTTGCCACAGGACTGCAGATGCAAAGCACCAGAAGCTTTCATAATGGGAATTTTATTTGGGGTAAAAGCTTACAGTTCCTAGACCATGAAATGCTTTCCCACCAAAGTCAGCTACTGTTGATTCTAGGGTCTTGCCACGTAGTGAAGACAGTTGCTAATCTCTGCCAAGGGCTCTGCCTTCTCCTCCAGAATCTACCACCTGTTGAAGCTCAGCTGTGAGCAATCAGGCATAGGGCTGGTATCTTCCTGGGTCTCCTATCTCAGTCTCAGCTACTCCACTTTCTTCCTGAATTCAGCTGTGCACTTTCAGGCATATGGCTTGCCTCTCAATCAAATAAGATGGTAAAAATTAATATTTTGGCAATTAAAAACATATATAAGTAGGAAAAAGATAACTTAGATAAAATCTGTAATTGTTTTAAGTTTAGCTATGAGTTAAGCAAACGGAAAAAAAACAACTTCAGTTTCACTCACTAGCTTACTGGCTCTCACTCCTGCTGTCCTACTCTCTCATTCTCATAATTGCATCAAATTCTAAGAAACAGTAGCTATTGACAGGAAGCTAAGCAAACCAAATTCCCAAGACTTGCTTTTTTTTA